>CM053170.1:14657204-14692115 GCA_012977825.3 Pteromalus puparum | reverse complement strand
CCCGAAACGAGGGAATAAATTAAGAAACGGGTTATTCCGCCACCGCCGCTACTTACTTACCTGCCTACCAGCGCTGTATACACACTCGGTCTCGCGTGTGCTCATGCTCGCCGGGCCTCATTACCCGCGCCGCTGCCCTTTGTTCGCGCTTAATCACTTGGAGATTCGACATCGCTGCCGAAAATTATTTCGATTGCGGCCGCGAGGATGTAATAAGTGCCGTAGGTATAAACCGCGGGGTTTTTCGGGAGAGAGAGAGAGAGAGAGAGAGAGAGAGAGAGAGAGAGAGAGAGAGAGAGAGAGAGAGAGACGAGGAGAAGCGAGCGATGCCAGCATCACCGCCGCCGGCTGTGTAGGTGGTGGCAGCGGTGGGATACGACTACTAACTGGGCATAGCCGTTGCTGCTGCTCTCGCCCCTGTGATTAATGGGACCACGCCGGAACTCTACGACGATTTCGAGCCTCTGGTTGGGTAAGAGAGACAGAGAGAAAGTCATATAGCCGCAGCATGTGCCGGCAGCCGCAACTATGGCGAGCTTGTAGCGGTGAGAGGATACACGCGTCGTACGTGCCATACATCTCGCTTTCTCTCTATCTATAGTCGCCGTTGTGTGTATCTGTCTTTCCCCGTCGCTGCGTGCCTCTCTCTCTCCTCCCTCTCGTTGGGATGTTTACGATACACACACTACGCAGCACTACGTCAATGTTATTGTCGGTAAACACATCGCGTTGCGTATATTTGCTTCCGCCTGTAGGTAGAATCGATTTTTTTCTTTTCGTTTTTATTTTGGGAAAACAAAGGCTATGAAAGTGGATCGATTGCCGTTACAAAAGTAGGCGTTGTTATTCAAGTCGACTCTTGATACATTGGCGGAGGATCATAACCTTCTTGAGACGTGGTTGGGGTGACTCGAAGAAGCAATATCTCGAGACTTATACGCTTAATCCTCGACCCGCGGATTAACTGGATTAACTCGTATCAAATGTTTCAGAATACGTAGAAGATTTCTTTGTGAATAATACCCCTATCAGTGCAACACTCAATTTTTCTGCACAGCAGAACATCTGGAGGGTCAATGATTGTGTCTCTCCGGCGAACTTTTTACAAACTTGTTCTTTCCGTTTCAGTCATTCTCTCGATCTCGCTCTCTCTCTCTCTCTCTCTCTCTCTCTCTCTCTCTCTCTCTTTCTCTCTCTCTCTCTCTCTCTCTCGACTGACACGCGTTGTGGATACCGAATTGGGTTACTTATGAAAGGAGATGATATGGCTCACGTGACCCGACTTCGAGAGAGCGCTGGAAATCCTTTTTTATCGAAGGGAGCTAAGGCTCCGGAACTTTGAACATACGGTACAGAGAGGAAAATAAAAGGTGGCGTCTACACCTTCGCTCGCCAAAGTCCACCTCTCGTTTCTTCCTCGTCTTTGTTCGTATTTTCGCTTTTTCATTTATACTCGAGTCTTTCTCGCCGAGAGAGTCGAGTTAAAGAGCTGCACTTCATTGCGGCACGGCTAAGACTTGAAAATCCTTCCATTCGTATGTTTAGCGACAAAGTTTCCGGTGTTGAACTTTGCTGTTGAATCCGCTGCTTTAAAATTGGTGGATTCTGTACAAATCAGAGCCGCATATGTATTTTAGTTTCTTTTTCTTTAGAAAAAAAAATTTTAAAACAATATCCAAAACTGAAACTCGATGAAAATTTATCCTCAATTTCACGCGCAAGCCCTCGTCAAATACAAAAACTCCGCGTAACTGAAAAATTTTCCATCGACCCAAAAAACCACGAACACACAGGATGACATTTCAGTATCAGCCGATACTTTTTACCCACATACGACAAAGTAGGTTAGACCAACCTTCAATCATCATTTCACGAAACAAGATATTCGTTGTACCGCTCTCGCAAGCGGCGATTTTAATCTCAGCTCCAACGCATAAACAAGCGCAATCGACGAAAATGTTAATTCCACGCATGAGGTGAGCAGCGTCCGCCATCACACATGCGCATAGCACGTTCAAAGGGGTGTATTCACAAGCGGCACCTTCGACCTACGACCCCTGCCAGTAACAGACTGTCACGCAAAACATTCGCGCGCTTAATGGCCTGTGATCGAACTTTGCGGCCGGACGATTGGCTCGTGCCAAGCTTCGACAAAACGCCGGTTTGCGCATTTCAGCGCGTCGAATATAAAACGAGAGCTTTTTCTCTCTGCGGATGAGAGGGATGAGATTTGAAACGCATGGTTGAGCTTTTGAGCTCGACTATTTACGGCGGGGAAATGAGTATAGGAAGTATTCTGATTACATTATAACAAAATACTCGTTAATTCGCAAATATAGTAGTTGTAATCTTTTACGTACGATTGCGAGTGTTTGTTTTTTTTAAAAAGAGGTATTTAAGGCTGGTACGCGGCTTAAAATGTAAATGAAGTTTTATTCGGAACATGTTTCAAGTTTAAGCTGAAAACTCTGCATTCGCACATTCGCTGTTTTTCTTTCGCATGTCATTTCGCCTTCATTCCGTTTCTGTTTTGCATTTAGTAATCCTTTCTGAATTGTAGCTTCATTCGTCGGGACTGCATTCAACGTTGGAACTTTTTCCACCACGAAACGCGAAAACATTAGTCTTTTCATTCCACTTCAATTTTGATGCATGTATTTTTGGGATTTCACGTGGGATTTCGGCTTTAAATTTTTATTATTCATTTCGTCCACGCAAACTTCGTACGGTTTGTATAAATAAAAATAGCTTGCTTTTTCTACGACATGTGTGTTTTTCTCCGAATAATAACAGGTTATTTAAATATTCTATTTCTCGAAAAATAATGCTCTCCGAAGCGCGAACCCGAAAAATTGTTTGGGCATACAAAGCGGTTACTCATGTCAAAAATATACCTATATAAAAAAGTCATGACCGGATGAAGTGAAGCCAAGAATGCGTCAATATGATTGGCTCGTGTAGTGCGCATGCGTCAAAAGTATCGTTAGAATTTTTTGATTTGTTTTTGATTTCTAAAATTGATCCTAATACAAAGAATGTAATATATTACTATAATACATATCAATAATTATTAGTTGTGTATTTATAATATTCTATTGTAAATATTATCATTGTTACAAAAAGTGACATGATGTGAACGTTGACACGAACTGAGTTGAGACATAACCTTAAAATTTTAAAAGGTAGTTGGTGACGAAACCGCGGCAATTTGGAAATTTACATGAGCGCGAAATGAATCATATATTGTAAAGTTTGATATATTTCCGTAATAGAAAACAAATATTAAAAATATCAATCAAGCATTTATATTTCATTTAATAAGTTAATGAATTAATATTCTACTACAGTGCGCTGCGCGCACTGCGCCAAGTCTAGTGTATTAAAAACTTCCGATATCGACGTCGTCGATTTTATTTTCATGCCTCTGACCTACTGCTGTGGCTATTGTGTTTGACGTGCAGGATTTCGACGATGTCTATTTTAAAAATCATTGCCAAAAAATGATTCATCGAGATCATGATTGATCGCGGATTAAAATTCGACAAACATTGCAATCGAAAAAATTCATCAGTTGATTCTCCAGTAATTTTCCATCGTATCATTTCCTAAAAGTATAATCTCACATCCGCGAAAAGTCACGTTTCCGAGCGTTCAATAAGCGATCTCGATTCTCGAAACTTTTGTCCAGCCATTAATAATGCACTTATTGCTACACAATTCATCATCATGTCGAAATTAGATCGAAGGCAATACGTTACACGCCCTATCCGCCGCAACGTGTGCGCGCAGGGAAGACGCGAAAACCAGAGCCTGCTTAATCCTCCATGCACGTCGCTGATCGACGCGACGTGGCGGACGAAATAGAGATTGTACAGAGAACGAGAGACAAGAATGTGGGGTGATTGGATACAGATGGGAGGAAACGATGCAGACCAAGCGACAAAGAAGAAATGGGGAAATTGTATGAGAGCTAGGAGGTTACTCGTGGCCGCCGCCTGCGAGAAAGGAAAACATTGGTATTAAACGGCAGACGAGGAATGTTTGAAGCGGACGAATAAAAAGAAAGTAAATATGAATAACGTACCGAGTGTGTGGGAAAAGACGTATACCTCTGGCTCAAATGAGAACTTGAAAAGGAAATGAAGAAAGTGAGAAAGACTGAAAGACAATGAGAAGGTAAAAAGAAGACACGTGAATGAAGTTGCGCAGTAATCGGAACGAAACAGAGCGCGTACATAAACTCTGAAAGAAAGTGCAGATGAAAAGTTTAACGAAATCATAAAGTAGACCCGAAAAAGGCGCGACGGCTAGATTGCCGGATTATCGAATCCTCAACGATAGCAATTACGAAAGCCTGCGGTAATTGAACGTTTCCCGCGCAAGGAAAGCAATTCCCTGAGGAATACGCCAAATCGAACGGGCGCGAACCCGCAACGTAGGTCGGGGAAATATTGGTCAGCTTCTATGCGCTGCTGGTAAGCCGAACGACGCGTCCGAATGAAAGTCCACCACAGTATCCTGTATCACAGGGAGAGAGAAAACTGCGCGCACGGCTTTGCCGCTTCTGCATTCTTTTTATTTCGCGCGCGAGCAGCTGCTCCAGTACAGTAAATGCAATTTTTTGTAGATTCTTTTCGGGCTCCGCAATTACCCGGACTTACAGAAAGAATATTAAATTACCTTGCGTTGCAGAGCGAGTTTGCACTCGACTTTCTCTCGAACTCTCGGATTCGTTTGTAGAGAGAAAAGTGGGTAGAGAGAGAGAGAGGGAGAGAGGAAAGCTTGCTCGTAGTCGCCGCGCTAAAGAATTTGAATAAACGCGCGCTTTTTCATTACTTTTTGAACGAGTTACTTAGTCGACTTACAAAGGAAGGATTAGCAGTAATGCGACTGATTAAATAAAAGCCTCCTTTTTGCCAGAGTTTGGCTGCGTACCGAGCAAGCTTCGTAACGCTGTTTGTCAATCTGACGAGCAAACGGAAGCTGATTATGAGGAAATCTTGTTAGGTGGGCAGCGAAATGAAAATTCTGAGAATTTGTATTAATCGAATCGAAGATAGATTGCTGTGTGAGAATTATTGATACACTTTCTCGATTCTTGTATAAAGAAGTGGATCGTCCACTCGATCGACTGCCAGTCCACCTTTTCCTCGGTGCTCACCTTCTCTCGATCACGGCAGAGCTAAATACCATTCATTTTGTCAGGACTCTCCTAAATCAAATGTTTTTCACCTGCCGCGAGTCTCGAGAGCCTCTTGGCCGCGAAGGCACGTCGAAGCATCAACGGCAACCCGTCTCCCGAAGCTTTTCCGCCGTAGCGGCACTTCGAGAGGGGAGCGAGATTTATCGAGTTTGAGATCGGGATTTCGCGGCTGAAAAGAAACCTACACCCACGCCTCTCCGCTTCGCGGGTAATTTGAAATCGAACGAGAAATGGTCCAGCGTCTGGCGGAAAAGCTTAATTCGTCTCGAGCGCGAGAGCCTGGCACGTCTGCTCTCTCTCTCTCTCTCTCGGAGCTTTGCTTCTTACCTGAGAAGCTTGGGATTTTATATAGAGTTGTTTGAAGCAAGAGGGAATTGGACAATGCATAAAAGTTATGAATATCGTATATAAAAAACTTGCGAGAAACGCAAGTTCGACTCCAAGATTGCTATCCCGATACGGAAGACAGAGACACTGTTGTAAATCAGTTTTGAACGTTGGGATATCGCAGCTGCTAGAAGGTGTCGCTAACTTGTATACCCGATCGCGACTAAGTCTATTTTCTTTCGCGGTGAGCCGATTGTCAGTCGATAAGGAGTAAATCAAATTGCTCGAGCTGCGCGGCACTCGAGCTTGTATATATTCCCGTCGCTATCTCTCTTCTTCCAACGTACACTGTCGAAACTTCAAAGCTATTTATGACTCGTGATTTAGTAGGTCGCGCTGCTGCTTTTCGATACTCCGAAGCGCTGTTGTGCGAGCCTTGCTCTTGCCTCTCGTGCCTCTAGCGTGAAATGACTAATTCCATCCGTGGTGCATATACACCACCGACGGCAAATTCCTCGGGCCGAGAGACTGGCTCGCGTGCCATTTTGAAGGCTCTCATTTGTCCATTAGGAAACGCTGCGGTGCAGACAATGAGCTTGGAAGAGGCCCTGCGTAACACACAGTGAATCTGTTGATTCGGTTGTGTTGGGTAAGCGAAAAACGTTGGAATGACATAGTGTTGAGAAAAGCCTCGATTTACTTGCAATTTAATAAAATGGCAAATACTAGCGTATTGGATTATTGTGGGTGGAGGTATAAAGCCGCATAAAAAGGAATTTCGAGAAGCTTTTAAGAATTCATGGAATACAAAGGGTAACCGACGCAAATAAAATATTTCAAATTTCTTAAGAACCTCGAGAGTGATCGATTCTAATAAATTTTCCTTGGAGCTGCGAAGCTATACAGCGATCCTGCGTGGGATTCATTTTGCTTTCAAGAATATTGGGCTGCCTCTCTTTCCCTCTCGCTCTCCTTCGAGCTGGCTTATAAAGTTTTATCGAGTTTTCGGTGACGTGATTTTAGAATTAAGGCAGAGACTCTCCGCTTGATAAACTTTTTAACGGAACTAGGGTTGATACACGCGTGCAAGTCCATTTTGATTTCCATCCAAAAATGCGCCTTCATTACAGTACAGAGTGAAATAGTAAAGGAATAAAACAATATTGTTGTTTTTCAATCGTTTTCTCAGTGGAATACATATAGGAGAGAAGTAATTTATTTTAATTGAATTTTTTCAATTATAAAATTGAATTTGCTGTTGGTTATCGAATAAACAAAATGTAAAGTTCACAGCGCCAAAAAAAAAAACAAAACCGCTGCGGGAGCAATATTCTCGAAAGGCTCAAATTACCTCTACGAATGTAAATACACATGCGGAGCTCGTTACAGAGCAACGGCACTGATTTAGCCGTATGCGTGCGGTTCCCCTCAGGGAAGCTGCGCACACATAGCGCAAAATGATGCATGACAAATCGGTGGAAGCTCCGGCGGTAAACCAAACACACCGTAGCCTGATTATCAATCGTGAAAGTCCACCTCCGCTTGTCGTTTATGAGCATCGGCCCGCACGCACGGCGTTATTTCATTTGTTTTCCGTTCAATTTGATAAGCGAAACCGCAGGGAAACAATCGCCAGCGTTATTGTTATTATTGTTATTATTTTCCGTCGCGATAAAAGTATAATGAATACAAATCGTATGATAATTCAAATCTGCGAAACCGTATGCGGTTCGATTTCCTTGTTTGTTATTTATCTGAATTTGCCATATAAGCGTGTAGCGTGATTAAACGCGATGTACTATTAAAAGCTCGATTTTTACTTTAATTTTTTGCAGACTTGCAGTGTGTAATACATACAGTGTAAGTAGTAGGGGTCTACCTTTAGTCAGACATTCAGGATACTTCTATATTATATATTTATTTTCAAAGTTCAATTATCTATCATCTCAAATAAAAATGTTCGCTGTAAACGAAGCTCAAGAACGCACTTGTCAATTTATTCAGTGTGTGTGTATACGAGATCGATAATACAGACAAAATATATCGAAACTATCCTCTCACAGGAAACCCGTTACTCGAAACTTCGTAGTATCCCAAGACGTATAAATATTCCAAGTTTCCAGCTTTAATCAAGCCCTCAGCTTCGAAAATACAACTGTGCGCGTACAGGCCTCCCCCCTAGGTTATATAACCTCTCTAAAACAACGAAGAGAGCTGTAGGGAAAAGGTAGTCTGGAGAGAATAGTCTCGTCATTTTGTCGCTTAATGCCATGCCAACGCCGACTCTATACTATACTGCGTCGTAGTTGTCGTCTAGCTCCGACGCAAGCTCGCAGTTGTAGCGCAGTTCCTTTGTGAAAGCCACTCGGCTAAGAGGCAGCAGACGCGAAATGAGAGCAAGAACGCGCTAGCAGTAGTGGCCAATTTAGCCGTTCTGCCATATTTACGAGTCTCGTTCCGACGGTTTGGGCCTAGAGTCGCGTGCGTGTGCGGCTATACGCCTCCGGATCGACAGATGCTTTACTCCTGTGTTATACGTGTGCATGTATAGGTACGCGAGAGCAACGGTTTACAGCCGAAATCGAGCCGCTGGGGGGCTTTACGAGGCTACGGAAGCCAGTTCGTTGTTGTGATTGGGAAAGCGATTGGCTGGCTGTGTTGCTCCCCCGGAAAGTGGAGGGGCGCGAACCCGCTGCCAGTTGTTTATCGCGTAATGAACGGCTCGCTGATGTAAGGCAGCGTTCCCATCAATTCGTAATAAGCTCTCGCGGAGTTTAGTGCCAGCTGTTTTGCACCCTTGTCGGCACGGCGTGTTTTTTATGCGGACGATATTTTAGTGAATGTCGACAGATAACAGTTCGGGGGTTCTTACATGGCTGATCTAGCGTTGTTTTTTTTTCTCTCTCTCTATTTGGGTGCTGACAAATTGTTTCAGCCAGGGGAATTGGATTATTGGTGTGCAGCATAAACTATAGGATATAATATCGTATTTAATTGAATATCAATGTAATGTCGTTCGTTACTCGTATCGGTTCGCACGCGCAGACGCTCGATACCGCGATAAAAATTTATCACCGCATCGCAATGATTACCGATACAACAAAGCAATAAAAAAAAATACTCTCAATTTGATTCAATTTTTTACGACACTTCTTACTGCCGCCGCGCAATAACGAAGGACAGCTATAAAATCGAACGCATTTATTTTCATCATACGTTCTCTAGAAGAAAAGTCATTACACGTATCCCCAGTTAAAAAAAAAAAAGTTATAACGATCGTCAGGGTTTATATATGCCTTGCGCATAACGCCATCAGGGATTTCACCGAGCGACGGCTAACGAACTCGTGTTTTCAAATTACTGCCGATGACAGTACGGCCACGTCGCGCCCTGTGCTGTGCCACTGACACTTAATTCTCCGACTGTCAATATGTCAGGGAGATGATAATGCGATTCGGTCACTGTATGCCCTACTACTGGTCATAACGCGTCCGCACTGAGAAAAGAGGTTACTTGAAGCAAGAGGAATCTGTTTGATTCAAATAGAAAATCCGTTTGTCTTTATTAAAAATATCCACTTACAGGAAACAAATTTATACTTGAGACAAGCAGAATTTTGTTTGAAGAAAAACTATTTCATTTAGAATATCTATATTTTCTTTTCAAAAATAGCTACAAGATTATCATAATTTTGATGGAAATTGAATTCTACTTGGGGCAAGAATATTTATACTTGCTGCAAACGGATGGACGTGAAGCGGAATCTGGTACTTGCCGCAAGTATCCTCTTTTGTCAGTGCGAAGCTCGGATGAAAAGAAAAATCTTGTAATCAAAGAGGACAGTATTCGGTTACCTGATTTCATTCCTCGACTTTTCAAACGTCCGATCTACTATTTCCATCCCACCACATTTTATATCATAACATTCCGTCTCTAATAAAGAAAAATAACATTTCTGGCGGGAAATAAAGCCAAACATAATCAAAATAACGCGCGTACACCTCTTCCTTATTTATGATAATTCTCGAGTAAGCACAACGCGCTTTCGCGATGAAAAAACCAGCGCATCATTTATATATAGAACGCGCGCGGCCGAGTTTTTAAAACCTCTTCAAAGGATGAAATTCTGTTGACGTTCCGCTTATTCTAAATGTGCACCTAAAATGCAGTAACCAGTTGCGCGACTCGCGAAAGATTTGAAAATTAATGCAAATAACAACTGCCGGCTAGCGCTGCAAGCTTTATTAAAATTCCACGACGCGCAAGCATTTAATTTCCGCGACCCGTGTTTCTGACCGCGCGCGATTCGTCCGTCCTTGTTTTTCCAGTCTCGAGGGTAACCTTAAAAACTCAGCCTACAGCTTGTGCGATTTCTTGTTTTGTTTTGTTTTTTTTTTTTTTTTCTGAAAAAGAAACTATATTCGAAAAAGTTTGTCAAAATAGACATTATTTTTTCCCATTCCATGCATAAGAAAATATGCGCATAAAACACGTCACCGTGCAGGCGCGTATAACTTTTCTAATCATAACAGACAGTGCCGAAATACAGAGCAAAACCCGCGAAACATTCATGCATGTGCGAAAGAGTCAGCGCTCAAGTTTTGGCCTCTCTGGCGACTTTCGCGTATTTAACTTTTCGTGAGCGCGCGCGGATGGTGCTCGAGAGGACTTCAAAGTGGGTCTATCTCAAAGAGACGACGGGGGAAATGGGATATTTCGTCAGAGAGAGTATGTATATAGCGAATCGCGCGCCCACGCATAGCGCCCGAAAAAAAAGGTCGGTGTGCGCAAAACGGCGACTTGTAATTTTCTTTCATCTAGCGCTTCAGGGCCCATAATTGCACTGAAGCCTGTACGATAAAAAAGTAAAAAAGAAAGAAAGAAGTCGTCCGGTGAATTATCAATGGTCGGCGGAGTCGAGGTCTAGACGAGAGCTAGCTTTTGTCACACACACACACACACACACACACACACACACACACACACACACACACATACACACGTATGCGCTACTGCAGCGAGAGCAAAGTGCAGTGTGCCTCGAAGGATCAAGGAGTAACTAGTTTGCTATTTCGCTTCTTTTTTCGAGAGCGCGTTAAAGGAAAGGTATCAGGGAGTTAGCCGCGTAACAAACTTGTCTTGTTAGTTGGCGAGTTGAGGGGACGCGATCACGTATTCTTTTTTGCTGGACTCGGCCTAATTAGTCTTGTAAACTAACGTTGTAAAAGGGACTTGTTTGCCTGAGGGGGTTGAGTAAAATTTCTTCATTTCGGTTTGCTTACAAGTGCGCGGGACGCGTCTTTCATTGATTAAAGGCTTTGTTGGTTTTTCGAAACGTCTGCGAGAAAGCTGGAGTTTTTTTAAAGGAATTTTATCAGTCCAGTTTTCATAAGTAAAATTTAATTTAAATTCCGAGTTTCGAGAGAGGTAGCTTTTTCGTAGCTGGGCGAAAAGGTATATGCTCCGTCATAAAACTTTTTTCATGAAAAAAAAGCTTTTTAGTGCTTGAAGTTGAGGAGCAGCACTTTTTTGGGGAAATTAACAGTCTGAGTTGCTGGCTCAAACGCGGGTTGGTTTACTTTTATTATAAAATGCAAACGCGAAAAAATATAAAGTCTGCCTTCCGTCGGAATTTTCCATCCTGGATGATCATAACTCTGGTAGACATTATTAGGTTACTGAAAAAATGCTGTTTCGATTCCTGCTCGCTTGTTTGCGTAATTTGATTTTGCTATTAGATTATAGTCGAAAACCCTTGCGTACTAGGTGTAATGTAATTGTCGGCTCTTTTTATTCACAAGAACGGGGAAAGAATTACATATAGTTGCGTTGTGGGTCGGTGGGATTATCGAATTTTCTGAGAAATAAAAACATGGCATAATTTCTATAAAGCCCTGTATCAACTTTTTTAAACGAACGTTTGCTCACTCCAAACAAGGTTCTATGTGCTCCTGTATTGCGTGTATTTTTTGATAGAGCTAACCTAAATCCGTATAACTCTCCTTTTCAAATAAAATCGAGTGAAAAGTGGAGCTGATCAAAACAAGCTTTGAAATGGCGCTCAATTCATAAATCTATAAATGTTCACAGTGAAATCCTTCCAAGTCATATGCCCCAAGTGCATCAGAATCATCCGCAGCTAACATCGTAAAGCCATTTGATTTCAAAATCCTCTAACGAGCGTGTTTACGGTATGTTCGCGGTACCGACTCTCTATTCAGCATCCATTTGCGGCGCAAGCTGCTTCTGGGCCAGCGATCCGATAATATCCCTGAGTAATGCGTCCTACACCATCTCCGCGAGACACTTATCCTTCCGCGCAAAACCTCGTAAAGCTTTATTTCGAATCAGCGTGTATTATCTTACAAATTTAATAGTCGAACTCGATGAAGTGTACGACTACGAGATTCTTGGTATTGTACTCGATGCGAACAGGGCGGTAATGCGCTGTGGTATACGTTTATATAATTAGATGCGCGGCTTTCCGGTAATATTATAGTTATACGCGGTATATCCTCTCCCGCACTTCGTTGAATATGGATGCAGGGGAATTTGCGCGGCGAGTGTGCATTTAATTCGAGCAATGCAATTAGTGCGCGCGTCTTGTTTGAAAGGTTTATTGAGATTGGCCTTATTTTTAAAGCCGAGGCATAATGCGGCATGCGCTCGCGGTGTTGACTAACGAGCGAGACATTTTATTGGGCGGTCGTGCGTGCAGTCACTGATAAAGCTTTTAATGAATAATGACGCTTATATAATATTATGGAGCCGCGGATTCAGCGTTTTAACTTTACGTATAAATGTCAGCAGCGGACCAGCTCGCGGCGGAGAGAATTTTATTTTTTTGTACTATTAAATCAAAACTAATAAAACAAAATCGATATCTATGCTTGATTTAGAAAAAGAAAACTAATTTTTTTGAACTAAAAAAAATACATTGATACCGTATCCATAGATCTTCGACGACAAAAGAATCTCATTGACGTAAAAACTTGATTAAAAAAAGCTCTATGACACATTTTATCGAATTAAAAGGAAAACTTTTCTCGCGCACACGTATCTGGAGCACAACTGCAGCGGCTGGTTTCATTCGCGCCGAGGATCGCAGCTCACCGAGCGCAAGCCTCTACTCGAGGGAAATCTGCATTAATTGTTGATTGACGTATTTTCTCTATGCAAACCGTTGTGCGCAACGCGAGTCGTTATTTCGCGCAAAATACACAAGTTTCCGCCACGGATATTGTATGCCACTGCGGGACACAAGACGAGGACAGACGCGTGCGTGTATGCACATTGCACACGGAGAGAAAAAGCTAGGCAACTGTTGTCTGCTTCTTTTTTCATCTCTATCATTGTTTGCCAGCTCTCGCAAAGTCCTTGAGATCGGCATCGCGTTGGCACGTATTTTTTAATGGTCGTCGACGGGTGTTTCTGTCTGTCTGTCTCTCTCTCTCTCTCTCTTGCTTCCGGGGACGAAAGTTTTTTTATCGTCGTGTGTCTTTGATATCGTGACGTGGTACAGTAGAGATTGAATTTCGACGTAATTGACGCTGTCGAGGCGAGCTTTTTTTAATAAAGAATCTATTCGCGGGTCTTTGCCGCGAAGCGAAGAGGTGGATTTTGTTTGAGGGATCCTAGTTGGAGTACTTCTCTCTTTGCGTATGCGAAATTTCGTCGCGGCTAACCTGTTGATGAAATGGGGAACAGTATTCTGGGTTTGAGTTGCTGTTATGGAGAATGACTTGCAGCTTTTTATATGCACGGGATATTCTAGAAGTGTGTGCTGTTATTGACAGAGGAAGATTTAATTTAGCTTTTTGAATTGTATAGTAAGTACCTATTCAGTTAAAGAATTGTGACGATAAAACAGCTTAGTTCATGCAGATATGTACAATTTTTATTCACAACGCGGTGCGCCGGCGTTTTCATTAAAAACAAAAATTAACTAATTGTTAGCTACCAAATCGTTATTAACGGAACCGAAGTATCGTCACCAGCCACGTGACAAAGCTCTCGACTTAGCGCGTAAAGCAATTCAAAATTGCGCAACGCGTATAGCTTCCATCGGCAGCAAATCAGCCAGTCAATTTCCCAAAGACACATCCCAATGCAGAGGCGTCGGAGCAACACGAGAATCCTCGCACCGGCAAGCCCTGCATAATAGAGTCCATGGCCTAGAAGAGGGTCTCAAGGGCTCGGCTCGATGCCACTCGCTGGCATTATCCCGTGTTGTAGTATACTCCTGGCTCTACATGCTAATCCCAAGTCGCAGCCCATTAAGTCGTCGTCAGCTGTGTGATCCAGCGTCTCAGCGCGCGATATTGCGCGCGAGCTGCTAGCGAGATACAAATCCCACCACTGGCAATAATGCACGAGCGGCCAATCCTCAGCCGAGGGATATTTCGTCGGTTGGAAGGAATCGTATAGCTGTGATACCTACTTGTGCGTGTGATTATTGCTGTTGGTTCTGTAATAAAGAAGCTTTGTTACCGGCTTAATGCTTTCATTAAGGTTTGGATGATGAGCTTTCACTTCAGTTAACTATACATTCTCGCACACAATTTTCGACAGTTTTCGGATTACAGAACTTGGGTCCTCGTCAATAAGTAAGGTCACGCCTAAGTTTTTCCCTTACCACTAGAAATTCTCTCATACACGAAGAGAAACTGTGCAGTAAAATTTTATTTTTTTCTAAAGTTCTACAATTTCAATTAATTTGTAATAAATAAAATCGCGAAAAACGTTGTAACAACGTGACTGGGTGAGGCTGGAAATTTGAATTTTTATAATTTTCAGTGCTTCCATAAAAATTACTGTACTGTCTAGTAAAAGTTACTGAATTGACAGTCTGTGGCGACATTACTGTTCAGTACGGTAAAAATTCCTGCAGGAAAACTAAAATTTACTGGATGATTTCTCTCCGTGTACAAATCGATCAAATCAATGCTAGAAGTACATCTCGCAGGACATCCCAGGGATGATCGAGTGCTCCACTCATTTTCAGATAACGAGCTTCCATTCTTCTCGCGTTATACTCTCCTCCTCGTTTTATTCTTATCACTGCTACTGGCAAAGCAATTCGGGCAGTATCATCCCGGCAGCGGTAAAAGAAAACAAGAGAAAAAAGAATGCAATGAACGCGAGCGAAGAGCCCTCGCGCGTTGATTGAAAATATGATCTGGGTCAGACTTGCCGGCTCTCTGTAATCGGCTTGATTAAAACAATGCAAATTGCGCCTGCGTGGTCGACCGACGCGTACAGGCTCTTGAAATCCTGACGTTATTCGCCCGCAGAAGATGTACGGGCGAGATGCGAGTCTCGCACACTCGCGTCGATAGGACGTGCAAGGAATAATATCAAGACGGAAGTGAACAAACTCGGTATACGATATGACGCTCACTTGCGTTGTGGTACGCGGGTGTGTATCTTCTTCTGTTTTGCTTTCTTTGTTGTGGATTGTGGACGATTTGGGGGATCAAAATTCAAGAAGCGTATAGAATTTGTTTAGGTATTTTGATTTTTTGGAGATTTAATGTATAGAAATTTTATTAAACGAAAATTAAGAATATCAAATTTGTGGTTTATTAATTCGTCATCTTGTGAATTGGATGATTTCACAGGTATACATTCGAAACGTGCAATCATGATGATTGCGTTGTTTCAGCATTAGTCAATGTTATTGATTGTAAACTGAATTTGACAGCCGGTTTAACCTAATTTCCAAATGTTATGGTTGAATTGAAGATGTAACAGTTCAAGTTTTGATGTATTCAAATGGTAATTTAAACGCGATTTTGAACTTTGAAGTTCCGACCCCAAATGCCGAATCGCGTGGTCCCTTAACTCCTTTATTATCGTTGCACGGGGATTTTTGACACATCTGTCGCTTTCTAGGAATATTACTATTATTATTGTTTTAAAGTGAATGGTTGGACCAACTACTCATTTCTGTATAATTACGAATATTATTGTTAGATTTAAAGAGGGATATTATTAAATAATCTGATTAAATCCGGCATAATTAAAAATAAGAAATATGAATGCGCACACATTAATCCCGTATATTTGCGTGATGCGCTGACGCCGAGTTTCTTAAGTTTCCAAGCAGCGGAGAGAGAGCAAGTAGGCGGCAACAACATCAGACTGCAGTCTATGAAATGCGTCATAACACACAACTTTCTAAATCTGCTTTGGCCGTAATAAGTTTCCCGCTGTGCATTATCTTAAATACAATTACACATGTACACATCGTTCGCTAACTAGTTGAGCGCGAGAGAGTGTTTTGTTATGCAGTGTCTGTAGCTTCGTGCTTTTGACTGTTACCGTACAGAGTTCGCATTAATTCAAATATTTGATGGTTCAGACTGTGCTGGAGAATTATCATATTTTCACTAAGGGCGAGTTTAGAATTTTATTAATTTTGAAGACGCAGTGTGCGTTTAAGTTTCTAAAGTTTAAATTTACTGCGCCAAGTTTAGCCTAAAAGCAGGTTCATGTACACTACAAGCAATTATGGTAATTTAAATATGGCGCGAATAAAGCAGAACAAACTGCGCTCGTACCTACATTCCAAATTTTTGTTCATAAATAAAATTGTAATAAACCAAAAACGAACTTTCATATACAATAAAAGATTGGATTCAGTCTCACAAGAGAGGGAAAATCGTCATCGTTCTAATAACCCTGCGACAATTATACTCCAGTCAGAGCAGACAATAATCATCAGAGTGAAACGAGTGGAATATTAAAAGCGCGACAGTATCCAAGCTTAAACGTTTAACTAAAATCGAATCGCCTCTTGTCTGTTACAGTTCAACTTCGTCGGCAAGCTGCTCGGTCCCAAAGGCAATTCCATGAAGCGGCTGCAAGAGGAAACGATGTGCAAGATGGCTGTTCTTGGTAGAGGATCTATGAAGGATAGGCAAAAGGTGAGTTTCCATTATATGGCTCGTCGTGTTACTCTCGGAGCCCCGGCACCTGGCAGATGGAAATTGAAAAGAAGCCCTCGACTCTCCTTCTTTTTTTGCGCTTTCTTTTTAATTTTTTACTTTCGTTTGCGCTCAAAGAAAACTCTCCGGTGTGCGATTGCTCTCGACGGCCTCGTTTCTTTCCTTTTTCGCATGCCACTCGAGAGCTTCACCGCTCTCGCAAATACTTTGCTTAATTGTTTCGCTCTGCCGTGCGCTGCTATATAAAAATGAGGAGAAAAGGTCGATAGAACGCTCGCTATAATGAACGCGACGAATGGAGATAGTACGAGTGAGAATTGGTCAGTATGTCGCGCGATGGTTCGTGATTTGTGGGGCTTAATATGTGGGGATAATTATTAAGTAACAATTATTTTGCGCCAAGTTATCGGCTTTTTCCGTGGGAAACGTGTTATCGCGACCAGCGCAAAGTTAGGGTTTAATTTTGAGATTAGCTTGAAAACTTCTGTACAAGCACATTATTATTATTATCATGTACATTTTCGTAGATATTGCATCCACACGTAGTAAAAAGTAGTACGTATATTTTCAGCTGCAAAGTACTAAATAAGCAATGAGAATTCTACATCATTCTTTTTTAAATTTATTCATTTAACGGCTATTTCGAATCGGTTGCTTTTCCATTTTACGTGTTGAAGCTGCAGCTGACGGTCCACTTTGATACGGGATCCCGTCTTTGTCAATACATGGACAGTTTTTTTCCAGCCAAAAAATCCGCGTTCTGTGAATCGTGAAAGCGAGAGAATTTTTTTCCCCGTATACCCTTTCGGTCACGAGCACTTTAACCTTTAGCGCTCAAATCGTCTGATGGATCTTTTCATTTCGTTAAACTCCGTACGCTGCGTGAAATACGTGATCGTGCTCTAAAAACGGCAAAAAACTGTTTTCGTACGTAGCTTTAATCAAGTGAAGCATTTATACCAACACGGTATGGCTATGATATGCTTTAACATTAACGTTGACCTAGATTGCTGTTTTCGTCGTCTACGCGATTTAAAAAAAATATATGAATAAAATATATGAGTAGATCCGAAGGCTCTTGACGACTCGAATTTGTCTTGCAAGCTCTTAAAAGCGTCCTGCAGCGGCTGTTGTAATAGAAATACACGAATTTCGTTCCTCGCGAAAATTCCAGACGACGTCTGTCCTCGAGCGATAAGAGCCGCAAAGTCGTCCAAGTCGCACTCGCGCAAAAGCCGTGACAGCTTTATTGGTCGTAATAATCGCCCAACGGGAAAGAGCAGCAAGACGTGTGTATGTCTCGTTTATATGTGCTACTGCAGTGTTTTGTCATCCTTAACATTTCATAGCGACTGTGATATTGCAAATACACACTATATATCCGCTATAAACAAAATTCGACAAGTGCGAGTAAATTCAAATTCAGCAAAATTAACATCTCAGTGAAAAAGAAGTCGACTAAAAGCGCTCAGTCTTGCCGCGCGCAACAAGACTACTCAGAAATATTCTCCACGATATAAGAAGCTCTCGAAAAAGCTCTCGCGCAAAATTATACGCGTAATCAAATTACGTGTGCTGCTCGTTGCGAAATCCGCGACAGGTGTACATAGCGTACTTTTGCTCGGCTGTATACGAAATGCCCCTTTCCAAAAGCGAAAAAAGACACGAAGAGAGGCCGGGATAAAAGCACATTTGCATGTGTATATTTTTCTCGCGGCTGCGCGTCAGGCTCCTCGCATGAAATAAGCAGTCGACGACGACTGTAATTTCGCGCGAGGATATGCGCCGCTGTTAACCTCAAAAACTACTCTGAAACTCGCCGGGCGAGAAAAGGCGCTGGGGTGAGGCGATGAGGCCGCAGATAGGAGTAGCTACTACTGCTTCCTCTCTCGTCTGTCCTGGAGGAGGAGGAGAGCCTCCTCTCGCTGCTGCTGAGCGCTTTTTCCACTTACGCCTGCTTCTGTGGGAGAGGCGCCGTCTCTGATGCCGACACGGCCTCGCGCTGATGAGCCAACGAACTCCGGGAAGCTTCGGGAATGGAGAGATATCTCGCCGGCGAATTTGAATTAGTAGAAATTCGCGGGTTCACAGCTCGAGTTGAACCTGCGTATACTCTCTACCGGAAATTCTTATAGATTTGGACGCGATTACTTTCGGGATTGAATTTTTAGCTTTATTATCATGTGTGCTGGGATATAATGAATGATATATAAAATTCAATTTTCTATGTTTACGCAAATTTTTAACGAAGTGGTAGAGGCTATTCCACATAAAAAAAAATGCAAATTTGGTAGAAGAGCAGAGCAGTCTGTAACCACGCAGAATGCATAAAAAGGAGAAAAAACATACAACCCTCCGAAAAAAGAGAGTGACGCGTTCAGGAATTGAGTAAGCAATAGTGAAACATGCGCGCATATAAAGAGCGCAGAAGTGAAGAAAGAGAGAAAAAAGCTGGAGTCGAGTTAGTCGGGATGAGAACTAGGCGCCGAGGATAAAAAAAAAGAAAGCACGCGAACGCCATCCTCTGATGCATATTTATGACGGAATTAACACGGGATTGCACTTGGCTCGGACACGCGGACTGAGATTCGAAATTTTCAAATTCTTCGCTCGTCGTCTTTCCTTTTGGGCTCTGCGCGCTCTGTTTGATCTTTTTTTGCCCCGCAGTCTCGACTTCTCGGTTTCCTGCCTACTTTTAGTGGCCTGTCCCGAAGAAAATTTTCCGTCCCTCTTGCTTTCTCGAGGACTCTTGGGTTTCAGTGCTCGGGACGGCGAGCCATGCAGATCTCCCTCTTTCTCTTCGAGAGATATGATTTCTCTTTTAAAATTTGTTCTTAAGTGATATAATAATGAAAGCTGAAGAGGAAACTTTTATCAGACTCCGATACAGTACTGTAAAAACTACTTTGGCGCTTCTCTCTTTCTCTCGGCTCTCTTTTCTTATTTTTCATCAGCGTTTATTAAATTTCTTTCGGAAACTTGCGGCCTGCGAATCGCGCGCGGTAATGATTTTTCTAGCTCTGCGTTGAAATTATATAGAGAAACTTATTAAAGCGGATCACTTTATATTTAACTTTTCATTCGTGGCAAAGCGAGTGTCTACGGCACACGCAAAATTATTCGACTTTGACACAGAGAAATAAGCATAACACGTTATATACCCGCGCATTTCTGACCTACTCGCACGTGAGACAGTTAACGGACAGCATAGTGGCAGCAGCCAGTTGGAAAAAGCGACACGCGTTATAAAACCTTACGCGCAATAACAGAGCGCCCCGGTGGTGGCAATATTTCCCTCGGAACACCGCCCTTTCGCACAATGCAAAAGAGAGGGGGTCAGGCTTTTTACGAGGCGCCGTAAGGAAGAGCCGGTGTCGCCCATCGCTTTACGGCCGCTAGATGAAAGCGTAGGAGCAATGATGCCAGTCGCCGCGTCGTTAAAGGGCCGTTCCGTATAGTTGTGTACATTGCACCTATATGCAAGTTTATCATTTCGCAGTGTAAAAAGAAGGCCACTGTAAGAACTTTACGAGGTAGATCGACGACGACGGCTGTAGGAATGATTCAATTATATAAAAGCGTTGAGATTTGTACTTCGGAGACCGAGATGAGTTAATCTTTTATGCGAGATTGCCGCGTAAAACGCCTGGAGAATGGCAGTCTTAAATTTTGAGTATTTAGCCGCGGCTGATGATTAATTCAGGTGAGATTTGTATGTATAATACCATGCGCGAGAGGTTTCTGTCGACGCTCGGTGGCGTTGAATTATAAATTGAGATTATTTTTAGGGCTGCGTATTTTAAAGTTATCACGCTGCGAATATACGATAATTTGCGCGTCATTACTAATTTCGAGAGCGTGCGCGAGTGATGAATTCTTCATATTAAAAAAAGACTTTACAGCTTTTGTAAGAAGTGAAATTCTGCACGGCATCAAGATCCTCTCGTTATGTTTTTATACGCCGGATCATTAAAAACTCCCCTGTCCCTGATACAGAAATGCCAACGGTTCAGTGGTTAGCAATGGGTTATATAGTGACGGGATAAGTTATCTACTAGATTTGTTAAACGCTCGTGATTGTATTGAAACTCCTCTTATGGACTTCACGTTCAATTTTGATTTTTTTAATAGAGGTAGTTAGAGCCTCTATGCACTCTTTGGATTCAAAGTTTTTGTTTTTCTCTTTATTAAATGTTGAGACGAACGGCTGGTTCACCACTTGCCAACACCTTAACACAAGTTTCTAATTTTAAAAGAAAGAAAGAAGAGGGGGAGATGGAGAGGGCGTGGAGGGGCCCTCTCCGGTGAGGTCCGACCTTGCAATTCTGCAATAGAATCACTCCACCCGCATACAGGGATTCGTGCTTCTAAGACCTCTCCCGGAACGGGATATGCAAGTTTAATTGCGGGGAGAGTGGTACACCGTTCTAAATTGAACGTTTTCGCACTATCGTGGTCGAAAAGAGAAATGGCGGTAGAACAGGACGTGTGAGGAAAAAAAAACATCTATGAGAGGAAAAAAAACCTGTAAAGAAAAAAAGCCGTTTCACGAGAGCATGCAATATTTTGAAAATCTTATCGATCTGTGTGTGCAACTGCTGCTCGGAGAAAGAGAGAGTTGTGAAATAGGTATCATTGATTTTTTGTGAAAAAAGTATAGAGTAAACAAAGAGATTTTTCTTCAGCTTAGAAGTAAAACAAAAAAAAATAGTTCAAACAATTGCAAAAGTGCATCAATGATGATATCACATAACTGTCTCCATCAATATTCCGATTCTCTGTTCGTGAGTACCAATGAAACGGGCCGAGTAAGGTTAGGTTGCGAGATCCCAGAAAGTGAAATGGTTAGGTAGGGTTAGGTTAGCTGAGAGCCGCGTACAGATTCGAGACTCGAAAGTTATAGTCCAGTAAAATTAGCTTTGAAATCGACCTACGATAGAAATGACTGCATTTTGGTTATTAGGTAAATCGAGGTCGAAAAAGACGATTCTAAACTTTGCAGCTTCCTAGGTCAACGGGTTCTATGCGAAAACAGTGTGCAAAAATTAATTTTGCTTACATCTCGAAAACGGCTTAACGTACAGTAAAATGGCCTGCACCAGTCGAAAGAGCGTTCAATTTCGCATTGGAATCGATTTTTTACTCGATTTCGATGAGTGCAAAGTTTCGAGATAATAAATAGAAAAGAAATTACCTAAATGTAGAAGGAGGGGGAGGCGCGAAACGCACATGTCGCCTGCGCGTCTAGTACATGGCTTGTACGCGTCGCGCCTCCCCCTCCTTCTACATTTAGGTAATTTCTTTTTTATTTATTATCTAGGAACTTTGCACTCATCGAAATCGAGTAAAAAATCGATTCCAATGCGAAATTGAACGCTCTTTCGACTGGTGTAGGCCATTTTCGAGATGTAAGCAAAATTAATTTTTGCACACTGTTTTCGCATAGAACCCGTTGACCTAGGAAGCTGCAATGTTCAGAATCGTCTTTTTCGACCTTGATTAACCTAATAACCAAAATGCAGCCATTTCTATCGTAGGTCGATTTCAAAGCTAATTTTACTGGACTATTAGCACGGAGATAGAGTACGCTTACTGGGGGAGCCACCAGAAGGACGCTGCTCGTGTGTATCGGGAGGTGAAGGGGGAGATCTATCCCTCAGGCTCCACACACTCTTAGGTAAACCACGCAGGGACAGATGCAACAGTGGGGTTGTACAACTCACTCCGTCAGGGAACGACACTCCTGGTCATGTGAGTGAGTTACGTCGGTTAAGGGGGGAAAAACAAAGCAAATAAATAACTTATATTGACTACTACGAATTTACATTGAATTGAAACGGTCCGAGATGGTTAGTACCGAAACCGCGTAAGATTCGAGACCCGAGGTTAGTCAAAAAGGGAAATTGATTACAATCGAAGATCGTTGCCGGACCCGGGATTACCCCGCACTACGGTTGGATAATCGCAAGCCTCCCTACCCCCTGAAGTGGATATCCACCAAGGGGACGCTGCTCGTGTGAATCTGGAGAAGAGGAGGGAGATAGCTTCCTCGCGCTCCACACACTTAGGTAAACCACGCAGCGTCAGACCGGTATGTGAGGTACTACCATCTCACTACGAGTCTGTAACCAGATAAACCCCCTGAGAACAGGGTACTACCATCCTGATCCGAAGGGGCATCTGATGAAGGGAAGGAGGGGGAGAAAACAAGGTGTGAAAGCCAAAAGATAAACTTAATGAACTGTATGCTAAATGAGGTAATATACATGATCTGACTCTTATACTAATGGGAGAGGGAAGGTCTGCATACGTACTGTTCAAGAGCGCTATGCTCATAGACTACTAGGTACGCTGGAGACCGGAGCAAGAGACGAGTACTACCATTCGCCTAGTGCTCCATGAGCGAGAGCCAGATCAGAAGTGACTCGCTGCTGGGCTCGGTCTCTTTATATCCGTAGCCTTCCCTCTGCCCAATGCTATATGCTCGCACGCCAGCTACCTCCGGTTAGGTAGACTATTACATGGTGACTACTAACGCCACATGGTTGGTAACTTACCGATGTCGGTAAGTTATCCGTCACTGCTTTCTTACGTACCAGGTGGGGGCCAACATCTCACTACGATATATTATATTTAACAATAGTATAGGTTACTTTGGAATTGCATACATGTACATGTGTATCTAATCGATTAATTATTCTGAAATTCGTTTACATTCTGAAAATTTAGCAGTTTCTTAATAGCTACTGTTCCGGACGTAACGAGGGGTAGTCAGGGAAAAAAGCGAGTGCGACGCGTTGATATTTATGAATATTTATTTATTCATTTTGCAATAGTTCAGCAAACTTTTCCCAGCCATTTGAACCATATGAGCGCGAATTGGTGGTGCTTTTCGTGGCGTCAGGTTAGGAGTGATTTTTAATCGCTCCTAGACTGCCAGATCTCACATAGGGAGTTTTACTCCGCAGTTGTGAAGATCAACACGGTGCAGAGAAGCCGATGGGCTGATCTGTGACTGCCAGGCCAGAGATCGAGTGGTGGGAGGCGTTTGCACGGGGAATATGACTGCATTCGTAGCTATGATATAGAGGAGCGAGCAATCGTTAAAACGGTTAGCTAAGTCTAAAGATCGTAGCAAATACTCGAAATATCATTATTGTGAGACATTTAAACTATTTTTCTTATAATTTATAAAAGGATTACGCTTGAGCGTCGTATATATAAAGAATGGAATTTGTTAAGCTCGAAAAATTAATTGCCTTCTCCCTTCGACGCGGCGCTCGATAGTATCGAATGCAAATTTCTTCGAGCGTCTCTCCGCAAATTGTTTACCTCCTCTCGAAGACTTTCCAAAAAAGTAAACCGCTAAATCGATTAATCAAGCCCCGGGCACGTAAGAAGCTCTGCTTGCCCGTTACGCGCAAAAAGATGCAGGCACAACATACCCTTCTCTCTCTCTCTCTCTCTCTCTTCAAAAGCGCGCAAGATTTATCACGTCAATTAACATGCGCTAAATTCGCTGCTTTTTTCTCTCCAGTCCTGCACTACGTACATATACCTATACACAAGGCAAAAGGGACGATTTGTCTTGTCGGCGGAGCATCAGCATCAGCGTCGGTTATGTCCGCTCCTAAGCGCGCGTTTCGCTTGATTAAGCGTCCGCGAACGTTTTTTATCGCGTCGTGTTCCGTAAAAACAGCCATCGCGGCTTACGTAGGCTTTAACAATTCGCGACAGAGCGATAACCATCCGGTGGCTCTTGAAGCGCGCACCGGAGCTTCTCATTAAAATTGCAACGTTTTTCAAGCGCCGTACCGCGTGCCGTTTGTTAATGGCGCGGCCCAGCGGGGGAATTTTCATAGCGAGTGTCCCTTTCATTTAGCTCGGGCGTGAATCTTCTTTTACGTCGGCTCGTATCGTTTTTGCGAGCCACCTGAGTGCGGCGCCCGTTGCGGAGGGAAATGGCCGATCTTTTGCTGCTCCGGTTTTTTCGTCGTTGGCCTGGTATGGTATTTTGATGTGGCTTTTAGTTTTCTCGGCGAAGTGACCGAGAATTCTATAGCGTTTTCTTGAATTCGTACGCGCGATTAAAAGCGCGGCGCTACGGACTACAGGAACTACAAGTAGTACGAGTCGATTGTGGTCAGACGTATAAGATTTAAGTAGTCGGAAATATTGCATACGAATAAAATCCCTTTCTCCGTTCAACGTAAACGCGTTCTCGTCTAAACTATGAAACAAGCCTCAGAGAAAAACATCAGCCTCGCTATAACACGAAACTCAACGGAGCGGGTTGAAATTCGGCCTGAAAATAATCCAGCTTTAAATTCAACGCGCCGTGGAAAAACGCGCGGCCGGGACGAGATCCGCGTTCTGTTTAACAATGGAGCTCGCGGTGACGCCGTGCGATCGGCCGATAAATTCGCTCTCCTCTCAGACGGCCAAGCGAGAAAGATTCTGGCCCGTGAATTCGTTGAATAGAAAGGAGGCGCGCGCGTTCGCCTCGAATAATTTAGTAGTGGCTCTTTTTCCATCCCGTTTCTTCCGCGGCGGCGCGCGTCTCTCTCTCGGTTTTTCGGTCGCTGCCATTGAATTTTCGCACAGCACGCGGTTGTACCGAACGTATAACGGCGAATTCGCACGAGGATTATGTGAGCGCCGAGCTTTTCTCCAATCAACTGCGAAATAACGACGTTACTTTGCGAGAGCGAGGCGAGAACACGATCAGTAGATGCGGATTTCTTTGTTGCGCGCTTTGAAAATTGTATTATATTATGTTTCTACACAATGGTCTTATGTAACACTGATGGGAGGTATTCCTTTGAAATTTACACGCTGTTAATAAAATCGAGCTGCTGTATCATATACTCTGCTGAGTAGAAATAAACTCGGCATTTTTAAATTTAATCCCTTGTCATATAGCGGAGAAAAATTCCAGTTTATTATTATCTCGAAAAAATTCACGGTATACGCGCACTACTCAGCCCGCAAAAGGAACGTCCAAACAATTCCATTGTAGAAAAATAACTGCATTATACCCAGTCGTAAAAAGGGCCGCTTCATAATTCTCTCCATAAAAATGTAAAACACTACGCGGAGAATATCAACCAAGCCAGACTGCGCGAAAAATTTCTCCCGCAAAAAGCGAGTGCTACATTCGCTTCCGCGGAAGCCGCTGTGGTATCACGCACAAATTATATTAAGGGACGCCAGGCGGTGTAGATAAGAGAGGGGAAAAACGTGTCGCGGATTTACAAGATGCAGACTGTCTTTTCTGCTGCTACTACTACTGCAGCCGTGGCATCAACAGCCGAAGAGGAGACGCTTGTTTTCCCGAGAAAAGCGCTAGTCGAGAGACATAGAGCGAAACCGTCTACCTCAATCTGTAATGGAGACAATGATTTATCGCTGCTGGTATTTCCGTAGAGCTGCAGCGACGTATTTGCCGTGAACTTTTTATCTTCTTAGCGCGTCTGCTGTTCTATTCCCGTCGATGTACCCTTTCGTAATACTTTTCTGGACTCTCCCAGTTTCACTTCTCTTGATGCTTTCTACTTTGCATATACCTTTCTGCCCTCGAAGATATCTATCACGGAATACTTTTAGATTTTCTGTTTTACTTGTTTTACCAAATCTTTTTAGTCTCTTTCACGTATTTTTTATCTAACATATTATGTGAATGCGTTTTTATCCATATTTATTATTTCAGTCAATGAAACAGCATTCAAAAGATATTCAAACAGAAAAAATCCACTTCCATTACCACCCTATATTCAAGCACGCGCAATAAAATTTTAATAACAGCATAAAAATTGATTAAATTTTCTCAAAGCAAAACACAGCTTGATCAAATTTACAACCCGTCCGCGAGGAATCCTCTCCTCGAATGAAATCCAGAGAGCAATAAAAAAAATCCAGCCCCTAACTCAATATTTCCATCGCTGTATTCAGCCTCCCCCGGATAAGTATAGACTCTTGCTCCGGTGCGTCTCTTTTATCTCGGGAGTTCTGTAATGTCTCGCAAGCGACTCAATAAGATCTCTTACTCCCGGCGCCTTCGCCCGTCGCAGATCTCGCGAGTAAAGCCCGGGCATACGTACGTGTACATGTAGGTACGCGCGCCGCGGGAATGCCGATATATCGACTCGGCCAACTTCCGTCGCGCCTCACTCCCTCTTGCTATATACTTTCACCGGATAGCACAGCTGTACCCATCTTCTTTTATTTTATTATCACCGCTTTTTTTCATCTTTTTTGATCCCTTTGAAAACTGTTTTTTCTCTAAACTCAAATTTTGAAGTTTAATTCGTCAAGCTCTATACTTTATTCATTTAAATCTATCAATCGCTATGAATTACAAGTTCGAAACAATACCAAAAACAAAACTCATCGCAGGAAGAGAAGTGACAAATGGCAACGCGGTCACAATCAAATGTGATAAATAAGCCTCCCACGTCGTATCGACAAGCAAAACGAGACAAGAAAAAGAAGAAAAAGAGTGAACGGTCACCCGACACATTGTGTCCCGATGGGCTCATATTTCACGAACCGCACGCTCCGAGACGTGGGTTATACACGAAAGCGCAAGTGCGAGGAAAAAAGAAGCTTTTCAAAAAGCAAAATGAATGCCGGCAAACACAAAACGAGCAAAGCGAAAATTGCCTTTCCTGCCGCTGCGCGCACTTACGAAGCTCTCCATTCATTGCTTTGTGCTGACCGAGTCACGCAAGCGATTTGAGGAAAAGACTGCCTCGTCTTTTCTCTGTATAAAACGGGAGAACGTCACATCCCTCGGAGGAAATTTATTGGCCAGGCATCGCGTTGTATTAACGCCGCGCATTGTTGTTCCGCGCGCAGGCAACGGCGCGATTTTCGAAAAGACAGTGAGTTATGCATAAACGCGCGTGTGTATGGGTCTCGCACATTATATGGCGGATTTTCGCGTGCGCGAACTGCGTCGAGTTCGCTCGACTAGATACTCACAATGGCGGGAGCGCAGCTCACTGGGTTAACGGTAATTCTATTGAATAGAATCACTTTGCTCTCGCGCCTCTTATATGTGCGTGTATGCGCTCGAGCTTTGATTGCGTATTTTCTGCATAGGCAATTTATGCTTTTTTGTTCTGATGCGTTGGAAGAAGTGCGATATTAACCGAATTTTTCATGGGATCAGTGCTTTGTTTACTAAAAGCTTGAACAATCGATGTTAGTGGGCTTATTGAATGAAAGCGTTCCGTTTAAAGGAAAACTTTTAAGTAAAACTGCTAAGAATAAAACTAAGCGCAGCTTTAATCAAGCTAACAACCTTTTTCAATCACACTTAACTTCCCGTGTAATGTAATCTCATCCCCGCGATTACTTAATTTTCCTGTGACAAGATCGTCGACGCAGCACGCAAACCCTCCATTAAAGCAATATAACCATCGTCTTTCAGGAAGAGGATCTGCGCAAGAGTCTTGACCCCAAGTACGCGCACTTGTCTGACGACCTGCATGTCGAGATCACGGCTCTAGCTCCACCAGCCGAGGCTCACGCTCGTATCGCCTTTGCTTTGGCCGAGGTTCGCAAGTACCTCATTCCTGATAACAACGACAACATCCGCCAAGAACAGATGCGCGAGATGGAACTGACCGTCGACGAGCCCATCGAGGACAGACGACCCAGTGCTCGTGGAGGTATCCTCAGGCCTGTCTCCAGACCCGGACCGCCTGGACCACCGATGCGAGGACCTGCTGCTAGACGTGAGTTTTGCGAACACAATTTGGAAGATTTATTTTAATTTTTTGTTGGGATAATAATGATGGTGATTATACGTAATTGTTCAGCAGCGATCCTTCCTCCGCCGCCACCGTCGCGAGGACCAGCCACTCGGCCTATTCCCGCTAAGACCAAGGTCTTCTCGATCTTGGATCGTGCTCGTGTTGCCATGGATCAAAGCTACGGGTGAGTTTTTTTTTTTAAATATGTTTTCTCAAATATGTTAAATTATATTAACTATATAACTTGAAAACATGATTCGATTCAACGACGCAAACATAATGACCTCTCTGCCGACGCTCGAATAGGTACGACTCAGCCCCAGCACCACCAGCCAGTCGTTCGTCTCACCATGACTACGATTATCACGGCTCCTCAAGCAGCAGCCGATATGGCTCTGGTGATCGTCATTACTCGTCATCTAACACGTGAGTAGCGCGCTAACGAAGCTTGCAGGCTTTATTGCCGAGTGATCCGCCCCGAGCATCATCCATTCCTCTGATATCCATTTCCAATGATACCCGTTGAATGAATTTCAGTTGACGTTATAGCAATAATTCACGCTAATACACAAAAATTATTCCTACGTGTCGAAATGCTGAAAAATATTTCTCAACGTTTACGTCGCTATAGGATTGGACTTATCCACCTGAACTTTTTTCATGAATGCTTGATGCAATACCTTCGCTCGGTACCCCCCAAAGGTTATATATCTTTTCCCAACTTTCCATATACTTTGAATGATACCCCGAAGAAGTCGTATCATAAGGCAATGTTAAAAAGTCCAGTGGTATGCCCTTAAGCAAGTGAACTTTTGCCTGATATTAAAATGTCCTGCCGATATCGGCCTCTTCAAGCAACTTTATCCACTTCCCTGTCTCTCCAGCATTGAGCAGCCCCAAGTCGAGTCTTTAATTTGGTCTCGCGCTTGTTCAACAGGTTACTAACCGTTGTACCGAGTAATAGAGTTGTCATCCGCATCTGTGACGAAAAATGCGTAACCTTCTAATTATATATATTTAAAACTATCGACGGACACTTTATTTGTTCTTTTATCCAAAGCAAAGCTATAGAAACTTTATACACTCTAAAATACTGCTCTGACAACCGATATGAGAACGTATAAAACACTCTCTGAACTTCTTCAGAGTCGACTTTCTTCCGAATGCTTGAACGGACTGCTTAACCCGTTTCGCAAATTCGGCCAAAAGTTTTGTCCGAGAATAGCAAAGATACATGAGAGATTAATAGAAAATCCATAGTTCCGGGAGGAATAAAGTCAGAGCGTAGCGATTCCTCGCAATTAATCAGAAGGACGGATGTTCCTTACTTCGGATATTCGACTCTCCTTGAGTAAAACGAGGCCAAGCCGATTCCAATATCGGCTTACGTACGGCCGAAGGAATAAGTTTGTAAAGAATTGCTCCAACTTGTCGCACGCGAAGCCATTCCTCGCTCCTCTTTCCCAAACCCCCGCACATCTCTTCCTTTCGTCTTCTTTTCTGGGCCGCTTTTTCATTCTCAAAAATCTAACGTTATCGTCCGCGTGCAACCTTGAAACTCGACTCTCGCCTCGGCGTGTATAGATGAGCAACCCAAATTTTTTGTCACGGACTCTCAGCGTTATAGGTCGCCTGTTTGTTATTTTAACGTGACGCCGATTTCGGACTTCTTAGGTATCAGAAAAGATAAATTCTCCGCTCGATTATTTTCAGTGTGAAGGAAACTGGCAACGAAAAAGTACGAAGCTTCGCGTTCTGTATCTCGAAAAAAGAAGCAGATGGAATAAAAATTCCCAGGTTTAGCCGCATTACATTTGCATGAAAACACGCAGTTCCTCTTCCCATCACGTCAGACCTCGCTTTCTTCCGCTCCGGCCTGAGCATATCACGGAATTGACTCACAATTTTTCTTACTTTTCTGCTATCTTTTCAACAGCGACGACATGTACCCACCACCGCCGTCCTCGAGGTATGGAGGCGGAGGCGGAGGCTCCTATGACTACGAGGATGACGCCGGTCCTCCTCACAGCTCCTCCCACGACTACTACGATGCTCCGGATTATCCAGGTAAATCCATTTTTCAACACTTCGAGACCCGCTACTCGCGCGAGCTAGCGGGAATGTAGGTTACTACGCGGGAAGAGCTAGAAGTGCAAAAATAAAAACCCTCGAGTCGGTGGGCTTTATTTATTTAGGATGCGAGGAGACGCGAATGTATATGTGACTTCGCGCGAACTCTTGTGATATTATATATATTCGACGATACTTTCCATTTGTGTTTTTACATCACGGTTTTTTTCGATTGTTTTTTTTTACAACGTTAGAGTTATCGATATCCTTTTTACGTAACGCGCGAAAGAAGATTATTTAAAATTTTTATTAAAGATTTATGAAAAATGTTTATCATGCTTTGAAGCGATAAACAATATCAGAATGTAAATACTTTTGATTGTCGCGATTTTAATTTTTATCAATTTTCGTACTGATAACTGCGTTTCTCGTCCTTTTATTGTTGCTTTTTATAATAAAAAAATATTAATCAGCTTAATCGGTTAAAGTAAGCTGGTTCTTTATTGCGCCTTTTAAAAAAATTGCAATTAAATTATAAAATACAGGCATATTGTTTATGCTGATTGTGATGTTTTTTGAATTAATTATTCTATATGGGCGCGTAAGCATAAATTCGAATTATCAATCTTTTTTTATTAAGTTAAACGTAAATTAATTATTGTATTTTTGATTCAGTAAAACCACTAACTTCCTGCTCTTCCACGCTTTTTTATCTAAATAAATGGCAGTATTTGTTTTACAATTATTAACGCAACTCTTTAATCGAACTTTTTTTAATAAATACTCAACGAGTTTGACACTTTGACACTAGCTTGAAAGAGAGTCTATAAAATATTCAAATAAATTGATCTCATTAATGTATAAACTTTCTCTAGTATGTAATTGCGTATAATTTAATATTGCTTATTCAGGCTGATAATGAGAAATTAAATCGACCAATATACACAAGCTATAAATTCTCAGCGAACGAGAAAATCAAGCTTTTAATCATTGCAACGCGTGTCATTATATTAATAAAATGATGATATTGAAAATCATGTTATAAAGCGACGTTTAAGTTGCATAAAATAAACAAAAATGATCTTCATGTACTAATTAATAACTTTTAAACACCCTGCATAATTCAAGTTCAACGATCGATGAAATTCGCTGAGGACTCATCTAGCCGCGCATGGAAATCATACAAGACAACAACAACCGGAACTGGTGGCTCGGGTGCAAGCTCGCGCTATCGAGCTGCCCCTTACTCACGCCCCTCTAAGTAAACCTCACTGCGGCTAATGCGGGCCCTAACTAATTTGACATACACATTCAGGGGCAAAACCGCGTCGTAATTTCCGTTGTCATTGCTTAAATTGTAGTGACGGCCTGATACTTTCTTTTCCTAGAGCAGTGTATCTTTTTTAAAAACTGATGTAATTTTTCATATTCTCTTCGATTAAATTGACTTAAAGGAATGTATAGTTTTACATTTTCATAAATGTAGTCTAATAACCAAAAATCTGTATTCGATTATAAGTGCTAATGAACTTTAATTATCGCGAATCATGCAATAAAATAATTATGATAATTTTGCTTTCTTGACCAATCAATTACAAAATGACACTGAGATAGACTAAAAATTGCAAAAATCAATTCATATTTAATAATATTTTTACGTAAAACTTCTTGATCTTCAATGTAACTAGCGCTGTCAACTAATTAAAAAAATACACGATAATAAAAAATAGGTGATTTTCATGTTTCGATGAAGATTTATAAGAAATTTATATTATAATAAAAAAAGTATGCAAATACGGTTAAAAAAGCAACTGACGAAAAATTAATCATTCCTTAGACATTTGCTATAAAATATTTTAATGTAAAATTAATTAAAGCAAATACTCTAATATCAATTTTAGTACAAAATGTCAATAAAATCTAAATCCTCATCGTTGCACGATATCCCGTTAAAACCTTGTAATCCCTACCTGCGCGACAGCGGCAAGACTAAGAGAGTGAGGGAGAGAGAGAAAGAGTAATCTAACACTGGGGAGCCTAGAGAAGATCAAGAGGATCACATGCCGCGAAGAAACTAATCAAAGTGCTGCATAGAATATAAACATTTTAACGAGTTTGAAATGTTGCTTTATATCGCTTTAAATACTAATGAAAATGGCAGCATTTTCATGAAGGAAAATTAAATAAAAATAATGAACATTTTTACTTTAGTTATTATCATTAATCATGTATGTCAACATCTTATCTGGTCATAGAAAAGAAAAATGAATAACGAAGAGAATACAAACTAATTATAATGTAATTTCTGTAATACAACGATTAAACAACTGTGTATAATTCATTTTTTATAGTATATAACATACAAGATAACTTTGACAGCGTTAATAATTAATTGTGTAGTAGTATAACTGTATCCCTTCACCGGCGAACAAAGTTTAAACATGTTTAGTCATTTTATTGCGTCATGTAAACGGTTCTCAATATTAGCAGTGGCGCGATAATAAAATAAGTAGTAACTAAAAATAGATTGATGTATCCCACTCAACAGGTTTAAATGTCATGTACGTAAGCAACTAAACATATAAAGCTTCCTTCAGGAGGTAACAAAATAAAGCGTCAAACATGTTTTTCCCAATGCACTACAAGAACCCATAAAACAATATTTTAGGATGCAGTTAAAATAATTTAACAAAATTTATACAATAGTCACTCATTTTTTACCTCTTATTTTATGTAATAACAGACACAATAAAGTAAACAAAATAAATATTGCATATTATATATTTCCTGTCCACTAAAAGTTGCCTTTTGACTAGTATAATAGCTGACTCCTTTCCTGGGTGCAAATTTCCATGAAATTGGATTAAATAATATTTACACAAAATTCGCATCCATATTCCTCTAAAGAAAAAGTGATATATTATAAATTATTAAAAAATTCATGGTTATAGTAATTTTTTCATCGAACTTATATTTTTATAAGAATAATAAAAAGTTTTTTGTTAACAAAACTAATATTTTTAATTATTTTTCATCAAGAAACAAGATATTAAAAGAGTAAAAAGATTTTACTGTAAAATTATTTGTCAAATAATTTGTTTAATATATATATATATATATATATACATCTGAGACAAGATTAGTCAAATTTAAATAAATTTTTATTACTTTTAATATTAATTCAAACCAAAATTCTGCATCTCAATTAAGACAAAAGTTAATTTCTTAATCAGTTAATTTTTAATTTTTCTTTTCATTATATTTTAAATTAGTCCGGCTTAGAGGTACTTATTGTTGCAGTTAGGTAAAATTTGCTAGTCAAGATATATTGATTGCTCTGGACCAAATATATTTTAATTTTGAAACATTGTATTCGATTTCATAATTTAAAAAATATGTATATCATAATCATCTAATATTTTCGTATATTTACTTATAATATCATCATTAAATAAAACCTTCATTGTCATAAATTGCTTCAATTGATTTCGCCTACAGCTGCTTTTAATGATACAAACCAAAAGAGTGTTTAACATCTAAAGACAACGAAAGATTTTTATGCACTAATTGTGCTGCCCAATATTAAAGGTAAAAAGTCTTAATTCCTTAAATATTATTACAACCAATTAATGAATATATATATATATATATTCAATAAATTTGTATTTTATTCAATATTTTTAGCTGCAACTGAAGTTTAATCTATAAAATATATCAAGTACATCACTTTAATACATTATTAAAAATCTAAAGTATAACCTAATATCTTTTACTATCAGTTTGTAATATTGTGTGTATCCATCTGCTTAACCCTTTGAAATCAAATCGAATTATTATATTCTATATATTGAGTTTTGATTTATTCATCGTCTATTCCGACATTTTACAATCAAACGTGTATCTATCTCGGAATATATTTGCTTGAAAAAGGAAGGAACGTATTTATCTCACTGATTGCACTTTTCGAATCTTTGAAACGGCTAAAAGTGAGAGCGCGATTAATTGCATCAAGCAATTAAGTTAACTTCAAAGGGTTAAGTGCGGCATTATGAAATTCCGGCGTCTAATTGTATCTTAATACCATGTATTCTTGTCAGGTATACAGACTATCGTGGCCGAAGGTGTGGGAACGCATTCCTGTGACCTAAAGTCTTCTTGGTGTCCGATTGAGCCTTGGACTATAAAATGCTATGACGTGAGTATACCGCCTAGGTTCGCGTCTTTTGCTGTGACGTGCGCCAAAGGCAATCTGTGACCGATAGTCGATACGCTTTTGAGTCGATGCATTTGCCTGTAGACCTTTTGCTGTCTACGGTTCGCAAAAATTGGAATGTTCGTGGCGCATTTCTACTGATCTCTTTAGCTCGTGTAAAGTATTCTCGATGTTTTTATTCGAGACAGTTGATCTGACCAGCATTTATAAAAAAATATATGTGTGTGTGTGTGTGTGTGTGTGTGTGTGTGTGTGTGTGTGTGTGTGTGTGTGTGTGTGTGTGTGTGTGTGTGTGTGTGTTGTGTGTGTGTGTTTGTGTCGTGTGTGTGTGTGTGTGTGTGTTGTGTTGTGTGGTGTGCTGTGTGTGTGTGTGTGTGTGTGTGTTGTGTA
>CM053170.1:14624089-14656682 GCA_012977825.3 Pteromalus puparum | reverse complement strand
TACGGTTCGCAAAAAATTGGAATGTTCGTGGCGCATTTCTACTGATCTCTTTAGCTCGTGTAAAGTATTCTCGATGTTTTTATTCGAGACAGTTGATCTGACGCAGCATTTATAAAAAAATATATGTGTGTGTGTGTGTTCCGTGTGTGTGTGTGTGTGTGGTGTGTGTGTGTGTGTGTGTGTGTGTGTGTGTGTGTGGGTGTGTGTGTTGTGTGTGTGTGTGTGTGTGTGTGTGTGTGTGTGTGTGTGTGTGTGTGTGTGTGTATATATTAATCAAAGATTGGACGATGATACGTTGAAAAGTCGTAATTTACAAATAATAGATTCACAACGCGTTAAGTTATTTTTAGGAAGCCCAACACTGACTATTGTTTTAAAACGTATAAATTGCTCCCAACTAGAAAGATATCTTTGTAGCCGGAGAACGCTTTTCGTGCATTCCTGAACATCAGGCGATGAAGCTGCTGCAGAAGGTGAAAATTATGGAAATTCAATACGTACTTCCCGTAGTTTTATAATTTATTAATTTATTATTTTCAGTTACTCATTGCGCAACACAGTTGTAAGTGCCATTCTGTTCGATTTATTTATTATTTTTATATTTCGATTATTATGCATCGCGATACAATTTCTGCGATAACTGTTTTTATATTCGTAAAGGCAAAAAGAACATTTTTAAAAAGTAGCCGATTATCGTGAATACAGCAATATTTTTTGCATTCAACTCAGTTAATCTCATTATTATCCGCTATATATTACCTCTTGATAAATAACATGCAAAGCCCTTTGGAAATGTGCATAAAATACATTGCCATTCACAAGTGATTAAATTTGAAACAATGCCTTGTATTCCACGCCGTGAGATTCACAATGTGCACCGCGTTTGAAAAGTCCTGAAATATATCTCGACCGCGCGTATATTAAAAAATAAACGATTAAATTTAATCTTTGCTCACGCGCATCGTGCGTCGATTTATAAGCACTTTTATAAACGAAATAACGAAATATTCGCAAATCGCACGCGAGTATAAAAACAGTTACAAAGTCACAAAGAAAGCGGTTATCGAAAAAAAGCTGTCATACTTCACTCCCGTTAACCTGACTCCACACAGCGTCGCAATTGATATACAATCAAACTCGCCAAACTCCATTAGCATCGGAGGTGCGCAACAAACCAAAACCGTCGCGCGGAAGAATGGGGTTACGCTCCAAAATTCTAGGTCGCACACTGCAGAGCGCGACGCCGCTTAATTGAGTGTCAACGGCTGGGATACGTATAGCGTTATCCCCTTTATCGGAGGCCGCGCCGCTATAAGACGTTCTGACACGTGTCCAACTGATCGTAAATTCGTGTATTAATATAACTCGTGCAATGCCGTGTACACGTCAATGTGCGACGCATGTGAAATTGCGAAGCTCAAACGTTATATATGTATATATATGCTATAGTCAGCTCTCGGCTTCTTACGTCGACGGCGTTAATTGCGAGCATTGTGCCAGCTATGGAATTAACGGCTATTCGTACTTTGACGCGCTCCCTTTCATTCGGCACGTCGTACACCGCCCTTCTCCAATTTTGCATGTCTAACTTCGTGGGTTTAGGGAGGGGATGAATTCGGAGGGTCTTGTTAATCATCGGCAAAGACGTGCGCCGGCGCACTGCTGTTTTGGTCGATGTAACACTTTGTAAAGTGGTTGATTAGTTGATTGCTTCTCATCGCGCGTAAACCGTGTAACGATGCGTTATGCACATAGTTTAATTCAGTTTAACATTGGGAATGCGTTATGCTCCGTGAATTGATTTTACGCGCGTTTACAAAGCTCTATAGAACACAAGATTGTTGTAAATTTTCGTATTGTATAACATCAGTCAGTAAGTCGTGTTCGTATCGCTCGAAGTAATAATAGATTGATACACGAAGAGAAATTTGTAGTAGTTTCCTATAAATATAGGAAATTTTACTAAAAATTTTGATAATCTGCATACCCAAAAAATTACTATACTGTACAGGAAATTTTACTATACATGTAGTAAATTTCAGTGTTTTATCTAATGAAATTTTTAAGAAAATATGGTAATTTTTATTGAACTGATTATTTCTACTAACTTAAGGAATAAATAATATTTACCAAACTTTTTGGTAATTTTGAGGTGAATTTTTTAAATTTTGTAAAATCAGCTGTTTAAACGACTTGAACACCACCACCAAAATAAAACTATACGTAGGTTTAAGACTGATTTAAGACTAATGTAACCGCCACATCAAACTTCTAGTACCCTCACTAGTACGCTTGCACAGTTTTTTTCATTTCGCATTCCTCGCAAATATGACTATGTAACGCACTATCTTCCTCACAACCAATTCTGGCAAAACATAATCAACAGCCTCATTGATCACCTCCTCCTGTTCCAGCGTAGACTGATAGTAGTGTCGCGCACGCTCGAAAGCTTCGCGTATATCTTCGGCGTACATGGAAAAGAAGTCAAGATCCTGCAGCTTGAACTCAGTCTCAAACTCGGGGTTACTCACGAGTATGTCCTGCAGGAAAATGAGAAAGCTCCTTTATCTGATCGCTGCTGAGACAGCGTTCACGGATGATCTCACTGAGCGTTCGATGCACCAAGCGGTCCACGCTTCTGACGCTTTCAAATTTTCAAACGGATCCGAATACACTCTCACCCACTTATAATAATCATTGCTGTCATTGCTACGAACTATAATGTATCCGCGTCTATATATAATAGAATACCACGACATCTTCGAATTTGGAATGACGGTGCGATGCACGCTTCGCTAAAGAATTTCTGCTGGCTGCGAGGACGCGTCGAGAAATGGCCGACAAGCTTCGCTTCCCAAGAAAGCGGACTTCGATTTCTGACCTCAAGCTACCATACGGATTCGGATAGACTGACTGCTGCAGCAGATCTCTACGCACTTCCGAGCTAAAGTAGCACATCTGTTGGTCACTTCAAGAAACAAGTTCAAAGTTATACCGACCACCCTGTAGAGCAGTGTTCGCTCTGGGTTTGCGATTTCAGCCAGACCTCGAGTAGTTTGTTCGCAGAACCGTGATGACGGCCGATGTCAAAATTCCGAAGGTTCACGATCTAAAAAAGTCTACACGACGTAGAGCGCACCCACGCTCGTCGCGAAATCGCGTCCCAGGTAGCCTGATGCTTGCGTCGCGTCCTCTCGGAATAATTAAAACATCATAATATGTTGGACTGAAAAATAAAACGTAGAAGTAAAAACAATAAGTTACACAGTCAACAATTATAATGCTCTGCCTTGCAGCAAATATACTCTATCCTATGTCGTTATACTCTCCCTTCTATTTCCAGCGTTTTCTTTCTCTTTCTCCATCAGTTTAAATTATTTAATCCAGTTTAAATTGCATTGATAAGCGAAAAGAATGAATAATTAATATAATATATAATATAAATTAGAAATTAAAATTTTAATGATTTTTAAGGCTTTAATAAAAATTACCATACTGCCTAGTAAAAATTAATAGATTGTCAGTCTGTGAGTGAATTACCAAACTTTGTAGCAAAATTTCCTATTCAGTATAGTAAAATTTATTTGTGCATTTCTCTCAATTATACCGCGGTTACGCGAAGACCCTAACCGAGGTTTCACGAGTTATTACTAGCTGGTACAGTCGAATATACAACTGGAACGTGTACACAAACGAAAAATATTAGATCATTATATGGAACGAAATAATCATTCAATTCAAAAACACGATGCATTTTTTGGGATTAAATTTTTAATGAAAAGTGCGATTATCATTCCTCATTTTTATGGACAACATAAATCTGCATTACTCATCAGATATTTTATTGATTTTAATTAATTTACATTTGTTTATTTTTAGGTTTGGCTTATGTTTGACATTTTTAGTGATACATACATTATTATACTTTTCACTAATGTGTTGTATATGTTTAGCCAAAAATGCTCACTCGACTGGGACTTGCTCAAGGTGGATGATCCTCAATTTTTACTACAGAATATTGAAAATAAATTTATTGTCTAATGTAAATAATATAAAAAAAAAATTGAGATAAATTTATTTTTCTATACTCAATAATTTCTTATTTATTACCTCCTTCACCTGTTATAATTTTTGTGATATTTGTATTAATATAGATTTGATTATTTTGTGTGCATTTTTTAATAATCTCATACTTACGCACTTCAATTAAAATTAAAGAATATATAACCACTAGCGCACATATTGTACACATTGACTAATGAGAATGGCTTATTTACATCTTATTTACTATGAACGTTTCCAATAAATTATAATTGATATTTTATCAACTGTCGATATTGGATCAATAACTTATAATTATATGAAGTGGTTGCCGACAATATCCACAAGGTGGTAGCTGCAGGTAATCAGGCTGGCGCTGGACGCATGTAGTGGAAGATGGTAATGTAGATTTCTTTAATCGGTATTATGATTTTCCAGCTTATTTTTGTTTCAAAAGGATTCAGTAACTTGCAATTTAATAACTCTACGATGATTATGAAAAAGTAACGTGTCTAGCATATATTTTTAACAATCAGAAACTTTTGAATAACGTTGAGAACCTTTAAAATATGAGAGTAAATAAAGGTAAGGAAAATTGAGCAGGTGTCAATGATATTGATGGTAGTTTGCTTAGAAACAATATTCTTATTTATTCATCACACACCAATATACAAAAATGAACCGTATTAATATCAGAATATAATATGCTACTAATAACTTGAAATATATTCAATAAAGTTATATCTGAGTATCTTACAAGATTAGAATGATGTCTCAACAAAAAAATCGTCTACAACATTCTTCACAGTTGGCACAGAAATTCTGGTAGAAAATAGTTTTTCTACGCTGGCTCTAGCGAGATTATAAATAAGTGCGATTCTTTTCTTCGTTCACTTGTTTTGTTTTTCTTTTCCTTTAAATTACGGAAGGGGAGAGATAGAGAGCTTAAGTCGCTAACGAATTTCACTATGTTCTGTGTAGTTTGTCATGAGTGGAAATAATTCGAAAACGGTATTTCGCCTTCAGCTACGGCGCAATTACACACACCCTCGAAAGAACTCCATGTTGCGAACGTGAACGCGCGCGTGGAAGAAAGTCTTCGGTTTTTTTTTTTTTTTTATAGTTTTATTGCAGTTTCCAATGTATCAACGTCGCTATGTGTCTCCGGCCTGCGTCGCATATCATTTTCATCTCAATTTCCCTATCGCTCTATAGCTATATACATACACTCGTGTACGAGTCTATCATATATATAACTCTTTGCGCGTTTACGAGCTTTCGAGAATTCGCGACCCACTACTGTACATTCGATTCGAACATGGAGCCTCTTCGCGCGCTATAGACATGGGCAGCTTTCATATTTCGCTCTATCGGAAATTGAGACATTTACTATTTATCCATGCCATATTTACAAGAGTGCATTATTCGTTCGTAAATATATACGACGTATTTAGTACATTTTACTGCGTACTCTCGCAACTTTTTAATCTACCAAATCAATTCGTATCTCTTTATATTTTACATTGATTTACGAGAGAAAAAAGTACTAATTTAACAATAGTAACAAAGATAAATATACAAGTGTGAGATTAGCCTATTTTATTTATTCGTTACGATTGTTCTTAAAATATTCATCGACGACGAAATATGGCATAAATAAATACAACGCGTTCATCTCTCGTCGCCATGAACTTTGCCCATATCTATATAATGTATTTACAGTTATATAATAAGAAAAAATCTCGGAATTATACGTTTCGCTAATTTATCGTAACTAGTTTGAAAACATGGAATGTATTCTCTTTTTTTTCGCAATTTATATATACACATACATATGTATATATATTTATTTATCTATATCTTAATAAATTGTATATGATTATATCACAAGAAAGATTCAAATGCTCTGTACAGGTTTACCTCGGAGCATCAAATGCTCTCAAGCTTATTCTTTTTTTCTTCTTTTTGTTCACTTAAACTTATAGAGCGCAATTTGCAAATTATCCTCTTTTATATAGACTCCTATGATTTTTAGTTTACAAAGTTAGATATGTCTCAGGTTCACCTGATATTGTACTTCATGCGATTCTCACACGAGAGCGAAAAACGTTCTCGCTCCCGATCGTGTATGCTTCATTTTTCTTTTCTTTTCTCTTATACGCTCATTACGTATGGATGTATTGAAGTATATATACATATACATACACGTCATGCAGTATATTACCTTGTTATCTTCCGAGACTCGAGCAAAGCGTAACACTCAACCTATCTTTTTTTCGTGGACCGATTCAACCGTGCGCGGAAATCACGCCGTTACGCGCTGCTGCTGTACACAACATATATATTGCCGAAAAAGTTAATCTAACGTGTTAAGCGCAAATTAATTTTCCCCGACGTGTGTGAGTATACGCACGCTTGTATACGCTTTGCAAATATTTGAACAAATAGCGTGGGCGGTGAAGACGAAATCCATTAAAATTCGTGACTTGCAACATTGAAAAATTTCGTCCATTCGCGATCGATTCGTTTTTAGACCCAAATGAGTGTACCTATATAATTATAATATAGTCGAGAGCTCGATTTGAATGTGTTCGCCGCTCGATTCTTGTAAGACAATGCGCGTCTCTCCCCCTTGCATCCTCGTCTCATTGACCTATATATTATCATACAAGATCGCCGGGCTCGTCGATGTCCGATTACATTTTCTCTTTCGACGCTACATAATTGGCACGTATCTCAATAATGGCAAGTTTTTTTTTTACGCATTGGCACGATGATTGAAAGATTTGCGGTATTCTGCGCTACGTCTCTCTCTTTCTATAATACCACTGTATACGTGAGCAGGTGGCAAAGAAATCGTACTAGGGAAGGATATTCTCGCACCTTGTATATATTTTAACGGTAAAAATAAAAAAGAAGATGATCCTTTCGCGTTCTTCTTGGAGATTCTGCGTGGGAGGGGCGTGAGTCGTAAAGATTGTCCTAAGCCTTCTCGATACTCCTTAGAAATATCTTAAACGATAAAAAGTACCTCGAATTTTACAATCTCTTACATTACTTATGAGCTTTAGAATATCTCGTATTTCATATCGTTAGGTGAAAAAGATTAGGTCCCTAATTCGATAACTCTTCAGCTGCTGCGTTCTATAATAGAAACCGTGAGTGTGTGAGTGTGTCGTACAATGGAATTCGAACGAAAAAAAGGCGCGAGGCTACGGAGATAGATCCTAATGAAAATGAATTTTACTCTCTTCTTTCTACAACGAGTAGCTGATTCCTCGCGAAATAATGCTGCACGACTATACATACGCATGAGATCCTTCCGAAAGTACCCTGAACAACAACAGCAACAACAACGACGACGACAAAACCGCGCATCATTGACGACGACTCCCGTCCGATATCGCATATTATATAATAAGTCCCACTGACGCGGCAGCACCTGTATAATAATCTCGCACGCACATGTATTTATATTACACGAATTTCGTCTTGCTCGCGCGATCGTTCGTTTATAAGTAGCCTCGGACGGCATTGTGGAATTGTTCATCTCTTGCGCACGATATCATCTCAACCCTTTCTCCAACCTGTATCGTGTATTACTACACATCGTACAAATTGTGTATACGTATATAAAGTGTTCGTCGCTCTCGGCTTCTCGATGCGCGCGAGTTTCAAGTGTATAATATCGTTTGCTAAGTACTCGACCGGCCGATCCTCGCTCTCTCTCCCTCTTCGGATATAAATCGTCGTCTATTCATCGGTAAAAATCGACGGCGACTGGCCGCAGGTTATCGAGTCGAGACGGCGCCTCAATTGTAGGGCCATGAGTGCCTTATCGAGGTGACGACGTTCGAGGTCGGCGGGTCGTCCGGGCGTCACTTCTTCATGTCGTTCATTAAGCTGCCGTCCTTGTTCTTTACGTCGAGGGAGGACTGCTGACTGCTGGTAACGCCGCTACCGTTTCCCGGGTACATCTTCTCCAGGTGGTTCAAGGACTCGCTTAGGAACTTCTGTGGATTTAGAATTTCCTTCATTAGCTTATATGTCTCTTATTTTGATTTTTTCGAGTTTAATTTTGCACACCAGTACGAACCTGTATTGCTGTGAGAGCCGCGACGATGGCAGGACTGCCGAAACCGTGTGATATCAGAGAGAAGTGCGTGAGGTGTCTCTGTATGCTCGGGTCCAGGATGTGCTGCGGTCGGGTATTGCACAAGGGTGACCTGTCCTGATTCAGAAGGTCCATAAGCTCTTTGGTGATCTGCCTGTGAAGCGATTATTATAGGTTCGTTAGTAAAGTAAATCAACGTTAAATAGAGATAATTTCTGAAATAATTTACAGCGAAACTTACTTGGTGGCGTGTAGAAGTTCTTTTCTCCTGTAGGAGTCCTGTGGCTCGCAGTGCTGCCGGCTCAGGTACTCGGCGACCTGTTTCGCCGGAAACTCCGTCTCGCAGACGTAGCCGAAATCTCGGGCCAGGTGGATAGCTTCTCCTGAAAAGGCAAGTCCGTTATCAGAAACATTGTTAATTATCTCCACCTTCTCGATCGTAACGTAAGCTTTCATTCAATAATGCGCCCATATAAGATAAGCGTAATCAAAAAATTGTTCTCTCCCTCACTTCCAGTAAACACAATCCGCTTGTGTCCGTTCGCGTGTGATATATTTCCACGTCTCGGTACCTTGCTAGCAATTTATCTCGCAATAAAAGAGTCGTACAGATGCGAATCTACGGTTTTGCGCTGTAAAGCCGATCTCTCGCTTCCTACGCACGCAGATTTCAAGCAGGTGATTCGAGTCGCGTTACAAGAGTCGCTGCTGCTGCTGCTGCTGCTGCTGCTGCTGCGCCGCGTCTTTCTCTTTCGCGCGTGTGATAATGTGGTCTGCTCGAAAATTAGGACACATGACTTTGAACATTTTCGCGTGGTGCCTTGTTTCTATCCCACGGGTATACATATGATTCATAGGTGGCTATAAAACACGTGTGCGTAGCTTTCTTTCGCTTTGTCTGTGATTTACCTTTGTCCGAGGTGTGTATTGATTAGACTCGGTTTTGAGAAAAAAAATTAGGAACCGTTATGCGAAATATAACTTTATATCGGATACACTCGTTTTTTTTTCTTCATCACGATGAGTCGGCCGTGATTTAGTAGAAAATTCACTTGTGCGTGTATTTACAAATTCATAAATCGCACTGTGGAAGAGCGTAATAATACGGGACATTCTTGGAAAGCAGTGATGGCAATGAAAAAGAAAATTCACGTCTTCATTAATCTGACGAAAATACAGCAGTGACACACGGAATAAAGAAGGTTATATCTCGGTGTCTCATAATTCCCCCGACGACGGGACGAGTATAACAATAAAACTCGGGATCGCGCAATAATCAATGTTTTTCTCGGTGGCGGCGACAACTTTCACCTCGTTCTCGCTTATTTCACCATCTTCCATTCGCCTCGTCGTCTTTTATTACATATCTTTCGCTCCATCGTTTTTCCTCTCGGACCCCGTACTACACACTCTCGCGAGAATACATATATATATATATGTATATATATATACGCGTGCGCCGCGACGGGCACGTATGCGCTACTCACTTAATTACCGCGATAAGTCACCGTGAGAAAGCGCGCGCAGCCAAGGAGGCCCTTCGATAACAAAAAAATAAATTCGAGTCCTTACACGCCGCGCTTCCGCGATCTTATATATACGCAGACGCACATATACGAGCTATGGCCTTTCTTTTTCTTCTGCTGTATGCACACGTGCGAGATTCGCGCCGCGGAGCTTCTCGTTTCACTTTTTATTCTCTCCTTCTCTCTCTCTCTCTCTCTCTCTCTCTCTCTCTCTCTTTGTGTCCGTCTCTGTTAGTTAAAGATTGAGACTTTAAATCTCGCGCTGATAATTGGAGTTTCTTTTCGCGATGCGGGGTTTTTGTTTACTCATCGCTGAGGCGCAGGTTGGATTGTGTTTCGAGGAAGATTTCAAAAGGTTGTGTGGACAGTTAAACGAGTTTTATGCGATGTGTAAATGCTTATAGTTTTAATTGTTGTTAAGATAAACAAGATTTTCGCTTCGAGTTCATTTATTCAGTATCGTCCTACGGTACACGCGCAATAAAAGTATCACCCCGAAATCGGCACGAGCAAAGTCGTTAACCTGATTTTTTGTCCTACCAAAACCAATAATAGCGATCTGTAATAACATTTTTTTACGAGTATACCATAGATAAGACTCATGAATCAGAGATTTTAATGAAGGCGAGAGACAAAAAAATTCGCACAAAAGCCAAATTTAATATCGCCTCGACGCGCGTATTGTATACTGTACGTCACAGTAGTCCCGTTTCGCGAAAGGTCCATTTTCGGCTACTAACCGATCTCAATGCAATCTTTGAACGGAGAAGCAATTTTATTCAATTTCGATTTAAAGCCATCACGCATATAATAGAAGTTCGCACAGTGTCCGTTCGAAAAAACCGCCCCGAGGTTAATACACTTCCGACGTCATTCAATAGAGAAACAATACAGCGGCTCCTTAATTCATCTCTCCAATCGACACTCACGATCTTGCCGAGCGTAAGTGCTGTTCTTATTATCTGTCTGTATCGTGCGATACTTCATAATGGAAGGCGACGCGCCGATTTTTCGGCGACTTTCGAACGACACGCCGACGTGTCGGTGATCTACAAAGCGGGCGATAGATGGCGGGTGTTTGTTAGATTGGATTCTTCTATAGGAAATCGTTTCGATCGCCGGGAAGAGCGACCGGCCAAATTGCCTTGTCGCTTTTCGAATGTTTTCGAAGGGATGACCGAACTGTCAATCAGGATCCTTAATTTATATGCTGTACGAATAGATTTTTTTTACTGGAAAGATTAATATGCCCAATTTTTAACGTCGATTCGGATTTGGCGGGTGTGATTGTCGAAAAATTTTTGGATCAGAATTTTAGAAAATACGTATTTATTATAGCTGTGATACAAAACAATTTTAGATTGGGCTTTCCTTTCTCTCATCGCTATCGGCTCTGTAGTTCCTGGCTAGTGACGTAGATATAGAGGTCTACCGCCTATGTTAAAACTGCCTTGCTGCGGGTTTGCTGCTTAGGCCGCTCATGCTGTACCCACTTCTTTCATTCGCTTTTCATTTTATTCTAGCTCGAGTTCTGGATTTCCACGTCGTTGAAACATTAAGTCTTCAACGAAATACTAAATATAATACCAAATCGTGCAAAGAGAAATCTCATTCACTCAAATTTAATCATTCCGCAATCACTAATTCAAGAATCTCGCCATCGAACGCATCGAGAATAAACACAATCTTTCCTCCTTGTAATTAACTTCACACTGTCTGTCCCCATAAAGAAACCGTCTCGCAAAAACGGCGCGTGTACACACGTGTAAAATTCACCGTAAGGAGAGTAAGAAAAAAAAACTCCATCAGCTAGATGAATGAGATCGGTTTGGCCAAATATCGAGCGTTACACAACCCAAGAACCAGTTCGGCGCCGCGAGAAAAAAGCCCGGAGAATCACCAGTGTATATGTGTGTATACGTACTCCTCTATACACGCGCAAGTGTACAACACTCCGAGACACGAAAAAAAAAGAAGCGCGAGAGATGAATGGGACGAACAAAGAACAAGTCTATTATTAAAATCCGTTGCAACACACGAAGCGCGAAGAAAAGCGCGTGTCAGGTGCAATAATCCATCAGAGGAGCCCACGCGATTGTCCACGTGCGAGTCCGAGAGAGCAGCAGCAGCAGCCGCTGCGAAAGTGTGGGAACCTGCCCCGACAGAAAAACGTGAAAAGCCGCGCGCGCGGCTAAGTACGCGTAGAAAGGAAGGAAGAGTCGCGTAATGCTATCCGACGAATTAACTACTTACCCTCGTGTATGTATACGTGGAAAAAATGCCTCGATAATGGCGCTACCATTACATTGAGTCTTTGGATTCAGAGAGCAGAGCAAACGGTCTTGTCTCGAAATGGTCTGCGACGAGTTAATTTCGGCGGTAATCTGGGAATTGATCGTCGTTCTAATTTTTTTCTTTTTCTCTTTATTGCGCTCCGGGAAAGCGAGCATTCGTGTGTTGGAGAATTAATCTTTATTTCGAAAAGGAGAAAGTTCGCGAAAAAAATGCTATACATGCGCGCGCATTTTGTTTTATTAAGTGGCCGATTTATCAGGAACATGCGCATAAATCATCTTAACGATCTTCGGCAGCGATTTGTACGCGGCTTTTAATTCGGTTTGAAGAATGAAGATCGGCGATTGATTTTTTTTTTTTATTTTTTAATCGTTACGGCGTTACAGATTAAAAGCGATAAAAACCATCGGGTTATTTTAACAAGTTCGTTGCTTTCACCTCGAATAATCCGCTTAATGGCGTTAATTTTGTCAAATCAAAAACGCTCGAGGAAGTCGAGAGGGTCTGGAAGAAAAGAAAGTTCATAGTGGATATAGAGAAGCCTGTGGGATAAGTTTCCAGGAGACAAATGACATCGGTATAAACGCATGTAAAAAGCAATGGGAAATGCCGAGGAAATATATAATAGTTATAATTGACTAAAATTCGAGAAAATCAACTAATTAACCTGGCGTCGCACAGAGGGGACAAAGGACAGTTTCGCGTTTGTTTATGCAAGCTGTTAAACTCTTCGAACAATAATTGTAAATCATCAAAGATTTAATATTCACCCAGAGAATGAAAATTCGAGAATGAAGATAAGGAATTTAATTACAAAAGAAAGTTGACATTTCCAACAAACCTTAATAAGGAACTCGCGACGATGAAAATCTGCGTCGGCTTGAGTGAATGCTTTATCAAGTGCTATTTGATACATACACGGCGTTGAAGCTCGCGCTCGCGCGCATGTAACGGTAAACGATGAAAAGAGCCTGTGTCTGCAAATAATTGGAGGGTACTAAAACCTTGTCAAACTTACTGAATCGTTGCCTCTTATACTTTAGTGCGTACAAGCCTCTACATGACGTTTCGATTAGACTTCTCTAGCCATTACTGCAAACCGTACGATTATTTACTTTATTCCCTCCCAGAGCCGTCTCTCTTATACGAAAATTTTTCAAGACAATCAACGAATAAAAAGAAGTCAATTTTTCAAGACACACGCGCACTCGTATCGACAAGTGCCATTTTGAAGCAGAACAAAAACGACTCGTGTATCCCACGTGACGTAATTGAGGGGCGTAAAAGCGGGAATGACTTTGCATGCGCGCGAAGAAAATAAAGCGGAGCGAGGAAGAGCAGACGTCGCCGACAAATAGAGAGATCGCCGGTGAACGCTCCGCCCACGTCACAGCTGCTGCCGCTGCTCGTGCGAGCGTGCGAAAACCGGAGTGCGCGCTTTGTTGGGGCCTTTTTTGGACTGATTGTGTCTTGTAAGCTTAACGAGGCTTCGCTCATTTTTTCCTTTGTTTTATTACCGTAGTATATTTGTATTTTTTCTTACAGCAGGCAACTAGTTAACCGAGAGGTGCTTGATAAATCACGCATGTATTTGTTGGAGCAACTTTCTTTCCACACAATCGAACGCGGGCTTATTGATTTCATAATTTAGTCGATCACTTGTGTATACGAGACGAGGCTACGGCAGCTTTGACTTTTAATTACGTAATATCTCATTTCACTCGATTCGTCTTAGTCATCATCAGCATCGCGAATTTGAAATATGTAGAAGAAAGCAGACACTGCGAACATCTATTAAAATCCTATTAAATATGATGAATCATAATTTGTTCTAAGACCATGTTGAGCAAGTGTATAATATTTCGCGCACGTTTATTCATTTACATAAGAATAAAATATACTACACACTAGTCTAGCAGTGGAGTACATAAACAAATCTCCATCAGAGAAACGAGTTATGCAAAGCGAATCGTTCGCCAAATAAAATTTTTTAACGCCCTTCATCAGTCTACACTCGCAAGGTCCCTGTGTATATTCCTCTTTTCTTCGTTATATGCTGTGTATTCACGGTTCCTCTCGTCAACTGGACTCGCGACAATCTCGTGTATACATATACAAAGCGTGAGAGTAAGAGTCCGGTGTTTTACGACGACTCGCCGCTCGCAAATTATAATCAGCGTCCGCGGCGACACTCTAACAAACGCACGCGGTGCTCGTCATTAGAGGACCGACACTTATTATTATTGTTATTACTATACACCCGGGGAATCGAGGTCGAGGGAGAGAACTTTCCGAAATTCAGAGCCCTGGTGTGGATTACAGGTAGGTCGCGATTTATAGTCGCGTCTAGACCGTCGGAACAAAGCGCGGGAATTTCGATTTTTCTGTTTGGACGGTGTTCGCAACGACTCGTCGATGATTTGTGGTTCTTCGCTGCGGGTTACTTTACTTCGCGCGTAGCAAGCGTTTTTTTTTATCTATCTTCTGCATTCGATACAGTTCGCGTATGGCGATATATAAAATTTCTTACCTTCCACCAAGGACGTTAGAAGTGTGACGTTGGCAGCCTTCCTCCTGCCGGCGGGAAGATTCAGTCCGATTTTCTCGAGCTTCTCCCTGAGAAGTCGTCCGCCGTTTTTGGATTTCGCCCTGGAAAGAAAGAAACACGAGTAAGTATACGTATTGTCAGCTATTATTACGATGCACTCCCCGAAAAATACAGGTCTTTGTTGTTCGAAATTAATTTCGCAATCGACAAAAAGAGGCGATAGGGAGAGAGAGAGAGAGAGAGAGAGAGAGAGAGAGAGAGAGAGAGAGAGAGAGAGAGAGAGAGAGTACAAAGACAATGAAGCCGCCGCCAAAACAAGTGAAAAAAAGGAGCAAAGACAGAGGGAAAACACTGGCTAAAAAACGAGAGGAGATTTCGAAAGGCTTATACTCTCGCGAGCGGACATTAATCATCGGGCAAAGAGCTTCGGAGGAGGTAAGGATATACGTACACACATACGCACTGGTGAAGGAACGGGAATTAGCATAATCGTTGCGTCTCCCTCACAGCAGCAGCAGCTGCCGCCGCTTCTCTCTCCTTTTATTCCTTATGTGCGTACATTCTCACCGGAGAGTGTATACGAAGATACCTCGAAGTTGTTCCAGAAACGAAAATTGGATTTTCGAGCGAGAGGCAGCTTTCGAGCGTGATTTATGGGAAATGAAAAGTTCCCGCGCTTTTCTTACACGCGTTTTCGCGCCGCGGCTCCAATAAAAGCTTGCCTCTTAATTTACAGCCGTTATATATGTAGGTGCGAATACTTATTTATATTCAAATAGTCGGAGAGTTGCCGGGAATGTGCAACCAAGACTCTTTTTTACGAGAACCTTTTTATTGTTTCTCGCGGACGACGATGTGTGTCCGATGTAAATATCAATGCGGGAGAAACTGTTCGTTTCTCGTAATCTCGATAGATAGTTTAATGATTTATCGCGGCGATTCTTTATTTCTCCTTCTCCTCCTCCGATCGCGTGCACATAAATTTCCATAAAATCGCAATTGACCCTTGTAATGCGACTTGGACAATTTGAAAATCCTCGATGCAGGCTTGTGCAATAACGCTCGCGTCTATAAATTATCGCGTACACTTCTGTTTGAAATTTCATAAATCATCGCTAGCGTAAGTTTCAAAATATCCGTACAAATAATCTGCGGTAATTATTGAATAATAATCCACACCCAACGGTAACCACAATTCGAAATCCAAACCGACACCCATAAATCAACACCAACTTTTCCAATCGTTAATCGGACGACGTTTACTGCCCGAAATGTTTTAATACATACCGACTCTGCCTCTTATATTATACAGTCTCCGCGAGATGCACCAGCGCGTTTTAATCTGAAATCTCGGTCACGATTTCGCTGCATGTGCGAGTATACTTTGTCAGGTAGTAAATCTGAATCTTATGCGCGCACGAGCGGCAGCGATTGTTGTAAATTTAGCGCGCTTTTTCACCCCCTCGCGCGCAACCTGATACACCGGAGGAGCGAGAGATCGAGCGCGAGAAAGAAAAACACAGGAGGTGGAGATTTTCTCGACACACACACACACACACGCCCTGCTTCATCTATCACGCTGACTTGAGAGAAAGAGAAGGTTGTAACGGTTTCTTTGTCAGGAGCGTTTTCGAGCTGCCGGGTGTAATTGGTTCGTTTCGGAATTTCAACGATTATACAGAATCGTAAAAAAGCTAAGTGCGCTTTGATGATTCGAGTCAAAAAAAAGGCGATTCGTCGAATCAGGATAACAAAGGTCTTCATCAGTTACCTCCCCCCAAAATGCGTACACAACGACGCCTCGTTACAATCGAGTAGAGGAGGAGATTCTGCGCGATCGCGTTAATTAAGCCATTGATAAGACAGAGCGAGACTACTATCGACTAGCAAAAAGGGGACGATAAGCAGTCGAGACCGTAGACTATTTAGCTCGGCAGTCTCGATACCGTCGTCTCGGAACGTGACGATCCACGACCTCTTGTCTGCTCTCGTTAACGCGTGCCTTGTTTCGCGGAAAAACTGCACGGAGGTATCCCAAGATTTCCAGCGCATAATCGAGCTCGAAGTATAATATATTTATAAGGAGGCTTCGCAAATGAACGTGCGTCTGACGAGATTTTGGATACTAGAATACATTTTCAGGAAAAATCACCCTATGTGAATCTTCACTGCAGAGACAGAGCCATTCAGACATCTCCCGATCGACACGGAAAACGTACTTTATACGTCCCCCGTGAATCGCATCGTGCGCAAAAAGCATTTATGTACAGCAGTCGTGTGTATATGCAAATGAGCATCGGAATCCGCGAGTACAGTCGCAAGTCCATTCATACGCCGGGTACACTCGCGGTTCGCGTTCATTCATGCCGCCTTTTCTCGTATACAGAGAGACACGCACGGCGGCGCATACTCGCGTTTCTTTCCGCGCAAGGGGGTGACGCGCGACAGTTTAATGGATACACGCGCGGCGGATCTGAAACTACCGTTGAGCACGACTTGATTGTGTTCGTCCCTCTCTCTTTCTCTAGTGTACACTTGACTGATTCGTGTAATATGCTAATCCTCGCAAATTATACTGTCTTACACTGCGTCGCTGCCGTGGGTATATTTGTAACGCGTGTGTGCGCAGGGTAAACATCGCAGCGGGAACGTAATTGAACCGTATACAGTTATTTCAATATGGTGTATACCTTATATATTTCGGCGTTTTTGAGTTTGGAGAGGGAAGAAGAAAAAAAAATGCAATTTTACCTTCGTAAGACACCGCCGAGTAAGCTCGCGTTCAAGCATTCTGGCGGCGACAGCCGTCTCTGGACTTCCGCGACTGTGACTTTGTACTTGCTGGTGCTGCTTAGTAACGATAACCTTCCAGGGACTGAGCAGAAGACGTCCGAGGGCTGCGCGTTCCCCGACAACATTGCCTTCTCTCCTCGCTCCGATGGTTTCATGTCTGCAAAAAAAGATCGGAATTTTTTAGTTTGTGATGTAAACGCTTATCTTTGTAAATCGTATTTTAAACGACATATTATGTTGTATGAATGTGTGGTGGAGTTTATTATTCTACTCTCGGTCGAATACTAAAACAAGTTTGAGATTACTGGAATTGATCTAAAAACAACTACTCTTTAAACATCTCATTCTTTCACTTGTTTTGTATTCAAATGGAGTATAATATTGTATCTTCATTTCGCAGAAATGTGCTAACGCGAAATCTTTCAATTTCCTAACAAAAATCGCAGCCTTTCACCACTTCACCACACATAAAAAAATAAACGTGCGCATGGAATATTCCCAAAATCCGCTGAAAACCAGGCTCGCACCGCGACAAACACTAATAAACATCAAAACATCAGACAAGCACTCTAAAATCAAGTTTTCAAAGTGACCCGACGACTTCACGCACATATGTTCATCCACACAGGGTCACTCGTAAAAGATCCGAGAGATCCCCATACGAGAGCCGGCAATTACGCTAGAGCTACGCAACGCGCGCATCAACGCCCAATTCTCAAAAGCTTCCTCGGCTTGCCGTAATTATACCGCGCGCGCGGCTCTAAGAAAAGAGAGGAATATAGACACACGGAGGTTATAATATTATAGCTTACGGAACAGAGCGATGGATCGCGGAGGCATTACGGAGAAAGTGAGCTTTTTTCCTGGACTCGAGAGATGCGCGCGAGCGGCAGTCTTAATTATATTTTTATTCGGCACTAATGACGCTCAAAATCGTACTTTCTATCGTTAGTTTAGCGAATGCCTCGTGCGTCTTTTATTAAACGATTCCGGGTAATGTGATTTTTTTCTATATACGAGCCTCCATATAACTGAAATGGATTTTTCATAACACCGATTTCGAAGATTAGGCCGGCTTATCCACGTATTTTATTGGATATACCGTTTTCAGATTCTAAACGGATCCAATTATCGGCTCGGCTGGATCTTCGACGATATCGAGAAAGTCGGTTGAGTTTTCGGCTCGATCCTACAATACCAATTTATTATCAAATCTCATTTCTGTCCGCATGTACGAATGTAACTGCTTTCTTCCATGCGCCTATCCACATCTAAGGCAAATTCTAATTAAACGAAGGAATATCCCGATCGGGAGAAAGTCCGGCGCATTTTCCAGCTTCGTGAATCTCCAAAAGTCTCTCTCTCTCTCCTCTCTCTCTCTCTCTCTCTCTCTCTCTCTCTCTCTCTCTCTCTCTCTCTCTCTCTCTCTCTCTCTCTCTCTCTCTCTCGTCCCCCGGCGATATTGCAAAACACATCCCTGATGTATACAGCATCTTACGCTCGTAGAAATATTCTCCGCCGAATTTTCATTCCTACAATGCATCGATAGCTCGGCGTTATTGCATCGGATCGTCCGTGCGCTACGGAATGCTTAATATCGGGGAAAAGGGCCGGTCAAAAGCCCGGCACTTATATTGGCATCGGTATGCGCGAGCTTGCGTCCCAAATATCGAGAGCATCGAAGTAGTAGCTCTTGTGTGTGGGTATATCCGAGGAAGAATAAGAAAGCGGAAGTGGCGTCATGTATTGTAATACAAGCCGGGGATTATTAGAGCTGTGTCGGAGGCAATTTTAAGAGCAGTGGAATTCCCTCCGGAGAGAGAGAGAGAGAGAGTTTCGGACGAGAGTCATAAGCCAACGGACGACTTGCGAACCGAAGAAGCGCGTAATAACGGATCTCGCCGGTGAAGAATCCGCGCATTGTTTCAACTTTGCCGATATGCGCTTGCTCCTCTCGTTTTGCTCCTCGCGGCCGGTGTTATTAAATCTCGATGTTTATTAGGCCGAAGTATGTGGGCCGGTATTTTCCATCTCGTGCGTACAAACTTTTCGTGAATTAATATTATACGAAAATTGACTTTCCATATACCCGTTTCCCCTTTCACCTGTAGCTAGAGCCGAGTCGATCGACGACTATTTAATGTGTTTCACTCGTACACCAGACTCCGCAAAAAAAATCGAAGAGGCAACAAACATATCCAACAAGGCAATAATATACACTAAGGAAGCTCTCCCGCGAGCGAAGCTTTGAAACGATTAGACAGAGTCATCAAGCCATGCAAATGAAGCCCGACACACACACACACACACACACACACACACACACACACACACACACACACACACACACACACTAGCGTCTTATCCAAATTCTCAAACTCATCTCAAGTCGGCGCGTGGGCGCGCGAATTAATTTCTTCTTCCTCTCGCGGAATACGTAATTACATCTCGGCGAGATCGGCTGTCCCGGCATTTGCATACAGAGACCTGTGGTACAAGCTGCACGGATGCGCGGATTCATAATCGCGCGATGACTGACGCTATATTTGACACGTGTACGATGATAAATAATTTAGCGACGACTACTTTCCTTTCTATATACGTACGTTCTTAATATTACGAGTAGCTAAGTCGCGGTTTTATATACGAGCCGCGCGACGACAGCGTTTTGCGAAGCTAAAATAGTAACGAAGATTAAGTGGTTTAGAAAAGAGAAATCGCTAGTGAAAATTGATAAATTTTGAGTTTGTCGCGCGAAAGGTCTTCCTGGATGAACCGGAGTTGATCAATAAATACGCGTGTAATTACTTGTACTTCTTGATTCGTTAGGACACGTATGCAAATCAGGAAGTCATTGAAAAAAGCTTAAAGTTTCTTTTTTCAAAGCTACTAAATAATAATCGAAAGCCGTTTACTCTATCTAAACAGTCGAAGATTAATCACCGCAATGCGAAACAATAATTCTAATGCCAAGGCACACACACGTACTCTCCGAAACAAATTCCATTAATCTACATACAACGCTCGCGATAGGCGATCGTGCGCGGGCCGAAAAACAAATCCGATAATCATCGTTATAACCTGCATCCGTGCCATAAATCATTAGCATATACACACCTCTGCGAGTAGACATACGTACGTTATAAAGCGCGAGAGGTGAAAGACTTTTCCAAGAGGGTGGCTCGAAATACAAATGATGCGAAGATGCTGTGCTGCAGCTATATGAGGAGTAGCCGAGAAATAATTTGTCACGAGCACGCCCCGTCACGATCCGTACGGATAATTACGGTGCCGTTCTCGCGATTAATTGTGCTCCTTAACGCTTGACCTTGCGCGCATGCGCCTCGATTTTCCACTGAGGTATCGCTGGGTATGATTGATCGATCGATCGATCGAGATCGAGTTGAGGAAATGGATTTTTGGCAGGGCAGGAGTGACATTTCTCAGGCAGGCTACTACTGTGCGAATAGAGATCCACGAAATCATTCGCAGTAAGCAACGAGCTTGAGTATAGTCGTGAAAAACAAAAGAGTTTTGGATTGGCCTTTGTCTCCGGCGAACGACGATAGGTGGCGCGTAGGCATTTTTATATCTCTCTCATCATTCTCTGAGCGCGGAATCTATTTATAGCAGTGGGTTACTTATGCCAAAACTGCCCTATTGGGCCTACTTGTGCCACGCATGCTTGGAAAGGCCTGGTTACTCAGCTAGTATTAAAGAATGGCACTATAATGATTCAAATAAAAACGTTCTCTTCGTGTACATTCATACACTAAAAATGTCTGATCAACATGATCATTGTAAAAAAAGTTGTGACCTGTATTATTGACTCACGCCATAGCATAAATCAATAATACTAACAAAGCGCACTTAAAGAAAACGTCATATTGCAGCAAAGATGCTCGCGATCCCGATCGTCATAAATCATAAAGCAAGGTATCTTTGCCAAGTGAAGTAATACGTATATAACAAGACTCGATAAGCGGTTTGCTTTTTAATGCACTGCACACGTCGAGGACTGATGGTAATGGTATTTTGCGCAAAAATTAATTATACTCCTTAACGGTGCATTATAAAAGTGGCGCGTAATCCGCGATAATCATTTCTGCCTTAGCGGCGATTAATCAAAAAATAATCAGTTTTATGCACATACGTTTGCTTTATACCCGTGCGTGAGCGATATCTTTCGGGGTTAAACTATTTGCATAACAATGTACGGTACGGGTCTCGATTAAATCGATAATTTATTGCTAATAACGCAACGATTACCGCAACTCATCATCGGGTGGCACAGAAAGAAAAAAAAACGTTTCGAAACTCATTCGCCCAGCCGCCACCCGCTCGAAGCAAACAGCAAAAAACAAACTCTGCCCCGAAAAAAGCAATCGCTCAACATGCCGCGAACAAGAAAATCAATTTCCTCCGCCCGGACGTCTCTATATATACACGCGCACTTGTACGCAGGCAAATATAAAGTCATTCAGCAACGCGGAAAACGAAAAAGTCCAAATACGCATAATACCTTTGGAGCGTGAGGCGCCCAACAAACGGGTTTATAAGCGGAGCGGCATGCACATACACATACGCACACACAACTATCGATTTGTATTTCGCGATGCGCGCACTTCAAAGCGAGCCCGAAGATCAATTAAAAGCGAACGGCGCAGCCGGACACAATGATTTATTGCTGGACAAGTGGCGGACCCTCGACGAACGAGGTAAAAAATGGCCACGCGTACGGCTCTCTCTCTCTCTCTCTCTCTCTCTCTCGAGTGTCTCCGATGCACCGTAGCAGCAGCAGCAGCAGCAGCAGCAGCAGCAGCAGCAGCAGCAGTAGCTACTCTCGATTCCGAATGAATGAACAGCGCGATGCGACGAAGGAATGGCTCGGGGGGTAATGACGACCAGAGAAAAAGCGAGCACCGATTGATTGGAGCCCGGATCTGGGCCACGGGATGGTTTGAAGTTCAGAGCGTTGAAAAATTCATGCGCCTGCATGCGCGGTTGAACTTTTTTTCTTTCCTGTTATACAGGTATGCGAGGAGAGCAATTTTCTGTTATTATTATTTTACAGTATAGTGATACACTGATTGAAATTTAACTTGAGACTCGAGTCTTTGAATTATTCAAAATTCACAAACGCGTCTACGTAATTTGTCCATTTGACTAAATCATATCTCAAAACGTACTACTAGCTCCGACGGTGTGCAGAGGAAGCCTTCCTAGAAGAGCGAAAAGTACACGCGTAAAAAGGAAGCCAAAAGGGAGAAATCGGGATAGAAAAAGAGAGACGAAAGAGCGAGAGAGAAAGAGAGCGTTCATCGACTCTCTTTCTCGTATAACGCGGGTTCGCGCGCTGCCCTAATAGCGATCGTGCCACGGGAGCGGACTGTAATTTTCATTCCAACGGAAAAGGGAACAGCGCGGCAGACACGAGGGGGAACGAAATAAAGACCAGAAGCACTGCGCGGATCGAGCCAGGCTATATTGCGATGTAGCCGATCGATCGGACGGACCGATTTCGCCCGAGATTTTACGCCGAGAACACACAGCTTTCCTCCTTGCTATTCAATTTTACAGGCTTATTGAAATATCGCATAACAGGTCCGATGAATTAATAGATTACTCGAGCGTTTACACTCATCAAGGATGAGTTATGGCAAAGTCGATTCACGCTGATGGTATTTTTCGATTTCACGAAAATAACCGACGCTCCCGGCTTTAATGAAGCGAGTTTTTGCGGCGTTATACTCTTGACGGAAGCGAAAATAATCAAGCCAATGCAGCTCGTATCACTGCTCCGCTGTGCGTTTAAAATTGATAATTATAAGCGCGAGCTCACGCGATACAATCGTTATTTCAACACGCGAAAATTAAGGTTTTCACTCGTGAACCGCATCAGCCGAAAAGTTCGAGGAGGAAAAAAAACAAAGATCCGTGTGCCTTTTCTTGCATCACTCCCACGGTGATCGTTCAACAATAAGAGTTTCGATTTTTTTTTTAACTCTCCCCGGCACCTGGTGATTAATTGCTTGAAAAGCGAGAAAAGCGCGCGCGCTCGCCTTTATAAGTATACTCGGCGACTTACGCAACTTTCACTTAATTCCTCTCGATCTTGAAGCCCTAATAAGCACCTGTAGTGTACGGCTTTCGGTATGATACTTAATAGAAATTTGCATCTCTGCGTTAAAAGCTCGGCTGTTCTTAAAACGTATACGTCAGCGCGTTCGTTATTCCTTTGCGCGTATAAATACATGTAATAACATGTTTGCTTAAGTGGAGTACACGCAGCTCGTTGGCGAGTCTATCGACCGTTAACTTCCGAACTATAATGAAAATTCGATTTCATTAGCTCGCTCGTGAATTTCACAGTCAAAGCTCGAGTGATAATCGCGAAAAATCACACGGTTATTCCACCACGAATCAATTAATCATTTTTCCCAAACCACTATATTCAAGTACAAGTTAATTAGCAGTAAAACCCAATCGAATCGATATTGCCACATCGTGGCTTTCGCACGTGTCCGATGCGCCGTGCGGATCGTGAAATCAAACACGTAATAATCACGCCGAGTATAATAAGCCTGAAAAGACCGGTAATCAGCAAGAGATTCAACCTCACAACTGATCGGAACGGACAAGCTGGAAGGTCCGCGTATATATACATGCAGCTCGTTCTCGCGCGAGCTCGAATTAATTATGCCTCGGGAGAGATGCAGGCCGGCTACCGTGTACCGCTTGTTGGCCAATCGTCGGGGATTTAGTGAGTCTGTAATTTTCGCTAATGCTGCTTATATAGGCGAAATTGGCGCGCGTGTAGATATACGCGCCTTTGAGAAAGCTTTTTTTGGCTTGGAGTAGCTTGTCGAGTTTTATGGAGATCGGAAGGCGGTCTCGCTTTTAAGTAAACATCATCCGGCGCGCGATTATGTCGGAGTGTGCAGTGATTGGGATAGACGAGAAGATAAAAAAGTATAATTGCTCTGGGTAGAGTGTGCTTGGCGTTGTGCTCTCGAAGGCTGCCCTTTTCTTATCTAGGCTATCTCTTTTGGATTTTTTCGTCGCTGAATATTCAATCGATTTTGCTTAAAAACCAAGTCGATTCTTTTTCTTCCTGCGATCGGTATAATCGTAACGGTTGATGGTGGGCATCGGGTGCCGATCCATTTTGAAAGTGTAAAGCGAATTCCTATGTTAAGCGCACATTGTCGCGCGAAATGACACACCTGACTATTATCCAGACTCAAAACAGTCGGCGCATAAATTCTACACGAACAACCTTCGCGAATAATAACAACGCATTTAGCGCGGAACCCTTTCGAAATAATGTAAAGTCGTGCGTACATACAGCTACTTTACATCGATAGCGTACAGAGCGGCTTTTCTCACGCAGCCGATATTAAAAATCATTTGGCTTCCCCGTAAAACAATCGTAAATCTTGTCGCCGCGCGCTATACACACGCGCGTATATATAAAGACGTTCGCGAAAAAGCAGCAATCTGTAGAGAGCGGTCGCCTATTTTAACCAGCGGCAGCGTCGTGCGAGAGTTTATAGAGGAGCGACGATAAAACCAAGGCGAATTTCGTCGTAATTGCAAAATTTATTCGTTACAATAAAAAAGGAAGTGTACCGTAGGGGTTACTGTTATGCGAGGATCGGGATGTGTGCTTTGCATGTGAACAATTGAACGCGGATTCAAAAGGACTTTTTAAAGGACTCGATATTGTTTATAAATTATTACGATCGTGGAATTGCGCCTCTTCGAATGTAAAAGTTGAGTAGCGTGGGAAAATACGAAAAGTCAGTTTTTCAACTGTCCTATGGGCTATTCAGATTTTTAATGACTTCTTAACGGCTTATTTATCACTCGGTCGTTGAATCGGGGACGACTGTATAACACACATAAGAGCATCCTACGCCCAATTCGTCGCTTTTTTTCTCAGACGACGCAGCTCTCTACTAGTCGCGTGTGTGTCTTTTACTTTTGTTTCGGCTTACCTTAAGAATCGTCAAAGTGGCTTATTAATTCATTCGATTTTAATTTACGTAAGAACGAAATTGTGAAATCGACTCACGTACCTACATACGCGAGCTCGTGATTTATATCGACGTATTATAATTACGGTAAAACGGTTGCAGATCCATTTTTCATCTTTATAGTTCGATAATAAAAGAGTTATGACGATTGCAGAAAGAATTAAAAAAAAAACATAATTATAAGGGAATAACGTTCACAATAAACAAACTCCTACGATCGTTTTACAATATAATAAGCGTATGCGCATGAATATTATTACATGATTCACGTTCGCGCAAGAGGATGACAGTAACGAAAAAAAAAGTGCGAGCAATGCTGACCTGATTCCCCGCAGAGTGTATGGTATACCGAGAAGTCGAAGGTTTGATTTCATTCACACGAGAGGAGGGACTCTCTCATGTATTATTCCGCGGGGCTTTCAAGTGTCTTCGCCGGTTAACTTCCTCACGAATTTAATTAATGACGCGGAAATGATTGGCGCGGACTGTCTCTTGCGAAACTCACACGAACGAGAACCACCGAGATTAAGAGACGGAAGAAAAAAAAGGTCAATAAGAAAGCATCTCGCGGCGGACCAGTTTATATACTTTCACGCGCTGCGCCTTTATCTCGTTCTTTCTCTTCGCGATGTACGTGCGTATATTTCGCTCTTTCTTCTTCTCGAGGATCCTATTCAAACAGGTGCGTGTGGAGGCTCGCGTCTTTTATTTTTTGTCGATTATATTTGCGCGAGATTATATAAAGTTCGAGGCGATGTGGATTTACATTATATAGGCTGCCGTGGCGTGATGAGAGTATTTACGTTTCAATTTTGGGACAAAAAAGGGAAGTTTCGCGGGAGAGAGAGAAAAAAGCGTCATTACCGAAAACAGTGTCACGATGAAAAATGAACGCTGCCTCACGCTTACGGTTACGAAAGTAATTTCTTTTTCATTATTCATTATGATTGCGGGTTTTTTTTTTTTATAAAAATTGAAATTCATATGCGCGCTGCGGTGGTGGGCTTGATTCGTTATAAATTTGAGCAATTTAAAGCGCAAAAAAAAACACGGGAGCAGAAAAAACTTTCCAAGATGATACTTATTTACCTAAAAGCAAATTACTTAGATGTATTACAGACCTGTTTGTACAGTCCGTCTTAATGAATTCGACAAGCGCCTCATGAAATTATTTTATGATCCAGATCGTTGGGACCGATAGCCGAGTCGTAAAAAGTCGGTCCATTCATACGTAGAACTCGAACGTTAAAAAAAAAAGAGAGCAAGAAGCGGATCAACGACATTTATACACGCGCGCACACACACACACATATTCATACAGATTCGTAAATCCCGAGAAGTATAACAACCGGAGACGTTTCATCAAGATAAAAGCTACATGATCGCCTCGTAAAGGCGCACTAATGCGTATGTGTTTTATATATATACGTAGAGGGCCTCTCTCTATATATAGGTGCTGCGAAAACCAGGTGTACGTGTTTATACCGCTTACCCGTGTACATTTTGACTCTCGGCTTATCCGACACATCTGTTATAATAATTCCGAACGCACACACGCGGGAAAATTAAAAAGTTAGTATATGTGCGCGTGTCCGAATTAGATATTCGTTAGAAGCACTTTTGGGTGGGGATTCCCCCGCACGGCTGCACGTATATACACGCGAGGGAGCTGCGGAGAAAAAAATTTCAGATATCCAAAAGTGATCTGGAGCTGACCTCGATCTGCGATTTAAATATGCGTTGTATACCTTATAGTATATCGTGTGGCAAATATAGCGTGTCGTTTCAAAATTTGAGTCTAACGCTTTCTTGAAATTTATCAAGCTTTTAGAAAGTGCGCTTGTAATCTAAACGAATGAAAAAAAGTTGTACGCAGCCAACCTCGAAAATTTTCATAAGCAAATACAAGGGAAAATATTCAAGAAATGGCATCGACGATCTTCATCAGCTCTTCTTGGTTATGTCTGGCCCCGTTAATCGGCATCTCGAGGGCTCTGGGCCTTGCGTCGCGTCGATATCGAATTCAATGTTCTCACGAGGCCGAGAGAGAGAGAGAGAGAGAGAGAGAGAGAGAGAGAGAGAGAGAGAGAGAGACTCTTCTAATTGCCGGGGCCCACGCGAGCGCACGGCAGCGATTATGGTTATTACGATCGCGAAACGCTTTTTTAACGGCTTCGCGCTCGATGTTTCCCCTCGATTTTTTGCCAGAGCTGCTGGCGCTTCGGGAATCAAGGGTACACGTGCGAATCTAGGCTTACGCGGGCATTTATCTTTCGGCAGTGGATGGATGAATTTTTGTTAGTTTATCTGTGTCTATATTGCGAATGTCTTGTATAAAAAAGACATGGTAATCGTTTTATTCGTGTTCTGATTGGCTGTTCGTTATAATTTCGAAAAGTGAAAATTTAGAAAATATAATACAAGGGGTGTATTTAGTTATATTGTCGCGGGAATCTCGACCTTTCTAAATCAAAATTTAAAGTTTTCTCTTAAAATCTATTTAAACTCTTCTATTTAAACTTCTAAACTTTCCGTATCTGTGGCAGGTGAGAACAGATGGCGCCTTATATGAACTTTTTCATTTTCCTTATAACAATGTGCGCGTCGAGTCCAGATATATATAGTAGTGTGCCACCAATCCTAAAACTGCCTTGTTCAGCCGCTCATGCTAGAAGTCTTGATTAACCGCGGCGCTTCAAACCGATTAAAAATGCCTCTCAAGAAGCTCTCCTGCAACACGACTCGGTTTAAACAATGCTTCACACAATAACATTTCTACCGACTCATCTCCCCGCGACTTCCTCAGTCGTCGCGCATTTTTCGCAGATACACACGCAGTACACGCACCTCCACAATACATAGTGGGATACGGTTTTTGATCCCGCAACCTCACGCAGACTCTAATGACTCGGCAAAGAGCGGCCGCACCACCGCCGCCACCGCATGATTTATGGACAGATTATGTGATGTGATTATTATGGGAGAAACGCACTGATAAATTAATAACGCGCGCGCCACGAGGAATTCGCTACTTCCGGATTTGCCGCGCGCGGCATTCCAAGAAAGTCCCTCTGTGCCTAATGAGTCTTTCGCGCATCATCAGAGGGTAATTAATAATCGTTTATGATTAACGGATTCACTTAGCTCGCATGAGATTTTCAAAACGTGCAGAAGGTGGACTTTTCGAGGGAATGTCTCGAGTGAAAGTTGGATAATTTTTTTTGCTCGGAGTTGGGATGTATAATGCTTGAAATTGAATTTAATGGTTGTTGAGTTAAAGGCGCTTCGTGCTTCGTATCAATCACCCAGGAGTTATTACTTGGGAACAATAATTTGTTGCTGTGTACCTGCGATGATTACGCTCTTAAGCCGTTCATTACACGTTACGCTTCTCTCACGCGTATAGCTGGTTTCCGTGCATGCAAATTTGTACAGACAGAATCGAAAATAAGAACGCGATGTCGTTACGCAGTCGTGCATTAATTTCGGACGCAAATAATTCGTAGTCGACAGAATCAAAATGTAACGTAAGAGAGTTTAACCATGACATCCAAGCGATTTCGTCTTAGATAGAGGTGAACGCTCGAAACGCAACTTCAATCTCAGAAGTAATTACAGGACAAAGCAACTGGTCGTCGTCGCTTGTTCCTCTGCGCACTGTCGTGTATGGAGAATCGAGTAGATCGAGCTTCACAATAATGCCTTACGTAAATCGCGCGGCTTATCGATCTCTCGCGCCGAGCAAGCGAGTTCACGGCGTCGATTAATTATAAATGCGTGTTCGATTAATTTTTTTCCTTTTCATCCACGTGGACGCGAAAAATTTTAATAGCGCGCTGGTCAGTGACTTCGGGCTGTTCACGTCGTATATAGAAAGCTGCAAAAAATCGGTCTTGATTATCGTATAGCCGCTGCCTGTGTAATATCGTTTCGTAGTATTAAAACGCTTTATCGCCGAGGTTTTTATGGCTCTTTTGACACGTTATTATAATACCATAAGGAATAGGCTCTCTTTGTAAACCATATTTTGCATATAGCTGCATTACTGCCTGTACAGTTATTCAAATTAATACGACAATCCAACCGACTGGCATACTTCTTTTCTGCGGTGTATTCACAAAACAAACAAAAGCATAAATTACGATTCCCAATAACCGTTAACCTCAAAAAAAGAACTCCCGCCATTTTGTCAGACCAGCGCACCGAAAAATCATTAACACCAGCTCCCGCCCCTGTATCCACACGTGATCGAAGCACACACCCTATACACTACAGGGCTATAAATCGAAAGCTGCATCATCGCGCGTAACAACGTCCCTCGTCCATCTTTGCTTGCGCTCGCGGGGGGTCTGCGCGTAAAATCCTTCCCTCTAATGAAATTAACGAACAGCCGCCGGAGGGCAGCTAAGTCGTTCCCTGTAGCCCTTTTTCGGCACGGGGCAGCCAATCGAGGGTCGCGCGGCGCTCGATTGGTCCGTTTCCGGCGCTCTGCTACATCTATATACTCGCACCCTCGACGATGACGACGACGACGACGCGGGAGAGCGGAAAATTGTGCGTGAGTACGTGGTACGAGGAGGCGCGAAGGGATATTGGAAATTACCAGGGGGCCGGACGCTTTTCTTTCGCCGGATGCAAGGGTCGCGAATCCTGCGCTTGGTTGGGCTTGAAATTTCGGGATGGCGAACTCGATGATTCGAGAAGTGTCTTGGTGCTTGATTCGATATCGCTCGAGTGCTTGATTGTATGTGAATTATTTCTGTTGAGTAGTTTTTGCTATTAGAGCGAATGCAAATTCACGAGAGGCAGGAAATCGATTGGCATCGTTTTTGGTACAAGGTAACAAATGATGATGGCTCGTTTCGTACATGCTGATTAAGGGATTTATCATCGATGCAAATTTGACTAACGATCGGGTTTTAACGATTTTTTGCGCACATGAAAGTCCGGATAAATCTAACGATCCGCCAAAAAGTAGAAGCAGCTGTAACCGATCAGACACGCCGCGTCATCATTTCAGCAAAAAACGAGAAAGTAAGACCAGATATACCGATTCCGTCAGAATTTCCATACCGATAACTCAGCGACAACCTCTCGGCAAAGCGCAGCCGAACTCGTCAACCAGCCAATAAAATCCAAGTATCCCACCGAACTGGCCGAGGTTCTCCGCTAGCTATAAAATTCGCTCTTGGTATACCGATCGTCCCCGTAAACTCTCGCGCTATTTTCCACTACGTTATATACCACACGCAGAAACACTTGCCAGCACGGCGTCAAAGACATGATCTCGCGGCGGCTTGCCGCGAATGGTGATTAATTACCCCTAATAATTCCGGCCGCGGTATATAGACTGAAAACCAGCGATCGGTATTACGCCTTATAAGCGGCCGAAAGACGCCGGGGAACTTCCCATATCAAGTGTACGGCCATTTGTCCGATACACCTTCTTTTTGCTCTCCTTCTCTCGTGTGTACGAGACTCTCGTGAAAATTAATGTGCGAGACTCTCTATGTGTGTCGCGGATTTTTTTTTTTTCGCTCTCTGCCAGCCGGTTCGAAGCTTCTGAAACACGCCCATTACGGCTCACGCGCGCGCGTGAAAGGTGCTCGAATTTATGCGCGCGGGAAGCTTTTGAAGAGGCTCGCGTATACTGTGTAAGCACACTAGTATAATTCGGTTGGTTCTGGATCGATATCTCGATGATTATCATAATTGCTATCCGGTAGAATCCGGCCGAATAATCGTTCCTTGGAATCGATCGGTTGTACGCACTCGCTCGCGATAAATAACAAAAGAAAGCTGCGTATACGCGTCAGTCATTGTATAAGCCGAAAAGTCTTTGGAGAGTATAAACTCATCAGGATGGAAAGAGACATACCGATCGAGAGTCGAAACAAAGAAAGTACAAGTAACCGCGCGTCTCCGATGGAACAATTAATTCGCCGTGCGGGGACAGCAGCCGGTATTGTCTTGTGGCTAGAGGCAATAAATAAGCTCGTCAAGCAGACACCAGTCGGATGTATCGATTCGAAAGCACGCGTCGCCAATTCCTCCGGTCATTAATCTGGTTTAACGGTACATAAGCATCGGCATCGCGGGCAAATCATCGGCGTGATTTACGCGTAATTGAAACGTCATTCTCTCTCTCTCTCTCTCTCTCTCTCTCTTTCTCTCTGTCTACTAATTCGCCGCTGCTCGTTTTCCTCGGCTATACCTACTATCGTCCCGCGTAATTTGCCTACGGATCACAGGGTATACGTAGTAGCTATTCCTCGACTCTCGAAGGGAATAAATCGCAAACGACCTAATGCTGCCCGCGGAATGTCAATGGCTCGTGTTTCTCGACGAATAGAACATACGCGCGAGCGCAGAAGCCAAGAAGACGAAATTGAAAAGTCCCGATGAAGTTGTATGGCTTCTCGGCTATCTAGGTTATTTATTTTGACAGGTGAAAGCGCGGGAAAATTGAGCTGCCCATGAAACGGCCGAGTGGACTGATTGACAGCTGCTGCGATGCGTGTGTGTGGATCTCGATTGTGTGACCTTTACCTTCGAAATTGAGAGCCTCGAGAGGGACGTGTTTAATATCGCTGAAGCTGTACGTGATCTGGATTTTCGCGATCTTCTGCACATGCGCGAAGCTTAGAAGTGGGCGGCGTTTCGCGCGATAACGGAAAGTAATAATTGAAGGGGAAGGAATTTCGTGTGGTGCGATGCGCCGAGTTATTAAAGGAAGCTTTTTTCGAGAAGATCGGCAATCACGTTGATGAAAAATTTTTGTCCGTTTATTATACACCTTTGCTGTACATTCTCACGATGGATCTTTTTTTACTGATACAAAAACGGAGCCGTAAAAAAGTAAATTTAATATTCCTATTTCGTAACGTCGAGCTGAAAAGCCACGGTTGGATGTGTCCCTATATAAAAAAGTCATGACCGGATGAAGTGAAGCCAAGAATGCGTCAATATGATTGGCTCGTGTAGTGCGCATGCGTCAAAAGTATCGTTAGAATTTTTTGATTTATTTTTGATTTCTAAAATTGATCCTAATACAAAGAATGTAATATATTACTATAATACATATCAATAATTATTAGTTGTGTATTTATAATATTCTATTGTAAATATTATCATTGTTACAAAAAGTGACATGATGTGAACGTTGACACGAACTGAGTTGAGACATAACCTTAAAATTTTAAAAGGTAGTTGGTGACGAAACCGCGGCAATTTTGAA
>CM053170.1:14538481-14623369 GCA_012977825.3 Pteromalus puparum | reverse complement strand
GATGTGAACGTTGACACGAACTGAGTTGAGACATAACCTTAAAATTTTAAAAGGTAGTTGGTGACGAAACCGCGGCAATTTTGAAATTTACATGAGCGCGAAATGAATCAATCATATATTGTAAAGTTTGATATATTTCCGTAGTAGAAAACAAATATTAAAAATATCAATCAAGCATTTATATTTCATTTAATAAGTTAATGAATTAATATTCTACTACAGTGCGCGCAGCGCACTGCGCCAAAAGTCTAGTATGACAAAATGTAGGCCGAGAATCGGCGGCAGATTGCTGAAATAAAGCATTCGAGGAAAACATTTCATAACGGAAACCTTTACAACTTATTCCGAGCGTCTAATAAATTCCATTTACTTCACCGCTCGCGTAAACCGCTGACGAATAAGACATAAACTAAGCTACCTCTCCGCTGTATTCTACCATAAAAAAAGAGAAGTACAACCTCACGTATCCCCGAATATCATTGCTCCAAGCTTTCCTCGTACGATGTATACATGTAACACAATCGTTCCTAAACTAATTATCCCCGTACTTAAACTTTCGCTTGCGGCCGATGATCACACACGCGACCAATTTAAAGGTTCAAAACTACGTCGTCACACACATACACACATGACGCAATTCTTAACTTTCTCCCAAAACACAGTGTAACAAAGAACGAGCGACGATAAAAGAAAAAGCGCGCGCATCAAGAGCACACGTGAAAATGCAAGCAAAGAGCGGAAGGAAAAGTCGAGTATACAATCTCAAGCGCATCTCGTAATTCCTTTCTCCTTCTCTAGGAATGGCTCAATCACGTCCCGCATCTCACTGGAGGTATGTGTCATTGGTGTGCGAGCGCGCGGGAGAGATAGTCCATCGCACGCACGCGCGCGATATGATTTTTTTTTTATTTTCGAAAGCGACCCGGTTGTCTTATATACTCTCCGTTGAGATGGTTTGTTTCGACTCCGTTTGATCAAAACAAACGCCGCGTATGTGCGGCATTGAATATGCGTAATGTATATAATACATACGCGAGCGACGTTTGAATGTATTATACGATGGAGCGATTGTGGATGTGATTTATTCTCTGGGTCACTCGCACGTGAAGTGTTATCATTTTTGAAAAGCGAAACTCTTTTATGATGGAAAGCATCTGGACTTTATGACTGTATATACAGGAGGACGATGATTTTTGCCGTGTGTATAAGGAGGCAAGACAACGGAGAGAGACGGTTTCTGCCAGGATTATCTTAACGTTACATTGTTCCGAGAAGTTGTTGCGCTGGATTTTCATTCGAGTTTTTACGTAGAATAGAAACCGACGCTTCTTTGAAGTCAGGAGATCTTCCGAAACGTTTAATAACACTGAATATAAGCGAACCAGCTCGTAAAACCATAACTGATCAATTACATCGATCGGCATTACGCTAATTAAATCGTAATTACAAGACATGACATTATCGTCGATATAAATCCCTCCCCTCGATATAATACGAACCGTACAAAAAAGTTAAACACTCATCGCTTGACCTACATAAGCCGCTAATAATTCCCGTCCTGATGCGCTACTGCATATCACAAGGTAGGTACAATACTCGAGGATCCATATCTCAAGCTCCTGTCCCATCGTCTCGTAAGTTACGCGCACAGAGCAGAGCAGAAGCTGACGTCAGCGAAAAATCCGATAAGGATTCTTTACGTTCCCGGTTGAGAAAAGCGCAAAAAAAGAACGGAATCGTGCGGCGGGATAAAAAGGCGCGCCGCTGATTCATTACTGAGTTGTATATATATACTCGGGGCTGAATCATCGTCGCGCAGGTGAATTTTCTTTTCGCGGATTAACGAGAGAGAGAGAGAGAGAGAGAGAGAGAGAAGCCGCCGCCGATCGTGATGCGAATTTCGTTTCGCGACTTCGCGGAACCTGATGCGAGCGGTGCGTTGGTTTCTTCTCTTTTTTTTATGACTTTCGAGAATTTCCTCGTTAATTTAGTCGGAGGGGATTACCGTTGACTTTCGCGAAACAAAAGCCGGGATGATGACGCGATGCCTCTCGAGATTCAATGCATATTTGGATTCAATTTTTTTTCAGTTACAAGAGCGTTCTGTAATGCGAGCTTCTCGGTCCGCTTTGTAATAATTATGCATGTAGGCATATAAGTTTAAACGGAGCGATTTTATGCTTGTCGAAGGAACTATTGACTTTCTTGCTGTCATTACCCTCGACGCAATTAATAAAAAGACGACTTCGAGCCTGTCCACGGGCGCCAGCGGCGTAACTGCCAGTCGAGCTTTTAGTTAGTCTTCATTATCCTCAGCCACACAGAGTACAGTCGTAAACTCTGTATCCTAATTATTCGTTTGCTACCTATTCACGCTAAAAAATTGCCTGTAATTACTTCATTAGCTCGCGTTTTTTCCTTCCTATAGTATATCTCAGAAGTAGCACAACAATGATTGATTTAACCGCACGAGAGTCGCTGAGCAAACACGCATTTAATACACAAACAAAACAGCGTGTAACGCAAAGTAAAAACTCCAACCGCATAGCGTTTTCACTTACGATCCTTTTTTCTTCCTATCATCTCGAGCATCTCAATTGAGATCCATCCTTGCGTCTATTTCACTGTCAGTCGCGTGCGCACACGTATAAGCTCTCTGGTGCGGGTCAAAGCGTACATCAGTCGCGAGATAATCGCGAGTGTGCTCTCAGAAATTTTTCAATGTCATGCGTCGCTCGCGTTTTTCTCCTCGAGCGGAATTAAGTTTTTGCGGTGAGCTGAGAGCTCCGGAGAAAAGATCGACGAGGCTCAAAGCGAGTGCGTGTGTTCCGCTTTTATATAGGAGCCGGTTATGCAATTGCGCGGGCTTTTGTATTTCCGCCGCTTTTCCGATTAGAGGCGTCCCTTAAGAGCCGTTTTCGTAGAGGCATCGTGCTTGGAAATGGAGGTATAGGATCGATCGTTTGTTTTTTGTGCAGAATGATATTGTTTTTCTGTGCAGTATTTTTACGCTTCGTTCTAGTTCGAAAAACTTGCTTGTTTGATATATTGTCACCTGCGAATAAAGTGGTTATTAGCCACTACGCGAACATTAATATAGAAAATTAGTTCAAAAGGAAAATTCAATAACACGTAATTGATGAAATATTTTTTCTAAAACATTTAGCAGCATTTGATTGAATCATACAAAATACTTATCGAGGAAGGAACGACTTTAGACAGTACGCCAAACAAGGCAGTTTTAGCATTGTTAGCATACCACTATATCTAGACTCGGCGCACATATTGCTATGAGGAAAGTGGAAAAGTCCCTATGCGCCACCTATTTTCACCTGCCAGAGACACGGAGAGTTTGGGCAGTGATGAAAAAGCCCGCGAAAGGGCCAGTCCAATACTGCTTTGTTTTAATTGGTGATTGAGATATTGCCTGGTATATCGCTTTAGCGGTCTACACGTACAATCCTATACAATATAACGACAATATAAAAATCCACCCCTTGTTATCATATTTTCTCAATTTTCACTTTCCGAGGTTAGGAATTCCAACATATAAGGAGACAATGTTTTTTCTGCAGTAATATAGGATGATTAAATGTACAATATTTGACATTTCTAATTACTTTTAGAGTAAACTGAATAAAGTATACATAATAGACATTTTGTTGTATTTTCAGCTATAGGTAACTTTTCTACAGCGAAGGATTAGCAGTCCAATCCACATACATAATATTCAAATATTCTCCCCAAAGCTTATGCGAGCACACGTAAGCAAAAACTCGCGTATCAACTTTCGCATTCATGCGCGCAAGCGGTCATCCCCTTTCCGACACATTCACGTAAACTCATTTCCGCGGCTTACCTATTTTTCCCCACACTCTGACACATAGAAAAAAAGTCCTCTTTCCCCAATAAACTCGAGGCTAATATGCATGTCCCGAACTCGTATACTACTTCTCGAAATCGGAGAAACGTATATAACACGTGGAACACAGCGCGAGAAGCGAGATATATATATATATATATATATATATATATATATATAGAAAAAGAGAGCGAGAGGTAACGAGGCGTATAATAACCCAGGGTGACGTGCGCGAACAAACAGCCATCTGTGTGTTACACAGCGCGCAGTCGTCGTCGGGACGTAATACCCCTGCGGTGTGTGTCGGGAACCGCCCCGAAAAACTGGGATCGCGCGCGCGCGCGCGGCTTCAGAAAATTACAATGACAATGCTGAAATCCGATCCGCCCGCGGGCATGCACTCACTCGTGTCTCTCGCTCGCTCTTTCGTTCGAGTACCTTTGCTTTTATTATTTCTATATGGACTGAGAGAGAGACTGGCACTTCGCACCTCGACTCTATGTGTATGTGTGTGTGATTCGTAGCTACTTTGTCACGGTCTAGTTGCGAATGTGGGGCCCGTCTCTCTCTCTCTCTCTCTCTCTCTCTCTTTTTTCCTCGACTGCTTATTATGTCCTTTTACACCTTTGTGATAGCTGACGTGCGCTCACGGCTTTATGCGCCTTTGCAGTTCTTACGTCTAATACAGTACTGTCTGTTAGCCGTGTGGATAGGTAAATAGAGGATGTCTGTTTTCCAACCGTGATCTCATAGAAATCATCATCTCGTTCCAGCCAAACTATACTTCGCAACTTTCGGCAAACTCGAAGCATCAAAAATAAAAAATAAAAAAATTCACGTCAACCCCATCGTACGGCAGGAGTCACGCAGCGATGGGAGGAGACGCTGTCCGCATGGGTTCGACTCTCTTTCTGTAGCCGTAATCGGAGCGACACGGCGCGCAACGTGTAATTCGCTCCGCGCGAGCCTGGAATTCGCGGTCCATTGTCGACTAATAAGCAGGTAATACGGTTGGACTCACCGCCGACTCCTTTTTTCCGCGTATTATTTCGGCGTGAAAGGCGCGAGAAATGGGGCCTGTATATATATATATATATATATATATATATATATATATAATACGTAATGTACTCACTTTTCAGCAGTGGCAGGTCGTTCATGAAACCTCCGTCGTCGACGTTTGTGTTCTGTAAGAATCGAAGCTGTTAGGGCTTGTAAGCTCGCGCATTCGTATACGCATTATAAGGACTGTAATTGCACACTGAGAAAATTAATTTAGCGGTATCATGATGGGCTGCCGACAGCGTTGAATACAGTCGTCGAAAGCGTAATTCCTGTCATTGGCCTGTCTCACATACTGCGCGTATAATTAACGTTTTATCAAATCAACATTCTGTTACGCTTTCGTTTTTTCTCAGTGTACAAAGTACGTTGTTAGTGTTTTCAAGTACAGACCCAAAATTGTTATTCCGACGGTCGCATCGAGGAGTCGAAGTTCGTATATTTAAAAAAAAAAGGGACATCGCGGAATTTCCGGAGACACACGAGAAAAAGTTTTCAGCCGCAATGCGCGCGCGGCGCAACAAAGCTCCCGTCCGCACATAAGCGAGAAAATAACAACGATCCGTTTTACGATCGTACTCTCACTTTGTGCCGCTGCTGCTGCTGCGGCAATTCTCGAGTTCGTTGGAAATTATTTTAAAAACGAAAGTATACATTCCTCGTAAACGCCGTGAAAAGAGACAACGATTCCACAAAAAAAATAAGAAAAAACAACTCTTTTCCATACGTCGAAATCTCGACTCCTCGACCGACAGCCACATTATAGACACGTGACAAGATGGAAGAGATAAAGACATATATGTTCCATTTTGCGATTACGTACATCGTCGCTCACCTGAGGGTCGTCCACGAGACTCGTATGCAGTACGAGGTCGGTTTGGTCGAGACCAGGTGGTGGCAACAGAGCGTCAGGACGCCTTACCGCCCCATAATCGACGCCCCTTCCGCCACTTCCTCCACCGCCTCCGCCACCACCACCGCCTCCACCGCCTCCACCACTTCCGCCGCCGCCGCTATTCCTGCCGCTGTCGTACGGAAACGACGCGTGCATGTTTGTCTGGAACAGAAATGGGGCAAAGGATGTTATAGTCGATTCGTGTATTGGATTGAATTTTGTGCGAATATTGCGTTTCAAGATATTGAAAAAGTATTGGATTCCATTGCACGCGATGCAGGATGTTGAAAATGTATATATAAAATTCAGAGCACGTCGCCCCCCGAACAATTTCCTCGCTCGGTCGCAATTCGTATGAAAATCTCCGAAGGAGCCTCGAAACTGTCGTGATGTAAACGTTGATATAAATCTCCGCGAGGACGATAATCTGCAGCCGAAGCCGCGTATATATGTGCGTGACGCGCCGTCCGTATAAAGCAAGACGCGTAATAAGCGAGAGAACGTGGAATGAGCCGGAATCGCCTTTCTTTCCAGAGTGAGACGCGCGCCGCGATGCACATTTTCGAAAGGATAGCGTGCTGATGAGTCGAGCGCGCTGAATACTAATCTCCTATTCTCGATGATGTCTCTGCTTTTAGAAAATTGTTCGCTTAGACACGAGAAACTCTGGTGAGTGTGCAGCACTCGATTGTACTGTAAAAGTGGCTTGAGATCAGGCGACGCTTGACCTTGTGAGCGTCGTCGCTGCAAACTTTGAGATGTTTGAGCCTTCTTTATCAATATTGGATTTTTCTCGTACTCTGAAACACTCTGTGTGTATGAAATTTCCGTTCGGCAGTTCTATTAACATTCCAGCCAGGGAGAGTATAACGTGACTCAGAGGTATAACACCTGTGTGGCAGAAAGACAGACTAAAACACAATAACGCAAATCGACGAGAAAACCCGCGAGATATTATTCTCTGTGTGTGCAACCTTTGCCGCAGATAAGCTCCACGCCTAGCGGTACCGGTATATTCTCGCGGCGCTCGAGCGTTACACAGAGGTCCGAGAGATACTTATATTATACACGGCGCGCATCTTCGATCTTTCCCTCGGACGCTGCGCGCCGGCGATTCGTATACAATGGATCTACTCTCGCGTTTCGGTGTGAGAAGCTGTATGCGCGGCCTCAATCTGTGGTAATAAGCGATTGTCGGAGTTAATTTCTTCGCTTCGTAATGTATGTAAATGAAAAGTTTTTTTTATTCTTGGCTGCTGCGAACGTGATTCAGTTTTTGCTCTATTGGGTGTTGCTAAAACGAACAAAGCTTCTTATTAACATGTCAGAAGTAACGCAGTGAGTACAATTAGTATAGATGATTTCGCACGGGCTATACAACGGAATAGATCGTCATTAATCAAAATTTCATAAATAAAGATTATACGCAAGAAGTTGTCAGCATCAAAATGATTATAAATAACAGTATAGTGATGATTTCAAGAATAATAACGCTATATAGCACGAACGGCCCAAGCAGTAGGCCTATTAAGGCACTTTTGGCATAGTGACACATCTTACAACATTCCAAAAACCTGCCGAAAGTTCTGAAGTTATATAGCATGGGTGGTCCAAGCAGTAGCGGTAGTTTGGAGTATAATCCAGATCTCCATTTTATGGCACACTTCTATATCTAGGCGCAGTGCGTAGGTCATGATGAGGAAAATGAAAGAGTGCCCATGCGCCACCTATCTTCGTGTTAGCTAGAGACTAAAGAGCTAGACCGTTGCAGCGGCGGGGAAAGCCCAGTCAAAAACTCTTTTATCTTTTAAGGCTAATACTCAAGCTCGGCACTACTAACATTCATCCCGCATGTTCGCACATCACGAGCGCCGCAGATCTTTTTTCTGTTTTTAAGGGGGTGTCGGAGCCATGCTAATTGGTTCAAGTGTTACCTAACCTCAAAAATTGTTTAGATCATAAATAATACATTATTACACGTGTTTATAACATGAAAATGCAGTGTTCCGCGGTCGCTGTTATAATTATCTATGTTAGCTAAGTCTTATTTTTGCATAATTATGCATAATTTTTGCAAATAACGAAAACTACGACGCGAAGTGAAGACGGCGATATCAATAAGATGACCGTCACTTACGTACACATTAATGATTAAAATAAAATTTTGCACTGATTGAATCAACAAAAACTTTGTGTTCCGCAATAACCTACATAATAACAAACAATTATCAATTCGAGTTTTGATGGTATGAAGAATATTGAAAGCAAACAATGTAAACTACGATTCGAGCTGGAGGTCACAATTGGTCATGTTGGCTCCGACATCCCATTAATAGAGACGATAATATTTTGAGACTAATCTACGTTTTTATAATAACCCTTGAACAAATTAATAAGTAAAATTTTGAAACGTGAGCTTATCGAAACACGATTTGAGAAGATACGGAAAAGAGATAGTTTAAAAGTTATTTTTTGTAAAATGGTGTCATCAATCAGATTTTATAACATAATAAACCTAAAAAGCAAATAACTCTTTAGTCGCGTGTGACTCATTAATGAAATCACCTGACATCAGAATCGAAAAAAAGGATCAAGCAGTTCTGTAAATAGCTCCTAAATTTATGGAATTAGGTCTCAGTGTTTTATAATTTGCATTATGAGTCGTCGTAAAAGAACACATCCTTATTACTGCCTGTATCTCCAGACAGAATCTGTCTTCTGTTAAAAAATAATCGTCGCCACGATAGTGGTTCCCCGAAAAACAATTAATAAAAGATCCGTTATCAGCAAATCGAGAAGTTTTCCTAAATTTTTATTTCATGTATGAAAATGCAAATCCACTTTATGTATACGTGCAGTCGAATAAATGCAAATCGAATCCAGAAATCAATACAGAGATAAACTAGTTCATCGCCTGACCACTTTTACCGAGCATCTTCATCCGAGCCATAAATCACGCGTCATCGTACTCGATGGCAGACTCGTGTTATAACGTAAACAGCCGCATGCAAATAATACGCGCTTGAGCGCGAACTCGTTGATTTATAACGTTACTTTCCATCCGCTTCATTCCTCGAAACTGTAAACGCGCTCGTGTGTGCTTCGAGCCAATAGTGATCTCATCAGCCTCATTAGAGGACTTTTTATTTATCTCTTTCTATACTCCTGCCGTCTCAATCCCACCGCATTCTATTCATCGCTTCGGTCGATGATTCGCGCGTTTGTTTATATATGTGTAGCCGCGAAAGTGTATATATAGATGAATCTCCTGCTAAGATGGCATAGTGTCACCCGACGCGTGAGAAAATTCAGGTGAATAAGAGCGTTGGGTTTCAAAGAACAAATCTGCATCATTCTTCGCGAAATATAAACCATACGAAATATTCAGCTACTTGTACATAAATGATATAAAGAATTACACTTTACCGTGGGTAATTTCAAAAACATATTTTCCGATGGTACTTTACCACCACGCGCGAGGGAAGAAATTTATCGATATGCGGAGTTTAACGCTCGCGAAGGTGTAGCGGTGCCGAGTAATAACTTCGCCGACATTATCTACTGTGTACGAGGATTTTTTTTTCTTCTCCGCTTGCATTCGAATCTGATAAGCCGACCTGTTCGATTGAGAAATTTATGGACTGGAACTGTATACACAATGTAATTACTATTAATTGAGGAATAATTTTAGATGCGTTATTTATTATACACACGCTGTGTATTTTTACTTATATGTTCAGTTTCAGAGGATCATATAAAAGCAAAGCCCTTATCAGGATTCTAATTCACTTATATTATTATACATTTTCAGTTGAAAATACACACAACAAATTCTCGCGTAACAACTGTTTGCTCGACGAATTTTCGCAACCACGCGCGCCTTCGCCTTTCAAGATATAACAAGCCTAAACGAAATTAAACCAAAAACAAGTACCGAGTAATTTTTCCCGCCGGCATTACCCAACAACACACACCTCGAGCTCTAAGCAAGCAGCTCGCGTATTCAGGCTGGACATAATCGGAGCAGCTCATTGAGGCAAAATCTATAAAGAATACACGCATAGAACCGTTGACGGCCGCTTAATTGTATATCAAACCCTCGTTATATACACACTGCAGTCTAAGAAACTAACCATTTGTCCGTATCATAAAGGTATCATATACTTAAGAGCCAGAGCGCAAAAGGAGGTTAAACGAGGCGCGAGGGAAAAGAGACCCCCCAAGGCCGCGTCGTCGTCGTCTCGAGAACCGCGTGATATACGAAAGGCTCAAATTGAATCGTTAATTAGGAATGCGTCGACGTACGCGAGCGTATAATTGATGGCTGAAATTAATCTTCGTCGTCCGTGGAGTACTCGCGAATATTTCGAAATCGCAGAGTAGAGGATGACGCGCTTTTCCGCGAACATTTCATCGCAGCTTTCTCCGTTTCTCGTCTCTGTTTTTGTAGGGTAAATACGAGGAGGCCGCCTTGGGATAACGAGGGATCGTCATTACGTACGAATACGATGTTTATTGACCGTTTAAGATTCCCCCTTCAATGCAGCGCATTGTTCGCCGTTCGTATCGCAACTGTCGATAAACTTACGTATACAATTATTTTCAGCTGACTTTTTGCCAGCGTTTGCACAAGCGGCGAGTGAAGAGCGTTTTGTACACGAAGCGTCTTTTTTCAGATAGTCCAAATCTACTTGCACAATAGCGCGAAACGCGCGTCAAAGCGAACCCCCGGGAATTTCAGTAAAAGCAGACCCAATTCCCAGACGGGTCGCAGAGTTCGCCATGTGCCGCAGTGCTATACGATGACTCGACGGATATAGCAGTCGTTGCATTAGACTTATTCACGGGTAAACACGCCTCTGTCTACCTGCTGCGTCTTAACGGCCACTGCAGCTGATAGGATCTGTGTCGCGCGAGATTCCGCGCGAGATGGAAAGTAAGTGTCGCTGTCGATCCTATCGAGGCTCTGGATTAAGAGCAATTTACGCGAGTTTAATTTCCTACGGCTCTGTTTCTTTCCTTATGTATTCTTTTGGGGAGATGCGGTTTCGATTGTGATCTCGTTGCGTAATGCTGATTTTTGACATCTGGATGCGCATGTGTGTGTGTGTGTGTGTGTGTGTGTGTGTGTGTGTGTGTGTGTGTGTGTGTGTGTGTGTGTGTGTGTGTATTATGAGTTACGAGCGATTGTGCAATCGCAGCAGACGAAATTAAGGCTTTCTAATCTTCCGCGCGTGATTCACACTGAAATCCGTTTAATTCATATAATTAAGGTTATTTATGTCACTTTGTCCGATAATATATGTGCACACACAATAAGCTCGTTGTGTAAAAATTTCGGCTAAATTGCGCCGTTAAGCAAATCACTCAGAAACTAAAATAACGTATACATAATAGGCGATCGCGCGAGATCGAAAGCATAACGAGAATCTGAAACTGGTCCCAGTCATAAACCCAATTAACCGCAGCGCCACGTAGCTCAGCGACACAAAGAAATAAACACAGCTCAGCAGCTGGTAGCGGAGGTGGAAGGAAAGAAATGTCATCGAGCGTTAATTAACGATACACGGCAACTCTCTCCTACTCCGCGATTCGTCCTCGGCTTTGATAAATCGACGCTCGCGCCTTCTAATAAGATGAAACGCGATCGCCTTTCTCTCGTTAGGAGAGCTCGTGGAAAATGAAAAGCCGCGCATTTTTACGTGGACACACAAGCATTGCGCAGGACTGGAAGGACGACGGGATATTCGGAATTAATTGCTACCGGATGCTGCAGCGGAGGGATGTATGACTTTTTTCCAACTTTTCTTTGGAGCAACAGCCGTGGAAAACTTGAAATGATAATGCCGTGATATAATGGCTTAATAGCGCTGATTGGGTGGTGCACACTCTGTAATTGCTTAAGCGTTACGTAAATCACAGAGAAATTCGAGACATGTAGATCGACACACGGAGGAAGAATTCAAAACGCTCGTCAGCTCGAAAAACGTTCGCCCCTCGTCGCATCGCGTGAAAGTCCATTCGGGGAACCGTTACACATGCACACATACATAAGAGCACGTAATCCCGCCGTGGTTATTAATCAGAATCGCCGGCAGTTTCCGGCCAGGTCCAGTTGCGCCGATCATCGTTCCGAATATTTCGCCGGAGGAGTTTCGAGGCTACACTGCTCCGCTCTCGCGGCTTTTAATCGGTCGCATTCCTCCGCGCTGTTTTTGCTCCCGCCGCTGTTGCCCCGCTACATTACGTGTATATACGAGAAGAATTATTTTTCGACTGTGGCGTACGTTTCACCTATATCTCGCAACAAATAATCGAAAATATCACTTGATCCTCGAGAGAAGAAGCTTCCTATACTATCTCGACTCTTCGCCTCCTTTTCTCCCGTTATATATCCCGCACATACATACATACATACATACATACATACATACATATACCCTCTGGGGCGACTTGCAAGTTATATTACACTCGATCTCTCGCCGGCGCGCACTGAAAGTATTCTAAGAACCGAAGGACTGGATTCGGAGCCTCTGCGTTCGGAATCTTAATCGCGCCGCGAGCGCCTCGACCGCAAAAAGCCTCTCTCGGCCGATTATTCGCGGCTGCTGCTGCAGCAGTGCGACAGTCAGCTTGGCGCGAACGTTTTTACTGCACCGCTGCTGCAGCAGCCGTTATCGTAGATAATGCAGCGCGATATACACGAGCCGACTGGTTTTTTGCTGCCACCTTTGCTCTCCTTCTTCGGCTCTTTGCCCGGTACACACCTCTCGGCCATTTGCCTATATATACTAGTGCGATATGTGTGCGTGTGTGTGTGTATGGACAGACTTAGGCTCGCACCGGAAATCGTAACTAGACTAGTTTTTTTTTCTTCTGCTTTACAAATATCGCCGCCGCCGATTTGTGTAAGTGTCGCGATGATGAGTCCGAGTTGGTTTTATTTGGCGGTGTGATTTTCCAGTTGCGACAGACGCATTCCGGCGGCGTGTAATGACATTGTGTAATATGACCGATACATTATAGATACGCCTTTATAAAAAGAAACGCGTTTCGGTTTTTACACTTCGGCAAAATTCCGCTACCGAAAAATAAGAAATTTTTTATTGCAGCCGCGGCGATATTTTCATCGCGCAGATGCGCATCGAAAGGATTAATTTACCTAAAAAAGGAGCAGCTCTCTCGAGTTTCCTTTATTATCACACGAGAGCTGCTGAGAATAAGCGACGCCGGCACGTAAGTTTGCCCGTACTACTTTTGCCTCGCGATCCTCTCGAGATACAGCAGTTCTGACGGATGGCTCTCTCGCGCAAGAGGCGCAGGTGTTGATGTCGCGCTTACTCTTCGGTACATCACTGCGGAGGTGCTTTTTTTTTGAGAAAAAATGAGATTTTTGGCGGAGATCGATATTGGTTTAATTCAACGCACGAGCGTAAAATTGATTTTCAAACAACAGCGATTTCATGTTGTAAACTATTCTCCTAAAGAGCACGTCAACCCCCTTCGATCGAGACACAGAAGAGAGATACGAGAGAAGCAGCGTTTTGGGGGCGTACTCGAACGCCTGATTATCGGTATTGTCGCGGCGCGTCTCAAGCACATTCATTTCCAGCCTGTGCCACCCCTATACGAGGGAGAGGATAGTCGACGACTGTATATGCGGGCGGACGTCCGTCGACGTCGCGATATATTCCGTGTACGTCAGATGCGTCGACGGATCGATTCTCCGGAAACTCTGACCTCTTATCGTCTGATGGATTATGATGTGCGTTACGTCTGAAGTATAGCGAAGCGACGATAGCAACACACATTTTCTTCGACAGGATTATACCCAAGAAGCTGCGAACGACAAAGCGGCGCTGATAAATTTCTTAAATACACGAAAACGGTGTGTATGTGTGCATGTAGCACACAGCTGTTCCTCCTTGACGTCGTTATTCTTGGCATGTACACAGCTCGACTCAAAGCGGGCGTCCCCGGCATGCGGAGACCCCCTTCTTCGAGAATGTCGAGAAGGTCCGCCCGGAACTTAATAAGTAAATTACTGCGTGCAGCCAAGAATGCAAAGTCCCGGAAGACGAAAGAGAAAAAAAACGAGAAGGTAAAGGAAGAGGAGGAGGTGGAGGCATTATCGCATCTTTCGGCTCGTATATTTCGTTCTATAATGCTGATGGCTTTGGAACGCGTCTTACGTGTGTCTGTGCAGTGTACATTGCCGGGAACGTGACTAGACGAAATATGACGCTGTTATATCGACGCGAGTTTGCGGGCTATGGTTGTAACAATTCACGGAGGGGGAGGTGACTTTATTTATTCGTCGATTATTATTGGCTCGTTGATTGTTTAAATGCCATGGGAAAGTGATTTTGTATAAGGCTGGGTTCGTTTTCGGGTTATTAATTTGAAGCCCGTTGCGCAAGTATATTAACCATATTCGCATCTCGGCGTATTTCGCACGAAATTTTCTTCTGATTATGGTTATTTAAGTTTTCTACATCAAAATCATCTTGCGTATACAGTAATCACACGCCAATAAAACGAAGAAACTCATGACTATCGTTCGCGCAAAAATTCAAATAATCATGCAAATAAGCGATAGTAGCATGAAGCAACGCGCGTTGAATTTCGATTTTTCAAATTTCGTCCCCACAACCGCGCTCTCGCTAACTATGCGAAATCGCGATATACACCCGCTTCTCCTCAAGTCGCAAAGTTCGTCGGAGCACGTATAGCTAGACCGCAATCTTCGCGCCAGGCGTCTCACGAATATTCCCTATAATATACACGGGAACATATTTTAACGTTCACGGAGGTCGGCGCATCAGAATCGCGGTGACAGATGTCGGGCCCGATCGATATTCAAAGCCGGCAAATTGGCCTGACGAATGGGACGAAACGAGTGTCCGAAAAGTCGACGGTTCTCTCGCGAAAGCTGATACAAGATTGGGTTACTTCTTTTCGGTCGGTCGATACGCGATACTCCCGAGTTTTGGGTAATAAGTTTGCTCGCGACGTTTCGAGTATAAAGATATATCAATCTAGATGGTGTATCTGGACCGGAAAAACGAAACGTAACATAAAGCTGTCAGCAGCGGCTAACAACGACAAATTCAATAATGAAGAAATAAAAGGAAAGGCGTATGATCAGCAAGTCTGAAATCGTCCTTATTCCATCCAGAAAATTGAATTCACCACGTATACGTTTGTCAAAGCGACGGAGAGCGGCGCTTTTCAAGGCGTCGGGGACAGCTGCACTGCGGCGTCGAATAGCAAAGAAGGGAGTAGCTCTCTCGCTCTTTGGGTTACACGTGTGTGAGTGTGTGTATGAAAGCATCGGCGGATGAGAGGAGACGCTCGGGAGATCATCGGCGCGCGTTTTAACGGTACTCGAATGCCAATTCGTTGGCGATTCTCTTCTCACGTGTGCATGTGTGTAAAGACTCTCTACGACGAGTTTCAGAGAGATGCTAATAACAGGCCCGAGGATTATGAAAAGACGAGGCTACGTTATGGTATTCATTCTCCTGGATCGATCGCGTGGAAAGCTTTTAATTGCGCTGATTTATCGTCCGTCGGACGAAGCGCGCGCGCGCGCGGGAAAGTTTTTCTTTCTCGACTGACACTCTCTAGAGGTGATGTGCAGAGGTGCTTTTCGCGCAGTCGTTAAACTCGCGAGTTCTGCAGCTTGACCTTTTTCGATGTTTGTCAATTAGTGCATTATAAATGAAGAGTTGCAGGTGAAATATCGGTCTCTCCTATGGCTTTTGATTTTTTTTCAAACTAGGCTCCTTTATGTTATGCGGATACTAATTAAGATTTTTCTCCGGGGAACTTGTTTGCGCTAGCGCGTATGCTTGTTTGGATTTTTGCAATCGTGATATAGACTGTGTTAGCTATTATTTATTTGATGAATTTAATTGGGTACTCGTTAAGTTTTTTTTAGTAAGAAAGTATGGCTTTCATCAAACGAATCGGTTGATTTTTTAATGTTTCAATAAAGCTGTCGCGCTGTTTAATGAAATTAGTTGAATTAAAACGACGAGGCCGCGATTCAGCTGTTAACTATGTGGGCGATTTAAAGAATGCAAGGGGGGAAACTCGATCGCTGTGTGTATACCTCAGCGCCACTCGCATAACATAACTTTAGAGGGTGTATTTATACCCGCGATTTATTTCAATTAAATTAAGCTCTCAAACAGTTTCGTTACGATGCCGGAATCCCTTTAATCCCTCGTCTCTGCGCAAGCGGATTCGTTAAAAAACGCCATCAAACGAATCAGCTGCATCGATATGCGCGAAGCAATTTTGATAAATACATACCTAATCAGAAAAAAAAAAATAAACAAAATAATACTCACGACGTGGATGGCCTCGGTGTCCCTCCTGAGATCGCCGCTCCTCTGTCCGGCGGTAACGGCCGCGCTGAGGTGATTGTAGTGGTGCTGGTGCAGGGTGTTGAGGGTTTGGGTGTAGGGGTCACCGACGAGGTAGTCGAGGTGCTGGGGTTGCCCGAGTCCCGGATGCTGGGGACTGTTGGGCGCGTGATGATGTGAGGGGAAAGGTGGCGGGAAGTAGGGTGGCTGGAAGTCCGAGGCGGTGGGCAACGAGGCACCCCCGTGATGGGGCATACCACCGCCGTTGCCATTGCCTCGGTGCCCATGGTGGTGGGCACCAGAGTACGGCGAACTGTTGCCGCCTCCAAGTGAACTGATGCCACCGTGGCCCGTTAGACGGTCCTGGAAAGAGAAGAAAAATTGGTTGGATTTATTATTTATGAAATATATATATATATATATATATATATATATATATATAAGCTCGTATTGATATGAATTGTTGCTTATAAAAATGGTTTGCTGACACCCTTACGATGGGTATGCGTACAAAATGAGCTGTACTATATAGTTTTGGATTGGATTTCCCCACGGACCGTTTGAACTTTTCGGTTCTCTAGTATACTTTTCCATTCCTCTCATCGCAATCTACGCGCGGACAGTACATATAGTGGTCTGCCAGCTTTGCCAAAAGTGCCTTGTTAAGCCTACTTACTGGAGCCGCTCATGCTATAATAGTTACCTGGAGATCAATGATAAGAGTTGAAATTTTTGTCACATAAAGGGCAAATTTCGCATCAAAACGCCTGAGGAAATTCCCAAGCAGAATCAGAATTTCCATACCAATGACCACGATCATACAGAAACAAGAAATGCCGTCAAAGTTCGCAACGAAAAAGGCTCCGCCACGGCAATACACATCGAAAAAATGACTCAAAATCACACGCTGCATATCCCTTACATTAACATATTTATACCGAGCATTTCAAAATTCAGCCTTACCTCTACACCTATAATCCCGCAATTTTAATGAACTGATTCCCATGCTCGTAAACATTCTCCCCGCGAAAAAAGAAGCTCCTCTCGAACAAACGCATCGAGTATGGCATTTCCATAAATAACGCGTTTGAGCTCGCCACACGAGAAAGAGAGATCCCGTTTATTCGCAGCTTATACGAGACTGTTGCTGCTGCCGCCGTGTCGGTATACAGTCCGATCGCATAAATTTTTGACCGGTTGCTTATCGGTTGCCACAGAGAAGAACCGAGCAAAGCAATGCGTGGGTGCCCGCAAAGAGGAACAAAGCCAAGCCAGCGAGCGACAGCCGAAATTAATGGGGATAAAATTCGCGCGGATTAGCTGGTGCTGCCGAGAGTTTTGAGAAGTGGGTATATGTAGCGTTTTAGTTTTGGAAGTTACTGCCGTTTCATTGTGCAGCGCTTTGGTGGAATTTTAAGATCGGAGTTTGTGTACAACGTTGCTACCGATATTTTCTAAACGGCTGTATTTACATACGTTTAAAATCGAGTTTCTATAAACATTCGGAGAAAACTAGTGGTAAAATGTGATTTTAGAACGGTGTGCTTGCGAATCGATGATTTCTCTTCGAATTCATTATACCGAAACGTGGTTCGATGGAATTTCAACGAATTTATAACGGCTATTACTTGAAAAAATCAATTACTTCCAAGCCTTGCAGGTACAAGCAGAGCAGATACTTTGTATACGAGAGCGCGACCGATTTCCCTATAGCGATAAGATAAATCGCGACGTCCGCGTCATAACTTAATATCAATTAAATCAACTGCCGCATCGCGAGAAAAATCGTTCCGCTCCGCCCGGACAATCAATTAACTATGCAAACAAATCCCTTAATAACACACTCGGCAGTGACGATGATCGACCGACTCCCTATAACTACTCCGAACCAGATCAATATATCAGTTAAACGCACCGTATACTCTCGCCTTTTAAATACAACCGGCCGATTCGGCGCGTTTCACACGAAAGCGCGCGATTTACTTTCGGGCTCTCTCCGAAAAAGGCAAGTCCCATCGCGATAATAATTTACCGCAAAGAAATCGGCCGGCAGAGCGAAAAAACAGTCCCGCGCTTGCGATTTATGGAAAAAAAAAGAAGAAGGAGGAGGAGGAGAAAGAGAAGAAGAACGAGGAAGACGCGGGAGCACGTATGCGTCGTAATGTGTAGCTGCCGTCGCAGAGAGAGAGAGAGAGAGAAAAGCATATAAACTATGCAAATCCGGGGAGTAGCAACCTGTCGCAACACAAATAGCTCACGGGCAGAAAATGTAGGTGTGTCTTCTGTGTGAGGATCTTCCCGCGATGCTTATTCTCGAGTCTCTCGGTATACGCCGAGGATAACTGTGCACACATTGGGTGCACCATACGTTGTATACGGGCTCATGGGAAGATGAGGAGGATGTGCGAGAGAGGAGTTGATAAAGAGAAATGAGGGGTATCGATACTGTTAGAGGTTAAGGGGGAGTGGATACCTTTTCGTTATTAATGATTTTGTGAAAGTTTTATTTATCATTTTAATGCACACCTCGGAAGCATTGACAAATGTTTATTAAATCGTTAATTGGTTAAGATACCGCGTGTAGCTCGAGATGTATGTTCTTTTAAACGCAGCCTTTTTATCACGATGCCGATCTCGCGGTACTTATACACGAATATCAACTCTCGTACGTAAATTAATGATGAATGAATGTCATATACAGCGGACAGAAGAGCGCTCGTTAATGAAATCGCGCGAAATTATCGCGCGTCGAGTGACAAAAAGCGCAACACGAGAAAGCGCGCGTATAGCGGGTCCAGAAAAACCGTAGCATCGGATCGTATCTCGTGCGATAATCCGATAAGTCGTTATTAGGAGCTAATAAAGCACCGCGGGACGGCTTCTCTTTCTCTCGCGCCTCCGTTTCGATCGGGCCATTCATAAATTCTCCGATGATTTTCTCACCTCCGGGGCATATGCGTCATGGCGAGCCTATTCGAGAGACTGTAAGAGCTACGTGCGTGTATCTGGAGCGACGACGTGATGATTCTCACGTTTTTGGCGAGGACTTCGTTCTTTTTTTTCTGCGACTTTTCGGCTGTTCTAGATGGGCATTGATTAAGCGATCCGGTAATTACTCTGTGTCTTCGATTAAAAAAGAAAATTAAGGATCGTGCGAAAGTGTTGCATTACGTTTCCACCTGGCAATCGAGATTAAGTATTTATTGCCGCTGTGGTGAAAAAAAAAAAAAATTGCGGGCTTTCTATACACAAGAAACGGTATTTAATTTGTCTCAGTGTGCGCGCTGTCGAATCGATGAGAAAAAAAGACGCCGAGTGCGAAGTGTAATTGAAATATTCCGAGAACGACGAGGCGTGAGAGGTGAACAGCCTTTAGAAAGGCCTGCGGACACAAAGCTTCGGATGACGCGATATTAAAAACGGTCAAGTGCGTTTCCATGCCTGTATAATGGGGGTCAATTTTCCAGCCCCTCATCACTGAGGGATATTGGTATTCGTACAGTGTGCCGGTATTTTGCGGTTGCACGAATATATGAGCTTCGATATTAGTCACCGGGACGGTACTATACGCTCTTCGAAAAGTGTGTTAGTCGAGCAAAGGTTGTATAATGAACTGTCGGAAGAGATCGATTTTTTTGCGTAAAGCTGGTTCCTACTCTAAAAAAGATATGGTAATCATTTTATTCGTTCTATGATTAGCTGTTCGTTTTACCACGAAGTCTTTGCGTAACCTTTTCAAATAAAAATTTGAAGCTTGCTTATGTACCAAACATTTTTATTGTAAAAACATTGTTGGGAGTCTAAATTTATTTTAATTTTAATGAACATAATATATACGCATGTGGGTGATTCTGCCGTAACTGGCTCATTCTGCGCGCCTGCTTCCCAGGCGTTTACACATTTGAAAAAAAATCGCACAAGCGGTTTTATGTATGTCTGGCATAACTAACTATATTTACCAATAGTTAAAACCGAGTATGCAGGCTTATATTTAAAACTACGCAATATAATAGGCCTCAAATGTCAGTTCCGTAACCTGTCTCCAACACGGATTTCAATCTAAAAGGTCGATGCAGATAAAAGTACGACATGTAAAAAAAAATTCCATCATATATAGTATGAACTATAGAACCTATTAAATAATTCCTGATTTGGCATTAAATAATTAATTTAATATTACAAGCTAGGCCGCTTACCATCTGACGCCCGTTTTGCATAAAGGTACTCTGCATTACCTTAATTTAAAAGCGTTCTAGTTGGCATAATAGCCGCTTCGCCTATCTGGTAGCATTGACCTAGTTTCAAAACTACAGAGCACTATTCAATATGAAATCGCAAGAGCCGTGCAGTACAGGTCACGCAAAAATCATAATGTAAGGGGACGATGGAGAGGCGTTCTCTCCTAGTACAGCACACATTTCGAGATAAATAAAGCACTAGATCGTCAACAGACCATCTAAACCTGTCAGTATCCGTAACGCGTCCAGTAAAGCACTACTAGCAACCAATTATTTAGCACATATGGCGCGTACGACGTTTTCTCGATAAAATACTAAGCTTATTTATTCCGTAAATATTATATTGCGAAGAAGGTTAATATAAAGACAGAGCTAGGTCTCTATGCGAGGCTGATAAACGCCTGAAATTTCATTATCGCCGTACCGTCATGTGTCGAAACACAGCAATAACAGTTAGAGTATCATGTAAATACATTATCAAGTCCTAATCATTGCGCGTTTAGTATTAAGATGCTCCCAGTTGACACAGAAAAGTCTAATGAAGAAGAGTCTAATTTTTTTTCAAATATTCGCTCATTAACGATATTGCGAATACTCGGAATAAACGAACAGGCGCAATATATAGTGAAATACATACTACATATCAAGATAAGCTAAGAAGAGATAGATTAAGTAATAGTCTTAGAACGATGTAATTTTTTTACCATTAGGACAAGTAAAATCTGGAGTTTTAGTAGGCGAATTGACAAAATGTTGATGTATAGTAACAGTTAGAAGAGCCCGAAAGTTAAAAATATCCGTTTATATACGAATCATATTATTGTGCCCCCTTTTAGCCAGTACGGCACGAATCAAACCCCATGTACATGGCCGCTAAGTGAATCAATTTATCAAAAAAAGCATTGACTGACCCTTCGTGCTGTGAAAAGTAAAAATAGGTGCCATGGACATCTTATTTCGCACACTCCCCTCATAGCGACAAATATCCAGGCCGAGTCTAGTATAGCAGTGTGCCAAACCATATGCCAAAAACCTCTTGTTTGCCGCTCGCATGGCCACTCATTGCTAAAGATCACTGACGCGCCTGAAGTTGCTTAATACATTTATATAACGTACACTTTGTAACCTAGAGACCAATGACACTACATGAATTTACGGAAAACAATGAGGATTGAACGGAACGTAACTTTGCATACCACTACAGCAACCGAAACAGTTTTCGACTACTAGTATGGTATTTAAAAGCAATTCATTATTCAAGCGCTTACTTACAGTCCAGAGCTTTAAGTAACTTCATACGAGAGCAAACCGAATCTACTCAATACACCGCACTACTGACTAATTCTGCCTACTTTTAGCTATTTGGAATAAAAAACAAAGATAATAAATAAATCATCTCCCGAGCACACTCGAACCGCTCTCAGCTCCAGTCTCAAATCTTCGCATTATCCACCGTACAAGCGCCGACAACTATCAAGTCTTAAGGCGAGCATTCGCTCAAATACTCAAAAAGCAAGCAAATAAATTACTAAACCAAACATAATTTTTTCTGCGACAAAACCAAATCTCAATATCCGAGAAGCGCGCGCGTCAACCTCATGAATCCACCTCTCGATAGATTTCCGAACCACGAACCTCGGCTCCACAAACGTACGTCACATACATCCAGCACCACTTACTCTCAATACCACCCGAAAAAGACCGAGTTTACCGGAGCGCGTATAAAGATCATCGCGGGAGAAAGCACCGCTGCTAAGATTTAACAACATAAGGTCACAGAGCCGTCCGTCCACATTTAGCCTGTACAATATCCTTACAGCGCGCTGCGCATGCCGCCGGGATCATCCTCCCAACCGATAACATTTCACTAAATCTGTAATACTCTTCCAGTCGCTCTCCGCTCCCAGCCGGACTTGCAATAACTCAAGACGGATCACCCGCACGAGCGTCCGCGAGATTGAGTGCATTTACAATACGGAAAGCGCGCCTACCCGCGTGACCACTAATCGCGTCTTCCGTTGTTTCCTTACCGCTTTATTTCAGCCGGATGTTACTAGGTCGCCACAACGTCGTCAAAACGATGTGCAGTTGTTAAAAGATTTTATGACGAGAGGGTATAACACTAGAGTTTACTGCAACACGTTGTGTGTGATCTGTGCGTTGGTCTTAGTGTTACTTTTGTCTTTGTATCAGGATTCTTGGAAATGGTGACGATCCCGAGAAGTAAACACACATCATTGGGTTAATGTATCCGACAGCTGCAAGTCTTAGAACGAGTAATTCTGTAAACAAATCCAATAACGAATAAATCGCCTAATTGCCCTTAAATCACTCATGGTTTGCGATCGCAGGTGTACAAACACACATATCTTGCTGACGATAATGTGAGCTGACTCCCGCCGACTAACCGAATCCCCGAGGCGCAAACAACCTATTTCTGAGACGGTACACAATTACTTCAGCGATCACTTTTGCCGCCCTTATATTTAATCCCTAAACTTTTACCTCAAGGAACTTTTCCAGCTACCATACGCATGATTTCAATTATTCGCTCCGAAGCAAAGTTCCACCTTCCTACTTTCAGACCATTAAATACGGTGCTGTTTTGCACGTCTCAAATCGTCCTGTATTCTTAACACCACGCAACTCGAAATCAAGAGTAATAAATTGTCAACGTGAATAATAATAAAACAACTAGGCCAACACCAGTTTAACCACACACCACATGAATATAAGCATAAAGATAACTCAAAAAACTTTAAATAGACATTCTCTACAGCCCAAAAACAAAAGAGTTTCCACTTTGGCTATCACTTACCCCCCTTTATACATATCGACAAGAGAGAACCCACAAAGCATCAATTTTACCAGCTGGCGATCGCCACTAAATTACAGGTAGCAGAAATACTTTAATGCAATTCGCGAATCGCACAGTGCGTCGCTAAGACCACAAGAATCCCAGCATTTTTATCATAACGCCTAATTGATATTTTGTCGCAACATACTCGTATAAAACATGAATAAATAAAAATACCGCCTTAAGGAATAATCGAAAATCAATCTACCCACACAACCCACACCACACGCGCGAGCCCTTTGATAATTATTTCTGGCACGTAACAGTCGCAAACTATGAGACACTGAATACATTGCCGGCACACAGCGTCATTATATCCACAATTAAGTGCACACGACTCTGACAAGTCAATCTACATAATTATTCGGCACCCAACACAACAAAAAAAAATGAAAGTGAAATAACACGAAAAGCAAATACTCAACCATCTAATGATCTCCGGGCATGTCCACCGTGGGGCGCATACGCAGACACAAACAAGGCGCTCGGCACGCCTCCACCATCGAAAAAATACAATATGTCCTCGAGCTGACCAGTCGCTCAAACAACCAACACGAAACTTTCCATCTAGCGCTCTGATCATCTCACCTAGAACTTTTTTCACCTTATCAACACCTAACCCTGTGACACACACACAAAAGCGCATGACATAAACAGTCGACCCTGCGAGTATACGATTAGCACCATCCCGTGGCTTGTCATCTTACAGTTTTTTCGGTCGCAAAAAGGGCAGTACTTCGTTTACAAAAGAGTATATAATACGCAAGCCGAGCAGGCAATAATACGTACGTCGCTCACATAAACACACAAGAGAAAGAGCACACGAAGAAGAAGAAGAAAAGAACGAAGAAGAAAGTAGATCAGCACAAGCCAGCCCCAGAACGCGTGACGAAACACTGATCGCACAGCCGCGAGGTGAATAAGCGCGCCGACAAGTATAAGACGCGATCCTGTCGCCGTGCAATGTGATGCTCGTCGCCCGTCAACGAACAGAGCCAGAAAAGGAGAGAGAGATCCGCCTCTCGCGAGTGCCGGCTCACGACTGTGCCGCCTCCTTACGGCTGCTGCTTGCGCGCCACGCGCGCCGCCATACATCTTGCCTTTGACCACCAGACCTTTCGCGATCCTCTGAGCGCAGCCACCGCCGCTGTAGGGACAGCCAGCCAGTGGCGCTACTAGGAGCCTGGCAAAAATTCCTCCACATTCATTAAGCATAATTCCGAATAACAGCTGCATTGCCGTAAATTAGCATTACGAAATATCTTTAATGCAATGCGGATATCGCAATGTGACGTACGCTCTGACGTATGACACAAGGAATCCGAGCTTTTTTATTCATGACGACGGCGCCGTAATTGATATTTTTTCTTTCGCAACCTACTTTCATATTTTGATGATTAAATGAGAAATTACGCTTAAGAAGATCGAAATAATAAACTCACGCACCTATTACGATTATATATTATTGCCGACAGTCGAATGTTTATAACAACGATAATTTGCGCAAATGCTAGATATCCACGAAAAGAGGTTGCACTCCTGTACTACGAATTATTCTATCAATTATCGCCGCCATGTGTACGCTCCAAAAAAAATAAATGAAATAAACACTATAGCGATAATTTACCTCACCGCAATGACCAGTGTATGACCACGTGGGGCCGCATGAGTCAGAGCGCGAGTTTCTCGATGCGCCTCGGCCCTCCATCCGCAGTCGGAAACGAGCGGTAAGGACCTCCAGTTTGACAAATTATTTCCATCGAGGCTGACCAGACCTCGTCCTGCACTCTCGACTTCACAGTCGGCTCGGATATCACCATTAGAACTTTTTTTTCCTTTATCACACTGTGCACACCACTTCACAAAGATATCCTTCTATAACGATACTAATCCATTGCTGCACTCGCGCAAAAAGCCGGAGTATTTCGGTTACAAAAATATGAGTATACAGTACGACGGCATATATCGGTACGTTCGCTGTCACTTGTTAACAACTAGAAAAGAGAAGAAGAGAAGATGAATAAGAACGTAGAAGAGAAAAAAGTAAGCAGCACAGCAGCGAGACGCGTATCGGAACTAGCTATTCGTAATCCGCGCGCGTGATAGCAGCGGACGAGGTATAATAAGCATCGTCGCAGCTGTGAGCCTCGCTCGCGTCAATCGATAGATATCGAAAAGCGTCGCAGGACGGAGATTCCGATTTCGAAAAAAAAGCAAACCTGTCAAGTTCCGTAACGCTAGTAAAAACTACTACTTAGCAACAATGTATTTAAACCTATAGGGCGTTTTTCTCGAGTAAATAGTAAGTATTTATCGAATCTTATATATGTGCAAAGAATTGTTTATAATAATTACGCTAGGCTATGCGAGCTGATAAACGCCTAAATGTCAATTCCGTAACCGTCAGTTCCGTAACACAGAATACAGTAAGTATCATTAATACATTAATAATGTCCTAATCATTGCTTTTTTAGTATTTAAATGGCTCCAGTTACAAGGAAACGTCTAATAAGAGTCTAATTTTTTTTAAATAATTCGTCATTTAACGATATTGCGATATTCGTGAATAAACGAACAGGCTGTCAAATATTGAGTGAATATACATATACATATAGATAGATAGATAGATAGATATATATCTTAGACGATTTAATTTTTTTTTACCAAGTTAAATTAAAATTTACTGGAGTTTTAGTAGCGCGAATTACAAAAATGTTTTGTATGTAATTCCAGTTAGAATGACCGTCCGATAAGTTAAAAATAGTCGATTTTAGTATAGAACATTTTTGTGCCCCTTTTTAGCCAGTTACGGCAGAATCACCCATGTACGAGTGGGCCGCTAGAGTGATATCAATTTATCAAAAGAAAGCAGTTTTGGACTGACCCTTCGTGTCTGTGAAAGGTAAAAATAGGTGGCGCATGGACACATTTCCATTTCCCTCATAACAATATGCAGGCCGAGTCTAGATATAGCAGTGTGCCACCAATGCCAAAACTCTCTTGTTTGGCCTGCTGCTTTGGCCACTCATGCTATAACTGCGCGCTGAAGTTGCTTATATAATTATATAAGTAATTTTGTTATTACCGCCAATGAACTAATGAATTTAAGCGGAAACAATGAGTGATTGGAACGACGGTGTATTTGCATAAACTAAGCAGTCAACCGAACACTTCGACTCTGTATGGTATTTAAATCAGCAATTCATTATTCTAAGCGCTTACTTAGTACTCATCGAGAGCAACGATTCTATCAATCACCCTCACTGATTAATTTGTTCCTTACTTTAGCTCTTGAATAAAAAACAAATAAATAACATCTCTCGGAGACACTCGAACGCTCCAGTCCATCTCAAATCGATTACCACGTACAGCCACAACTACAAGTTTACACTTGCCAAAACTCAAAAACAAGCAATAAAATCACTATACCAATTAATTTTTTCTCACAAACACCAATCCGAATATCCAAACCCGCTCAATCTCATAATCTCCCGATAGATTTCTCGAACACGAACTGGTCCACAAACGTACGTACATACATACAGGGCACTTACGTCTCAATACCACCGAAAAAGCCGAGTTTTACGCGCGTATAAAGATCCGTCTCGGATAAGCACGCGCTGCACGTATACATAGGTGCAAGAGTCGTCCCCCTTTTAGCCGGTACATATCCTCGGCGCGCGCGCGCGCGCGTGCAGCCCTCGCGATACGATCTGTAATATCTTCATGGTCGCTCTCCGCTCGCCGCCGGACTTGCATAATCAAAGGGATGCATCCGCTCGCCGGAGCGCGCGATTATCCGCGCAAACTGTGCAATTCATGCGCGCACTCGCGTTGCCCATTATTCGCGTCTTTTCCGTTTGTTTCCTACTCGCTTTATTTCTAGCCGGGATGTTATACGCTTGCGCGCGCCTGCGTGTGTAAGAGAGGCAGGATGTGAGTTGGTTCTGGAATTTTATGCGAGAGGGTATATAGAGGGTTTGTTTTTCTGTGCTGCGGTTGTGTTGTGAGTGCGTTGGTTTCTGTGTTTATAGTTTTTGTTTTTATCATGGATTCTTTGAGAAATTGTTGGTGATCCAGGAATTGTTGATTATCCAGAATAAACATTCAGTTTGGGTTAATGTATCGACAGCTGCAGTCTTGAGAACTGAGAATTCGACGAATCTGGAAATAACGGAATACTTTCGCCTAATTGCCTGAAAATACCGGAGTTCGCAGTGGTGCTAAAGATAACAATCGGTAATGACGATAATGTGAGTGACTCCTCGCCGACTAACCGAATCCGATGGCGACAGACATTTCTGAGGTACAAATTACTTCGATCCCCATTATATTATCTAAACTTTTACCGACTGCTTACTATCCTATCAATTAGTGTTCGTCGGAAGCAAAGTTTCCACTTCCTTCAGAGCCATTTAAATTCGGTGCTGTTTTTGGCATTTCTGTCTCAAATTCGTCTGTATTTTTTTACCTCGATTTTCAAGAGTATCATAAAAATTGTTCAACTTGAGATAATAATAAAATACTAGTGCAACAATCTATTTTTAATTCTATTGTTACGCATGAATAAAGCAATAAGAGTATTATATGCAAATACTAAATAAGCCTTGCAGCCAAAATAAAAATATCCTTTGGCTACATGCTTCCCCCCTTATAACAACCGCAAAACAGAGAGAGAGAAAAATCCTCCAATTATAAAGCATAATTTCACGGATAACCAGCTGCATTGCCTAATTAAGGTACAGAAAATATCTTTAATGCAATTCGGAATCGCACATGTTCGTGCGTAATGAGACAAGAATCCGCAGCATTTTTTATTCATACGACGGCGCGTAATTGATATTTTTTGTCGCAACATACTTTATATTTTGAATAAATGAGAAAATTACGCTTAATGAAGTAATCGAAATAATAAACTCAAGCACCGTATTACGCATGATATTATTGCGACAGTCGAATCGTTTATAACACGAATACATTTGCGCAATGCTGCATATTCCACGAAAAGGTGCACCGACTCGAATTAATTACAATTATCGCACGCGCAGAGCGCGCAAAAAAAAATAAATAAATAAACACGAAGCGAGAATTTACCTCAACCTCAATGACCGTGGTCATGTCCACGTGGGGCGCATAGCAGAGCGCGAGTTTCTCGGCGCTCGGCGCCTCCATCCGCATCGGAAACGAGCCGGTAAGGACCTCCAGTTTGACAATAATTTCCTCGAGGCTGACCAGCCTCGATCCTCACTCGCGGAACTTCACAGCGCTCGATATCTCACCAATAGAACTTTTTTTTTCCTTTATCACACTGTGCACACCATCACACGATATCCTCTCTATAACGATTACAATCCCTGCTGCACTCGCGCAAAAAAGCAGTATCTTCGTTTACAAAATATGTATATACAGTACGAAGCCGAGAGGCATATACAGTACGTCGCTTCACTTATAAACACACTAAGAGAAAGAGGAAGAAGAAGAAGAAGAATAAGAACGAGAAGAGAAAAAGTAGCAGCACAGCAGCCGACGCGTGACGGAACAGCTGATCGTCATCGCGCGAGTGATAGCGCGCGGACGAGTATAATACGCATCGTCGGCGGCACTGTGAGCCTCGTGCGCTCAACGAACAGAGCGAAAAGGAGAGAGAGATCCGCTCTCGCGAGTGCGCGGCTACGACTGTGCCGCCTCCTCTATTCGGCTTGCTTGCTTGCGCGCGCGCGCGCATACATGCTTGCGCCTTTACCACCACCTTTCGGCGATCCTCTAGAGCGCAAGCCACCGCCGTAGGGACAGTCCGCCAGTGCGCTACTATTGGAGCTGCGCATTTTTCGAGGCGTGTCACTTTCACGCGAGCGCCGCCGTGGATACTTATGTGCCTCCGGGCTATTCCCCCTTTGCTACGGTTCTTGGCCTTTTTTTTAACCTTCTTTTTTAAATGGACCGCACAGCCGGCTGGAAGATTATTATTGTTGACGTTGCGGGTGCGAGGAGTGTGAGAACTGTATACGTGTGGTGGCTTTTTCGGGGGTGATTTTAATTTATGGTAATGCGATCGATACTTTATAGGAGACCAAGGGTGCTTGAACGCATTTTAACGGGATTATGCATGGGAATCCGCTACCTCTAGCTAGTTCATTTTTTTCGGATTTACATATGCCAGCGATATCTAAATATAGTCGAAGAACAAAAGAACGCAGTCTCCTTCATCGGACCTCCGTTCCCATCACTCCCTCAATCATTCCAATTCACTTGAACTCTCTCTCTCCCTCTCTCTCTCTCTCTCTCTCTCTCTCTCCGCAGTCCTCTACGCTTGCGTTTTCTGAGAGATCCATCATCGTCGGACCGGGCTTTTGTTGCACACGCATGTCTCATCGGTTAATTCATTAATCACGCGTGCACCGCAGCCACGTCGTGAAATCCCAAGAAAGCGCGGAGGTTCTTCCTTTGAAGCTCTCCGAGTCCTTGCTGCTGAGGATTCGCGTCTTAATTAATGTTGCGATGACGGCAAAAGTAGCTGACGGCGAATCATCCTCTACATAGTCACGCGCTGATGGAAAGTTTGCGCCGTTTCATGAAGTCCGCGTGGGAATTTGAATAATTAATCGTATAAAAGCTCCAGATTAGCGCCTGTAAAACTCTCGGCAATCATCGCCGAAAATCCGGAAGCCCTCGAGCGGTATACACACGGCGCCGGTAGTAGCATATAAGCATAGTTTCTCCCCACCATGTCTATAGCCCCCTCGTATCGCTCCACGGAGGAGCCGCCCAGACATGCGCTTTTAGCCGAGTGGAGTCGAGCATCAGAGAAGGGGCGTCGAGTAGCGCAGGAAGACTCGACTTGCCGATCGAGTCTCAGCGCGTTGTATATATACGTATGCGCGAAACGTGTCATTGCTTCGCGCTTGATGATAGAGTGCGCGAGGAGACGTGTGTGCTCTCGAGGAATTAGATGGAAGGCCTGTGTAATTTGTCGGTGTGATGCGCTGCTTCCTTGGATTTTGCGCGTGATTTATCGGCTGATTCGATATTGCTATAGGGGTTAATTTTGATCGCGGGTTTACACACTCGGGAATACGAGAAAGTTATATGCAGCGGGTTCAGAAGTGAAACCGAAAAGTTTTCTGATATAAATTTGAAAGTATTATCAAAAGCTTATTAAAATCCCCCTCCTGTATACTACTCGAATCCATAAAACACAACCGCGGCGATAAATTCCAACGACGTGAAACTAGAAGCTCTCATTAGGCGTATGTAAGCTCGTAGGCGAACGGTATTTTTACCGTGTGACTTTGTCGCATATATCATACGTGCATCTAGAGAAATTTCCATTTTAATTCACTCTCGCAAGGATAGGTCGTCGTCGTGCGAGAAGTCGTGCGCGATGATCTTTACATAATGAGAGTTCAGAAGTTCGACGAAAGTTAATATATCTGTGAGAAACGTGTGATGTGCCTTTTTTTTATAGTTCTCTTATATGCTTGCTGTCGATGCTAAAAATGAGGGAATGTAGCGCCATTATTTTATAAGTAGAAAGTCAGCTCTTTTTGAGGTATAGACGCGGAAAACCTGTTTCGAAAAAGGTTCTCGTTACTTAATGTGTATAGTCAGAAAAACTGAACTTTAGCTACGTTTGCAATAGTATAGCTGGACTGGCGAAATCTTTTTTACCAACTGATTGATAGCCAAGTGAGGATTGCATTGGAAAGGTTGGTTTTATTATGTAGTCGTGGTTAATTAACTTGGTAGCAACAATTTAGGCCGATTAAAGAAGTTTCATTACCCCCGCGTATAAAGTATAATTTATAACTCTTTACGGGAGCTTGTTTTTATAGTTTTGAATTTTTGTATTGCAGTGGATGACGAGCAGATGTATATACCCACTGCGATTGATACATCGTTAATTCGAAATTTGTAGTTCGCGCGTAGAAATAACGTCGCACTTTCAAGCAAGAAAACGATACAATTTTATACGATACGATGTACATAGATTTAAATCATCGACCTTTCAAAAAATCGGAAGCCGCGTAACGCTCACACACAGCCTACGGGCAGTAACCGCCTGAAGCCGCGACGTCACTCGATTCAGATAACCACATACCCACTCTTTAATTTTTCGCTCCACGCGTTTAATCGAACCTCGGCTCAGTCGTAGATCTCGACAGCGGGAAATCTACGCAACGATAATGGAAGGGCCAGGGCGTAATCGATTCGGCCCGCAGCGATTATAAGCCGCAGCTTTCGCGCTCTTTTTTAAAATCGCCTGACCAGAGGCTACACGTGCGGCATCGGGAGGATATTTTGCATATGTGGAGCGATTTAGATCGTCGAGCGGTGAACTTTCTGACGCGCGTTTGGAGCAGCGATAAAAAACGTTGGGACCGAAAGTGTGCCGTTATTATCGGCTGGTTCACGCTTTTCTAATGGCCAATTACGTGGCCGGATTTTTCACGGGTGACCGGTATATTATATCGGTTATCTCAGGGATTTACACGAAAGTTTTGAAGAGTGTGTGTAAGCATCTGGGCGGCCGGCCGGCCGGGGGTTGTCAAACGAGATTTTTCGACTGATGTCCGCTAGACGTGTAGCTATATCGAGGCTGTGATCCTGTTTGTGACAGCCGGCGAGCCTCGGATGATGAAGACATTTAGAAATTCTAACGCGTCGTTCGGCTCTAGTAACTTTGATTTAATATCGGTTTAGCCGTATTTTTTTCATCATTGACGCATTATTATAATAAGATGTATTAGCGACCATAATAACATATTTGTGAAACAAGCAATTAAACATATTACATAACACCGCATAAGAATTTGCTGAAAAATGCTGAAATATTTTACGGCATTTGAAAGGGTATGTTATCCCTTATTAAGAAGCGGTAACGTATGCAAGTCCGTATTAAGAAGCTATAAACGCAGATCAAAAGAAATAAAATATTTTATCTCCTTTTAATTGAGGCTCGAGGAGTAGACGATTTTGTAACGATGATATAAAATTAGATCATTAAGAACTTCGTTATACGATGTTTAAATCCTTAATAAGTTTAATTTATTGAAGCAATAACGCACTCAACATGTTTGCCAAGTGAACCCGCAGCGTTTTTTCAACGCGATCCGCGCGATCCACGTTATATTGCAAGTTATGTGCGCTGAAACTGGCAGTCTCGCTGGCAGTTTCGTCGAGCCTGTCGAGTTGAGCTCGAGTTTATAGTTTTAAAACGTAGACGCGTAGTCGTTTTGAGAAAATCCTGAGCCGAAAGATATCGGCACGTATAAGGGATTATTTTAGATATTGTTTATTAGGGGTAGCAATATTTTTAACGACAGGCACGGCAAACAGTCGCTCTGCGAACCATCATTAAGTGATGCCGTGCTCAGGTATATAGGTAGCGTCGGCGCGCCAGTTTATGGCCCGGAAAAAACCAGGACCCGATGGGCCCGACAGCGCAGGGGCGTTTATGGCCCGGAAAAAACCCAGGACCCGATGGGCCCAGGTAGACAGAAGCAAGCGTGAGCTGTTTTTGATGCGACTGAGGCGTCCTGTAGCCGAAGACTGTCGAGGGCAGTCAGTTCCGCAAGAGCAGCGACACGAGTAAGACCTATTCCCGTGATTCGTGTACGTCTGCCTCTTACCGTGTTTTTCCTTCTTCTGATGTCAATAAAGTTACAGTATAAAGTGTTAAGATCTTGTAACTTTTTTTTGTATTCACACTATTTTCCCAACCCAGTCCAACCGTGAACAAAACATTTGGCGACCGTGACAGGACTTGGGTTGCAGTTGTGTAGTAGTGTGTGCGTTCGTTATGGCTGATCAACAGATAGAATTGCTAAAAAAGAAGAGGAAAACGTTGCGGACTGCCGTGACCAAAGCGTTGAACTCGCTCAACGTTTTGTTGCAAGAGGTCAGCTCCGGGACCGCGGAACTGACAGTGGCTCATAGCTTATTAGCCAGCAAGCAACAGGAATTAGAAGTGCTCGATGCGCAGATTATAGATGCTCTCCAAGAAGGAACAGCAGCAGAAAAAGATATTGAAAAAGAGTATGATGAGAGCGACGTATACAAGAGCAAGGTCCTGATGGCGAAATTTAAATTTGACAGCCGAATAGTCGCGAGAAACCGTGCGCAGAACCCTGGGAACGACCAAAACAGAAGTGAGTCTCGGGCATCCAGTGCTATCAGTGACGGGTGCAATCAAGTAAGAAGGAAAAATTACCCGCAGCTCGAGCTCTTTAAGTTTGATGGCAACGTACGTCAGTGGCTCAAGTTTTGGAGCTCGTTTAAGAAGTTCCACGAAGATGATAAACTTGACGATGAAGAAAAGTTCCAATATCTTATGCAGGCAATGGTTCCGGACTCACGAGCAGCAGAACTCGTAAATAGTTATCCACCGACCGGAGATAATTACGCGAAAGCCATCGACAGTTTGAAGAAGCGTTTCGGGTGTGAGTCACTGCAGATTGAAGTTTACGTGCGTGAATTGTTACAGTTAGTGCTGCAGAACGCCATGTCCACGAAGCGAATCCCGTTAGCGAGTCTGTATGACAAAATTGAGACGCGTCTGCGTGCACTAGAGACCTTTGGCGTAACTACCGACAAGTGCGCGTCAATGTTGTTTCCGCTGGTGGAATCTGCGCTGCCAGAAGAACTTCTGCGTGTGTGGCAGCGATCCAACAGTGCAAGTGAAACAAGTGCTGCAGAAAGAAATTCAGCCGACGTGTCCAAAAATCGGCTAAATAAATTGATAAAATTTTTAGCAGCAGAAGTCGCAAGTGAAGAACGAATTACTCTAGCAGCAGAAGGATTCAGGTTAGAAGGTGATAGTGAACCTGAACGTTCAAAAAAGAAGAAAGAACAGGCCACGGGGAAGGATGTACCAAGTGCGCGCAATTTACTCACAAAAGGTAGAGAGATCTCGTGTTTATTTTGTGACAATAATGAGCATGTTAGCGCGAAGTGTGCGAAAGCCAAAAGTATGCCGTATGAACAAAAACAAGAAGCAGTAAAAAAGCGACGTGCGTGTTTCAAATGCTTAAAATTTGGACATAATAGCAGAATGTGCCGCGTGAACGTAAAATGTGCGAAGTGCGGGCGTCGGCATGAAGAAATAATGTGCTTTGGGGATCAAAAACGCGAAGACCCGAAAAATGATAAACCGGCTAATACTGTTAGCGGCGTAAATCTGTTAGAAGAGTGTAATTTGGCTTCGTCGTCGGAGACCCCTACTACGTTCATGCAGACGTTAAGAGTAAAAATGCGTAGTGATTCACGCGAAATAATTGTGCGCGCGGTAATAGACACGGGTTCGCAAAACTCGTACGTTCTAAAAGAGGTTGCTGAGAAATTAGAGTATGAACCGCTGTCGAAACAAGGGATGGTGCATTTGCTTTTCGGCGGTGAGAAATCCGGCGTCACGACGCACAACAGGTATAAAATTCGCGTCGGGAACATGGATGGAAGTTATTGGTGTAATTTCGAAGCACTCGATGAGACAATTATTTGTTCGGATGTACCGTCGGTGACAAAAGGAAGCTGGTTGAAAGAACTACAAGATTTAGACATAAGGTTGACCGACGTGTGCAGTAAAGGAAAAACCGTGGCGTTACTCATCGGAGCAGATGTAGCCGGGAAACTGTTTTCCGGGCGTATACATGTGTTGGAAAGCGGCTTAACAGCAATGGAGACGCGCCTAGGCTGGACCCTCATGGGTAAAGTGCCGTCGAGAGATCCCGTGGAAAACGGACGCGTAAATCTGGCCGTGTCCGCTATTTCGATGTTTGTGCAGGCAGCCGATATTAAAGATCTATGGTCTCTGGATGCGATAGGGATTAGAGACCCAATCGAACAGCGCTCAAAAGAGGACCGAGAGAAGGCCATAAAACAGGCCCTGTTAAATGACGTGGTCATAAACGCAGAGGGACGCTATGAGGCGAAATTGCCCTGGGTGGAGAACCACCCACCCCTTAAGGATAATAAAAGCATGGCAATTAGCCGCCTACAGTCCACGACAAAGAAACTGCAAGCCGAGGGTCTCTATAAAGATTATGATGCGGTATTCGACGAATGGCTGGCCGAAGGGATCATTGAGCGCGTACCAGCCGAGCGAGAAGAGGATTGGGGACGATATCTGCCGCATCGACCCGTCATCAAAGCGGACAGCACGACGGTGATTCGGCCTATTTTTGATGCTTCTGCCAAGGAAAAGGGATCGCCGTCGATGAATGACTGCGTCGAAAAGGGCGAGAACCTCATCGAGCTCGTGACATCGAGTCTACAAAACTTCAGAGAAGGTAAAATAGGCGTAGTTGCGGACATCAAGAAAGCGTTCTTACAGATAAGTCTACATGAAAAGGATAGAGACTTTTTGCGCTTTCTATGGTATGATAAGCAAGGCAATATGATAATTTTTAGACATTGTCGAGTAGTGTTCGGGGTATCTTGCATCCCTTTTATTTTAGGCGCCGTACTTAACATGCATATGGAGAGCGCATTAAAGTCCCTAGACGTAGAGAAAAATGGAACTTTTGTCAGGGATAATATTGTAAAACTTATGCGTAGTTTTTATGTCGATAACTGCGTTACTAGTGTAAATTCTGTAGAACAATTAAGTAGCTTTATGAACGATGCAAAAGCAGTGATGGAGTCCGGTAGTTTCGAACTGCGAGGGTGGGAGTATACGCGTGACAAAGCTAATAAAAATCAGACAAGGGTACTAGGTATTCTATGGGATAAAGAAAATGACACGCTCTCGCTAAAGGTGAATTTTACAGAGAAGCTAGAGACCGAAAAGGTAACAAAGAGAAGCATTTTATCCGTCGCGCATCGTATATTTGACCCATTAGGTTTCGCGGCGCCAGCCGTGCTGTGTCCGCGACTTTTATTGCAAGAGACTTGGGCTCAGAAGTTGTCGTGGGACCAAGAGGTAAGCGTGGATGTAAAGATCGAATTTTTAAAATGGGTACGAAGTTTAAGTATTTTGTCGGATATAAAAGTGCCGCGATGTTTATTCGGAGAAATTACACAAAATGATAAAGTCACATTACATACTTTTTGTGATGCGAGCAAAGTAGCCTATGCGGCAGTGGTATTTTTACGCGTCGAAACGGAGTCGGGCGTGAGAGTAAACTTTGTACAAGCAAAATCACGTGTCGCGCCGGCTAGAAAAGAAAATTCAGATGCACGCGCGAGCATACCGCGCCTAGAGTTATTAGCTGCAACTATAGGAGCTAGATTAACAGCCAGCGTTTTAGAGTCTTTCAAAGACCGGAAGATTAAAGTATATTATTGGAGTGACTCGACGACGGTTTTAACGTGGATTCACAAAGAAAGTAATTGGGCGACTTTTGTATGGAATCGGGTGGCAGAAATTCGAAATTTATCATCTCCGGAGCAATGGAGACATGTACCGGGTCTAATGAATCCGGCAGATTTACCGTCACGGGGTTGTACAGCAGATCAGCTGGCAAATTCCCGATGGTGGGAGGGACCGAAATGGTTAAAATTAGATTCGGAAAATTGGCCAGCTGATATAGCAGAATACGACGATCAAGACGCGATGATCGAGTTAAAAAAGTCAGCCCCGAAGCAAAAAGTTTGTACACTATTAGCGCGCGTGGAAGATCGGTCGTGGTTTTTGAAATTTTCGGACTACGGAAAATTAAAACGAGTATTAGCATGGGTTAATAGATTTTGTAGCAACGTAAAGCTGCCGAAAGAATTTCGTGTAAAAGAGAAACTGTCGTGCTCTGAAATTGAAAAGGCTGAAGTTTTATTATTAAAAATTACTCAAGAAGATTTTAAAGACGGAGAACAGGATATAAGAATTAGTCATTTGCAACCATTTAAAGATAACGAGGGCTTATTACGCTTAAAAACTAAAATCATTTTGAGAGAAGATACGTATAACTTTCGATGCCCAATTGTATTGCCCGGGGCAAATGACTTAGTTTCGTTAATTATAAGAGAGAAACACGTTGAACTAAAGCACGCCGGAGTAGAAATCGTTTTGAATGCTTTAAGAGAAAAATTTTGGCTACTAAAAGGCAGAAAAGTAATTAGAGCGGTGATAAGTAAGTGCGCGGATTGCCGGCGACATGACGCGAAACCTCTCGCTGCGGAGCCAGCGCCCTTGCCGTTAAACAGAGTTCGCGATGCGGCGATTTTCGAGATAGTGGGGGTAGATTTCGCTGGGCCTCTTTTTCTGAAAGGCGACCAGAAAGCTTGGATATGTATATTTACATGCGCAGTATTCAGAGCCGTAAATTTTGAGCTGGTCACTTCATTATCAACCGCAGCTTTTCTAATGGCTCTCCAACGACATATTGGTCGTCGAGGGAGACCTAGTGTAGTGTATAGTGATAATGGGACGAACTTCGTAGGTTTGAACAATCTGTTTAAGAATATTAATTTCGATAAAGTTGCCGATTCAACCGCGAGTAAACAAATTAAATGGATTTTCAACCCCCCAACCGCGGCCTGGTGGGGAGGTTTTTGGGAGCGGCTAATCGGAGTGTTAAAACGATTATTGCGCAGAACACTTAAAAAATCGTGCCTTGATTATGAAGAAATGGCTACGGTGTTAATCGACTGCGAGGCGGTTATCAATTCGAGGCCTTTGACTTTTATGTCTGATACCGCGCAAGAAATGATTCCGCTGACTCCATCAATGTTTTTGCAAGAAATTAAAGAGATAGGTGTTCTAGACTTAGATTTTATTGAGTGTAATAAGTTTGAGAAAAGGTACAAATACCGTCAAAAGGTAAAGAATGATTTGCGGCGTCGGTTCAGGAGTGAATATTTAGGTGCATTAGTACATCAGAATCGTCAACAAAACGCTAAAATCGCAGTGAATGTCGGGGATGTTGTTTTTATACAAAACGAAAATGTTAAACGTCTCGATTGGCCTTTGGCGCGAGTCATCGAGTTGATCGCGGGAAAAGATGGTAATGTACGAGTTGTACGTTTACGAACAAGTAACGGCGAATTAGTAAGACCAATACAGCGCGTTTATCCATTAGAATGTAAGTTTGGAGCGACGACTGATAGCGATTTTATTGTAACTGAGTATGAAGCAAGTAAAGCGCAACAGAATGACAAAGTATGTAATAATGAGACAAGTGAAGCGCAGCAGAGTGACGAAGTGTGTAAGAATGAGGAGGAACCGTGCGTGGTTACTCGCAGCGGTAGAAAGGTGTTGAAGCCTGACCGATTACATTATGGATAAGTTTTATATTTTAATTGCAGCACTCTCAGTCTAGTTTTCGTGAAAGTGGAATTTTATTTGTTAGTCCATTTATTATACACATAATTAATCTGTAAAGAATATGTCTGATTTTAATTCAATCTACGTACATGTAATCGAGATGATTTCTCATCTCGATGGTGGGAGGGTGTCGAGTTGAGCTCGAGTTTATAGTTTTAAAACGTAGACGCGTAGTCGTTTTGAGAAAATCCTGAGCCGAAAGATATCGGCACGTATAAGGGATTATTTTAGATATTGTTTATTAGGGGTAGCAATATTTTTAACGACAGGCACGGCAAACAGTCGCTCTGCGAACCATCATTAAGTGATGCCGTGCTCAGGTATATAGGTAGCGTCGGCGCGCCAGTTTATGGCCCGGAAAAAACCAGGACCCGATGGGCCCGACAGCGCAGGGGCGTTTATGGCCCGGAAAAAACCCAGGACCCGATGGGCCCAGGTAGACAGAAGCAAGCGTGAGCTGTTTTTGGTGCGACCGAGGCGTCCTGTAGCCGAAGACTGTCGAGGGCAGTCAGTTCCGCAAGAGCAGCGACACGAGTAAGACCTATTCCCGTGATTCGTGTACGTCTGCCTCTTACCGTGTTTTTCCTTCTTCTGATGTCAATAAAGTTACAGTATAAAGTGTTAAGATCTTGTAACTTTTTTTTGTATTCACACTATTTTCCCAACCCAGTCCAACCGTGAACAAAACAGAGCCTTTTATTGCACGTTTACGCGCGTTCTTTTCGCGCAGGCATTGCTTCTAGAGTTTGATTAATGGAAAATGAAATATTATTCAACGGACTATCGTCATAAATCAGTGATTTATCCACCAGAATCTAAAATCTCGTGTTGCTACAAGAGAAAATTTGTAGAGAAATGCCTATAAAAATTACACCGATGAGAAAAAAAACCGCTGCCAAGTCATTGGCACTTAGCTTCCTCCTATTCTGCTATAGTGGAAGATAATTACATGGGACAATCACCTCATTCTTTGATTTAAATATTCGCATTTTTCTTTTTAGAAAAATGTTCAATTACATAATAGTATATTACTTATTGCTTTGCTCGAGCGGGAGCGACCTATACTTTGTGCACTCGTATCGTACACTTTATGTTATGGTATACATACACTCACACACATCCACACACACACACATACACACATCCATACGGACATTTTCTAAAAACACGTGATTCGAACTCCAAACATCTCAGAATGGATTTTTAACCTATTTTTGACAAAGTCGAAAATTTTACTATTACAAAGCTTCCTCTAGGAGGAAGCAAAAAATCCGAAAGCTCTCCTTTCTCCAATTCGTTAAACGCCGGCAATACTTAAAACTATCTCTCTTTTCTCTCTCCAGAAATATCGAAAAAAGAGCCGTGTCTAATTTTTCAAAATCCCACGAAATACAGCCTCTTAAAGAGCGCGCTTAGGAAATCCAAAACGAGCATCAACGGCAGCTATATAATATAATCCGAAATTACCCACGCATAGGTCGGCCAGCTGTTACATCTCGGTACGCAACAGTAAATCATTTTATTAGAAAACGCAGAAAGGAAAAGCTCCGTTTTAATCGCGAAAGCGCTATCGGAGAGGGATTAAGCACACGCGTGAAGTAGTGTGGTGGAGGACGAATGGAGAGAGACGATTAATGTATAACGAACTATGCCCTCGTCATTTTCTCTCCGACTGTCATAAATTTAACGGCGCGAAGGTCTACTCTCTCGTGTGTATAATGATCCGAGTAGCTGCTGCTGCTGTAGCTGACATTGTAGGCAGCTTTCAAAGTGACCCGCCGCTTATTAGCGGCTTCGATCGCAGCGTCGGGGTTATGATTTTATTTCCTTGCGTTCCGATAACTCATTAGGTGTTTGATGATTCTTCCTTTTCTCGGATACGTGAGAGAGATAGAGACGAAATATATGAGGTTTGCGGTGGTTTACACGAGCGCTTAGGAAAGGTCAGCCGATCGTTAATCAAGAATATTTTAATTTACAAGGAGACGTTCCGAAAATAATTAGTACACCTATTTGCCGTTGATTTGAATACATGGATGCGGACTGAGATGTTTAATTTAAAAAATTGAGAGCATTTTATTGAGACATCTTTAATCACCGACCCTTTTTGCGTGTATTTTAATTGGCCGCGGAGAGATGTCATAAAAAAAGAAAGTCATATTTTTGATTAACGCGCATTCGAAGAGTATACGTATACGGCTTTCATTTTCTGTAATCAGGAAGAAAACCGCCATACGAAAATGATCGATTTTGGCAGTCCTCGTGAACTTTCTCTGTAATGACAGGAACGGCGCATATACGCGAGCGACTAATAATTATACAGACGTGATTTTGGGATTTTTGCACAAACGCAAAATTTCCCCTCACTACTCCGTTATATCCATATCTGATGCATTCGGTAAAACACCTACTTTAAGAGCATCAAACATTATTGTGCAATCTTTATACCTTTATGTTACACATTTTTCTTTGATTACGCGCTGTATCCCGTACTTTACGTCTTTATTACACGGGCAAACTGTTTAACCTTTCTCCGTCAAGAGTATGTGGTGAAAAAAGAGCATAATTAACGCAAGAGTTTCTTTTTTTTATTCTTGTTTATTACTGGAGGAAACTCGGAGCTGTCGACGGGATCATAAAAGAGACTGCAATTTTCGGCGGGACAACAAAAAGAAGGAGAGCCTGATGGATCCAAATTGCATTACGATGTGTCAGGCAATTACGCGCGATTAAGGTTCGCATCGGTGATGTTAACTTGGAAGTTTGGCGTCATTGAAGGGTTTTAATTTCCAAAGCGGTTTAATTTAAAATTATCGTTTGTTTAAGTGACGTTGCGAAAAAGCCCATGCAAACAACGTATATGAAGCGAGTGTATCGTAGCCTCGTTACAAGGCACGTCAACTTTTGCGAGTATATTTCTCGGCACTAGAAGCTAGTGTTTATAAAAATATCCTTTAACAAAGTCGAACAAAAAATACATCCCGATAGGGCAAATGAATATGTAACGACGAAAAGGGTCCAGGAAGAAGCTACACAGTCGTGGCGATAAGGATTAAAAGCACGACAAAGCCCGACTGAAGGAGGGAGAGAGAATCTCCGGAAACGCCGAAGGGAAAGAGGATCTCTCGCACACGCGCGCGAATAAAAGACGCGTAACAGAGCCGAACCGAAGATTCTCTCTTCCCTCTTCTTCATACAGAGTACACCCATACGCTTCTTCTTCTTCTTCTTCTTCTTCTTCTTCTCGGCTACACACACGCACTCACCGCATCAGGAGAGGGAAGCCGCTAAACGGCATTCCAGGCGTCCCAAGTCCAGCGCCACCCAACGGTAACCATCGCCTCGACGCCCTTATCTTTCTCTTTTTCTCTCTTTCTTTCTTTCTCTCTTCTTCGTGCGTCATATACACCGTATATACTTGCACCGACTCTCTCGCCGTGTGTGCCAGCCGCGACACTACTTTCCCCCTCGTCGGTATATTGTCGCGCGTGTATGAGAGAGAGAGAGAGAGAGAGAGAGAGAGAGAGAGAGAGAGAGAGAGAGAGAGAGAGAGAGGCGGATATTTTGTGAAAGGTGGATGCTGCTGCTGTATAGCGGTTTTTGAGGCCGCGTTGATGAGATGATTAATTGCTCGATGCCTGAGAAGGAGGCTGTGGGATGTTATCGGCTTGCGGATTCGCGAAAATTTACGAAGATGCCTGTTAACAGGCGGTGATTGTATAGGATGCGGGCTTTTAACTTTGGAGTGTGCATATATACACACTGTTTCTAGGTAACTGAAAGGGGTCTTGAAAAAAATTGCGGATAAAAAGCAATAATGATTGGCCATGAATTTCTTGCTACGATTTCGAAATTTTATAGGCAATAATTTTCCATGACGACATTATTATCAAACCTGCCTGTGTTTTATTGCTCAATGGATTTATGATTGATAATGAAATAGCGCGGAAGATTGCGCAAAGCCGTCGCCTGCATTCGAAGAAAATGTGAAAATAAACGTCGTTCTTATTATGAACTTCTTTGGTACAGCTGGAACGAATACGAAGAAAGTTGTGTGTGTGTGTGTGTACGTTAAAAATCTGCATTTATATGAAAATAAACGAATTTTATTGAAATGATATTTACACTTCCCCCGATAACCGTCACGCATTTCTTACATCAATTAATCCAATCACCTACATCCACACGCACTCATCCGCAACAAAAAGGCAAAGGCACAGAGCTCTTAACTTTCTTGCATTATAAAGCGCGCGCTCGTCGATTCAGCGAAAACCCTTCACGCACCTCTCTCGGCGCGTATTCTCTTCACCGTACCGCTGATTCCTCGTACTAGAGAAAGTGAAAATGCAAATGAGAAAGTGCAGAGCTTGTGTATCTTCGCGGAGCGCGAGAAAAAGAAAGAAGAGGACAAAAAACGAAGACGCAATAGCCGCAGATACGCGTCGAAGATAAGCGGTCTCTTTCAACAGGTTTTTCGGCTCGCCGAGAGCGTGAAAATCATTTGCATGCAAACTCGAGACCTGCAGCGACAAAAAGGTTACATACACACGTGAGATCGGCATCTCTGCTCCCTTTTGTGTGCCGCGCGAGATGGATCGTATGCGTAAGGTCTGCTCTTAAATTTTTTCCGTCGATGCTTGAAGAAAGGGATAATAGGTGGAAATTTTGCAAGACACACAGGGGGAAATATTCAATGGCCGAACGAGGTATACGAGGGAAAAAATTTAGTGGGTCGTGTGCGTGATTTTGCGCGAGCGGAATGAGAAGAGAAATTTTTACATCGAATATACACAGGAGTGTCAACGCTGCTGCTGGTAATTACAATGATTTTTTACGCTCGTCTGACCATACAGTCCTTGACTACTTGTATAAAACGTGACTCGCGTCTTTCTCCTTCGCTGCTCTAATTCCTCTTGTAAACGCTCGCTTGAATCGGCGAAAGATTTATTAGCGCCTTTCGCGATTATTCACCGCAACACAAAGGAGAAAAAGACAATTTACGCGCACAGGGAACAAGTGAAAGAAGAGAAAGAGGAAGGAGGAGCAACAAAAGACCGGGTACAAGTACATTTCGTAGTTGCATGTCGCATCCCGGCAAACGAGAGGAGAAGAAGAAGAAGAAGAAGAAGAAGCGAGCGATCCAGGAGGATTCGAGGTAACGGGACAGAGCTGCGGCAGCGCACTACAACCCACACCGGCGAAGCGACTCTTGTATATATGCGCGAGACACACGTGGCGGCGTGGGACTACCCGCGGTGATGTCTGTCTTCTTATTTCTGCCTCTATTTCCTCTTGACTTTTCGCCGCTTTCGAGGACGCGCCTACAGCCGGTGTCGTTTAGCGGCTGATGCGCGCTGTTTTATCGAGAAATTTGGATGGATTTTTTTTTGTTTGTTAAACGATAAATGAGAATGATATGCTACCGGACATCTGAGTCCGTTACACAAGGACCTCGAACCCGCTATAAAATCTCTTCCGCGTCAATAAAATGACGCATCGCATAGACGAAAAAAAAAAAAATGACGTTATAATAAATATTTGACCACAGTACACATTACAGAACAAAAAAGAAATCATCCACAGCCATTAATGATATTGATCCTCAAGTGTACACATACAAGCCAAGCAGCTCTCCCTCTCGCGCATCAAGCGAGATTTACAAGAGAAGCCGCGGCGTATATCAGTCAGTCTCTAAGGCCCGTTCAACGCCTGAGAGCTGTTAAAGCTCTGACGTTTTATGCGACGATTACGGCTCCACGAATGTACTGATAATCTTTTACGACTGGCCGCGCGTTGACCCGTGCAGGAGAGAGAGAGAGAGAGAGAGAGAGAGAGAGAGAGGAGAGAGAGAGAAGACACTGCGCGCGCTCCTCCTTCGCGCCAGCGAATCCGGTATGAACGGTGATTTTTTTACACTTCGAGCACCGCCGATCGTTTTACCGGTTTGAAATTATTATGTACCTTTCGGAATTTTTGCGCCCAGCTCAAGAGCTGCCCGAGAAACGCTTTTAGCCTTATTTATCGCGATGCTGTATATCCAGTGCACTGATGCTCTGTTTGGCTTGTTTACTCTTAGTTTTTGAACTTTTGCATCGGAAGCTTGTAAATCACGTGAACGAGAAAAACGCTTTGGAGAAATCATTTCAATTTCATATATAAGGTACGTAGGCATTAAAAACGAGGAGGCTCGAAAAAATTTCGTAAAAACAGGAATCCATAAGCACGCGACAAACCTCATAAACGCTCGGCTCGTATACACACACATCCGCTCGCGATTTAACGACTCACAATCGCAATTACAGCAATTTTCTCTCTTTCTCTCTCATATACGCAGAGGAAAAGCTCCTCCTCTATACACGCTTATTCGGAGCGATGCGAGTGTATAGCGTTTAATCGATCATTAATGACTCGCTAGGATCGCGTATTGCGGAACGTTTGTCGTCGTTTTTTACCGCGAGGGAAGCCACCGCCTAACTAACATCAATTAGGCGAGTCGTGTTATGCTAATATCCGCGCGCAAGCCGCACCAATCATCTTTCGCTGAGCAGAGAGAGAGACCGCTCGCTCGTGTATTTAGTACTAGCGGCGAAGTTGTCCTACGCGCGTGTACTGTTATTACGCGGGTACATGCTGCTACCGTATACGAGACCTATACGACTGACTGTGTGTGTAGGTACATCTGATGCGAATACGTGCAGTATATAGGTATAGGTATACGACATACGTGTACCGTGTGTTGCGAGAGACGTAATAAACAAGTGCGCGAACGGTCGTATGGTGGATGACGTATGTGTCCCGAGTTAAAGGGGAAAATGAAAAGTTATGTGCGGCGGTTCGAGTGGGAAGCCGCGAAAATTTGTACCTTTTCACTCGTCGTCTTTTTTTACTCTTTTACTGATGTGTGGAAGCTGAGATTTATGCACGCACCACGATTATAGCGCGTGATTTAGAGGGATGGGATTATGGATGCAGAAAAGGGAATCGTGGGTGCGCTTCGTCTTTTGCTGTGGTTTGTTAGTGGGTGAATTTTGAAAATTAAGAGCACTGATTCCTCTCTTTAAAAAATGATGGCCTTTGTTGTGAAGCATTTAATGCGTGATTCTGATTGGCTGCTGGTTGGTTGCCTAGGTAACGAGATCAGAACCGTGCACTTTAAATTCATAACCTCAAAACAGTCATAACCCAGATTTATCAGACAGGGATAGAATCAAGAGCGCGCGAAGCGCGCCTTCATTCCTATACTAACTAAAAAACTCATAAAGTACTAATCACTAACACAATTATATTGTTTTAATATATATATATATATATTTTTTTTTTCCTCCAAAAATAAGAGGGCAATCCTTAATGGAAAATTAATTCCAAACCAAAACAACAATTTTGCTGGCAACGTTTCGTCCCTGGTGGGGACCCCATCAGGCCTTTATTAACGAAAATAATATAAATACAATATTATTTTGCAACATATGTATGCGACACTACAGTAAATTTTTGTTCCTACAAAGCATAAATAATAATATAAATGTAAGAGAGACAAATATGTCTCTCAAACGTCGTCAGTCTTCTCTCCGTCTATAGCATTATATGTGAAAGACAAAAAGTATGTACAGAGTGTGCGCGAGGATGAACTCACCTATACACGCATACATGGAAAGTGCCAAGCTCACTTATACCCGCAAACATAGGAAGCCTATATATAAAGGTCTTTCTACACAATTACGTATAGAGAAATTCAAAAAAGAGAATTAATATAGTAAATGAATCTGGTTTATTTTAATAATTTATTTAATCTATTATATTGTCTACTAATAGTATTGAAATCCTCTTGCTTGTTAATATATAGGCTTCCTATGTTTGCGGGTATAAGTGAGCTTGGCACTTTCCATGTATGCGTGTGTAGGTGAGTTCATCCTCGCGCACACTCTGTACATACTTTTTGTCTTTCACATATAATGCTATAGACGGAGAGAAGACTGACGACGTTTGAGAGACATATTTGTCTCTCTTACATTTATATTATTATTTATGGTTTGTATGAACAAAAATTTACTGTAGTGTCGCATACATATGTTGCAAAATATTATTGTATTTATATTATTTTTGTTAATAAAGGCCTGATGGGGTCCCCACCAGGGACGAAACGTTGCCAGCAAAATTGTTGTTTTGGTTTGGAATTAATTTTCCATTAAGGGTTGCCCTCTTATTTTTGGAGGAAAAAAAAATATTTTAAAAGTTTATAATGGAGAGGAATAACAACAATATTGACAATTATATTGTAACCAATACGAAGAAGCAATTCTTCAATCTATTCAAATACCTTTGAAAAGATGAAGGCATTCTGCAATCAGGCAATAGCATGAGCGGTCCAATTAAACAGGCCGAACAAAAGGCAGTTTTGGCATAGATGACACACCGCTTTATATGCACAGGGCTCGGAGATGACAATGACAGGTAATAGAAAAGCGCTTATACGCCATCTATCATCGCTGGCTAGAGATACTCGGGGCATTCATGCGGTGGGAAAAGGGACAGTCCAAATCTACTGTTCACAGTGTATACCTAAGTACCGCAGTCTATACACGTATTCTTTATCAAACCCGAATATTTGCACAATGATTTTACCGTCTACAGAATTTTTTTTCCGAAATAAATAATCGCCCAAATTGCAAATAATCGAACGTCGACATTATTTTCTTCTTTTGAAAACTTTTTACAATTCGCGTAAAGATACCAACACCGGTTACCGTTTCAGCCCCAGTGACACACAGCCTATATCACCACGTTTATCACTACATTTTTCAATAATTTTACAAAATACAAACTAGTCTCCCTCGTCGTGTCTCATGCATAAATGTATGTCTCACTGCCTTCGGGTATAGGCCGAGAGGCGGACAGGTGCCGCCATGCACACAAGCACCTATTATCATGCATAAATCTCGCTCGTATGCATCGCATAGTCAAATGGAAAAAATCGCGTCTCTCTCACATGGTGTCTCACACCGATACATACCCGAGGCATCGTTTGCACCCAAGAAGAACGATTCGTCCTCAGGCGTCATAATGCTCGCGGGAACTAACCACACGCTCGTTTTCCTTCCGGCATCGCGACGCTCTAAATCGCACGAGGTTGGTAAACGACTCGTTTGCCAATTTTTGAAGGTGTCGACCATGACGTGATTTATCGCTCCGATAATTAAAGTGAATTACACGCTGCGCGTGTGATAGAATTTAAATCGATGTGTACAGCGCATAAGTTCGACTATTTGGGCAACGAGCGATTTGTATAACAATCATATAACTCTGTGATCATAATTAACGTAACAAATTCTCGAGCCCGTTAATTATGCGTTCCGGTGCACAAAACGCTCGAGCACATCAAAAACGAGCTCGAGTTCGGCGAATCTTATGCGCAGTCCGCGTGCACCGGCGAATTCTTTATCACGTCATAAAACATCTGTAAATCGAGCGCGCGAGACAGTCCGGAAAATAAAAAGGCAAGGACGGAATCCCTATACACTGCCCTGTACACCTCACCTCACTACTGGTCACGTACGCGACAGAGAGAGAGAGAGAGAGAGAGAGAGAGAGAGAGAGAGAGAGAGACGCGTACTTACACGTGCGTCGCGAACTTTCTTATCTCACTGCAGCTTTCAATTATCCTTACCGTTACGCGCGACGGCGTGAATCATCGCAGGCAGGAGATATTCACGTTGAATGAAGAAAAAAAGAAAAGCGCGGGAAATTCAAAAAGCTCAAGCGCGCAAGATCTTTACGAGTCGGCAAATTGCGCGTCGCGGATCAGGAGAGTTTCGAGGCCTGATTACGAGAGAGCGGCAAAATTTACATGGGGCAATTACCCGCGCGGCGGCGAATCGCTCGGGTTCTTAAATTACTTACCGAAACTCCGCCGTGGCGGCAGCAACGCTCTTGTCAAACGCTCTCTCGCTCTCTGTGCAGTGTATTCGCGCGCGCGCGGGGAGACGTGAAAGTCCGAACTTTTTGCGCGCTCTCCGCGCCTCTCTCGCTCTTGCTCGTTGCGGCAGGTCTCGGAATTTATTGTTGTCTTGTTCTTACGTTATACGCCGAAATACTTTGTATTCGCGCTTTTGATCCCTTGTTAAAGTATATTTCGATGGCGTGGGATAATCGAATTAATTTTTTTTTCCTGTTAAACTTTTGATCAGATAATTTTAAGTATAGTAAAATTATGTAATGTTTGTTTCAGCGATTGTTGTAAGACTTACGTAGCCAGTGAGATAGTTTAAAAAGATCGTAATTTTATCAGTAACTCACCTGCAACAGAAAATAAAAGCAGATTAGAAATAATGTTTCTCTTAATTTAGAAGCGATCTACAATTAAATTATTTATATATGTATACGTTAGAACCTTTATACAATCCTATTATAAATATTATCAATGATAATTCACATGAAAATTAAGGGCATGTCGTCGCTAAAAACATTGTTTTTCTATTACATATAACTTTTTAAATAAAGCTTGCAATGAAAATCCGGCTCTGAAGCGCCGTAGTGTTAAGTTTAATGAATCGTTCTACCGAAGGAAATTTCGATCTGACTTTTTGTTTTTCTAAAAGTTTGTAAGTATGTACAAAATACCTCGTGGCGGATTTGCGCTCCGCGCAGTTACAGCATAAGCGGCCAAATCAGCAGACCTAACAAGGCAGTTTTAGCATTGGTGGCACATCACTATATCTAGACTTGAAGGATATTATTATGAGGAAAATGAAAAAGTGTCCATGCGCCAACTATTTTCACCTGCCCGAGACACAGAGAGTCTCGGTCAATAAGCAAGTCTAACACTGCTTCGTTTTGGTATTGCTATCGCTCTATTGGTCCGCACGCATTGATACATTATGTATATTAAAATTAATGTTTAATTGCTCTGTGCGTTTTAATTGTTGACATTTTTAAGGTTAAGTAGAGCTTTTATTATACCTGTGCAATGTGCATACATGAACCATTTATTCATAAGAGTCAGGTGCAGACTATCCTTTTTGGTATAAAAGTGAAATTTTCTCTTATTCAGAAAGTATTTTCTTTGAGGTTCTAAATTCATACGTACAACGTTTTATAGGTTATATCGTGCACTGCCTGAAGTCGTAAAATTCTAAATATCAGTAACTGTTTGAATATAATAAAAAACTATCCTAATATCTCTTTTTTTTTGCTTTACTTATATCATTCTTGCAAAATTTAAAATACAGATACAAAAAGCTCTCAATCAAACCGCAGCGTAAATTAATAAAGAGCATCGGAACAGCAACAGGTGGATCGGCGCCGAAAAAGCGCGCAGGTGAAATCCACCAGACCACAGGTAAAGTAACTCCCGACTTATCCTGCAAACGACTCGCAGTCAAAACTCCGTGCACTGCAAGGAGGCATGTATAAATAACGCGCGAGAACGAGAAAGAAAGGTATCCTGGAAATTAGGCGCTCCGCCGGACGGTCATTAAGAAGCGATATTTTTTCGTAAATTATACCAAGTGCTCGCGGAGGAAACGACGACTTAATGGACGTCGCGAGAGATATCCCCGCGTGTGTGCGAGCCTATTATAACCTGCGCATTATCAGGCAGTGGTATCGCGCGCGCGCATGTGTCCCTATGTAATTGCTTTGGACGCGAAATTGCGAGAGTCTCGTTTTCGCGATCATGCGGTTGACTCTCAAGAGATGTGCCGATGGGCTTTTTGTTGGTAATTTGATTGGTTATTGGAATTCTCCGATTGGGTAACAAGAGTACAAGCGCCGGGGAAAGTGGGGCCAAATTCCCGAAATTAATCATCGAAGGTTGCGAGATGTAACGAGAGTGATAATTCGGGGGTAATTTAATTTTTTAACGATCCTGAATAAAGATAGAGTTCGGAGTGTTAATTGCTGAAATTTTCATAGAACAAAATTACACGGCGTAGTAGTGAAGAAAAGTGTTAGAAAATATAGCGCATTATCACTGCTATCAAAGAAATTGGGCAGTTGCATGAACGGCGATTCACGGAAAAGTACGACTGAATAAATTAAACACTCGCCACCACGAGCGACGGGAAAAAAGACTACAGAATTCCAGTGCGCTATTCAAGAATGCCTGTAGAGCAGCGCGGATAACGACTGTTTGAAATCCAGCTGGAATACTGCGCGCGCGGCGGGTTTCAGAAAAGAAAAAAAAAGATTTCGAAATTCCTCCAAGAAGCGTATTAATTTTCACTTATTTCCCAGCAGACTATGTCGGCGTCGCAATTAGGCGGCCTATAACGACCCGAGCATTATCTGCCTCCGAATCGTAAATAGTTTCTCTCTCTACTTCGAGAAGCTGGCTTTCTATATGGCTCGTCGATGACAATGCTTCGATTTCACCGTATACATACGCACAGCTTGCCCAACTTTGACTCGTGATCCGAGCTCTCGGAAGAGCGTATAAGCAAAGTGCATGAACGAAAGTATGGTATTTTTTGAAAGCGAGATTCTTTCTGTCGAAATATTCGACAACGGTATTCAAACAATATTTGCTTTTCGGAGGATATAAAAAAGAGCCCGTTACGCTCGGTATGCGTATATGTACAATCGAATCGGCGAATAATCAAAAAAGCAACAACAGCATCAGCGAAAAGAGAGTTCGGTCGAGGGAGTTCCACCAGTTTCTTTTTCGATCAATCCGGCCAATTACACCTGCGCTCCGCTTTTTTGCAATTCGCTCCTTTATACGTCGGGCACTTATTAGCGCACTTTTATCGCTCGCCGAGATTCTTCTTATGCTGTTGGCGCCTTTTTCTCGCGCGCGGGCTGCATGTGTTATAAGTTTTGCAAATATACCCGCCGATGGCTTTTTATGCGAAAACGCTTTTTACCTCGATGACGTTGCAGCTCTCGGAGAATAAGAAAGTGCGACTGTAATTGTATTTGCGGCGAAAATTTTGTTTTTCTCTGCATTTTATTTAAAAAAAAATGTTACTAAAATAATAAAAAGTGATACTTTTGTTTATGCCAAAGTTTGTGGAAATAAACAAACTATTAGTCGTTTTTAAAATGCAAGCAAAAAGTAAAATGCTAAAAGCAAGCATTTTTCGGCCCGAATTGCGTACACATGCCCACCGGCTGAATGCATGGCATATATATACGCGACAGATAAACCGTGTGATCTACTTGAACTGCGAAAAGCGAGTTGAAAAAAAAAAAAATTCTTTGCAGAAACGACGCACTTAGCAAGCCCGTGTCAAAGGCAATATAATCCAGCGTCTCGCGATTAGCATAAGTCTCGCATCGAGGGGAGGTATACACACCGCACAGAGATAAAAGCCGCGAAATAATGGTAATAAGTCATCGAACTACTGTGGGAATGTCAGGAATCCACGGGCCTTGCAAATAATGAAATGCACAAAGGTAGTTTATGGGGCGCGCGTTATAAACTTTCCGCGCGCGCGTGTATACTATACGGCGACAGAGCGAGGAAAATACACAGCGTGAAAAACGTTGACGGGCGTTTGAGCGGTTCATTACTCGGGCAATATTTTACGTTTCTTTGTGCTCGGAAAATTTTAGGAGGATAAATTGGTGTTTGCGAGTCGCTGCTTAGATTATAGACTGAGGCGAGGATGGCGAGTAAGAAAAATTTATGTTCACTGCGTGATGCAGTATAGGTAGCTCGTACGGGAGCGCATTATAAAATTTTCTTAATGTGTGCGAATAATGTGTGGTAATGTGCAGCTTGTTTACTGGTGGAGATGCTTTATTAAGCTAAGTATAATGATAGTGTGCAATTTTAAAATAATACATTCCTATGTTTACATACGTTTGTATTTTATATACATAAGTGTCTTATAACATCAAAGCTCCAGTGGTTCGGATCCCACTGTATACAGTTTCGCACTGTATAATTAAACTGTAGGGCCAGTCAAGATGCATGCGCACTACATTCCGATGTGATGCACATGCACCGCGACTATAGGGAGCCTCTCTGGCCGGTACCATTGTATGGTATCGGGCAGAGGGAAGAGCCGTATAAGACTCTTCGAGAGGACTTGGGTAGGCTATAATATAAAAAAAAAAAAAAATAATACATTGTTATTATCGACACTACCGTACACTCATATTACACCAGCCAACGACACGCTATGTGTCTATCGTATAATAGCCGATAAATTACGCGCGAGAACAATGCTTTTCTACCACTAGTACTCAAATTTCACATCGAGTATAACGCGTGCGAAGTGAACGTCTGTTATTCCCTAGTTTCTCCATCAAATTTCCTTAGCGCGCAAATATGCTTCTAAATTCGGAATATATTCTCTATAAGTAAAATTGCAGGTTACATACGGCTTAGCTGAGAAAAAGCGAGAGGAGCGCTGAAAAAGAGTCAGAGCTATAGATATATGGTAAACCTCTCTCGGTGCACTAAACTTTTACGGCGTTTTCGCGCCTGTGTTATTAGCGCGTACATGACTTTTGCCTCAGAGCAATACGACGATATTATAATACAGCGACCCGTACGACTGATCTCATATCCTGCGTATACACATATTACTTATACACTCGTAAGAGAGCCGGAGCCGTTACACACGTCGGAGGACGAGTGTCTCCTGCCGGCCAGGAAGCGACGACGCGGGAGAGAGAGAGAGAGAGAGAGAGAGAGAAAAAGAAAAGCGACTCTCCGACGCCGCAAAAATAGTCGACCACTTAAGCGGCATTTCATCCGCGGCTCATTAGCGGACTCTCTTGGTTCTTGTCTTTTGATACGCGCACGCGTCTCTCTCTCTCTCTCTCTCTCTCTCTCTCTCTCTCTCTCTCTCTCTCTCTCTCTCTCTCTCTCTCTCTGTGCGCCAGAGTCCGTGTTCGCGCGCGAGATTCTCCTGCCCCGTGTTTCGCTCCCTCTCTCATTTACCTTATCTATCTTTCTCTTTTTCTCTCGTGGCCGGTTTCGTTTTTTCCCTTTTCTCCGTGTTTTTGCGCCCTTTTTTTCGCGACGCTTACATTCTTCCTTATTATCTCTCTCTTTCGTTTCCTGTGTGTCTGAGTCTTATACATACAGACTCTTTCTTTTTTCGATTCTTTGGATTTCGCATACCCTTTAACTTCATTACGCCGGTTTCTTTCGCTTGTTTCTCTCCCGATGTTTCTGCGGTGATTTAGAGAAGGAAACGAAATTGGTTATCAAAATTTTTTTGTTTCAATTTCACGTGTGGTTATAAAATATTTGAGAATATAAATTGACGTGTCCATTAGGTGATTTTGGATTGTGCAAAAAAAAATGTTGATAAGATAATATTCATGAAAACGAACGCTAAAGAGGGCAGCATTCGCGCGGCGTGACACACACTGCAGCAATACGTCACCGAGGTGAAAGGAAATTGACGAAATTGTGAGAAACTCGTGTTAAGCACTTATCGAACTTTTGTCTTTCGAGAGAGAGAACGAGAAATTTTAAGTGCTTGACTATAAACTGCACTAGATTATCCATCGTTTTCTGAGCGGATCATTTGTTTTTCGTGCACAGCCGTGCACAATCATGTCAATAAAATTCAGCTACTTATGCTATTTTGTATAATTAAATTGCGATTGAGTCACACATAACGTTCTTCCACATAACTCTGCCTTAATTAAAAGAATCGTGTATTGTAATTTTCATTATGAAAATTCCTCGGCTTTTTTTAAAGTTAATATTGCACAATCGGCGTGAACACAGAGATATCGAGAAATTCCTTTCAATTGCAGTCGTACAATTCAATAAAGAATGAGAAATGCAAAGTATCACCGCGAACACTCCCTCAACCGTATGCATACATATATTCATAATTGATTTTTTAAGAATTCCTGTAACAAAATCCGCAAAAATCATCATCGACGCGACAACGAGCATAAATAACGTGCCACCGCAACAAAGTTGTCTATAGCGAATGCACAATTAAAGATGCAAATGTACGTGAAACCCGATACGAGAACTTATCCGTGCGTAAACCTGTAAGCTCACGCGTAAGCGCCGATAAACGCGACGACACAGTTTGCGCCTATTAGACGCGATGATACGCGATCGTTGGCTTTCGTCGAGGAGAAAAAAAAAGGAAAATGTGAGCTGCTACTCTCTGCGGCTTGATCATCTTGGAGACGTGACGCGCATGACGTAAACCGAATGTCTTGGTATTACGGTTGAATTTATGAATCGAGCGGCGTTGGATTTTTTTTTTCTATTTCGCTGCAGCCGCGTGTTCTCGATCGTCGACTAATCAGCAAACACGGGTTTAGAGAGAAAATGTTGCAGCGGAAACTTTTAGATTTCTTATTTGGATTTGAGGTAAACTGCTATTGGACGTGGTTTTATTTATGAATTATGGATGTTTGGATGTAAAGTTACAGTCTGCCTATTAGCGGCTCGACGATGCACACAAGCTGCTCATTATCTGGCGTGATTACTTTGATTGAGAAATCGAGAGTTTTGTTTGTGAAATTAATAAAGTTGTCTTTTGTAGTATTTTTACTTTCATTTATTTTATTTTACTTTATTTCTAAGACAGTTTGGATAATATGAACGATTCATTTGTGTTTGGAAATCTTAAAAGTTATACTCGGATATGAAATGAAGATCGATTTATCAAGAACATATTATATTCTGGATCAAGCTTTTGTTTCGACATGAAACTTTGTCATATTGTTTGCTAATCTCCGCAATATAAGACTATACACGTAACGCACCAACATGTTGATGGATATCTTGATGGACTTTTAAGATCTTATCTAAATCGGACACATTATTGGGGAGCAAAAAAGTTTAGTGTTCCTCGTGTTTAAATTACAAAACATCTTTAATATGTATTTGAATTTATATAGGTAGTTTCATTTTTTTTTTGTTTATTTAAAAAAAATGTTATTACAAAGTATTAAATGCATTGTTTTAATTCACTTAAAACTAATAATTTATACTCCTTTCCTATAAAAATGATGAGCGTTAAGCAGTTTATAGCATGACCGGCCCAAGTGGGCCGAACAAGGCTGGTTTAGCTTCGGATGTGCACCGCTATATAATGCACGAGGTCCGCTGATAGTATTGAGGGGTGTAGAGAAGCATCTGTGCGAAACAAACTCAAAGAGTTTGAGCGGTGGAAAAAAGCCAAGGCCGAGTCCAACACTGCTCTGTTTTACAGTCCATCGAGGTTTACACGAGTACGATCAAATCATAATTAAGTTTCAGTTGGACTCATAATAGCAGTTTTTGATGAAAATTATTTAGCGGTAAAAGCTTCAAATTTCGATTTTCTTCAAAACAGCCAATATCGCTCTTCTTTTCTCAAGTCAAGGAGATAGCCTTTCATAAATACTAAAATCTGGTAATTCAAACACGATTTAAAGAAATGGAATCCAGTAGTTTCTCAAGCGCTCTAATAAGCCAATAAACAATCAGCTCCAGCTTCATTAGGATTGTTCTGCGCATCCATCGATGATCACGATAATACGACGGAGCGTATAACATAAACCACACTCATGCAGCTCACAATAGCCCGAGCAATAGCCGCAAAGTGTCGACAATCGCCGCACGTCCATTCACACTTGCGTCGCGCGGCGGAACGGAATCATTGTTCCCGCGGGCCACGTGACGGCAGCTCGATCCTTTGATTATTTTTTTTTCTCTTCTTAACTTACTCCTCTTGAAGGAACGATATCCCGATAGAGATCGATCCGCGTTCCTCTGTCTGTGGGGGCAATAATTGTCGGAGTGTTTCGAACACAAATCGTCGATGCGAGAGATACGCTGGACGAGTGTATTGTATAACGGGCTTCGAGGAGAAAAGGAGTAAAAGAGAGGGAGAGAGACGGAGATGAAGGATATACACAGGAGATGGGCGAAGATATAGGCGAAACGAGATACATTTGGGTTAGGGTTTGACCTTATTTTGCTTGGCTTTCTAGAAGAATGGCTATAGTATCAGAGCTGCATGAATTTTTCGAGGCTTTTGTGTCTCGCGTCTGATTTATTACAGCCATAACTGTGTTTCTTAAAGCTGCTTTTTTTCAAACCGAACTAAATCCAAAATTTACTCCAGTAAAAGCTTCTGCAAATTCCATTACTCACGTATATTATTTAGGTACACATGTTACTTTGTTTATTCGCAAGCAGAAACGAGCTTTTACCTTACGTGACTAGACGCTGCTTAGTCGATCAATCATTTATCGGGACAAGATTTTACATTCCTACTAACAATGTTGTATCGATATTCCGACTGCACGAGCCGACTGTTTTTCTTTCTATCGACACGCACACACACACATACGTACAGCGAAACATACTTTATCAAAGAAACGTGTATACGGCCGGGGCATGAATCGTCATTTTTCCTTACCACCGAGCGTTCGCTTTTAATTGGTCTCTCTCTCCCTCTCTTCCTCTGTGGCAAAACTCGAGCTTATGAATGACACAAAAGCCTTGCGAAACCCGTGTAGGTCTGTATGTCGTTCGACCACATCGTCCCTCTTTCTTTCTCTCTGTCCACGCAGTAGTTCGAGACAAGCCGGAGGAGAGAATGAAAAAAAGAGCTGCGAGCTCGCACTATTCGATCGTCTGATCGATGGCTTTCGCGTGGAAATTCTTGGAATATCCGCGAGAGAGAGAGAGAGAGAGAGAGAGAGAGAGAGAGAGAGAGAGAGAGAGAGAGAGAGAGAGAGAGAGATGCTGAAGCTACGGAATAAAGGATTCAGAGGCGAGGAATTTTAACTGCGCATCGGTCCGATGATCTATCGTGTGCCCCATAATGCAGTTATGAATATATATATATGTATACGCGAGTGTGTTGGTGGGACTTGCTTTATTGTATCTAAAACCTCGTGTATTAATCGAAGGCTCCTGCGATGTTGAATGGCTGTTTTCGAGGCGTGAAGAAAGTGTATGTTTATTTGTTTCGATAACTCTAGTTGTTCAATCGCTGATTATTCGTCAATAATGAGAACAAAACTGCTTCGTTCCATGAGAGCTTATTTTTTCACAAACAGTCCTGCAGAAGTGCAGGAAACTCATAAATGTACCAGCTGAATATTTATTGGCGTAAAAACGCACAGGATCTACTGCGTTTAGCAATACACACAGTAAAAAGCACGATCTATTTAACTTTAACGTGACTTAATTTATTCATCAAAAAAGCTCAACAATGTAGGTAAATAGTCGTTAGTATATTAGCAACAGCGATGAATTGAATTAGAGGAAAAACGTTTTGTATAACAAGCTTGTAAAATAAGAGCCTCGATGCATATACGCGCGCCGTCGTATATGAATAAGTTGCAGAAAGCCTATACTCGATCTTTATTACCGGCCATAAATTAGAAATATCTAGCACGAAGAAAAATTAAACGTAATATTAGTCGTTTGTCAGCAAGCGCTAGCGCGGAGTTCCTCAAGGTGCACCATATTAATCTACATATCCTTATCAGATTACTCATTTCTAAAGTACTGCTATACACACGTTGCAGTGTTTTTTTTTTCAAAGTGTGCTGCAATGTATTTTTGCTTTCGAATTTATCGATAATTGTAACAGAGAAAGACGCTCGAGTTAAAAAGTTTGAAACTTCGAGAAATCAAGTGTAATTCAGGCGATTATTTAAATTAAAATTATGTATACGTTTTTGAGAGACACACGCGGCCATATAACGCTGCACATGATCGAGGTAACTTTCGAAAATTTTACGGCGCGAACGGCCAATGACTCAAAGATTTTATTGTACTATTTTCTAAATAAAGCCTCTAAAATGTAAAGCCTGTGAAATGCGCATTGAAAGGATTACGCGCCGGTGTTTAACGGCCACGAAAAAGGATGTATTTACGACGCGGATAAGCAGCTGTTTTTGTCTGTTTTTGTAGTAAATATTTCAATTATCACATTAAGGTAATTATAATTTCCAATGTATAAGAGATACGCGAACGTCATCATCACGGCTCGAGCTAAAAATCCAAGCTGTAGCGTCAGTAGTAGAAAGTAGCCTTAATCGACTAAACCCGTAAAAAACGCGCGTTCCTAATCAACCAAAATATGGATATTTTTTTAACATGAAGAATCAATCCAATCCATAATAATCGAGCATCATCCCCGCGATTCTGCAGAAAAGCCACATTGACCGATCAGCTCCGAAGATCCATCGATACACGTCTCGCGCATCAATGAAAGAAGAGAGCCCGATGAACCTGCCGCGACTGCCAGCAGCAGAAGCACAGCAGGGCGGGGATCTTTCTCCTCTCAAGCCGGTGTATATAAGTAAACGCTCTCGCAGCGCTCGCACAGATTTTTCCTGAAACCCGTTCCGTGACCTCGTCGACGCGCTAATCCCATACGACTGTCCTCCTGTACCTGATGCCTACGCTCGTCGCGTCCTCCTTTTCCTCTGTGCGTATATGCTCTCTCGCATCTCTCTATATACGTGTGTGTAAGTATCCACGAGAGATATGCTCGCACGGATGCAGAGAAAGAGAAATGAGAGGTGGACGGTGGTGTATAAGGGGGAGGGGGACACGCTGTATAGAGTAGAGAATCGATTTGGAGGTTCGCCGTGTGGTCAGGGTCAGAGTGTGCTGACAATGTCTATACGTTAGCGGTTAGAGGATCGGGTCACGCCGAGAGGCTCTCCTCTCCTGACGTCGAATAATGAAACGCATTCGAGGCATAGTTGGCTCTCATAAATATCGTCTCGATTTCGAAAGGACTCTTTCGCTGGATTTATCGTAGGTCTGAAGGTGGTACCGTAAATTTTATTTTCGAATATATGAGAGGCATGCATTTTTCAATTTGAACGATTTCGTGAATATACAAGACACAAGTCGACGTGTAAGAAGAGGATTTTCCCAGGAATAAACAAAAAACAAGAAGTAGCAGCAGCTGTCCATTATAAGTGAATTACCACGAGCAATACTAGCCAAACAAATCTCAATCTCATCATAATAACCCACGGCAGGAGGAAGCACCGCTCGAAAGCTACCAGAAAAACCGAAGCATTAACGCGACCCGACGAGCCCCTCGGCTCATCAACAGGAAACGATCCACGTGCGCTCGTCTTATGTATACACACACACATATACATAAAAAGCAGAAGCGGCAGTATAGGAGAAGAAAAAGAGGTATAAGTCGGGAGGAGGTAGCTCGCGGCGAAAAAAGACGCCGACAGAGGGATATTAGTAATGACAGCAGTTGGCCGCAGGGTCATACGCGCCGCCGCTGCTGAGTCAGGAAACACCCTCGGGGTGACTGGGGAACCCTCTGCGCGATTCTTTATCTCACGTGATATGCGTCGCCGATTCCGCGTTCCGCGAACTGGGCATAAACAGGGATTAATGATCGGTAGTCCTATAGTTGTTTATACTACTGGATACCACTTGAGGCACGTTAATTAATATCGCGAATGTTTTTTTTTTTTTTTTCAATGTATCCTATAAGAGAGTCGCGCTCGAATCGATGAGAAAGTTGATAAAACGCGTAGATTCATCGCGTCGGAGTCGATTAATTTACATAAGAATAGAGTAGACAAATTTCGTAAGTGTGATTTCGGAGTCGTTGAACCACTTGGCGCGTGTAATCAATTATTTTTGCTAGGAATATTCTCTCGATCCATATATAGAAAGTATGGACTAAGCAAACTTTCATCGATAATCGATTCACAGAAGCAGCGAGTTTTGCATAATCATTTGTATAACGATTCTATAATTAGAACTCGCGCTACGTAGACTTATCTCACTTTCGCTTCATTGTACTCGCGCTTGCGCATCGACAAAATCAATATTATCAATCTGGACGCGATAAGGACCAAGCGAAGCTCTCGTCAACTCGCGCAAAAAGGAGAAAGTCTCCTTCCCTCGTAAATAGAACAATAAGGCGTACGTATACGTATCGACGAGCGATATCATCAAAGTGTGTGTGTGTGTGTGTGTGTGTGTGTGTGTGTGTACCTGCAGCGACGTCGAAGGAAAGCGAACACGCGGCACAGAGAGAACTGGTTCTCGTCGTTGCGAGGTTCTGAGAAAAGTTGGGGAGACAGTCGGTCGATCGGGGGGAGAGAGAGAGAGAGAGAGAGAGCAGCACGTGCTCGAGCTGGTCCCTCTCGGATATGACGATCGCCGATGATTTTTAAAGGCTTTACGAGAATTTCAGACTCTTGCGTAACACGAGGGAGCAGCGGCCTTGTCTGGGACCTGTTGCTCGCTCGAGCTTTCGATATTATTATTGCATGGGTACACAGCAGAATTTTTTTAATTTTCTTCAAAACTCACGTCATCCTGATCGTCGTGCAGGCCATCCTCGACGTTGTGGTCCTCGAGTACGAAGCTCACGTCGTTGTTGTTGCTGGTCAGTGATGGAAGCTTGCGTGGACCGAGATCGTCACCGTCGTTGTCGTCCTGCCTCTTTCGTTTACCGGCTCCGAGGCCTATCGAGTGGTGACGATGCTCGTGTTCTTCCAGCATATCACTGACCATCAGCTCAGACTCTACGCTGGTCGTCGACTTGATGTCATCCAGCGGTGACATCTTCGTACGCTCAACGTCTGAATCGAGGATCGATGACATAATTTACAATCTCGAGTGGTTGGTTCGTCTATTCGTGCACTTTGTCCCAATCAAACATCGCCATCCGACTTTATCGCGAAGATCGTCACTCGAGGGTACAGACCTACTGCGAGCATTGAAATCTCCGACAGCACAATTTCACCTGCGCTGCAGAGTCAACTTGGTCTCGTCGGTGTGTTGTGACGACATATCGAGTGACGCATCCCCGCAGCCACATGCACTGGCTCTATGTGTGTTTCGAGCAATTTGCGAATCGTTCGGATGCTTCGCTTCGGTTTCGTCACTCGAGCGATTAATTAACGCCGATGATGTCCCACTGGGGTCTATCGCGTTTCACTGTCTCGATCGAACGAAATAATTCAACAACGTACAAGGTGACGTTATCATCGAAACTCGTCGAGCAGCACTTCAGCGTATCGTCGTCACAATCGTCACTTTCGCACAGTGTTTACACAGCAGAAGCATCTCGAGAGGCCAGCGAACTTCCGATTATTCCTCGTGACATTGGTCTCCTATATACAACAGAAACATGCGTGTGTAGGTATACCCTCGGGCGATAACTCGTGTCCCACCACCACCACCAGTAGCACTACTGCAGCTATCTCCACGTGACGACTTGGATCACGTGGTTCGATGCGCAACTGGCGCACTCTAGACTATTATTCGGAAAAGCGCGGAAAAGCGCGAAAGATCGCTGGAGGCTGCGTGAAGAGGCTCGAGGAGTAGAGCTGGACATGCACCGCGAGCGCGCCTCTCCGGAATGGCCTAGAGGCGAAAAGGAGAGAGAGGAGCGAGCGCAGCCGCGGGAGAAAGAGAAGTCGAGTGGCGCCGCCTGCGGCGGGAGGGGGCAAGGCACTGGCTCTCTCAATTGCTTTGCAGCATCCCTACTACTTGCTTCGATCTCTTATATGTGTGTGTGTGTGTGTGTGTGTGTGTGTATCTGAGATGCAGTTTCGATGCGCCGATCGTTGTTGTGTAAACCAATCGAAAAATTGTCGGACGTCTGTTACTACTGAAATCGTTCGCCACACTACTGCAGCTTTACGAGTCGTCGTGCTTGAAGAAACCGCGTGAAATATAAACGCGATTCTCACGAGCTGAAAGAACAACCAGCAAGCAGAAAGTGTTAAACGTCGAAGTCCTGCATATATGCGTATACGTTTGAAAGATTCATTAAAAATAATGAGAAAATGGACATTTATCCTTTATTCCTCGTCACTCATACTCTTGCGCTCTCCTCGCGGCACTGGCCGTAAGTATCTCTCGACTCCTCGCAATCCCTTTCTCACACACAGAGCGCGCGCTCGTGTGAAGAGCAAGTGTCCGGCACCACCTGTCGGCTCTCCGCGACTCTCATCCTCTCCACCCACGGAGTCTTATATAATATACACACGCTGCTCTCTCTCTCTCTCTTTCCATTCGAATTCCCGCGGACCTAACTGGACTGTGCGCGAGCGCGTCCTTTATCGCTCTCACGACTCGTTTCGTTCGGCCGATTCAAGTGCCATCGCTTCCTCTGTACACGTATATGGTCCGCGAGTATAGTATGAAGGATCGATTATTCTGTCCCTCTTCCCGACTGATTTTGATTCATCTTTTTCCTTCTCTGTGTATGTGTGTGTATGGAGTCTTGGTGTTGCAGTTTTTTTCGTACCTCGAGAGCTTGTTTACGCGAAGCACTGGATATTGACGTTAGAATCTCGCGTTATGTTTTCTTCTTTTTGAGAAACTGTCAATGGAGACCTATTGAGCTGTCGATGAGTGTGTAGTGTACTAGCGGGAGACGATCGATTGATGCATGTCGCGATGCTTGAGTTATTTGTGGCTATTGTCCATGCTTATAGTCTGCTGATGTTATGGTTCTAGTGTCCCTTGAAGAGGGTGAACATGAAGAATCAGCCGCATATTAGTAGCGCCGAGCCATTAAGACTCGGATACCTACAAAGAAATACGGAAAAAGAACGTTGTGTGTTTTTGTGACTGCGGTCAACTATTAATAATCTAAAAATAAATTTTATACGTCCATGCATTGACCTGTTGGCGTTTTGCTGAGTATTTTCTGATCAAATATTCCATCATTTGCAATTATTATTCGAAAGAACTCAGATGTTACAAATACTGGATCCATGCATAAAACACACTGTTCCTGTATTTTTCCGCACTTCTTCCAAATTGTTCGAGCCTTGACTTGAAACACAGCTGCAGAATAAAACAGTCTGGACTGATTTTTTTTTCCACCACTGCGACTCTCTTGTCTCTGGCTAGCAAAGGTAGACGGCGCATAGGCACTTTCCTATTTAACTCTCTATTAAATGCTGCGCGCTGTGTAGATATAGCAGTGTGCCACCAATGTCAAAACTGTCTTCTTGGGCTTATTTACTGGAGCCGCTCATGCTATAACTGCCTGAGTCTATCTTTACTTTATAATATGTAATAATCAATATTCTCTAAAACTGAATCAGTGAAATTTCACTGAAAATCAGTGAAATTTCACTGAAAATCAGTGAATATTCACTGATTGAAAAAGCTAGGAATCACCCACTGCGAATCAGTGAATATTCACTGATCGAATCAGTGACAGAAAGTTCACTGATGTTATCAGTGAAAAGTTCGCGGATGAAATCAGTGACTTTTAAAATTTTCTTTGCTACAAATTCACTGATTTTTCAGTGATTATTCACTATTTCAGTAGTGAATTTTTGGTAGGATAATATTGTATTATAGCTAATTGATCAGTGGCTATTCACTGTTTTATCAGCGACTATTCACTGATTATATACAGTTACAAAAATGGTTTTAAATGAACAAAAATTGAATTCAATGTAAAATATATTAACTTTTTTATTTATTCATCAAAAGCATCGTTATCACAATCATATATGGATCGTCGTTCTTAGTTTCATTGATGACATTGGCCTCGCATCGCTGTCGTCGTTCAGTTCTATGCGAGGCATATACACGTGCACGCTTCTTCTCTGTAGCATACAGTACTTTTATTGCTAATTTTACGTTAATCACATTTCCTCTCGACTTTCTGGTCCACCGACTTGCACACAAACAAACACAAGTAGTATGATTTATTCCGAAACGCTATAAATGCTGCTCAATCGTTCGGCGATGCCTCCCACAACTGTGTACTGACGCTCCAGACTACAGCAGGCCCTGTTGGTAGGGGCCTTTCACTCTGTGCGCATGCTCTCCGCATGACGCTTCCACAGGTTATATACCTATACTTCTTAAGACGCGTCGGCCGCCATGACACTCTAAGCGCATGCGCAATGACTCAACGTAAAGTGCTTGAAGATTTTCATACGCGTATGGTTTCATACTGACATGACGGGCCGGACGCATTTGATGAATAAATTGATGAATAAACAACGACTAGAGTCACTAATGCAACAGTGAGAGATAATAATTTACAAGAAAATATAGAACTTTAAGAAATACAATTTACTGATGAATCAGTTAAATTCACTGATACAATATTTCAGCTAAAATAACTAATTAATCAGCGATTGGAGCTTTCGTACAATAAGTCACTGATTTTTCAGTGAAATTTCACTGATTTGCCAGTGATCTTGAACCTTCCGTTATGAGATCACCGAATTCCACTTTTTCTTCAGTGAAAATCACTGATGAATCAGTGACAAAGTCGGTCACTGATCCAATCAGTGACAATTTCACTGATTCAGTCTTAGAGAGATATGTATTCATATGTATAACAATTTTGAACCCGATTTATTCTACTAAAAACAGGTCCAAGTTCGCCTGTCGTTCAGTCGCATATAATGTATACATCAGAGTTCGAACTTGCCCTTTAAAAAACAATTCACGAAACACAACAAAAAATATCAATTTTCCCGACCGCATCAGCTCGCCGTTATCCTCTTGTTCTCCCCCATTCAGCCGACGATCCCATAGTTCTCTGGAGCTCGAACGGTTCCACGCGTTTCTACCGGCAAGCCTCGACTTAAACAGTCGGATTAGGCCTCGGCATTCTTCGTTTCGCGATGCTGCATCAGCCTTGGTATTCCCATCGATTGACAAGCGCGCCGACAAGGTGCCTCTTCTGTTTGAGCAGCGCGTGGGCTCTTCCGTAAGTCTCTCTCTACTCTCCTCTCTCTCTCTCTCTCTCTCTCTCTCGAGAGAGAGAGAGAGTTTACATTGACTCGGAGATTAGGCTTCTTGAACCTGTGGCTCTCGAGCCTCTTCCACGTGGATTTACAAGGTCGGACGTACGCTTTAACATAACGAGTATTTATGGCGATATTATATCTCGTGTAAAAGTTATACGGTTTGTGTTGCAACAGTTTTATCTAATCGTTCTGCTTCATCTCGAGATACTGTACGATTCATCACCACGATTGCGAGATCTCTAGACTGTGCTGTTGACGACTTGCGACATCAATTTGTAGTTTTGATAAGAGCACCTATGAAATTAAATATCCCGAATAAGCAACGCTGTACATCGTAATAGAAATTTATTGGCGCTATCTAATCCCTCGTGTATAGAAGATAAAAGCGACACTCGCGGCTAATGGATTTATTGTATCGCAACGAATTTTCAAAACTATACACGCTCATCTCTAACAATCGCTCAACGTCATCCAGCTCTCCTTCGACTCAATCCAGTATCAGCAGCAGCAGCAGCAGCAGCAGCAGCGCAAAGGATCAATGAATCCAGCCTCCGCAATAGAAAACCAGCTCTGCGCAACACCGGAAGCCTCTAGCAGCACACAGGAGCGCATCGTCGCCAAGCAAAAAAGCAAAAGAAGCTATATACACACGCCCGAGAAAAAAAACTAAGAAAATCTGGTTTAGCTCGCGCGTGTCTCCGCCTGTATACACACCGCCGCTGCCATGCGTTTAACGAGGATCGAGGCGATGTATATATAGGTATATATATACACTCCTCGGTGCAGGTGAAATGCGAGCGCACGACAATGCGCGGCTCGCCATAATGCATTGTGAAATCCCGCGCGCGATGCAAATGGCCATTGTTACCGCGCGGAGATATATTTCCTATTAGCAGCCGATGCGCCGATGCTTCCTGCTATCGAATCGCGAAGGAGGGAGGCGAGAGTAACTCGTTTTCATCCGTGTAGCCGAGAGAAGTCTTTTCTATGCTGAAAAGGCGGAGGAGAGCTGCTGCTGCGCTGAGAAGATAAGAGTTGCGCGAGTAGGGAGCTTTTTTGTGTACGTACGAGAAGATGCCACCTCTGAAGCTTGTTATTATTGTCGCTATCGGATTTTATTGTATAATTGTTGCGTAATCGTGTGTGTAAGCTTCTGCGCGTATGACACAGCCGTATAAAAGCTGTGGCATTAGTGAAAGTGACTTTCTTATACCTACAGCTCTGGGGATATATATATATATATATATATATATATATATATATATCGACGACTAATAAACTTAGGAACGAGTTGCCGCTGGATCAGGCGAATGACATACTGCATCTCGAGATCCGATTGAAATATCCCGCGCAAATCGAGAGGGAGAGGCGAAAGAACGGCATTCTTTCAAACAGGCGTTTATTTGCCCCCTCATTATCTCGCTGAGAGCTCGAATTAAACGTACAACAGCAGCAGCAGCGGCTTGCAGTCGATGCAGTTTACGGGAGCAAGTTTTAAGAGAGTTTCCTCTAATAAGCTTTATAATAACGGGAGAAATCACGCACTTATTCATGACGTAATTGACGTTTTTGTCATTCCATTAAATCACACACTCGCGCACAGCACACGTATATAGTATATGTCGCCTACATTCGCGCGATTCCACGAGACCTGAGGTCTGAGGTAACGAACGAATCTACATGATTCGCCAATAAAAATCGGTTCTTTCACCTTCTCCGAGTATTTTTTCTCCCCGTCGACCCCGCCAGACCGAGACGTTTTCGAGACTCGGATAATAAAGCAGAGCGAGATAAATGAGACAGCTTTTTGCGAGGCGCATTATACGTTTTCCAATCCGCCTGTAAGTTCTTGCTCTGTATACATCTAAAAGAAAATAAAGCGATAATAATCCCGACTCGCTCTACTCTTCCCCGAACGATCTCATCGCGCGAAAAATGTGCGTCCGCAGGTATTACATTATCTAGATCCGTTGACGAAGCTTCTCTCGTGCGGCGGTATATAGTAGAGCCGATCCATCGAATTAGCTTGTCACCGCGGTGGCATTCCTCCATACGTTAACCCAAATACGCTCTCGCGGCTCGTTAAGAAAGAATGCAACGCAGCACTCGCGGTAAAGGACGATCGCACGCGAGCACCCATGTGACGATTCGACTGTCCTCAAGCAAGAGAAGAGACGCGGTGTGTATACGCTCTATACTGCACGTACGACCCAAAAAGTTGGATTTATTTCAGAGCTGCCGCTGCTGCGAGAGAGCAAAAAATCGAGTGTTTGTATCCTTTTTGTATAAGTTTCTGTAATAAAACTCAGTTATAGAAGTGTGTCTCTGTGTGGCCAAGTAGATTCGGCGAGAGATTCACAGCGACGTCTCTTCCGTATATGCATACGTGGTATCAGCGAGCTCTCGACGTCGGACAAGCTCTTCTCTCTCGCGAGAGCTCGCACACGTGTACGTATGTATTGCGCGGAGGAAAGTAATGCGAAATTTATGTTTTCGAGAGAGAGAGAGAGAGAGAGAGAGACGTGCACCGTTCGTCCGCTGCTTCGTTACGCTGAAATTTCACACGCGCTGCGCAGTGTGTTTGTTTGTTTGGAAGGGATGTTCCGGAGCACACGATGTTTCACGGCGATTTATAACTCGGCGCGAAGACTCTGTCAGTTATTCGGGGGACTTTCTCGGCCGGGATTTATGCACTGGGTATTTCGCTTTTTTTCCGGGACCGCCACAATAATACACGCAAGAAAGGACTGTACACTTTTGAATTTCGGATGACTCATCGCACCAGTCGATTTCCAAATCGATCCAATTTTAATTAGATTACACTCGATCCATATTCATAAGCCCCTATAAATCAGTGCAATAAACAATGATCGCCATTAGCCGCTAATAAGCCTCACCTCGCCTATACAGACATTGCTCCAAATGCTGCGCATGACGGACCTTGGCCGCCTCGGGGCTTTCACCAGAGGAGGCCTGATACTCATGCTGCCTCCTCCTTGTGTCTTTTTTCTCTAATACCCTCCCCTCGATCCGCGCCGCACGTCCCCCGAGATCGCGACATACGCGCGCGCACCTGATCTCTTGCGCGGCTTGACTTCTAACCGAGCCGCGAGAGATGCCGATACGCTTTTTATAGCTTTGCTCGCCTTGAATGGGAGGAGCTGCTCATTCGTAGTCTCGACCGCGAGCGTCTGTGCTGTGCAAGTGTTTGTAATGAAGTTAGGATTTTGCTTCTTATTTTTCTATAAATATTTTCTGTCAATTCTTTGCAGTATAAAGGTTGATATTCAAATCTACTCCAAAGTCCAATCTCTCTCCAGAAAGAGAGAGCGAAGAAAAGACCGAACGATATTCAGACTCTTCACACAGACGCCGGCACCGGCGAGATTAACTGCCCCTCGATAAATGGGCTACAGACGTTCGCGACTTTTTCAGCCCCCCAAGAGAAATCTCGCAGCATATTTTCACGTCGGGCGGGCGCGTCGCTGCCGGATGCAGATAGCGTGTGTGCACCAGTCGACCGGTGGATTATGTATAAGGAGAAGCAGCACAATGCGCTCGAGCTTGATGGGAAAGGCCATCCGCGCGATACATATTCGATGTATTATAACGGCTCCACTGTCGCGTAATGTATCGCTTGGTACCAAAATGCTCGAGCTTTCTTCTGTAATATATCGATCGCAATGAACATCTCGGTCAGAGTCTCACCGTACTCGGTATTTTCTACTTAATTGTCAATCATCGTACACTTAATTTGTCCGCCTATATGACGCAAGAATTCCAGTCGGAATATCATACAAAAGCTCGTCATCTGCCCCATAAATACAAAAGCTTGACATTCAATCCATCCCTCGGCACTTTTCTTTCTCGAGCGAGCGCTGCGCGTTTTCTACTTTTCCTCGCGCTCGCGCGCATTCCCTTCCTCATTCTCTTCCTCCTCCTCCTCCTCCTCCTCGACTTCTCATCCTCCCTATCTAAATCTCTCTCTCTCTCTCTCTCTCTCTCTTACTCGCGCGAGAGCTTTATACCTCTTTTTTCGCCAACTATCGGCCGCGAGTCCTCCGGTTACATTGTGGCGCCTTTTGTGCGCTTCGCGCCGTGGATAAGGAGGCTCCGCCGGAACATAAGCGCATCCGCTGTTTCGAGAGAAGGGCTGTGTGTGGGTATAGTACGACTGATATCGGGAAGATTTCATCTATTGATTTTTGGATACTTCGGCTCAATTATTATTGCGAGATATGCTCGAGCCAATTACGCGTGATTTACGGTGTATTATTGCGGGATGCATATGTGGATAAGACTATTTTTTGCGGTAGCGAAGTTAAAAAAAAAAGCATGGGAACATAAATCGAAAACATTATAATTTTAGTTTCGTTCCTGCGCGTATACGCGCGAGATAAATCCCGAATTTTACCGAGAGCTTATCAAAATAATCGCCGACCGAGCATAATTCTGGGGCCTTATAATATCATAATTACGCTTCATTATGCATTCATGCATATGCGATCTGAAATTAATTACCCGGCTCTTTATCTCCCTGAAAACGAGCGGTTCGTCTTCTCCCGAAAAAAAATAAGAACTCTTCCACGTAATTCGTACGCGCACAAACCGGCAAAAAAAAAAATTGCTACGCGTCGATTTAACGGAACTCGACCCTTTTATAATACACCTTGTTTTTTTGCACACACATACCTATAGTTACTAATGAAACACATAGCGACCATATTATGCATAATCTCGTGGGAGAAAGGAGAAAAGGAAGACTCGACCAATGACCGTAAACTCTCGGGGCGTGACTTACCAACATTCGTTTTTATTATGTCTATCACGTAGTATAAACGCTTGCGCGACCAGCTAAACACGCCTTATGCGCGATTACGCGAGAATCGTTGGAATATCGAGTTCTCGGATATGGCTCGTATGCGAATAAAAAGTAGATGCTATCTCCACAGCAACGAGAAACGATACGCTGTTGTTACGTTACGTAATGTTGAATTTTTATAAAGTGTCGTGAAACGACTACGGTTTCCGACCTACAGGGAAAAATTTTATAATTACACGTATATCCTGGATGTAAGCGGCGACGTGAGAAGATATGATTTACACTTTCAGATTAAGCTCGTTCGTTTAAATAACCATAAAGCTTTCGAAAATCGCGAAGCGTGCGCTGCTTGCACAAGTATGAGCAGCAGCAACAGTTCTGAAAGGTCGAGATGTTTTTCGAGATTTTTACGATGGTAGGTGATAATTAAGGAGCGACGAAGCATATACGAAAAAAAAGAGAACTGAGGGAATTTCACTCTGACGGCTGCTGCAGGTGACTGCTGCGGCGAATCCCTGTATATGCATAAAAGTTAGCGACTTTATGCTCTTCGCGATTTACTCGTATCTTCTGTCCAATTATACGGTATGTATACTTTCATTTATGTACACCGAGAGCTGAATCGAGAGGCTCGCTTTCTTCGAAAGTTTGCATTGTACCGCGTACGAGTGCTAAAATAAAAGTGATATAACATGTAAATCAAAGTTCTCGAGCGAATCATCGTTTGAGCGTATCGAATGCCAGTTGTGATTTCAATATACTGCCATAAACCAAGAAATAAAAAATCGACACACAATCTAGAGCCTTCGCGCATTGCGCGATATCGTATAAAAATTGGCTAAACCACAGTAAATGATCTGCGAAAATCGTTAATTCAGCTCTGGGCATATAATACATAACGATAAAGCTCATACACTCGCGCTTGATCGAATATCATCCTCCGGCGCATGATTGACCGATCGATCGATCGATCGATCTTGTATATCCCATCGGCGATCTTATTTCTGGCGATTTGCATTTTTCGCAAGGCCAGGGTATAATTGCGCCGCCGCTGAGATCATCGCGCCCCGCGTATGTGTATAACACAGACATACACACATATCGGAGCTATATCGATATATGCGTGGTGTTCTCGCAAACCGCAAGCACATCGGGAGTCTCCGGAGGGCCGTGTACGTGTCCTAATGGCCGAGTGCAGCATGTATTATTTATTTTCCCGAGAGCGCATAAGCGGCGCTGCGGCAGAGAGATGCGCCGTAAACTATTCGATGGGCGCGCGCAAGCAGCGGTATAATCTTCGAGCGGCACGTACGTCTGCGGAACGTTTTCGATTTTTCCCTGCGCTGACTTTTTTGCGCCGCTTTTTTGCGCCGCTTTTATTGAACTTGCCTTGATTGACTCGGTTCTTTTGTTGTGCGGCTTTTCGATTTATATACGTGTGTTTTCTTGTATAATATACGCCCCCAGTGTTCTTAGAATAAAAGGCGATGAGTGAAGTGTAAGATAATTGTGTCTCTGGTTTTCAATTTCACAACAGCCGCAACATTTTGTCAGCGCGACACAAAGAGCCGTGAGGCCGCATACGTGCACGCGAGAAAATTCACGGAGAGACCGAAAAAGTCGTCGATTCCCGCAAGAGGCCGATCAAAGGACCGCGCGCGAATATTCGGCGGGTACATATAACGAGGACACGTCGTCGCTGCGGATCCGGCAATAAATCAAGCTGCGCCAGTCGCGCGCGAGTGAGAGAGAAGATCTGAAGCTGCTGCTGTTGCTATACGTCGGAGAATAGCTGGCAACGATCCAGTTCGCCTGTTCTATAAGAAAGGGAGCATGAATTTTTGACTGATATTATGATGTAGAAGTGAACTGTGTACATCGGTTCGCGGGATTTTGTAGAGGAGAGGAGAAATTGGTTTGTCGGGGTGAAACGGTGTTGAGGGGGGCGTTGAACTCTTGATCGTCTGTTTTTCGGAGTGAGTCGTTAATCTTTTGAAAAGTACGAGTCAAAATTAACAATACAAAAATGAGCTAAACTGATAAAAATTATGCAAAGATTTCAGAATTCTTGATGGGTTATTATTTGGAGTAAAACAGAGAAGTCGAAATTATAACAATTTAAAAAGCGTAACAGTTAAAAAGTTGTCGAAAATTTCCAATAAATTATCGTCCGGTAAAAGTCACCGAATCTTCCGAAAAAAAAGAGCTTTTAAATTAACAAACCAAATCATCAGCAATAGTTTTCGAAACATTCAAAAGCTATTAAACCTGCAGAAATTAAAATATTCGACTCTATCATATTATGCAGATTACAATCAGTCGAGTGTATCGTTTTAATCGAAATTTCATCGTCGATAATTCAAAAATCATTCGAGCATATTTATTTAAAAATTTCAAAGTTCCATCCCATACAAAGAGCTTTCACCTTGGCTGTGCGTGCGAGAAAGCCGAAAAAAAGAAGAATATAAGGAACCATTAGTTATTCCGATGAAATCCTCGTGTAGCACATCGTGATCGTCCATAAAAAAGAGAAAATACAAAAAAAAAAGTTTAAACTTCGACCGACTTCTCGCACTGCACGCGCCGCCGAAAGCCAAAGTTTTATTATCCCACAAATGGAGAAATCAGCGATGCGAGCGCTTTAAAGACTCGCCATCAAGATAAAGCTCTCTCCGTATACCCATCGTGTCTTTTCCGCAGGGGTTCTCTCGAGTTCTGTCTGTCTCCACTGTTCGCCTCGATTCCTCATTTCTTTTTCGTATGTATCGTTAATTTTTCAGACGCTCGAACTTTCCGTTTTCTCTCTCCTATGACCAACGAACACTCATCGCATCGCTGCAGTTTATTCTTCGAGGAAAAAATATCGAATTCCAGCGAAATCAATCAAACTTCATTCACTTCCGTCACCGGTATGCACCGCATCATCCGAAGATCCTATCTCCGCAACGACAGCATCGGCGATACCCCCCCCCCCCACACACACACACACACACACACACACACACACACACACACATATACGAGGTATTCCGTTGCGGCGGCGGCGGCGGCGGTCGTTTGGTCCACACGCGCGTGTACGGCTACACCCGACTGAGCGGGCGCAGGTCAACGCCCCAGTGACCAACGCGCTGCGCGTCAACCTGTGTACATATACACATTCTCTCCTCTTCTTCTTCTTTCGCTTCTGCCGCCGCCGCTACTCGTGTGCGATCGTCTTGATGCGGATTCTTCTTCCTCTTCGGTTTTTTGTCATCATCTCGTATAAGCGCTCCTTCTNCTCTCTCTCTCTCTCTCTCTCTCTCTCTCTCTCTCTCTCTCTCTCTCTCTCTCTCTCTCTCTCTCTCTCTCTCTGCTTCTTCTTTTTTTCGGGTTATACGCACTGGCAGGTACGGACACGAGCTGCTGGTGCTTTTCTCTTTTGTTTTATTCGCCACTGGGGGATTTCGGCCAAGCGATGTGTCCTTTTTCGGGGCAGATTTATCCTTTCTCGCGGAAAGGTTTATTTCGTCGGGCTAAACGCGGCTTGCTTCATTCATGAGGCTGCTGCTGATGTCGCGGTCCGGGGACGCGCATTGATGGGTCATTGTGGAGTTGCGGATATTCGTTTTTTTTTTAAGATCGAGGAAAGAGGTTTAATGAAATGGAATTTCAGGCTTTTAATTGATATGTTGTTGGCTGAGCGGAGGAATTTCTGAGACTAAGTAGCTCGTTATATGGAATCCTCTTTTTGTTGGCTATCGGTAATGATTCGATGTAGATTTTGAAATTAATTAAATAATGGTACAACATTAATAAAAAAAAAACATCTAAAAATCAATTTAATAGCACGTCATCCATCAAACACACGTCGCCTCGGCTAATAGAACGAATCTTGTTTAAATTTAACGGCGTCCAATAAAACCGCGTGGGCCACTTTTGATACGCGGGACTCGCATCGCCATCAACGAAATATACTTTCCTCGTGAGCTATCGCGACAAAATTTCCTCCTTTCCGATACGCGAAGCACTTAATTCTTCCGGAAAACGGAGCTAAACGATCGCGCCATTACCGTGAGCGCGCTCGCGCGCGGGTACGTCGTAAAGTGCCGACAATGGCAATAATAACGTAATAAACGCTATAGGGGTATATATATATTTCATAAGTGGAAAACCATTGCGGGGATCGCGTGCTGCATCGGAGGGTCAAGAAGCCGAGGCTACGAATTATCCGAGGGGCTCATTTTCCACACGGCGGCGCGTGCAAACTCCGCCCACGCGCGACGACGACGATTTCCGAGAGCTGCGCGCACGACCGAGCGAACGATTACCCGACGCTTTGTCTTTTTATTCCTCGATGCGTTGTTGCACTGTGCCTTCGAGTTCCGAGTCGTTCGAGAGAGGACTATGACTTTGACTATGTGCGACGTGACTCGCTGCGTCCTTTGCTCTGGCTCTGTCTTGAGGTGATTCGTATGCACTTGGAGAGATTTGAATTATTCTTTGATTTTGAGAAAATCGATAATTTCATTATTGTATTAAAATCACTGTCAACATATGGAATAGAAAAATATTTTAGACGCACTTCAAGCGCAGTTATAGCATGAGCGGTCGAAGCAGCAGGCCGAACAAAGCATGTAAAGGAAGACTCGTCGTGATTTATATTTTGGAAAAGACTTTATTGATCCGACTAAAGTACATCCGCTCCGTTTGCAAGTTCTCGCGCTACTCCCGAGCAAACGTGTCCAGGGTTTCGTTCCCAACACCAAAAAACAAAGAAACTCTCGTTTCGTCTAGCAACGCATTTCACTCCCCGGCAACCCACGCGCCAAATCGTCAATACAGAGCTCGAATCGAACATTCTTCGGAATCTCGATCGGATCAATTCAAAGTTGTTCTTCTCGCTCGAGACGGCCGACCACGAAATAACCTGTTTATTTCGCGCCGTTGCAGCGCGGCCCAACAGGAGGTTATGCGCTGCAAATCTATTATAATTATCGCGACAATTCACGAGCCGGTCCGCCAGAGTGAGCACATCGACAAGAATCCTGTATTCTTTCGATCTCGTATCGGCCCCAGAGACACTATTTCTCTCTGGACACGAGGCGACTAGCCACGAAAGAGACACATCTTTCCTTCGTGCTAGGGCATCGCGAATCCTCGCACGAACTTAATATTCGAATTAAAATAGACCTTGCATACGAAGCCGCTACAACACATGTTGTACTTCTTAACTTCTACAAAGCAGTTTCAGCATTGGTGGCACAGCGCTATATCACATATTGTCATGAGGGTGATGAAAAGTGCTTATGCGCCACCTATCTTCACCTGCCACAGACTGGGAGAGTTTGGGCGGTGTCGAAAGGGCCAGTCCAAAACTGCTTTGGTGTGGTAATTGATATCGCTCTAGCGGTACACACGTACGTATGTATGTACATTAAAATTAAGTTTGTATAATTTAAGCTTGTAACAGTGTTTAAAATAAAAGGTTTCGTACACAGGAAAGCTTCGAGCTTTGGCTTAAAATATATATATATATATATATATATATATATATATATATATAAAGAAATACACCTTTTGTTATCACATTTTCTCATTTTTCACTTTTACGTTAGGAATTCAAACATACGTCGAAATTGCACGGCAAAACGAACAGCCAATCAGAGGACGAATAAATTGATTACCATGTCTTTTTCTAGAGTAGGATATAGAAATCAATTGAATAGAAACCCTGAAGAACCTCCACACGTAATCTAGATCTAGTCAACCGAATTCCAAGCTGTCATCGGCAGCGTATAAGAAGGGCGACGGCAAAACAGAAGATTCCTCGGACACGTAGGATACCAACTCCTGATCGTCTCGAGAGAGAAGTCACTCTCTTGGCATTATGCACGTACGTCCAGTGCAATGATACGCCGCTGCTCGATGTACCGCTTCACGCAATGCTACGGATAGATCCAAGGGAAGAGACGACTCGTAATTGTCCGCTTATTCTCCCTCGGCACGAGTTTTACCCTCGAAGGTTTTAATTTCGCAAACGCGCCGCTCTCTGCGTGTATACTCCAAGCTCGCGAACAGACCCTTTTTGCGACGAGGCAAATGTTCGGCGTTGTTTGGAAAAGTTTGTCGTTTTTATGGAAGAGGAATGACTATGTATGAGGTGAGGTGTTTTTACTCGTCGAGTTTTTGATGGCGATCTCTTTTTTAATAACAGTGCAGCTGAAGCTTGTAATTAATAGTTAGACATTGTGGATTCCAAAGTAATTTCGCTGCCAATCAATCAGTGGATCGAACATTAATCTATTTTCTCGCTTAAATTATAGATTTAAAGAATCACTCGTTTGCATAATGTATCTGCATGTATAGTTTCGACGTCTGGCCGATGTCTGAATGTTTAATTCAAAAATTTCAATATGGTCTCCTAAATTCTTTCGAAAAAGTTTCTACGCAAATTTCGTATAGCTACATTATATATATCTGTTGACACAATCGCCTACTCATTCGCGATAGTCAGCCGATGCATAAATAAACTTAATGAAATTTATACGGCTTCATAAAATTTCTCCGACGCATCGCTAATGACTCGAGATTAATTTTTCTTGATCAACCTCCAAAGCTTGATTGCGCGAATGCTGTTGTCCACGATACCTAGCTCGTAAATATACACGCGTGTGTGCTGTGTGTATACATTTTTACGTCAATCCAATTTTCACATCCTCTCTCTCTCTCTCTCTCTCTCTCTCTCTCTCTCTCTCTCTCTCTCTCTCTCTCTCTCAGCGCGGAAAATCAACATCGTGATTTGTTTACGTACAAATTAATCACGTAGCCGAGGAAAAAAAAGCGTAAGCATCAAGCTCGTTAAGTTAAATAATCTCGTACATAAAAGGATGTTACCGTTAGCCATTAGCATGACCCTAGCGAATCGATTTCCCCGACACAACGAAGTCGCCTCTATACCCACACATAATGGAGGAAGAAAAAAAGTGAAGCGGCGCCCATCAAGATATCATTCCCACGTTATGATTTCATGTATAATATGTGTATACCCGAGAACGGAAGCAATCTATATATACATATACGCATCGGTGAGGGTACATCGGTTTCGAAATATCGCAGCGACACATAAGAGCGACTCACATCACGATGCTCTCTCGCGGAATATAATATAAAGCCAAAAGTCTCATTATGCGCCCGGCGAACACACTCGTCGATCGATCATCCGCATTTGAAAGTTGCCCTGACGCGCCTATATAATCAAATAAACTCGCCGGTTCGCTCGGGCAGCTCTGTGTGTGTATGAGAGATACGGGGCCGTATAGAAAGTCTCTCGGGACCGTTCTGTCCAGCTTCTCTCCTTAACTTCTCTCCTTCTTCTTCGTCTGCTGCTGCTTCTCTTCGGGTGTGTGTGTGAGTGGACTATATGGCTTCGCGATGATCGAAAATATCTCTCTCATGCATTAATCATGTATACAGATCTCGCGGTGAGAAAGGAGAAGACGAAGTCAAGTGTGCCATGCGTGTGGTATATGAAAATATTCGAGCTATAGATTTTGAAGGTTTTGCAGCAGTAAATGATAATCCAAGAATAGCAGCATTAGCGAGAAATTCAAATAATTTACCACGTCCCCACGCGAGCTGGTAATGATTCCTAATGGCTTTGTTTGAATCTGTTTTCAAGGAGGAATCCCGCGCAAACGTGGTCCCATATGCGGTGCATTACACATATTAAGTATGCGTGAATAACTCACGCGCGCTGGAATCGTGACTCCAGACTCGGCGACTATCCCACACGCTAATGTACCTACCAATTACTACATGCTTTCGAAGCAGGAATTTAGAAGAATATGCTCTTCGCAGTTTACACATATAGAAGCTAAGGTGCAATGAGTGGTCTAGTTGAAATCGTAGCGACAAAAATATACTCTCGTCCATCGAAATAAAAAAGATCCGAAGACTTTCCAATTCTTGATTCGCCTTCTCAGCTCAGAAACTACTATGCAGTCTTGCCGTAAAGATGAGTCTCTATATTTGCATAAACGAGGCCTTTCTCGCGCATTATCTATACTCACGCGTGGATCGTTTGTACACGGCTTATACAGTCGAACGAGGGAATTTCATTGGCACTTGTTGAACTTAACGCGCACTTCGATGTATACGTATTGTTGTTGCAGCACTTGTTAACTCGCGGCTTCTTGAGCAATCATTTTTCTATTCTCTATACTGAAGAGGCTTGTATTATACCGCGGTGACTATCGACGAACGAGCGAATGGACGATTGATAAAAGTGAAAGTTATTTTCTGCTTGCGGTTTTTCTGAAAAGTTGTATAACATCAATATTGAACAGTCGGATACTGTTAATGGTTTTTTAAAATTCTCGTAACGTCGATGGGTTAACTTAATTATATGCAAAGACGCATAGAGAAAGGTGTATAGCTATAAGCGTTCTTTTATTGTCTTCGCATCAGTGTTTTATCCTCGAAACTGAATCGCAAATCCGTGTTTAATTAAGTCCTCAACAACGTTAATCAATTATTCAAATTTTCAATTCAGTCGACCCAACGCTCGACTCAGATTTTAATCAATCGCTTGTTCAGGACATAATGTAGACATTCATTTAGCAGGAAGTGCACACGACGCAACGCGTTGCAAAACAAGCACCCTTGTCTAAATTAAATTATATCCCGCGTTGGCATCTGTAAAAATTCAAAAACCAATCACTTGAGCTCGAAAAATCAACAGCGCGCGTTGTCTCTCTCTCTCTCTCTCTCTCTCTCTCTCTCTCTACCTTTGTACCCCCGCAAGGAAAGCCGGAAAAAAAAGAAACGTCCAAAAAGATCCTATCCTCAGTGGTAAAAGTAAAAGTACACACTCCGCGGGAGTATGACTTAGCTCTCGATAAATTGCCCGGACTCGTGAGCTCTGTCACACAATAAACAAAGTCCTCTCGCGCGTCAATTATTCTGCTGCGTAACGACTCTCCAACTGCCGCTGCTCTGCTCTCTCCGTCGGGGGTATTACAACCAAGTGTGTATGTGTGTGTACACTGGGCAACAACAGCTGCGCGACGATAATTACTCGGCAGGATTTTAATCGGCGGTCTGATTAAAAATTCCATCCCCGAGAGAAGAGAGCACTCGAGAGCGGACCGCTCTTTTCTTATCGATAAGAGAGCGCCGGCGGCGATAGCATCGGTCCGAGGAATTTCGCGATATCGGACGCGCGAATCTTCCTGACTTCTCTCCTATGAAGCGAGCCGACGAGGAGATGAGTTCGCATGTTGCGCCGTGGATGCAGTGAGTATAAGCGCGCGAGTTATAAATTGCGCGCACCCTGGAGAGAGATGATTGTTACGAGAAGAGAAAAGTTTGCGCGGATGCGCGCTGCGCCTGTTTGCATCGAGTTTTTTGATCGACGCATTGTGATTTATTTTTGGAGAGGTTTTCGTATGCTGAAGATCTTGCGGTTGAAATCGTTAGTTGAGATGAATAGCAAGTATGTTTGAAAGGTATACGTGTGGTAATCTCGTTGCTCTGTTATGTGCGTTGCGTTTCGAAATTAGCTGTTTCGTCATGAAGCTTATAAGTAAAATTCGAACTCCTTTGAAATACGAGTGCTTATGAGGCGATGTTAAGATTAAATTTAAATAAAAATTTAGATAAAGTTTTCTATTTTTGGCCCTAAAGAATCATTGTATCCATACAGGATTATCAATATCTCACAGAGATGCTGTTCTAGAGTAAGGCAGAACCATCTATGTACAGCTTGATGTACTCAGGCAGAGGTTGCTGCCGACTGTTACAGCGAGTGCGCCGTATAGGAATCTTCGTTACCAACCTTCGATGCAACCACTACTACTCGTGTTACCTTGCGGGAGCCGATCGCAGAGTGCAACGGCACTACAGAAATCTACTCTTACCTGCTGTAACCTTTCTTACCATCTGAATGACTTTTTGAATTACGCAGTAGTATCCAGGCTATTAGTCCTATGGATATTTTACAAATTTATATTTAACATGAGTTTTTAGTGGATGTTCACATTTTTTACGTATGTTATGCATACGTTATAATCCAGATTTTCAAAGATTTTTTTGATAAAAAAACTATTGCCCGCTATGAAGAAATCGAAATGATCTGGCTCTCGTATTCCTACTTTAAAACAGGCATGGTAATCATTCTATATACATACGTGCGGACCGCTAGAGCGATATCAATTACCAAAATAAAGCAGTTTTGGACTGGCCCTTTGGTCACCGCATAAACTCTCCGTGTTTGTGGCAGGTGAAAATAGGTGTCGCATGGGCACTTTTCCATTTCTCTCATAGCGATATGCGAGCCGAGTCTAGATATAGCGGTGTGCCATTAACTCGCCATTAATGCTAAAACTGCCTTGTTTCTTCTGCTGTTTCGGCCGCTCATGCTCTATATCCCTCCATAGTTGCGACGTGCTACCGTGGGATAGGCCCAAACGCATCAATAGTATAGATAATAATTGAAATATATGCAATTTCTAACTCTGATACAAATTCACTATATGAAACAGTATTAATAATTCAAAAACATTAGAGCCCAAATTTTTCCAAATATTTAATTGAAAATAAAAAATCTGACAGCCTGCAACGAGAGTAATAAGAAGGTCGTAAAAAACCACAAGGCATCAACAACTGAAGCCATAACCATCGCTTCACTTTTAAAATCCATAATCATTCAATCATTAAGCACGCGCAAGAACTCACCTCCAACTCTCCACCCATATTCCCGCGAGAGCGCGTTTAGCGCGCTAAGTATTCTCGGTGCACGCTTACTCTCGAAATTACAGCCTCTCTCTCTCTCTCTCTCTCTCTCTCTCTCTCTCTCTCTCTCGCCATATCTCACTCGCTCCTTCGATTCGCCCGCCAGAAAAACGAAAAGCCCGAGCGTGCCAACAAAAATACAGATCGAGAGCAAGAGCCAAAGGAAAAAGGAATGAACCGGCAATAATGGCAGTGATCACCTAACAGCTGCACAAAGAAGACAGAGAGAGGCGGTGGCCGGCTCGTGCTCGATGACGACCTTTGACCGTGAGGAGAGAGAAAAGAGAGCCCCTCTCGAGGACGGGCACGCGAGGCAGGCCCCGACTCCGTCGCCCGGAGGCACGTGTGCTTCCCCCTCTCCACCAGGCCCCGACTTCCCCCCACCCTCTCATTATTCGCTCGTGGGCCCGCGAGGCCTCCTCCTCCTCCCACCACTGCCAGCTGCACGCTATTGGCCGACGATTTGCTTCTTCCAGCGAGAGGGTGCGCAAATCGGTATACGATACTTTTAAAGGGGCCTTATTCGCATGCCATCCTTCCGCCGAAATGCGCGTCGTATCCCTCGATGGATGATGGGAATACCGGCAGCGCGTGTTCGAATTCGCGGAATGTGCATGAGTCGCGCCGCGGGTGATCCCCCGTCTATACTTCGATCGTGCACGCACTCGCGCGCGAGGCGTTATTACAAATATGCGAGTTTGCGGTTTCGATTTGCCGATGCCTCGCCTTCGGCTGCTATTTTTCGGTAGCTTCTGGGCTTGGATTTTTGACGGAACGACTGCGTTTATGCATTCAGTAGCGGAGGTTTCAAGAAATCGGTTGCGGAGCGCGTGCTGAGCTGGAATTAAGTTTTGAAGGCTTCGTAGCAATTCTTGCGTGGAATTTTGCGTACCGCGAATGAAATGGTAGCTGCGCGCATTTTAATATTAATGAACGTTCCGAGTATATAAGAGGTGCATGACGTGCGCACAGAGTATGAGTTTTGCATGTATTTTCTTCTGCTCTTATCAAAATAATATGCGTTTTCGCGGGCGTAGGTATTTTTAATGGACGTTCGAACAATTATATTCACGTTTCCCGAAATAATTAAACGTGTATTATTTGTGCACACGATGATTGTGCATTATCGGACATTATATTACAAAAACACGCACTTAGTAAATAATGTTTTAAAAAAATATTGTTTTCACAGTGCATTTTATTTGTAAGTTTTACCGTCAGGTTATCGAGAAAAGAAATCTTTACTGCGGAATAAAAGAAAAACAATAAATTACCCCCATCATCGAGCTGTACACGTCGACGAAATAATTATATAGAAATACGGTGGCTGTGCTCGAGCGCGCACGACGTCGGATCGATAAAAAAAAGCGCGTCGAAGCAGCCAGACAATATCTTCGATATGGTTTTGGCAAGGCAAGCACAGAGCGAGTCTCTTTCTCTTCCTCTTATTTTTTTGCTACCGGGAAGGCCGATGACGACGCGAAGTAAAAAAGCTCCGAGTAACGATCCGCCTTTAACTGCCGAGTGTCTCTCGGGCGCGTCGACCATAAATTCGGTCCGCGCGAGCTCCTCGAAAGGGAAGGTGCATACTGTATAGTATGTACGAGTCGAAACGCAGTATTATATATGTTGCTTTGACACCGACGCTTTCCTCATCCGTTGTTCTGCAAAAGCTGCTTAAAGATTACGAGATTCTTGTGCTCTCGAATAATTTTTTTTTTTTTATAATTATCTATATAGAATATAATCCGAGAAAAAAGATTGGTCAGTCCGACGGTTTGGAAGCATGAGACCGTTTGTAGCGCCAAGCAATAATAAAGCTGTTTTGAACTGGCTTCAACTTTCCGGCTCTCTAGTATCTGGCTAGCAAAGACAGGTGGCGCATAGGCGGCTTTCCATTTCCCTCATCACCAAAAGGCGCGCTTAATGCATACTTATATGTCAGCGGTGTGCTATCTATGGCAGTACTGCCTTCGGGGCCTGCTGCTTACAGCACTTATGCTATAACTGCTTATGCATATGTCTATACTACTGTTGTTCGAAACTTTTATTTGTTATGCTTGCACTTATAATATTTCTGTCTGCAGACTCTTAAACAAATTCGTCTGCGTTTATGCAATCAATTAATTTTGTAAAGTAAAATTTGCTAAATTTTATTGAAAAAAAAAAAAATAAATAAATAAAATACATAATGCATGAATCATAAAGTTTGAATTTGATACCCGATAATTTTGCATCTGGCTTTATTCGCCATCAACAACAGTCTATAATATGCAGTGCGAATGTAAATCAGTGCAGAATTTGCTTAGAGATATCTACGCAGTCCTTCAAGTCAGAGAGGCAAGAGATAACATCGCGGCGATCTTTTCGGCAGGGCGGAGAAAAGGGCGTAGCCCTCTAATTATAATTATACGACGGAGGCATTAGGAGTGTTAAATGCCGGGTAAGTCTTGTCGGGCATCAAACGCCCTTAGAAGGAGGCACGCCGTACCTCGCTGACTTATATGTGCCAACAAGAGAATGTTTCGTTTATTTAGGTCCTGAAGAACTGCGCCAAATCCTGACACTACTTATTAAATCTACGTCATATTCGCCTTTCCACAAAAAAAAATTTCGTTCTTTTTAGTATTCGATTTTATTGGAAGCCGAATAACGTTGTATCCCAGTGACATCCGACCTCAGCGCAATAATAACTGCAATCTTCTAAAGAGCAGTACACGGCATGGAACAAAACGCGCAGCGACCTGATAGATGGCCTCGGTGCAACAGGTAAGAGCGATTCGTTTGGCTGATAACCGTAATTACCACGCGGAGCGCGCGTGTGTCATTCGGCGAACAAAAGGCCCCCCGAAGCGATACGACTGGCATTTATCACGTTTTACCCCCTTCCACTCCGACTTAGAAAACCATTTGGTGGCCTGCAGGCTTCCTTGGGTTTCTCCTCTCATCTCGACCCCTCACACTTTTGTTTACCATTACGTTCGCAGCTCTATTTTTCAACTGTTTTCGAGGAAAAAGCGATCTTCAGTAGAAAATACCCCGATACGGTTAGACCCACAACAATACACCTCACTCGAGCAAATCATACATTCCACACGACCGAGACTCGAAAAAGAAAGCCGAAGAAGCCCGTTGTCCGAGCGGCTCAATAAAACAATCGCGACTACTCCACCCGCCTCATTTTTCACGATCGGCGTCGCAGCCCTATCTACCCCGGCACATCTGTGTGCCGTATATATATACCTTCAGCGCATCGGTTCTCCGCGCACTAGCTCTTTTATCTCTCGTGTGTGCCTACTTGGCGGGCGTTTTCGTCCGTTTTCGTCTAATGCACTAATAACACGGCCGGCGGCGGCGCGCGCGCGCAACCGGCGATTAATGAATAACGCGCGCGCGGCGCTACTCGCCTATTGTCCTCTCTTTCTCTCTCTCCTTCACTCCTCTCTCCTTGGGGCCTCTACCGACGCCGCAAAAATCGTGCGGGTGGGTGGAACGCCGCGTAATTGTCAGTCTCAGCCGATATACCGAGACAAGACACTGCCCGGTTATAGATGTATGTATAATTTTGGGAGTAGGAAATACGAGGGTTTGAACTGCGAGTCCGGGATGAGTAGGCTTTTACTTAGAGTCGCTCCGACCGAGTTTTGCCGTTTCGTGGGAAGAGAGCGATGTTTTTTTTTTGTTTTAAATTTGGAGGGTTGAATTACAGTGAGTTGTTCTGAAATCTCTCGGAGCCTGTAATCGCGTTATCTTCGAGCTTTAAAAGCGCGAGAAAAAAAAGCTCGAATCTGGGTATAACGCGCTTATCGCTCTCCACGGAAGCTTTTTAACAAAGTTGACCATCAGCGCTGAATCTCATGAATACTTCCCCCCATCGCCGCAATTTTCCGCTCTCTTTTTTTCCTCACGGCTCCTTCGATATTCCTTGAAACATTTCACTTTCGCTCTCTCGGCTTCCAGCGGCGGCGGCAGCGGCAAAAGCTCGAGACCGACGAAACGTACCTCGAGTACCAGCACAAATAAGATAATCTCCATTATAAACTGTAGAGAGAGAGAGAGAGAGAGAGAGAGAGAGAGAGAGAG
>CM053170.1:14508614-14538466 GCA_012977825.3 Pteromalus puparum | reverse complement strand
GGGGGGGGCTGGGTAAGCAAACTGCGAGCTGAGTTATTTACTCGCCGGAGAGAGATAGAAGCTTGCCGAGGAGGGGGATGAGGAACAAAGTAATAACGCCGTTGTGCGGAAATACGAAAAAGGTGGGCTATTCTGATGCGGAGGAAAAACTTGCGGGCACTTCTTACTGTAATGTTTTAGTATATCTAGATTCATTCGTGTGACTCTGCTGAGTATATTGGAGCGATCAATATCCCGAGCAACGCTTAAGGATTAAGATACTTATTCACAACTCGCTCTACGATCGAATCAACGCTCTCTCTCTCTCTCGAAATGGCTTCATCTCGTGTGAAAAGTTTCAGTATTCAAGGTTGCACGCTTTTGTGCGGTTTGCAAGACATATATATATATATATATATATATATATAAGGAGGAGAGAAATCACTCACCCAAGGCGCGCTGCAGTCAGCGTTTCCAAGGTTTTGAAAAGCTGGCACGCAACGAAATGTCATTTTGGGCTTTACCCCAGACGTTTGACCGAATGATTCAGAGGAGTTCTCCAGTCACAACTTACCTAGAACAAAACGAAACACATAGTTAGCGATCAAGTATTTATAAATTTATAAAGAATTATAATTTCAACCGAAGTGTATTGATTAAATCATATTATATTGAAAGCGATGGAAGATTCAGCCGAGTAATTTCATGAGTGTACCTCAGCTCGAATCTACAATTCAACGGAAAAATCCCTCCTCGAATATACCGATATATTCATACTCAGAGCGTATACGCAGCCGATATATATCCTCACGGATAGCTCAAATTCAAATGTGCCTCCTTTCCATACATCCTCTTGCTCCTCGAGTCTGCTTAAATCTTGAAAATCTCATCGAGGATCCGATAAAAATGCGCGCGCAGCCCCTGTAGAACCGCTCGGGCGGTTAACGCGACTACCCTTTCATATTCGAGCAGCCGACGCACACGAGGCTGCGCTATGCCGTCGCGGCAGCGTCGTTGCGGCGATTGATTTTGTACAGTATTATTTTTAGAAGAAAATTTGTTGTATTTATACTAAAAGCGCCGTGTTAACTCGGACGTTACTACTGACGATCTGTGTTTACTTTACGTAACGCAATGAAACTTTTGATAATATAATTTATTCTAAAAAGTTTCACAAGGCTATTATTACGCGCTGGGGTAGTAATTAAATTTTCGCAGCTCTGATTTATGTTTTAAGAATTTCCTTTTCCCTCGCCTGTGCGCTCGTACTTTTTCGCTCTCATTTTCTCCTATCTTTCTTGATATCTAATTTGCTTGCTGCTTGCGCTCCTGCTGAGGCTTTGTAATTCCATGCACTTCATATACACATGGATAGCAACTTGTGCTGTGCTGTGTGGCGTACATATATAGCTTTTTTACATAAACTCACGTACGGCGAGCATTCCGCGTTAATAGCCGCCGGCTACAACAAAAGCCAGCAGCGCTTCGCATCCATCTTCGTCTTGATTTTTGTTTCCTCGCGTACAGCTCAATGAGCATCATCGCTCCTTTTATTACATAAACACAAAATATGAAAGTACCACCTCAGTATAAAGGACCAACCGCGTGTATAATAATCGAGAAATTCTCAACACCGCGGCGAAGACAAAGATCGTCATCTCGTTGTCAGACATCGTCCTGGAATGTCCTGGCATACAAGCCCGAAGTGCAGCAGACACACGAGAGCACACACATGCTCGAACGAAAATGCTCGTGCGCGCTCGCCCATACATAGCTAATGCTCGCCAATAGCAGCTCGCGCGGGCCGCATACTATGAATATTCAAGCGGTTGGCTGCCGTCGACGTAGCGTGCCACGGTATGGCTATGCACTGCACCGCCGTGTTCGAATCCATTATTCATTCCGCCTGGCACCATCGCTCTCCGCCGCCGTGGCGATATATACCGGCTTCGACTACCGACGCTGTATGTGATGCTTGTTGCTACTAACGCTACTTGCGCGCTCTCTTCTTTATTGCTCTTTTTCGCCTCTGGGATTTCTTTTTTTTCCTGCTGCTGCTGCTGCTTTACTTTTGCTGTGCCGACGCGGTGAAAGTTGGTATTTGCGGAGAGTCGTAGGTGGCTGGATTTGTTTTAGCTAGAAGCTTGTTGGGTAAGTTAGGATTTTTTTTTAATTAATGGCTGTTATCTATTACGCATGAATTGGCGAATTTATATAATAGACGCTTAATGGTTGAGTGTGTGTGTGTGTGTGTGTGTGTGTGTGTGTGTGTCTAAGCACAGAATGAATGAAGTTCACATCTCTTTATACCATTATATGAATGTAACAGTGCATCGGACACAACGCTTACAAGTCGCTAATTGAAACGAATGTATCGCTGACACTCTGATGCATTGCAATATCTAAAGTTGAATCAACGAGGCGATGAATAATCATGATGTTTTCACAGCGGCGAATAACACATGTTTCCGTGCGCTTATCTTTGAAAAAGTCGCTCGCATATTCATCGTGTAATTGTTTGTTTTAATTGATACACCATAATAAGCACGTGTGTTACAACGTAATTCTTCTCGCATATACAGATCAAAATTATTTTATCAGAATAACTCGAGTATGAATGCCACACTATCGCCAAAAAGCGCAGAACCTCCAGAGAGACAGCGGAAAGAATGCGCCAAGCTTCTCTCCTCTCTCTCCATCCCTGTCCCTTCGTCGTTGGAGCCTCGCGCGCACACGCTCTATAATAATCACTCGGGGCTGAAACTCATCGGTCCACTTATGTAATAGCCGCCTCTTGGAGATTTTTCGGATTCCAGCTCTGACAAATTGCACGTCTCTCGGGCTCAAGCTGGCGAAGAACCACGACGAAATACGAGAGCCTGGCCACAGATTCTTTTCTCTGGTTTTGCTTCAAAAAGTTGGGGAAGCGAACTTTTGGTGAAAAAAATGTTCTTTCAAAATATGTCGACGCGTTGTAATTATTTTTGGCCTTAATTTTTTTGAGAGTGTTTTGTACGAGTCGTGTTCGCTTGACAAGTTATAAACCAACCGACCTCCAACTTCTATACGAGTTTAAACCTATATCCCCCGTAATGACGCGATCGGAATCAAACGAAATAAAAAAGCTTCCACAGAGCAACCGCACACATAACGCCGATCCAATTACCCCCGAACCCCTGCTACCACGTCCTTCGCGATCCCTTTCTCTCAATACACTACACTCGACATATATATACATATAATACACTCGCACACATACGCCGCTCACAAATTGAAATAATAGCAGGTCTCGGCGACAAAAGACCGTCGTCGCGCACCGGCTTTCTCTCTCTCTCTCTCTCTCTCTCTCTCTCGAAAAAGTGAGTCGTCACGTCGTAAAGGCCTGCGCGTGGGCGTGTTCGATGCGCATCCGGCAAATGGAGCGTGCTCGTACACTCTATATGTATACGTATATGCATTGTTTGGCCCGCGACGCGTGACCAACTGCCGCAGCCTCGGTAATGAGGGACGCACGCCGACAAGTGTACCGCGACACCCTTCGTACTCGCATAGGAGTATAGTTATATGTGTGTATATATACGCTTCAGAAGCGCTTATCCGGTGAGCTCATCTTTACCTCTCAGCCGAGCTGTATATATACTGCGCTTTTATCAATTTGACAGATCGCTGTGGTGTGGATCGGAGCTTTACTGCGCCGAGAAATTCAGAGCTCGGAGATGCGCAGCTTGTAATTTCTTTGGATATTAAATTTATTGTTTTGAGAATTGCGCGAAAGCTGCTGTGGATGAATTTATTTCCATGCGAATAAAATGTAATAATTTCGAAAACTCGATAATATCGTCGTGAAATAAACGAAGATATGTACGTGCCGTCTGAAGCAAGAAAACGTGAGTTTCGGTACGACATGAACACAGATGCTTTCACCTGCCGCGATGTCGTCGATTAGCCGAGCGGCAGCAGCAGCCGTGGCGATTGACAGTTGTCCGCTTATAATGTCGCTCGATTAAGCTCAACGACGGACTACTACGTGTAATTGGTGAATTTATGCGAAGTCTTCCGCGACGCTTGTAATTATCTGAATTTATTGCGCGCGGCGTCTGCGGGCTTTCCTCTTCTTGCTTTTTTTTGCGCGGGGATGCTCGAATTTAACTTCTAAAGTTGTTATTAAAAAACGATAAACCCGCTGTTGTTGTTATTATTGAAATTTCGGACGAGTTGAAATAATTTTTCACTCGAATTTTACGAAATTTGTCGTTCATTAAAATTAAGCGCGATGCTTACATAAATTTCGTTTTAATATTATGTTATATGCGCGATTATTTCAGTAATCGCTTATTAACACCACATTTTTCACTCGACGTCATTAAACAGTCATCGAATTTTCATCATAAGAGCGAATAAAAATGAATAAAGAAAGTTCTGCCATCGAGCTAATAATCCAAGGCACAATTTGCATGTGAAAATTTACGCTTGCAAAGTTTCGCTCATGGGAATCTTTCCAGCTTCACGCTAGCATCTTCCTCTCGGAATCTTTCGTAATGCGCGTACAGTATGTATATTCCTCTCGTTTCTGCGAATCTCGACTCGAATTTCCCTAAACTCCCACTTTGTAAGAGAAAGTTATAACGACCTTTGATGAAAACGTCTAGTGATTTTTTCACACAGCGTTTTCTTATTCTATAAAAAAGACATGGTAATCATTCTATTCTTTCACTGATTGGCTGTTCGTTTTACCGCCGTATGCGTATGTTTAAATTTATAATTTTCAGAAAGTTAAAATTGAGAAAATATGATAATCAGCGATAATTTCGTTATATTGTAAGGGAAATCTCGACATTTTAAAGTCGAAATTTGAAGCTTGCAAACATGATCATTTTAAAAACACTGTTGCGAGTCTGAATGAAACTCAATTTTAATGTATACGTATACGTGTGGACCGCTGTAGATATACCAAGTACCAAAACAGAGCATTTTTAGACTGTCCTTTTCGTCACTGCCTAAACTCTATGTGTCTCTGGCAGATGAACAAATAGGTGGCGCATAGCACTTTTCCATCTCCCTCATAACAATATGCGTGCCGAGTCTAGATATAGCAGTGCCAAAGCTGTCTTGTTTGGCCTGCTGCTTCGGCCGCTCATGCTATAACTGCGTGCGCGAAGCGCGTCCAAGCCTGTGTTTAACCCATAGTAACTTATCTCTAAAAACCGTATTAAAATCCACCGTCCAGAAATGAATTACGAGAGATTGCAGCACTAAAAAGCCGACACCTCTTGCGCTCGCAGAAATAGACTTCTTAAAAGTCGAACTACAGGCGTCGAGCGCAAGCACACCCTAAACCAACAAGCCGCGAGCCATGCATCATGCGCGATTTTTCCTAGATCCCAAAGATACAGAATCCCAACGCTCTGTACCTATATATACATTAGAGAGAGGCTGCGTGCGCAGAGCTAATAAATTCGTTCTCTTCCCGAGTCGCTCCTTGTCCCGCGAGCTTTTGCTCACTATTCCTTATCTCTGCTCTGCTCCGAAACAATAACACGCCTGTATCGAGAGCAGCGCACAGCAGTCAGAGCTTATCTCCGCTCGATCTCTCGACGTATTCAATATTCCGCGGCGCGTATGGTATAGAAGTGTCACGCGGCGAAGTTGGCAATAAAACACGCGCGTAATAAGCGGGTGAGAAGGAGAGAGAGAGAGAGAGAGAGAGAGAGAGAACAGCGGCGTATACGCCCCTTGCCTAGCTGCAATTAAAAGTCTCGAGGAAATGGTCAGCAGGAAGAGGAGATGCGTATGCAGTTCGAAGAGGGACATTATATTGCGACGGTACGAGAGTGTAATGTTGCTGTTTAGGTCGGTTGGTTTCTTTCATTGAGGCGTGTACACGCAGGAGCAAATCGATGAGTGAATTTGATGAGCTGTAATTTTGAATGAGAGATGCAGCGTAATGTGCTTCTGCAAAATTAATATGTACTGTCGTACGTTATACGTTTGAATTTCAAAACTGTTTGCTGTGGGTCCGAAACTTATTCGAGTTTGCGTTGAAGAGTTGAAAGGAGTAGCAAAAGTTTTTTTCGAATCATTAGAAGAAAGCACAAGCGAATCCGTGTAATCAAGAGCGGCGAATTCAAAAGAATATAAGTTGCCCGGGCAGGAAATTTCCTCATATGGAATTCAATTCGCATCGTTCCACACAATCCATGATCCACTTGAAAACCCGCGCACGTACGGGTAGTTTGCTATCGCCACGGCAAAAACAAGCGGCACCTCGCGTAATAACAGCCTCTCTTTCTCTCGCAAGTATATCAGCAATACTCGGCGCTGAATCTCAAGAGTCAGTATATACACATACGTATACGATGAAGAAGAAAAAAAAGGTGCCGAGTATATATGAAGAAAGACAAATTCGTACATGTATCGAGTGTATAGCCTAGCTGCCGTCGGACCGAGATCGACGAAATTAGCTGGGATGAGAAAAGGAGGCAAGCGAAAGAAAGAAAGAGAGGAAGAACGCGCGCAACATTCCGATCCGTTACAATTACGGAATAATTCGGATGTCGGCAAGAGAGAGAGAGAGAGAGAGAGAGAGAGAGAGAGAGAGAGGTGGTGTCGGAACCCCGAAATTAGGCTGATTAGGGGGCTACCGTTTCAGCGCGAGAGTAGCATCGCGAACTACTGGAATTTAACCAGTTATTAGGCGGATACATAGGTACTGCTGCGCTACGCAGTCGCTTGATTCGCGAGAGCAGGCCCCCCTGAGAATTGCCGTCTGTCTGTGACGTGACTTTAGCTGCTGCCGCTACAAATTGGGTTAGAGAGATATACGCAGACGTGGACGAACTGTGGAATTCGATTTCGGGATATTCTCGTTCCCTCGTGGGAGGATTTTCATTCTTTCGGATCGCGAGCGCATAGCTCAACGTTGTGGCGCACACGCGATGTGTGTGTGTGTGTGTGTGTGTTGTGGCTTTTATGCTCTTTTTACGTCGTTCGGGAGTCAAAGACTTTTGGTATGGTTTAGTCTTTGTATAGAAAAATTTTTAACGGTGTGAACGAGCGTGCTGAATCTGTCGTATAGTGTGTACTTAGCGTGAAAAAACCGTAACACGAAAGAGTTTTGGACTGGCACCTTTTTCCACCGCTTGAACTTTTGGACTCGCTCTAACTAATGGCTATAGCGAAAATAGGTGGCGCATTTACCTTTTCAGATTTCTGTCATCACAATCTGCGTGCAGAATGTATATATAGAGCGCCGCACCTATTCCAAAACTGCCTTTCTTCATTGGGCTATTCGCGCTATAATTGCCACTGTCCAACTGATTCTGCTTTGAACCTCTTGCTTCATCTGATTCCCAAATGGTATTATGGGCTACTAAAATTCTATATTCATGCGTTCATAAGCGAGGAGCTCTAAAAAAAGCAAATTGTTGTAAACATTCATTCTATACGCTTCATATACCTATGCGTTGAAATTGCGTTTTTCTTAATAAACGCGTGCGAACAATAGAACAAGCTCGGCTATATAACTAGCGGTTCGGATGGAGGAATTTTTATTGGCGTTTCTGGCGAAAGAGCCGAATTTTATTTGGCTGAGAGAATCCCAAGATTCGTGCGCTCGATCCTATAATTACGCGCATTATGTCGATTGCCCTACCATTAACAATTCGCCTTTGATTAATTTGCCCACAGAGTTCTCTTTCTCTCTCGCTTTGCGGCCGTATACAGCATATACGCGCTAACTGCTCTCCGAGAGTCTAAATTGACTTGGCGTGTATATAGCGCTATGATGAATCGCTTCATTTTAATTTGACCTATTTTTTTCACGGGCAATGCCGTCTGTGTGTGATAAAATTTTTCTATTTTTACCCCGAATGATGAATGGCTCCGCGCGCGGCTTTCGTGAATCGCTTTTTATTGCTTCGTTATTAAGTGTATACAGGATGAAGAACTTTTTGCCAAATGCCGATCGTTATTGCTATTCTTCGCGGAGGGTGTAAAATTTTATCACGACTAATTTTCAATATCCGATTTTTAATACAGTCAATCATATACAGAGGAGAGTGAGTGAGCGACGAAAATCGATCATCTTCGCTTGTTTATAAAGGCGTAATCTCCGGCTCTCCAACGACAAACATACACACACATGAACTCCGTCGTCTCAGGGACTTGCGGCGGCCTCTCCTCTCTCTCCTTTTCCGCCATCAGAAATTCATTGCTTCATTTACGTGAGTTATTATCATTGGCCGAGAGGGAGGCCAGAAAAATCCATTCCCTCATCGGCACGCAGGCAGCCTCACTCCCTCTCGACGAGAGGGAGAGAGACAGCTCGCACAATGGGCAAAGGTCGCGGCTGCGCGCTAAAAAAAGCCGAGGAGAGCAAGAGAGAAAAAGAGAGAAAGACAGAGACGCTTGACCCACAGGACGAAGACAAGTCGAGGCAAAAAGACTTTGGTCTTTTTTTCACCTGCGCGCACGTGTGTGTGTGTGTGTGCCACCGCGAGCAATAAATAACCGCCAGGTTAGCCGATTTTATTGCTGCGAGCGCTGCATCCTCGGGACTTATTCGCCAATATAACGCGGGAAGCCAATCTTCGCGCGCTAACTAGCCGCTGAAGCAGCGGCCCGTCGCTCTCTTTCTCTTTCTCTCTCTCTCTTTGTCTTTCTCTTTCTGCGGCGGACGACGAGAGAGAGAGAGAGAGAGAGAGAAGAAATGGGATTCTGCGCGTCCGGGCCTTTTGAATGAATAACGCTTTTTTAAAAGCGAGCTCGTTTGATGCGCTGCGCGAGCGGCATAGTGATGCGTTGATGGGTTAGACGAGGGAAGGTGTGTGCTCGGGTTGAACGTTCTCGCTGGGTGCGCGGAGTTATTTTAGTTTTAAAGACTCGAACAAATTTGAATGCTGTTATCTCTGATTGATTGGAAAATTTAAGAACTCATCGGTTATGGAGACACGGTGTATAGGAACAAGAAGAAAAATTGCAAATGTTTCTATGGTTTTAGCCAAGTTGACATTGTTTAAAAAGAATCTAACATCTAACTTAGAAGTGCTGACTTTTGATAGATGATGATCTGAAAGATGCTTTGATAAAACTTGATTTGTCCTCAAATTTGATCACCTCACGTAGTCAAATATACATGGCAGAAATCCACTTATTCTAAATATTAAGAACTCTCAAGCGTTCTGGTTGCTCATTTTCAGTTGCTGGTCATTTCTGACTAAATAAATAAAATATTTCAATTTTACTCAGGTGGTCCATTGAAGGATTTTGTCTATACTTTACATTTCTTTTGATAAACATGATTCGACAGAAGTTATCAAAAAATCATGAAGTAAACGTTTTAATACCCTAATTATTTATCATTTTAGCTAAAATAGACAATTTCTTTACAACATATGCCCATTCAAGTAAAGTAACAATAATCCGTTTCATTTTCAGATACTGCACTTTCCCTTTTAGTCGTTAAAATATATAAATAAGTGATGTAACTTAAATATTTGTATCATAATAAACAGAAAAAGATCAACAACATTAATGGTAGGCGAGCAATGCAGAATCAGTGGAAGTAGCATAAAGCACGAGTAGCTGTGAAACAAATCTGTTTAGGACTGAACTTTCCTCTACCGCTTGTACTTTTCATTTTACTCTAGTTCCTGCTAGTAAACATAGGTAGCGCATATGTAATTTCTTATTTCCGTTATCTTAATTTGCGCGCCGAGTCTATAACATAGAAGTGTCACACCTCAGCCAAAACTGCCTTCGTAGACTTGATTGCGATTAGGCCACGCATGCTATAACTGCAACTTGGTCTATAAGTATAGCATTACGTTGTTCTAAAGTATTCGAAGTAAATACTTAATTCGATGGGCTCTGATATTAACCCAGTTTTGAAAGAAATCGTATAATTAATTTCAACCAAAACACCCAGAACAATAAAATTCTTAGACTTATCGAAAAACACAGCTGAATCCCAAACGCAATACACTATAGTCTCATCAATCGCACAAATGCGTAACATCCCGCGTTATTCCCCCCACGCGTGTTTTCTAATCAAAAACTCATCAACAGAGTCTTTCAAGCTTCATTTAATAGACACCATTAAATTAAATCATAAATCGAAATTCGACACGACTAGTCGAGGACGCTCTCGTCTAAACGAGCTCGAAAGAGAAAGAACGAGAGAGAAAGGAGCTGCTGCAGACCCTATATCTATATACGCCTAACACCTACGTCTCGGGCTACCTCTAATCGCCTCGCATAAAGCACGCGAAAACTATAAATCGTCGCTCGACGCTCGTTCGTGCACTTGCTTCTTCTCTCTGCAACGCACAGGCTCTCGTATTTTTCTGCGCGTAGCTTTACCCTCTCGTGAGGCCATTCGGAGATGTCCCGAAGGAGAGCAACGAGCCGCGCGCGTGCGATAAAACTGATGAGCAGTAACGCACGCTGCACGCTTGATTGAAACGTCAGCCCGTAGAAATTATGCCTCGCTGTGCGAGAGCTGCTCTCTCTCTCTCTCCCTATATATATATATATATATACACACGTCTTTTTGCGGCTTCTATACGTGCACCTATGTGCGCCGTCGTATGCAAAATGAATAACGTAACATTTCGCGGTGATCGAAGGAATGAAGGTATTTTTTTAGAGATGACCACAGGGTGGATTTTAGTCGTCTTAAAATTGTCTGAAACTTTGTTGCGTATCAGATATGTCACGACGTATATTATATGCTTGTAGTGAGTTGAAATTATTAGCGACGAGGTATAATTTAGTTATTTGAATAATGCTGGACGATAGCGTATATATAAAACGTCACGAGAACAAAAAATCGAAAGTGCTGTACAGTGACGGGAAAATTGCGTAAGAATTACTTGCAAATTATAACGAGTTGTTATAATATAAATTATTTTGGAGATTTGAATATAATTGCAGGCAACATGAGAAGGCAGTGCTTGTTTTTGAATGGAGAAAGTTTTTATCCGAGTAACACCTCTTCAACATGCAATGATTTTCGTAATTTATTTATTGAACGAGGTATAAACATTTCCAATTGTGAAGTGTTTTTAAAATTACGCCATTATTTTTCACTTTTTATTTGTAAACTTTAGTACGAAATAGAAAATATATATCATGCACCGATAATAATGTTGTTCATCCTCACCAATTAAATACTTTCACATTCGCGCGAGTATTAGTCAAACGTGTACAAGCCGTGCACGAGGCCTATTTGAAAACATCGAAATGCTCAAGGCAGTAATTATAACATTAAACAGTCATTCGTCACGCAACGGAAACGTCCGAGAAAATTCATTAGCTTCCTATACACTATTATTTCGTTAATATTCAACAGTGTACTTTCGAAGTTCGTAACCCTGTACGCGCGGCGCGGCAGAGGGAAAAGGCTACTCGCCAATGAAACGAGTCGAGTAATTGGCGATCGTAAAGCATCGGAAGGTGCTAAGAGCAACAACGGAATTGTTGAGCCGCGGCTTTTCTCGAGGCGATGTGCCCAACAGCCTAATGAGTCGGCTGCGTCGTGACGGTATACCATAGGACAATTACCCAACAATTTTTTTTTAAATACCTTCTCTTTGCAGTTATAGTACAAGCGGCCCAAGTCTAATAAGACAGTTTTCTCGTAGGGAGACCAGTTAGCTGAGAGTTTAAGCATTGATGGTAAGGTCAGTCCAAAACTGTTTCAATTGAGGCTGCTACTTGGGCGTTACTATATACAACTGATTTGACCATACGTCCGCACACCGCTATCGAGGCGGATATTTTGCATTCTCAAAAAAAAAAAGCTTTAAATCGTCGAACACAAGGTTTTTTTGTGTCTTTTTTTCATAACAAGGACTCTGTGACAAACCACAGTGCCAAAACAGTTATTAACAGCCTTTTTTCTCCGTACAGCACAAAGTTTAGTGGAAGACGCGAAGATGTGGTTTACTCAAAAAAATATCTTTAAAATCGTAACTTAAAAAAGAGTCATATTATTACCATAAATTTTTGGGACTTGAAACACTCCCTTCCTTTTTTGGTCTTATGCGGGCTCTTAGAGTTTTGCATTAAAGATTTTCAGAGACGATTTAAATTTGAAGGGTTATAATAATGACTTTACAGTTAATTCATCAGAATTACTTTTTACGTTTAAAGTTTGATGCTCTTTATAAAAAGTGTATTTCACTTGCTATTATTATCGAATTTAGTTTATTTTCTCAGTGGACGTCGCAGTTTTGTCGATGAGCGAATTCAGTATGTTATTTTTTAATGTACCTAGTATAAGAGAGGTTCTATAAAATACAGAGGTGTTTAAATTTCCAATAAAGATACGATATAATCGAGACTGTTTACCGCTGAACGCCATCTTTTAAAATGGCCCCGGCTCATACACGCTTCCTCAAGACACATGTACGCGCGAGTGCAGAGCACTTCAAAGAGGCACAAGGAGTCTCCATAAATAAAATGTGTAATGGCGGCAGAAGAGGGCGGAAGACCACCGACCATAAAAGCTTTTAACTTATTTTTTAACGCACAACTAAAACTCTACTTTGGTCCATTAAATTAAAACTCATTTATTCTCTTTTCACTGTTTTATAGATACAGTTCATTTAACGCATCTACACAAAAATCGCTAAGAGCATTGTTCACCAAAAAAACTTTTTAACGGCTCGTTTACCAACAATTTTCACCAAACTACTTCCTCCAGCGCAAAAACCCAAGCGTCAAACGTCTTTACTCTCCAAGCTACACATAATGACAGTCCCCGCAGTTCGGAAAAGAAAGAGGACAAATTAAGACTACAAAAACCACACAGCGCGAAGCATTTAAAAGCTCGCTGCATATCGGGTAGAAAAAAAAGGTGCCGCGCACATCTGTACATAAGAAATGCGAAACACGCCCATCTCGGGACGATCGACGAGAAAAAAAAGGAAAAACGACGAGAGATCTCTACCGCGAGCCGCAAAGAGAAAAGCAAAGGTATAGAACTGGCTCGCGCGCGCGCGCCAAGAGTAAAAAAAAAACGACAAAAATACCTTATTCGATCCGGTCGAAATTGAAGGCCGCGAACGCGTGCCTCGCGAGGCACGTGGCAACTCGATCTGCGAGAAGCGTTGCATGTACGTAAGTATGCATCGAGAGGGAAAATCGTTTGCGCGCGCGCGCGAGAGAGAGAGAGAGAGAGCGCGAGAGAGGAGATGCAACAAGAGAGCGCGGATTTATGGGCTACGAGCGTGCGCGAATGATTCCATTGTGCGGGATTTTACGAGTTGAGTGAGAGAGAGAGAGAGAGAGAGAGAGAGAGTAAAGCCTGTCATTATAAAGGCGCGCGCGAGCAGTTGCCGCGCATGCAAACCGTTTTACGTGGAAATTCACGATGATTTACTGGCCAATATTTGCGAATTTATATTCCATCAGGCTAACGTGTCTATTTCACTTAGCGGCTTGAGCTGTGTGGAGCATTGCGCACGATGTGGTGTACGAGCCGTTGATGCTTTTCCGTCAGTGTGCAACTGTGCGTGTGTTTGAAAGTCGGATTGTTGTACGCTTAATGAGGGCAGAACTGAAATCGAGATTTGTTAAAAGCTTGTATCCTCTACAACTATTTTAATTGCGAGTGCTTTACATTATGTGTGCGTGTTTTATTATAGACGTTGTTTGTGTTGCAAGTGTGTAAAATGTCGCAGGAGAAATCATATAATATAATGCTCTTTTAAAAACACTCTAAAGCAATTAGACTATATACTTTCGTGAATATCAATTTGGAATCGTTATTTTAACAAAGTCCTTTCAGTAAAATGAATTTATACAGATTTATAATTATTAATCAAGCGGTAATACAATCGACAGACAATTTACAGATAATTTTTAATATATTAAGTTAAAAGTTAATTTAAACCACGGTAGTAAGAAAATATACAGTATTTATTTGTTTTTAGAATCATACATTGTCACTTCAAATCACACAGGAGATTTTTACAACAGTTTTGTTAAATTAAGGATGTACTTTTGTCAATATTTCATCTAAAATTGTTAACGATTTATACCAAGCGATTTTTCTGTCAGTCATACTTTAAAACGAATTGCTATACCACATCAGCAGATGAATTAAGATGAGTTAAGCCACTAATGCATTCAAAGTTTATCGAATTTTGAGTTTTGATATTTCATTACAAACATCAAGGCATTTATGATAAGTCAAAATATTCTTTTGATGTAGGAATCGACCGAACAAAAAGCATTTAATCATCTGTAATAAACAGAGAGGATTCTACAGTTTCAACGCAAGCAACGGCAATCGACTGCTTTTCGCAAGCGTCGCCGCCGGCAATGATTACTGTTTAGTGCCGTAATTTTACACTCCATTGCTCGTTATTCTGTGACATTAAACGCGCAACGTGCAGATCTGATTGGATTTTTACTTTCAATCAACAGACACAGTCGATTTTTACACGGATTCGAGTTTTTCCCACACTCTCACACTGTACTTCAATCGAATTTATGCTCACAACTCTGATAAAGATTATTTCTTATAGTCAAAATCACACGACGCTAAAAAGTAATATTTTGAAAAGAGTTTACCATTTGATGCATTCTGGCGGTGTTGTAGTAGTCCAAGTTCGGCATCGCAATCGTCGTAGAACGTAGTCGTCAAATAATGTGTGAAAAAGCCCCCTCTCGATGCTCCTCCAAAAAACAATGTTTCAACAGTTCTTGCAATCAGAATCCGACACTCCTCCAACTGTCCTCATGTTTTTCACTGGTTTTAATGCGCGCACACGTCACTCAATCCGACACAATTGTCCCTCCGATTTCTTAACTCTTCTCTCTCTTGAAAACTGTCCCTTCTCAAAACAAACACTCACACTATCAAACTCCTCAGTCCCTCTATTGTACGTCCTCTTCCTCGAGAGATCAACAGCAGCAGTAGAAGCGGATCCGTCGGGTGGCAGTATACCACACAAGTCTCGCCGCTTTACATTCGATCCCTTCAATCTCGTCTCTCGTCCGTGTCGAGACTCACGTGCTTGCGTACTCACAGTCACAGGGGGTGATGCACACAGCCTCCCTTCTTCTTCCCTCAAGAAATCTGCCCTCGAGCTAGGGATTTCGTTGCGCAGTATCGTAGATGCGCGACAAGGGCTGCACGTCGAGCTTTATTGTTTCACCTTCTATATAAAACGCTGTAACGCACAGCGAAAGAAAGACCGATAGATCCAGTCGGCAGATAATGCGGAGCGGAGAATCCACGCGGCTCGACAAAAGGCAGCGCGCGTGCCGCTTCTCAAACACTGCACACAGCGGGAGAGAGAGAGAGAGAGATCGGCGGCGGCAGAAGCGAGGAGCGAAGAAAACCGTCTTGCAGGAGGACTGGAGGGTTACTGCGCCCGCGGGGCCTTAGCTACCAGAAGAGAGGCCCCTCTCGCGTCTCCTTCTCTCTCTCTCTCTCTCTCTCTCTCTCTCTCTCTCTCTCAGTCTTGCGTTCGGGGCCCGTAGGGGGGGAAGCGCCTCGTGATGGGAGCGGCCCCGGAGAGAAGGCCCGGCGGCCGAGCGCCTATTGGCCGGAGCGGACCCAATCGGCGCACGGTCGAGCCGCCGGGCGAGCGAGGCGCTTCATTGGTCCGCCGCCGGATTAGCCTCGGATAAGCCCCGCGGATTTCATTTTATCTTCGTCTCTCGCAGGCTCTCTTTTTTTTGCTGCTGCCGACGCGATCTTTTTGCAGGAGAGANAAGTGAAGGAGAGAGAGAGAGAGAGAGAGAGAGAGAGAGAGAGAGAGAGAGAGAGAGAGAGAGAGAGACAGAGAGAGCGAGAGAGGTTTATCGCAGCCGAGAGCGTAGGCGAGGCTTGGATATAGCTTCGGGAGAGCGGTCGGTAAGATTGGCGCGTTTTTTTTCTCCGGGCGATTCCTCCGCAAGAGAGAGAGAGAGAGAGAGAGAGAGAGAGAGAGAGAGAGAGAGCGAGAGCGAGATTTATATACTCGAGGCGAGACGGAGAGATTGCTGCACTTTTCGAGTCGGCCGGCAATGAGATGGATACGCGCTCGCGCCGGAAAAAACGAGTCGGATACACTTGCCTGTATATATACTGGTGGCGGGTGTATTATATATACGTATACGATGTCTGCGCTGGTCTTTTTGCATTGCTGCAGAGATGAGGCCAAATCTCTGCATATACTCCCCGATACGTTTTGTATCCATTATACACTGCACGCGCGGATCTCTTTTTGCAGCTGCAGCAGCTGCCTTATATTTTCAAGACTGCGCGAGTCTTTTGTTGCGGAGTGAGAGAGAGGCGCTTATTTTTCGGCGGCAGACTCGGCGAGCCGGGTTATTTATGTTTTGTTTCGAAAAGTGGCCGTATTGAAATGAAGGGGGACCGCAGCGCGCCCACTATACTATATAAGAGCGCGCGTGTGCGCTCTCTCTGGCTTATCTTCGAACTTGATTGCTCTTCGGAATGCCTTCGGCTGCATGATGCCGAGGAATTTCGTCGGAATTTTAATAAGGACCGCGTGCGCGCGCGTGTGCATTGTGTGTGTGTGTGTGTGTGTGTGTGTGTGTGTGTGTGTGGTGGTGTGATGGTGTGTTGTGGGGTGTGGTGTGTGTGTGTGTGTACGCGGTTGGCCCAAGGAATTTTGTTTTATATTTTTGAAAATTAGGAAGTGTTGATGAAATCAGTCGTAGAACGAAAGAGTTTGGATATGGTCTTTCCAGCTCGCTGCGCTAGAAATTTTCGCCAATCTCTGGATAGCGAAGATGGGTGGCGCAGAGGCACTTTTTGTACAGGAAATGTATTTCCCGCATCAATACTTGTGTGCAGATTGTACATATAGAGAAATGCCATCCGTATCCAACCGCAGCCTTTTTGGGTTTACTGCTTAGACCGCTCATACTATAACGGCCTGGAGTCTATTGCAATATGCTTTGACAAATGAAATATATCCAATTTTTGATGTCTTTAACAGTGTCTTTTTTTCTTTTATATTTTCCCTGGTTTATTAGTTCATAATCTATCCAGATCTATCGAACTGTATTTTTTAACGCGATTGATTTTTCGTATATTTTTATTATTATTTGTTTCACACACGAGTTAAAAAACCTAGTTTCGCACACGGGAAACGAGCCTGAGAAACCGCGTTTTGGGCACAAAGTTTTAAAATAAGTTATTATACATTTTTGCATATAATTATACAGAATATCACCGTCACTCGATTTATGAATGAGGTGCTCGCAAATAACTTCCTTGAATTTGTATACAGTGTGTACAGAATCATCACAGTTTATCGCAGAATGTTACAGTTCTTGTAGTCACTATAATTTTCTTGACTTCATATAATATTTTGTTTATCTAAACCAATTGGATTGGCTCTGTTCGAGCATAAAATCAATGAAACTCAATGAATGTTTCGAAACAAAATACTACAAACATCAATTTTCATCATTTGCAAATCCTTTTGAGGCAATTTAACGAGTGGAATTCTTTTGTTTAATAATCACGCAAGAAGATTCGAGACAGGAATTGCGAAGGAAGAGCGGTCTACTGCTCTCCCAAATTTATACCCCACTTACCAAGCATTTCGAGCCACTTTCTGGTAACAAACTTCGCTACCCTCTGCGTAACTATATAGGAAATGACCAAAATGGAGTTCTGCAAGTCCCTGAACCCTCCCCATCCCATCGACCCTACGACTCTATGGAGGCGCCGTTGCGAAGTAGCCCAGCCTAGTAGACGAAGAATAAGGGTGTGGAGGGTTGCGAGCGCCGGGGGCTCGATTATTGGATGGTCGGCCGGCAAGACGAGGCTGAAATGGCTTAGAGGAGGAAGCCACTCCTTTTTTTCTCTCTTACTCTCTCTTTCGTCTCCGGGCAGAAATGTGCACGCTCGACCGTTAAAAGATGTCACACGGCCGAGCGGAAATACGCTCTCAGTTCGACGCCCGTCAGTTGCTTTTCGCGGGTCACGCGGCGGTTCTGTGATTTATGTGAAATTAAGGATTTGTTATACGTAAAAGTTTGTGTCTTTGTTTTCTCGTGAGTATTCGACGATTTATTATAATTATCTTGTAGTATACGTAATCTAGGACTGGCAGGAAAATCAGTGAATTGAGATCAACAGTACTCGCATGTATTGTATCTCTATTGAAAGTACAATATATCTATNAAAAAAAAAAAAAAAAAAAAAAAACAAACACGTGTTAAAACAGAATATTGCTGTAAATAGTCATTGTGTATTTAATTGATTTTGTCAGTTTATTTGCACGCATAATAGTGAATTTGTGCTTTAAAATATTTTTGATACGTTTAATAACTGTAATGAGATCGTTTGAGCAGGAGTATAAGTGTATAGTGTTTTTTTAATTTATATTATGTCACCGAAGTTGATTATGCTCGCGGCTATTCCGCTTATTCGCGGTACTCCTTGTTTTATGGTAACTTTATTCCTAAAGAAATAAACAGCGTTATGGCTATTATTATCCCTGAATAATCCATACGAACCTTAGGTGCAAGCGACTTAGGTATATACGCTTTCATTAGATATAGCATGAGCGGCCGAAGCAGTAGGCCAAACAAGGAAGTTTTATAGCATTGGTGGCACACCGCTCTATATATATATCTAGACTCGGCGCGCATATTGTTATGAGGGAAGTGGAAAAGCGCCTGTGCGGCACCTAGTTTCACTAGCTGCAGACACCTTGCTGCAGACACGGAGAGTTTAGGCTTTGACCAAAGGGCTAGTCCCTAAAACTGCTTTGATTTGGTCATTGATATCGCTCTAGCGGTCCACACGCACATATGCGTGTACATTAAAATTGAGTTTATAATCGAGACTCGCGCAACAGTGTTTTGAAAATAACTAGCAAAATCCAAAATAAAAAAAAGGAATAACTTTTTTTTTTGAAAAGTGACTCTTACGTTCGTAATTATAAATTTTATTGAACTAGGATTCAAATAATTACAACGAACGTATGGAAAAGCAGGGCTTTTTTATTTTTCTTTTGACGTTTCGGGCGCATTAATCGCCCCTCTTCAGAGAACAGGATAACTATAAGAATTTAGAAAACAAACAAAAATTTAGCAATAAAAACGAATATTCAAAACAAATGTGTGCAGAATTAGATTTTACACAGTATAAAAATCTATGTCTCCCAAAGGGTCATGCCCTCTCCTCATTAGCATCGTAACAATCGCAAAACACAATTAAAATCCAAAGAAAAATATACTCTCGCACGCAAGCACAACAGCCTACAGCTATAGAAAAAACAATCGTGAGAGCTTTGGGCATAAAATATTGAGATCGTTCTCGCAGTACAAAATATCCCCGTTTTGCAGCCTATACTCGTCGTGGGTTCACGCGATCCTCTCATAATATAATAACAGCCACAACGAAAAGGCCATTTTCGTACGGGATAATTGCGAAAAAGTGAAAATTCCCAAAGCACTTAAGCATCTTCAGCGTATCATCCTTTCGGGTCTTCACGCTGCGCATCGCCTCTTTCTTTCCCTTCATCTGTTCGCCCGCGCAAAAGCACACGACTCGCGCAACGCTTCGGGCGTCACACCGAGACGACGGATCCTTGTGCAGCGCAAGAAAAAGGTGCGTGAGAGAGAGAAAGAAGGGATAAAAAATTCGAGCAACCAGCAGTGGGACACGGAGGTAGGAAATATAATTTGCCAGAAATTAAGAGAATAAGAAACGGTCGGAAAGAATTACGGAGGTGGTATACATGTATATATGTATGGGGAGGTGAGTGAAGACTTGAAGCGAGAGAGGAAATATAAAAGGTAGAAAAAGCAATTGCAGCTGCAGTAAATGTTCGAGTGGCCTAAAATGACATGATTGAATAATAGACGTATTATGGAAAAATACGAGGCGCTTGAAATGAGAGTATGGACAAAAAGTTAGCACAGGCATTTTTTGAGCCCATGTAGATTGAGTAATTGTTCGAATGATTAAAATAATGCCACTTTTGGAGAATTGTTTACGACGTCGCGTCTGGAGCAAATTTTCCTCGAGAAAGTAAAAGTTATGTATTAGGTGAATCGCCTCAGAATCGAATATCCATTAGACTCCGACAAACTACCCCCATAAACGACACCTGCACACAAACAATGCATAAACTCTCGGCGACAGAGACGCCGTGAGTGAAAGCGATAAATAAATCACAAGACACTTCGAACCTATATATACATACAGCACACACGCCGCGTCGGGTATAATCGCACGTAACGTTTTAACGATCGCATTTAAACATACATACATTATCGGTAATGGCCCTCTACTCGCGCGGAATCCGCGTCGGGAAAACTCTCGGTCCTTTTGCCGAGAGGACGAGGGCCGCCAGCTCGCGGACACGTTTTCTTCGAGNCGTTGGAGAGAGAGAGAGAGAGAGAGAGAGAGAGAGAGAGAGAGAGAGAGAGAGAGAGAGAGAGAGAGAGAGCGTCGTGTTATTATTGTATTATACTGCCTCTTTGGAAGAAAACACTTTGCGCTCGCATGCGAGAGGCCGCGTACGCCGACGTAATGGCGCGTCTTGGATCTCCCCGGTATCTCTCCCGTGATGGCTGCTGCTGTGACTCGTAGGAAAATTGAGTCTAAATTGACTGCGAGACGTCGGCTAATGTATTAATGACGTTTCGAATTTTATTGTTCGCGGCGGCTTTAGTAGCTGGCTGATGTCTCTCATACTTGCAAGCAGTGTCAGACGAAAGATATGAATATGTAGATGAATTCGATTATCAATTTTATTCCAATACACGATACGATTCTTTATCTCAACCTTCCGCACTCACCACATACAAAGCAATAAAACAGCCATTAAAGAAACGCACCTCACCTCGTCATTACCAAAAGAACTCCCTCGCGCTCGTAATAATTGTTGCGTCGATTCTTCTCTTCGAGGGCAATTTCGAGCTATGGCCCCAGCAGCAACGCATCGATTAAAATTATCCTCCCGCTGCAGCTTCCCATCATCGTCGAAGAAGCCTCTCGTGTATTATACGCGGCTGCGCCGCGCGCATAAAAACTAAAAACTCCCACGAAAAAAAGCCCGCCACCGTGCGCGCGAACTTTCAGTTTCTCGCGATCGCACGAGAGAGCTGTATGCGGGAGAGAAAATCCGTTCTCACGTCGAAGCTGGCGAAGAAAGAATCGGCAGCGACGGGGGAGAGAAAAGAAAGGAGCTGGAAAAAGTCGTGAAGGTCGCGACGGAAGTTGGCGCAACGCCTTCGAGGAGACGATGACGAAAGGAGACGCTGCAGGGGTGTATTTTTATTGGTTTTTTTTTTTTTTTTTTTTTTTTGTGGTAGAAAAGTCTAGTGTAATTTTAAAAATAACGAAATTCATTTTAATCGTCGATGACACATGACTAAATTATTTGCAAACTGTTCACCAACGTTCATCAATTTCTCCAGCATTCCCTCAGTCTCTCCCTCATTTCCAAAGCCTCCCGCGCACCGACTCTTTTTCTCTCCTCTTCCTCCTCTTCTCCTCTCGTCTGTCTCCGCTTGGCGCATCAGCGGCAAGCAATGCGAAATTGCCTTACGTGGAATCCGTGTGCGAATCGTTCGCGTACACGCGGCTGCGAGAGATCGTGATGGCCCAGGGCGTGCACGCGAGCTTACGAGAAAATTTGCGATTGACCTAACGAAATTGGACGAGGCGGACCACTCGGGGGCAAAAAGAGAGCGAGAGAGTATAGACGGGCTTTTTAACGAGCAGCACGCGGCACGCGGTCGCCACTGAACCTGTCGACTGCAGCGCGGCACAGTCTGACCCTCGCCTCGATTCATTCGCCCGCGTATAGCTGATGTACTTTTGCCGCTCTGCAACGCGAGGTATATTGTGTTTCGGCTGCGCGGATGCATTGTTTTTTTTTCTCAGTCGGAGCTCGGTGTAATTCGTGTATTGGTTCTTGGACGCGTAGTGGTTGTTGTATTAAGAGTACGCTTTTAATGTGGAAAGTCAAAGAGGATTTTAAATTTCCTGGATGATCAAAGGTTGTATTGTTTGTTGTGATGTTGAATAGAAAATCTTACCACTGGTAGCATCAACGGGATTCTTAAAGTAGTATACGTACCTGAAACAGATAAGCGAATAACGATGTTAAAAATCAATCAACATGAAGCATTAGTTTTGAGAACTTATCCTATATACTCTAAAAACGTGGTAATCATTATATTCGTCCTCTGATCGGCTGTTCGTTTTATCGCGCAATTTAACAAGTATTTTATTTTAAGGAGGTTCATCTGGTACGTCGCTAGTCAAAAAGAGGATAATTTTTATAAATTCTTATTTCCTTCTGATATACAAGAGACATAATATATTTTGGACTTATAAAAGGCTAATTTATAACAAAGAATGATTTTAGATAAAGATATCGAACTCTTTATGTAACAAAAAAATTTAATACAGACGACATTTGACTTCGTTTTTGAGGTTAAGTGCACATTTTTTTTATTAGGTCAATTAATTAGTATACATAGAGGTACCCATCAATCGTTTTCAAAAGCATTTTGAATTCATCAAATATTAGTTTTCTCATACAAAAATTTGCAACAAAAACTGTTTGTTAATTCAATAATTATTTGCAAATTAAAACGAGGAAAATGTGATTCTCCATAAGACTCCATGTAAAAATGGAAAAAATACTTTTATTAATATCTCGTCTCAAAGGTATCCAAATGACTCAAAATGTTGCATAAGCTTTTTATTTAGACATATCTACGTGTATGAATTTTTTCCCCGAATCTGTTTGTTATTTCTAAATCAGATGAACCTCCTTAAAAACACTGTTGATGAGTCTAAATTAAAATCAATTTTAATATACGTATACGTGTGTGTGTGGATATAGTTATCAAGTATCGAAACATGCAGAGCCGTTTTGGACTGGTCCTTTTGTCACCGCCTAAACTATCTGTGTCTGTGGCAGGTGAAAATAGGTGGCGCACGGATACTTTTTCCTTGTCCTCATAATAATATGCGCGTCGAGCCTAGATATAGCAGTGTGCCACCAATGTTAAAACTGTCTTGTTTGCCCTGCTGCTTTGGCTGCTCATGCTATAACTGATAGTCGCTTGAAAATCATAGGACTTGGCTTTAGTTTATCGAAGTTTGTTAACACTGCCTTGTTTGGCCTGCTGCTTCGTCCGCTCATGCTATAACTGATGAGAGCGTATAAGTCGCTTAAAATCAGATGGATATGTTTGCGAGATAATAATAGCCATTATACCGCCGTTAATTTCTTTGGGGATAAAGTTACCCTAAAACAAAGAGTACCGGGAGTAAGCGCAATAGCCGCGGGGATAATCGACCTCGGTGACATAATATAAATTAAAAAAATACTATACACTACTCCTGCTCAAACGATCCCATTACAGTCGCCAGAAGCAATCAATCCCCGGCGAAAGAAGAATCATCAAACAAACCGCATTCATAAACTACTATCCGTAAAACACACTTCCTGCGCAAAAGACGTCGTCGTCGTAGTCGTAGTTGTCGGTAAACGACTCTAAACAATCCGTCGATTAGACCTCCTATACACTAAAAACCGTCTCCTCGAGCGATGGAACAGAGCATCGCTGAGCGCACTTCCTGTCCCTCGAGCGTCTCCGGGCATCGGGTGACTCGCCTCTCGATCGCGACTTTTATTGTCGCTGCACTCAACGAGCCACAGGCAAAAAAGCGCGCAAAAAGGATGTTTGCAGAAACAACTCGTGGACGGTCGCGCCCAGTCCCTTGGCGCATTTTTGCAAAGAGTCCTCTTCGACGAAGCCGTCAATTCGCACTCGAGCGCTTTTACTGTCTTCATCTCTACGCCCTCGTATATGTGTTTTGCTGTGCTCTGTTTTTCAGAGGGATTTTCTTCGAATTCTCGCTGTAGTGGCGATGTCGAGAAGGAGGAGGAGTACGCGCGCGTAATTCATCGCGAGGGTATTTGTTTTTCGACGCCGGGGAATTTATGTGGCGGTTATGGGTAATAGAGGCGCTTGTTAGTCCGGGCATGAATGGACTTCTTGTGATGTATTTCTATATTTATTTTGAAGGGAAAACGAGGGTGAGTTACGATTATTGTCTGGGAGTTATTTGTGGAATTTAATTTATTTGTGTGGAAAAATGGGGTGACTTGAAATCGCAGAAAAATAATAGAGCAGTTCGAGGATGAATCAGAAGTAATTCTTGGGTTATGAAAACAGTCCAAATCTCAGAACAACATTGATTCGGGATGTAACTTGGAATATTTAACAAGTTTTACTTGCACAGAGTTTAGATCAAAGTAAGCATGATACCAGACTCGATTTGTGTATACACATATAAGCAGTGTATAACAACAATATTTACCACACTTGATTAAAGTTTGCCAAGATTCGCTTACGCTAACAGTAACGGCTAAACTTTGGTGCAGCTTTAAACATCGCTCTGCGATCGTAAAAATTTATTTATCATCTAGTAAATTTTGTAGTTTCACAAACTTTAAATCTATGGTTTGAAAATCCACTAAAATGCATGTGTCGTAGCTTAAAAATTGTTTCCAATCAACTTTCGCGTATAAAGCTCCATTACTAAATATTTCACGAAAGCAGACAATCATCACGAAAATCCAGCTTCAACGCTCACGCATACAAAATATCTCGCACGCGTTACATCAATGAATCAGGTCATCATAATCCACAAAATCTATCCACGAAATACTCGCCGCAAACAAACAACCCCACGCAAAATACGGAATAATCTCGAGCGCGCGCGCGCGCAAACATACCGAGATAATCAAATTTCAACGCGCAGCAGCGTCAACATAGTTAACAACAATTCAGCGCCGTAGTATACAAGCGTATATACATACAGCAAAGAAACGATTCAAATGGCGGGGATATGCCAGCGCAGCATCGGGCGACGGTCGTGCGCACTCACACAGTACACATAGAGCGCAAGAGTGTATAGCGTTCGTAGATTGGTAGGTGTAGCTCGAGGTATCTTATTGATCTGGTAGCCCGGGGCGTGTCATCTCTAGGCCTGTTTAGAGCCGCAGGGAGGACCAACGCAAGGGGCGCATGCGCGAGTTGGTCTCCCTCGGTCTCCCGCGCGCCCGGAGGGGTGACTTCCAATCACCGGGAGCTCCGAGCGCTTTATTTCGCTCGCGGCCCACAGCCGGCGGACCGGCGGCGGCGGCGGCGGCGGCGGCGGCACTTTCTCTGGTATAAGCGCGTCAGGGGGGTTGCTGCTGCGGAGAGAGAGAGAGAGAGAGAGAGAGAGGGAGAGATAAGGGAGGAGAGGCTCTAGCTCTGCAGTGTCGCTTAGCGATGGGTGTGTGGATATCTATATCGTGTGTTTTCAGGGTCTGTAGTTTTCAAAGAGATCGGTGTCCGGGATTCTCTATACTGCGGAAGATTTAGACATAGCTCGAGTTTGTGAATTAGAAATTATTTCTGTATCTACCTATCTTGTATCGAAGTTGACTCTTTACGCAATCTATACAAGTGTAATTATCTTCTATAGTGCAGCGAATAAATTGGTCCAAGTAGGCATGTAATTTCAGCCTGTAATTGTCAAGGAATGACGTGCATTATGACGATAATTAAAATACACGAGTGGCCATAATGTGCAATCGGGGATGTAGAATGAACCTTAATAGGTCCACGTATGTGCTGTACGACACACTATTAGATCAAACAAACAATGGCCAATTAAGTACGAATAATTATACATAGCACGAAACTAAAACCACCATAAACATTGAAAATGTCGTTTAACTTGAAAATTCCTGCATAACTGTATCGATGCTCAACTTCCGCTTCTTCGCTCAAAATCCTGCGGCAAACTCGTTCGCGGCTCGGGTTTTCGCGAGTGCGCGCTCTAAAACCGATTACAAAGTGCGTAGAAACTAGTCTGCTCGCTCTTGCATTATAGGCAAGGTTCTCTCTCGGCCGTTGGCTACACAAGTGCGAGCTAAACGATCGTTTCCCAGGCACGTAACGGTGAATTATGAATCGTGTTGATATACCTGATGCTGTGTGTGGGGGATTTGGAAAATCGACGAGCGGTATAAGTGTATATTTACGTAAGAATGCGCGCTTTTCCCGACGTAATGTCCTAATTTGGTCATTATTAATGATACCTAATGCTGTTCGATACATATACGATGAAATGTTTATGATATCGAATACACACGAGTTGTTTCGTTTATGTAACGAGTCGAGAAATACTTGAGCTAAAAATTGTTCATATGTGCAATCGAAAAACAAAAAAAAGAAATTCAGAAAATAATTCAGTTTGATACAGTTTTGCTACAGTGTTACACCACTATATGTACAAGTCGAGCGCAGAATTTAATGAGAGTTGTATCGAAAAGTGCCTTTGCGCCATCTATCTTTGCTAGTCAGAGGCTAATGGAGAAGCTTAAAGTTCAAGCGGTGTAGTAACACATAGAAATTCACTATTTCAATTTTTTGATCAATCAAAATCTGTTTTTCGTTGAAAGTAAAGTTTCGTTCGTCTAAAAAAATCGATTATCGTCGAAGGCTATATCGTCACCTGCAAACTTCAAGCCTTCGACAAATTTCGCCCTTTGTTCGCGCGAACGTCATTCAGCAATAACGCGGAAATAAAGAAGTATTTTAAAATTAATTTTTCTGCATCAGTTATATACTAATACAAAAAGCCTGCCGCATTAGGCAGAAATCAGGACTAACAGCGCGAGCTCCAGCTAATCAGGCACGCATGCATAATAACAAAAGTCGCGGCGGCGGCGGGGGATCGCATATACGGGCAGCCAAAAATTCAGATCCTTATCCAGAGCGAGCGCGCGAATAATGCGGCCTTCTTTCCTACTAAAACGCGCGTCCGGTATATGTAAAATACGATCGGCGTATACATCACAAAAGGAGAAGATCGAGTGAGTGTGTTCGAGAGAAGGGCGTCAAGAATATACATGCACACACAGCTACACGAAGCGGAGGGACGAGTGAATTAAGGGGGGGGGGGGGGAATAGCGAGAGAAGGGAAATTTTCGGAAATTCGCTACGGAGATTCGCTTTACAACCCTCATTAGATCCTACATAGCTGTCTTATCTGATAAATCCGAAACGCCGCGCTTGCAAGCGAGCAAAAGAGAGACTGNGGGGGGGGGGGGGGTATAGCGAGAGAAGGGAAATTTTCGGAAATTCGCTACGGAGATTCGCTTTACAACCCTCATTAGATCCTACATAGCTGTCTTATCTGATAAATCCGAAACGCCGCGCTTGCAAGCGAGCAAAAGAGAGACTGAACTCTGCAACGGGTGTTTTTCGCCTCCTCTTTTGTTACAAATTTAACCAGATAATGTTCCTCTTCTCCACGTCCACGAGGGAGAGATGAGACGCTCTTTTGATGTAGAGGGAAGTAAATTATTGGCTTTATACTTTGCGCGCCCGAATATATTATCAAGCTTTTGTTCTCTTCTGTAATAAATACATTATGATTATTGGGAACCGGAGACTAAATATGCATATTAGGCTGTACATACGCGAAATTTTGTCGCTACGAGCCAAGCCGAACCTAACGGGATGATTCTTATACGAAGCGAAAATATAACGATCCAGCGAAGAAGCGATAAAAAAAAGAAAGCCTCGTCGTGGTATGCAGAGCAGTCCGGCGAATAATCGATGATCACAGTCATAATAAGCGAATGGCCGGTAAGAGGTTAGCTGCTCGGGGTGCACCTCTCTCTCTCTCTTATACTCCAGGGTGGACCTGTGTGTATGCAGATAAAGCGAGAGAGAAAGAGCGGCAAGGAACGCCCGGAGGCGCGACTCGCGGAGATCATCTCCGGCTCGGCCCGTAATCCGAGGTGCGCATCGCGTATCGCGTATCCCATCGGAATCTTCTGCGCGGCTCTCGCTCTCTCGCTCTTGGATCTCCCGTACAGCTTCGACTTTTGCTCTTAATTTTCTTGGCTTCTTTTTTTTTCACTGTCTCTCTTTGCGACTTTTTGCGGTAGACTAGTGAATTTCGGTGATTATACGCTTTACTTCAAACTGAGAGACTATTTTTGAAAGTAAAATAAAAAGCTTACAGAGTACATCGGCTGATTCAATAAATGCAGCGCGCTAGATAACGGCCGATAACAGGCATTTCGTGATTTTAATTTCTGGCCGCGCTACATACCCCGAGTATAAATATTATGATAATTCAGCGTTTTAACCGGGCAACAAAACGAGCAGTCACGAGTATCCAGATTATCAGGCAAAATAAATAATGCGTCGCGCACGTTTCCCAGCGGCGGAGCCCAAGCTTCGGGAGTGCTAGTACGCGTATGTACGTTATTGATTTTGCACTCCGAAGCGAAAAATGTGCAACAGTATATTTTTACTCTTTTATTGAAACAACGGATAACTGGATACGTTCTCGTGATGCCGATACGCCGTTTCGCAAACATTCGGAATTAAATCAAAACAACGACGTCAAGTCATTTCGTCTGCAGTGGATTTTTCGAATTACATACTGTGAATTCGATTCGAAAATTTTAACGTCGACGTTTTGTAGTGAAAAAGTCCGAATAATGCGTCGAAATCCAGGATAAGACGGAAAGTTTAGCCATCGTCGAATATCCGTTTACGTCGCACACAAAAGCAAGAAATGCCATTACAGCGAGTCCGCGCTTAGACTCTAGACGCTATCCTAAGAAAGCTCGAAGAAAATAAAAGCCTAGTATGAAAAGCAGGAAAAAGCGACGGGAATAAGGGGAAAAAAAGGAAAGAAGAAGCTGTAGAGAGTGAAAAATGAGAGCTGAAACGAGGGGATGAGAACTACGTATGGCTGCTGCTGCTGCTGCTGCTGGCGAGGGTAGCTCTCGCCAGTGGCGCAAGCGCCCCTCGGGCGACGTCACATCGATTCCTCCGGGAAGAGCTTACAAAATGGCCGCTGGCGGCGTTATTCTCTCTCTCCCTCTCTCTCTCCGTTCGCCTTGCGCACACTATATGTATACCCTGTGTACACCCCCCCCTCTCTCTCTCTCTCTCTCGACGTCCTCCATATGCATATACTCTATACTCGCTCCCCGCATTATCAGCGCGCGCTCACTCGCGAATAAAGTCTGCGCGATCGGGACTTGCATATGCATGTGTCCGTATTGTATATAGCCATGCGAGAAAGAGAGACGCTCCGCTGTGTGCAAGTAGGGGTTGTGTGTACAGCCGCTCGATCGGGTGGAACGTATGCTTTACGCCCGATATCTTTTTCGTGTGCGGTTTGTAGCTGTGTGTGGGCTTGTACGCCTTTTTGCGGAAATAGCAAGGGGTGATTGATAATGAGCTTTACAGGTTTATGGATTGATTGTTGTTTTGCACGTTTTATTTGCTACTTTGCTGTAAGTGGTAGTATCGATGATATCAGTTTCCTGTGATTCAGTCTGGATTTAGTTTCCCACTGGTGATCGCAGGATATGTGACCTGCGGCACGAGCTCTCGTTCCAATTACGAATCTGTAACTATACAGTAGTTTTCCCAACAAAATACCCATCGCTGCTTCCATACCCATACATAACCAAAATACTTTCTCCGCACAAAAATTATTCCATAAACAACGAACATCATAGCTAAAAGACACCAGCTAAATTACCCAATACATCGAAAACGAATTAACCAATTTCCATCCAAAGCCAGCTCCCAGCAAGCTTCCGTGTCACTGCGGCACCGCAGCTCTTTGTGCTCTCCCGAAGCGCATGCAGCGGATGCGCGAGCCGGAGGAAATCGATGCACCTTGGAAGACACGCCGTCGCCGCTAGAAGAGAAGCCAACCGAGCGAGACGTCGAGGAAGGAAGGAAGGAAGGAAGGAAGGACAGAGAGAGAGAGAGAGAGAGAGAGAGAGAGAGAGAGAGAGAGAGAGAGAGAGAGAGAGAGA
>CM053170.1:14483625-14508594 GCA_012977825.3 Pteromalus puparum | reverse complement strand
AGGGAAGAGAGAGAAGGAGAGAGAGAGAGAGAGAGAGAGAGAGAGAGAGAGAGAGAGAGAGAGAGAGAGAGAGAGAGAGAGGCTACGAGAAGCTCATAGCAAGACGCGAGCGAGCGGAGTTACCATCGTGGAGGGAATTGAATTATTAACCGGGCCAGAAGGTGCAGCCTCGGGGACGCGAAACGAAATATCGACCCGGGCCGCGCACCAGCAGCTCGCGCTGAATATACAGCGTGTGTATAGACCGGCTACAGGGCTGCTGCTGCTGCTGCATGGTGTATAGAGCGACGCGAGAGGTATTAGGAGTCAAAATGCTAAATTGGTTATACGGCCCGAGCCCTTCTTCGCTCGACTTGACTCGCTTCCACTTGACTTCCAGATGCATATCATTGTTCGCCCCTAGAGAAGCTACTCGCGCTACTACCCGACGGGAGCTTTATCAACTTTGAACGAAGCGCTGTATACGCTGCAATGACTCTTTTCTGCATCACTGTATTCTGCGTTATTGCGTTAACAAAGTAATTCTACGGTCAATTTATTGTTCTGAAATATTATTACGATTTCCGGAAAGATCATGGAAAAAGAAAGAACAACGCGATATTAAACTCTTATCGGTATTACACACCAGCTTGTTTCGGTTTTAACTCGCGGCGATATACCGCCATTCGAAAAGCGTAAATAACCCTGAGAGCCATAAAGAAAGCTGTCGAATAAAATAAGGCCACTTTATTCGCGAGAGAGAAATAGTCGTTCACGCGTAATTGGACTTACATATTACACCGCACCTCGCATCTCGACTGATGCTCATTTTTAAGAGATCGACTCGTATATATATAAGACGGATTCGCTCAGACCTATAGAGTGGCAAGACGAGAGACAAGGCGTTAGGTTTATTATAATAATGCGCCGGAGCTTGTTTGGAGCGCGTCTTCTTCATTTCCTTTGGTCGATTGATGCCTTCAATAATGCCTAAGCGAATGTTTTGATTTGCAAGTTAGCCAACCCAAAGTTCAACCAATTTCAAATAAAAACTCAATTTTCTTTTCCATCAACTCGAAATCAACGCGAGTACGGTTGCACGAACAGCTCAATACCCGCGGAAGCGACAAAAAAGCGCAGCCGCTTTTATATACATATACACATCGAGAACCCACGGTGATTACTTTTACCGCGTTTTCAAAGCTCCCGTCAGCTCCACGCCCGTTTCTTCTTTCTTGTCTTTGTCTCCCAATCTCTCATCCACTGTGTACCCCCTCCTCCCGCACATCCGACATTATTTTCCGTTTCTACGCTGTGATATCTGCGACAATCGCGACGGGATGTTTTCGTTGGATGCGTCGAATATTGCTTTTGCAATAACCAAGTCCAAATGTAATACTCGATGATATATTTCGCTTTATACATTTTGCTCATACTGCTGCCATTGTATTTTCAGCGGTAAACAATTATTTGCGCAGGCAGCAATGAATCATATTTTCGTTTAATTTGCACAGTCGATGTATTTTTATTATTTAAACTTTAGGTAAACGCCCGTAAATGTAAACTGATGAGGATTTTATAATTCTGATGTAGTTTATGCATTTCGGTCGGATGCGCATCTACGCGGTGCACGATGTTTATCTATGTCTATTATCTGTAGGGTGTTGATGTAGGACTCGGACAACAAGCAGTGTGTACCGCTATGCTACATCCGCATTCAACGTTGCCTACCATAATAAGAGCTGCATAATGTGGATAGCCACGTCAATGTTCTCAGGCAGCACGACGACCAGTTATAATTTCTATTTGTGTAGACGAATTCAAGTGATCGCTTTGATGATGAATGAAATGGATATTTCCGTTCGATCTTTCTTTTTCTTCTATTGTCAATATATCGAACGTATTTGCTCTTCTTATTGAATCGAAGCATTTCAATATACATCTGAATTCAATAGCAAACTACAGGCATAGCCGAATGCGTGCATTTGAATATTACCGCGCATATATTTGCTTAACTCATGAACGTTAGTGCGTCAGAGCAACTAATCAAAGTCAACCCGTCCAATCACGAGTAGATACTAATCAGCAATCAATCAGCAATTAATTGTGCCATTAATCAAGTTCATGCACGAATTTCGTAAAATAACCGAATCGTTGCAGCCAATCTAGACATTATCTCGCAAACCGATTACAAAGTCTCTCTTTCTGATATTTCGATCGAACTAGTTTCCACGTACACAGCACTTCGACGGAAGCATTAATCTCCGCGTTCATTAGAGCGCCGACGCCTTTTCTCGAAAGTTAACTCTCGATATCCGATCGAAATACAAACTAAATTACAGGCGTGTCTGCAAGGCTCTGTTTGATTGCAATCGACGTTATATATAAACGTAGACCAATTTCGATCAAAGGTGCACATTTCGCTTTCAACTATAATACCAAACAGGTTCTATACCTACTGTATATAAAAATCCGACGAATTATTCAATAACCATAAGTGCGGGAGGTCCCAATCCCCCAATCGCCGGATAATCGCGCGCGGGCGACAGGACAAAAGACGGCTATTCTCATCAGGCTGCAGTGCTCTCTAGCTCATCGCAGATAAGGCAACCGGGGATGCTCGATTCTCGCTTCATTGTTGCTGTCGCGCGATTATGTATACCTCCCTATATGGTCTGTACTCTGTGTGTACGAGCGAGTATATAATACACCTCGAAAAGCCGGCTGCTGCTATTGGTTCTGTGTATGCGTTGTGTGTGCTCGTGCGTATAGGAATATTGGCGGACGCGCGTTTTTCCTCCCCCGCGCGGATCTATATTGAAGTGCATGTGTGTCGCTGGCTTGCGATTTCTTGTGCTGTTCCATTTTTATCGGTGGATTTTATTTTCGAGCTGCCTTTTTTGGTATGGGTTTTCATCGACGAGTGAAATTTGTATGCTGTTTTAAGAAATTACGTCGATAGGCACATCCACGATTTTAATAATGCACCTATTAAAAAAAAAAAAAAAAACTGTCCACATCGCATAATACTCCCGAATTATTCACCGATAGCGAACATAGCGCACAAATGCATCAATCCGCAAGCGCACACCCTTGACTGTATGTACGCACTCGCAGCCGCTGGATTGCTCTCTTTCACTTTCTCTCTTTGTTATCCCATCCCTCCCACGCCCTCGTGCACCTACACGTCCCTCCCGTGTATATCCCCGCACACGCATCAGCTCTCGGTTTTCCCCTCTGCCGCGACGCTCTATACTGTACAGCCGCAGTAGAGAGAGAGAGAGAGAGAGAGAGCCGGCTGCGCGCTTACCCTCTTCTCCCTCAATTTCTCTGTATCCCGCGGGCCGGGAGCAATCGTGATTTTGCCTCTCTCGCTCCGACGCGCAATGTAAACCGTCGGCGGCGGCGGTACAGCCCGACGAGCAACATGTGCGAGAGAGAGAGAGAGAGAGAGAGAGAGAGAGAGAGAGAGAGAGAGAGACCAGATGTACGCGGCCGCTTTTGTATCCCGCGGCCTCTCGCGAAATTCCGCGTACACGTACGCGCGGCAGAGCGACGTTTTATGCTCTCGCGCGACAATCGCAATTCACGAAATGTCGGCTGCTGCTATACTGCTGCCGACAAGTACTGCGGAATGAAAATACGGGGGCGAGAGCGCGGCGTGACACGAGCGCTGAAAAGAGCACCAGGATCCAGGGAAAAACTGGCGAACGCGAGAGCGTGACACCTTTTGCGCTCCCGCGAGCGAGCGGTGAGTTTTATTAAAAACGCGCAGTCGCGTATAAACTAGTTTTGACGTCAAGTTTGGAGAGAGAGAGAGAGAGAGAGTTCGCTTTTTCGGAGGGGGGGGGGGCGACTGCTGCTGCTATACTGTTTGTTTCTGGCTGTTATTACTTTTGGCGCGTATATCGCTTTGTTGAAGGCAGCGATATTTTTTTGTTTTTTTATAACGATTCGACGTGAAAAGTGCGATTTATTAATTAATACTCCGATAACAGTTTTGTTCACTCTTATCGAATAAATGTCGCACTCAGATAGTTCAAACATCATCCACTCCAGGTGAGCCCCTGTAAAAACCGGTAGCCGATCGTCGGCGAAAAGGACAAAGCGTCGACTCATCTCTCGAGTACACACACACGCACGCGGCGAACCTTTTCCCAAAACTGCGTCGAAAGGATTACCTCGATGGCCCCTGCAACGCTCGCGTCATCTCTCTCTCTCTCTATCCAGCAGCATCCCCGGGGCGATTCTCGGTCGCGCCATCTGTTTTCGGGTAAACACGCGGCTCGAGCTGTCTCGCTCTTTCCGGGGGTAGCCTCGAGACAAAATTCAATTTGGCCGGATGAAGCGTAAACAAGCCGGCAAAAAGAGAGCGCGAGCGAGCGAGGGAGGCAGCGGCGCATATAGCCACTGCGAGAGAATCGTGTACGCAGTTTGGGCTTCTTTATTCCGCGAGGATTCTTGAATTATTCAATACCGACGTGGGCTTGAATTTTTGCGGCCCATCGAGAAATGTTCGCGGAGATATCTGGCTGTCGTTGTAATTCGGTGGGGAAGTATTTGGATTTCGAGAGGTTTATCTGATTTTACGGCGTTTGCTCTACGGCGAGACTTCGGGATTCTTGTTGTGGAGGTGACGAAATGTGTATAGAAAATTATCGTATTGCGATTGTTGCAGCGACAATTTTTTACTATAATGGTACTTTATTGATTTTAATTTTTATCAACTTCAACGGGCTTGACAGCCCTCTATTAAATGACATCATAATAATACGTGTAACACACTAAACTCTGAGTACAAAACAATTACGTGATTAAAATAAACGTGTACAACATCAGTAAGCCCAAAGATTATAACATACCGATATCCGTAATTTAAAAGTATAAAGCATCAATCGAATTATATTCTGAATTTGATAAATTTATTTATTTATTTATTTATTTATTTAGAACCATTTTCCAATGCCTTTGAAACAGGCATCCCACAGAGGTAAATAAAATTACCTGTACATAGGAACGTACCTGTAATACATGATAAGATTACGAAATATCATTATACATTTTATTTATATGCTATATCTAGATTTTTGTTTTTGATTTGGCACATATTATTATTTACCTGTACAAGAAGTGTCAAAATTATCTGTACCGACGTTCTTTTTAATCCGAACATTTCGCTGAATTGAGCTTCGTGTGTTATTATTGTTATCTATACAAGATAAGATTTACACGTGGTGGCGAAAACGTGTACAGTCAAGCAGACATTTTCAATCCATCAGATATATTATATTTTATTCGATACAAATCAAAGCTATACTCTGCAGACATATCAGGCGCCGATTGCGTCAACTGTTTTTGTGTCTGATTTTTAAATGTCGAACTCGAGTATCCTTACTGTCTCGCGTATCTTCGTTTTAAAAAAAGACGCGACACAAGCGAATTCAATAACACATCCCCGATCCAAAGAAGAAGAAGAAGCGCATCCAAAGCCTCGACAGCCAATCAATCGATAAAGCGCGAAAACCTCTCAAAGACTTCCGGTCACCCCGTCGGCAGGCGCGCGCAAAACGTATACCCGTACACTGTATATAGATACTTAGCGGTCTCGCGCACGCGACCGAATAATACGGGCAATGCGGCAAAAAGAGGAGCTGCGAAGAGAGAAACGAGCTGGCAGCCGAAGGGGGAAGATCGATGCGCTCGGTGTCAGCGTCATAATTGAATGAGTACCCGGTCGGTGCCTCTGTCGGCACTCACTCTCTGGCCGCTCGCTTGCGCGCGCGCGCGAGTATATCGCCCCGAGCCTCTTTTCGGCTCTCTTTACCTTCGCCGGCCCGGGACTCTCTGTCTGCGCCCCGAGTAAACTCCTCTTCGATTAATTACTCCGTGCAGGCGGTGCAACACCTCGGTGACGCTAGATGATACTTTTGTCACTTCTTCTGCGCCGCACCTGTACGGTTGAGTTTTATGTTTTGGTTAAATTTTTGCGATATTTGGATCACATCATAATTATGTATAGGTACTAGGATTAACGAAAAGTTAACGAAACATTGGCGATATAATATAATTATATTGTAAATACATCTACTGTAGTGTATAGATAACCAAGAAAAAATATTTCTGGTTCTATAAACCAGCTGTCGATTCCAATCATTTTTCATCGAAAACAACTGCTCCGTCAAATTTTAATTATTGATGATAATTCTTCTACTATTTCTCGTATGTGTACTGTAAACTATAGTTACAGACGCGCGATAAGTGATATTCAATTCGTGTACGACTTGAAGATAAGGATTAAGTTCATTTGAGTGCGATTCATACGCTTTGGACGTTTGATTTGTGAGTATCGAGCAAGATTAGCAGATAGCGTATAGTATTGATGCAGCGTCACGATTTTTTTACCTACTTGTGTAACATTGATATTTCAACGTAAACTGTGTGATGTGTGATTAGAGTTACTTTGAACTTTAAAATATGTCTAACAAAATCTTAGAATAAGATCGAATCAGAATTATATTTCGAAGAATTATACGCGTTTATTGATTGCGCCATCGTCTGAATGTCACTTTTAATCAGTCGATCGATCGTCTCGTTTCCAAACTATTCACACGAAAACTAATTTTAATTACACTAAGTTTCGAGGTCACAGAATGAATAATCATGATTACAAATCATGACGACAATCGTTGTACATACTTCCTGATTACAATTTTAATTTTTACTACGAGGAAAAAAACTTGACTGACGGAGATAGAGGACGTTTCTTCATCACACAATATTTCTTGTAGTAGCAAAATATGAAAAAGGCCAAGATGGAATTTCGGTTATGCAGTATCAAAACCACGCGAATTTCAGTCCAATCTATATGCAAAAAAGCCGAATTAAATTTTCAATGAAGACATTTCGTCAAAAACAGCTGGTGCAGCTGGTGCAGAAAAAAATGTAGTCTCTTCGACGAGCATACTTGCAAGGTGACCTACTACTTTCAGTGGACGCGCTATTTTTAGACCAACTTTGAAGGCTTTGCGATGTCTCGGTTTTATCTCAGTAAGTACTCCGTACGTCGTTTGCAGCTTTGAAAAATTATCTTCGTCTCTATGGTAGTAGCGATGAAACTCTTTATGCTCGGAATCTCGCCTGCCGTCCCGCAAAGCGCTACTTTTTACTTTATTCGACGAGACTTTGCTCTATGTACATTAGTATGCTATTTAGTTCAGCTTTTATGGGAGACTTATAGAGCGTGAAATGTTTCAAGACTCATCACAAGAGTTTTTATACAAGTATAAATTTAAGTTTTGAAAAGACCCAATTTTGCCACATTTTTATTGGATTAAAGAAACCCACAAAGCCCAGTATATGTTATAGCATGAGTGGCTCAAACAGTAGGTCTAACCATATGGTTTTGTCATAGGTAAGACTCCCCTATATGCACTTGGCGCACAAATCGTGATGAGGAAAATAAGAAAGTGCCTATGCGCCATCTACCTTGACTAACCACAGACTATTATAGAGGACATGATAGTTTAAGCGGCGAGGTAAAGTCCAGTCCAAAACCGATTCCGTACTTTTATTTTTGCATACCGTTGGCAGGGTGACAGATCATTTTTCTTATTTACAGCTGCATCAGACAAATATAAAGAATTTAAAAAATTTGCGGAGAACGTTTAAAGTTGCTTACAGTGAATTAAACAACGAAACAAATGATCCTTTACAGAAAAAATAAAACAAGAGAATTACAAGAAGTTCCCATGCATATGGCTAACGCCACATATAATTCCTAATCGCCTTTTAATATATTTCACGGACTCGAGAAAAAAGCGAGTCCTTCTAGGAAACGGCAACCCCCTTCCGAAACTACAGCTAACGAGCTCCGAGTAAATCGCATCTAAATAAATTTGCGTGTGAAATGTCGATCATCCCGACCTGAAGAAGCAAAGCCCGAAAGAGTGAAAATAAATGAGCAAAAAAATAGAAAAAAATATATATATATCGAGCATCATGCATGCAGATTTGAATCTTGCGGGCGCGCAGAGCTTGAAAGAGACACCAAGTGTGGGAATCTCACGTACAGCGCCGTGCCGGTATGCCCGGAATGAAGGGCACGCGAGAGAGGCCTAACCCGGCCATTAAGCCCTGGCCCTAATATCTAATTATTTAATAAAAGTATGTTTACGGCGTGGCGCACAGTACGGCCCTCCGCGCCGGCAGTTCCTTCTTCCTTCCTTCCTTCTTCTTTCTTCTCTTTGAGCGAGCAGTCCCCGACGGCGAGAGGGCCTCTCAGCGGACGGTGAAAAAAGACCAATGGCTCTTCCAGGGGGAGGATCCCCGAAAAAGAACGAACCAGCAGTTTAAAGGGGTCGAAGGTCGGTCCAGCTGCGGATGAGAGACGGCTCTGCGTTTTGCGCGCCGCCGATCTCTCGACTGTATAGAGCGCGTATAAGGGCTTTTTAACCGCTCACTTAATACTTGATTTTGCATACCACGCGTGCCTTCGCGTACACGCGGGATGATTCCCTTTTTTGCTCGTCTTCGCGATCGTTGAGGATAAGGCGGCGTTGTTGGCGCTTTGTTTTATTGCGTCCTTCTCGAACGGCAGTATTGTTTGTTTGAAAGCCGTGCCGTTATACTTATTTTAATGAGTAGATTGTGGCAGTGTTTTCACTTGTCTTTTTAGGGGTTATTCGTTGGTGTCATTGTTTTGGTGATAGCTGTAGGCATTGTTTTAATAAAATCGTCGAAACTTTGCGCACTCAAAAGAAGGCCATTTTACTCATTTTACGACGATCGTTACTTTAGACCTTTCCGCGAAGACACTTATACTTTTTGTACTGAGAACCAATTTTTGACAAGTGCGCGCTACTTTTCCAGGTGAAGTGAACCAAGCTGGACTGTTATTGTACTTTAGAAGAGACATGGATAATCATTCTATTCGTCCTCTGATTGGCTAACCTCGAAAAGTGTGTATTTTATTCTGGACTATGGCCCTTTCGTTACCGCAAAAACTCTCAGTGTCTGTGACAGGTGGAAATAGGTGGCGCATTGGCACGTTTCCATTTCTCATACAACCATTTCTCTTACTGCCTTCTTAAGCCTGCTGCTTCGGTCGCTCATGCTATAACTGCGCATGTTTACCAGTCGTTTTTTTTTCTACGTATTATTTTCTAGCTCCTGCTAAATCACTGATTATTATCGCATAAGCTGACACATTGTTCTACGATTGTCACTGTCCAAGTGATGATAAACACATGAAAATACTTGCTTATATGTAAATTCAATTTCAGCCAGTAGTGTTTCCGTGAATTCGTAGCCTTCCAAAAACGTGCGAAATGCTTGACCTATGTGTAACATCTCATATTCACAGTCTCGATAATTATCCTCAAGGCCATACTCGCAGGTGTCCATACTAAAAGGTTCTAAACGTCTCACTGACGATCCGTTTCCACACAATCTCCGGGTTTCCTAGTTAGGTATAATCAAATCCGACTCTGCGATGAGTGTAGGCCCTACACATGTATACACTATATTCTAATTCAGCCCAAGTAAAAACTCGAAACTCAGGCTTTTGCATTCGTTATACGAAGGTATAATGATCCTAGCGCGAGCACAACCCGGCATTCAAAAATATACAAATGCACGCTGGACGAGATTAATATTTAGAAATGCCGCTAAGCTTCCAAGAACGCGAGCCGTGTATATATACACATCATCTTCCTTCCGTGTACGCCGATAATTCCCATAGCATCAGCTCTCGCTCCTCGAATCGGCGGGGAAAAAAGGAGAGCTATACTCCCTCGGTACGCCTCCAGAAATTCTTCGCGGATCCGCACGTTCGCACGCGCCCGCGCAATGCCCGGCAATTACACACACACACACACACACACACACACACACACACACACGCACACACACACACACACACACGCGCGCGCACACACACACACACACACGCGCGCGCGCGCACACACACACACATATACACACACGGGCGAACTATACTCCCCCGCTCTCTCTCTCTCTCTCTCTCTCTCTCTCTCTCTCTCTCTCTCTCTCTCCCCGAAAACGATGCGCTCTTCGAGAGTTTCTCCGAGTTCCGTGTATACCTACGGCGGCGGCGCGGACTAATGGAAATTACAGTGGTGGCTAAGTGGCGCGAGAGGATAAAACTCTTTCTTTCTGGCCGATGCTCTCTTTCTCTTTCTCTGACTCTTTCGCGCGCGGCGGCTATCTCTTTCGTATATACGAGCATTTTTTTCAGTCGCGAGGGAGGCTGCTATTGCTGCAGCTGCTGCTGCTGCTGCTGCTGCTGATGCGACCCGTATGGGAAGGCCGAGCGCGCTTTTGCCGGCTAATCAACGGTTCGGCTGCGGCAGGTAGACGCGCTCGGCGCATAACTGTGATTTTCGGCTAGGTTCTGTAAAACTCGCATAAAGCTTCGTGTGTTCTTTCCAGCCCGGCTTTTTTCTTCTTTTTTGGAGACGAGGTTTATACGCTCGCTGCACGGGTTCAAGGGTAGCCGCGATTTTGGCGCGATTGCGGTATTAGAATGATATTTTCTGTTTGTTTGTTTGTTTTTTTTAAAGGATATTGCAGGTCGATTGCAATTAGTGTACAGCTGATTTACGCAGAAAACTGTGATTGTGAATAATAGCTGATTGACAAAGGAAATTGAATGACTACTATTATCAGTGTTTAGTGTATCGAGTACTTCGTGGAAAGATTTAAAATTACCACGCATAGATGTTGTGATGGGTTAGCGATTAATAGATGTTGAAAGTTCATTATACAACGTTTCGATCACGTGCTCAGAGTCGAGTGTTACCGTCATAATGTTCATTCTTCAGCGTAGCGGTAAACAGTTTCCTTGAATTGGTAATTCGTAAAACTAATATTTCCAAAAAACACGTTTATTTTGTGTTTATATTTTGTCAAATAAATCTTACGGACTTTTAATACACGATTATTAAAATAAAAATAAATACTTCGCTCGACCAAAGAGGGAAGTGACTTTACAAATTCTACATTGTAATCTATATTGAATTCTGATCAGTCAAATCAAACGCTGAAATCTTATCGCGCCAATTATCGACATTAACGAAACGTTTGACCGTCGACTTATCTTCGGTATTGCTTCAACTCGAAGAGTTTTTTATTAGAAAGCCTAAACATTTACAAATAATAAATGATAACTCGTGTACTTTACATGAATGCGTCATATGATTCGCGAAAAATTGGAAGTGCTTAACACCTGTATACTTTTATCAAAACGATTAAAAATACAGATTACAGAATATTTCGAAATACAAATTATAATTTCAAAATAAAAAACGGTCGAATTACTAACGAAAATAATATCGGTACAAATAATGTATCGCAGAAGCGTTCGAAAAAGAATCTACCTTCCTAAATCTCTTCGACATCTCGCGCTTCGCATCTCCTGCTCTTTTTGATCTCGGCGATCGCAAACTTCAAGCAGACGCTCCTCTGCATGCGAATCAAAAACTCCCCCTTTTGTTCGCGATCTCCGCGCACATCTCTCCGTCCGCACGTTCATATCCTCTTTTTCGAAGGATTGCTCCTAGTCTCAGCTCTCTCTCTCTCTCTCTCTCTCTCTCTCTCTCTCTCTCTATGGTATTAGGGGATTAGGGCTATCAGGCGCCAGGGCGTTCTTCGGGGTCAAGTAACCTTTTCATTCGAGAGAGCAGGCCCTTACGGAACATAGAATAGGCCCCGACTCTCGCTACAAAAAGGCCCCGAAAGCGAAGGCGAAGGTGGAGGAAAACATTGATGCGAGCAATGCTGGCCCTATGAACCTCTTTCTCTCTACTCTAGAGTCCCTGCAAAATGTATAATTATAAGGAGGAGGATGGATATGAGCCTTGTAATTTGGCTGGCGCCATACCAGCCAAAGAAGACTCGCAGACTTTTGGAGACACGTACGTGCTAATTATCAAACTGGAGTGAGAGAAGAGAACAAGGGTCCGTGTGTTATGGTCGAGCGAAGGATATGGCTGCACACGTGTTGCGGAGTCTTTGTAACTCTTTATGGGTCTGTCGATATATATATATATATATATATATTTGACGCCGCTGCAGATGATGGTGTTTTAATTCCGTGTTTTGCTTTTGCTTTGTCTTCGTAACCTTTAGTGCGGGGGATTTAGTCAAGTTTCGATTTTGGGGGTGTTGAGTGATAAACGACTCAGCGGTGATTTGTTCTTGTCTGGGAATCGGTCTGGCCAAATCTATAATTTTGCGCTTTTGTTGCACGTATACATTTAATTTCTGTTTATAGAATGAAGACAAGAAATATCGTTAACACTGAAATGCACGCAATGTTTTAATGTTTTTTCAGAAATTCAGGAACGACCAAAAAATATAGTCAATCAAATAAACTTTAAAGTCTTTAGGATCTACATATGCTATATCGACTCGCCAATTCTAAGACTTACTTAGGAACGTAATGTACTATTATCTTATCTCTATATCTTATGTATTTCCAACAGTAGCATTTTAAAACCGCGATCATATAAATATAAAGCATGAGAACAATAGGAATTACGCATGCTCACAGCTACTGCATTTGAAACATGCATGAAATTGTGTTATTTCTCTGTGGACTTCTTGTCCTCTCTCAAGGTCAGGATTATTTATATAGTATTTATTTTGCAAACACTATTTTAAGATAGACCTAATAATACGTTGCTTTACAGGGCGAACACTCAGCCCGAGAATCGTCAATGGTACTGATGCTAAGATAGGGGAAATTCCTTTCCAAGTATAAAGTTTTTCTTTCATCCAGATTTTATGATTTTTAAAATAAATATTTTTCTTTGTCGACTAATATTGGATCTTTGTTTAGGTATCGCTGCAAAAAAACGGTAGCCATTTCTGCGGAGGATCTATCCTAAACGAGAACTATGTCGTAACAGCAGCTCACTGCGTTCGAAAGTAAGAAAATGTCTTTTCCAATTGGATTTATGCACCTAATTCTTGTACACTTTTCGAAAAAGGTTCAGATTATCACCCAGCGTCGTAAGTGTCGTTGCTGGTACACTTGAATACAGAAAACCAGGCCAAATCCGTCAGGCCGTAAAAATCACAATGCACGAAGATTATTCTCCTGGCAACGAGTTTGCCAACGATGTAGCTTTGGTCAAAATCAAGACTCCTTTTGAATTCAACAAAATAGTGCAGCCAGTTCCTCTACCAGATTCACACACTAAGATCGCCACCAACAGTACCGCTTTTGTCTCTGGGTGGGGCAGACTTGGAGGTGTAAGTATATTTCTATGACAGATTTTTGTTTTATTAAAACTTTCGGTATCACTCTTCAACAAAATTAGAAGTGTTATTATTTTTAATTTATTTTACTGACCACAGGACAGCGAGGTTAGCTCCGACACTCTCAAGAAGGCTAAAATCTGGATTGCTGACCCTGAGTACTGCCGTGAAGTCATGAAGAAGCAAGGCAGGACAATTCACCCAACTCAGATTTGCGCTAACGATCCGTCAACCAGGAGAGGGCAATGCAACGTATGTAGTGAATTTTATTCTAATTACCATTTTTTTTAACCATTTAGTTTGAACAATAACCTTATATTGGCATCTTAATTTTTAGGGAGACTCCGGTGGCCCATTGGTTGTCGACGGCAAGCTTACCGGTATCGTTTCCTGGTCAATCAAGGACCCTTACTGTGCTAGCACTGAATACCCTGGTGTTTACACTCGTGTTCCTGAATTCGTCGACTGGATTCTTGAACATGCCGTTTGATTAAGACAATGTTAATTTTTTCGTGTTATATACAACGATAGTTTCTGTACAAAAATGGTAAAAAAAGGTGCATGTACTTTTCATTTACATAATATTCTTGCGCAATGTTGATTTATTTTTTAATATAATGATGATATAATATATAATAACCACGAATATCATGATAGACAATGCAAAGAATTATCAAATATTAAAAGTAAGACGATTGCTAAATTGTAGTAGTATTACCGGTTGCACTTTGCAAGCGACGAGACCGAAGTGACAAAGAAATAAGTCAAAGGCTGAAGAAGAACCGTTTTCTTAATTATTCTTCTGTATTCTCACTCTACGAAAATGTAGGCTTTCACGATGTATTGAAAATTTAATTTTAAGTGTTAATTTATTATTATGGTATGTATATATATATATATATATATATATATATATATGACTATTTTTGATACAACTGTTGATCTCTATAAGAAATGATTTATATATTTTATTGTATATTTTTTAATAAAGGCTTGAGAAGGTCCCCACCAGGGACGAAAAGTCGCCATATACATATGAAAATATGAGTTGTTAATGTTTCCTGGGTTGTCCTCTCACTTTTGACGAAAATTTATATATGTTCTTAATTATTAAAATTTACATGAATGAATAATATGGTTAAAACATAAGTTAAAATTATTATTGTTTTCTTTATGATGGGTCTTTGTGATGATTTGTTCTTATCTTTGAATTGAGTCGATCAAATCTATAATTTTGCGCTGTTATTAGTAAAAGATTCACGTCTATACTTTTTTTTGTTTATAGCATGAAGACGAAAATTATTATTGATATATTAGCAATGATGGTCAATCGAATAAATATTAACATTAGTGTAACGGATACGACTGACCTTTCAATCAGCCATCGGCTGTATCATGTGATTTTAAATGATACGGATCTGTCGAGGGAAACATTTTATGACTCAAGATAATCTTAAGAGAGTTCGGCAAGTACGCAGAAACAAGATTTTTCGTAACACCGGGCCGAAAGTACTGTAATCCTAGAGCTGATAGCACGTACACTAAGACATTATTATTTAGAGCTGATAGCGCGTACACTAAGACATTATTACTTCAAGCTCATATAAAAGAAACAAATATATATTGATACGAAAATTGTCAGTAAAAATCAGTACTCAATATCGAGGAAGTATCACCCGTAAATCGTACGCTACATTAAATCAGCGTCTTTTAATCAGCAGATAATAAAATGATTGTAAAAAAATCTGGTCAAAGAATTTAATCAATGTTCCGAGTGAAACAAAAGATTTTACTATCTAATCTCGATATCTTTTGTATTTCCTGCAACCGCATTTGACAACAGAGCATATAAATACTATGCGTTCGAGAAATTCTATATTTTCACAGCTGATACACTTAAAAGATGCTGAAAGTTGTGTTATTCCTCTGCGGGCTTCTTGCCCTCTCTCAAGGTTAACATTGTTTACTGTGTCAATATAGTAATTATTTTGAGACGAAATTAAATTAATACATTTTTGTTATACAGGGCGAACACTCAGCCCGAGAATCGTCAATGGTATTGACGCCAAGAAAGGTGAAATTCCTTTCCAAGTGAGTTTTTTACTTACGCTTAGATTTTATAATATTTTAAATAATTAATAATTTTTTTCCCGAGTGATATTTTATGGACCAATTTCGTATTTTTGTTTAGGTATCTCTGCAAAGATACGGCAGCCATTTCTGCGGAGGATCTGTCCTAAATGAGAACTATGTCGTGACAGCAGCTCACTGTGTTCAAGGGTAAAAATCAGCCTTGTTTAGATCGGTTTTATTCATCTAATTCTTGCTTACTTGATGAGAAAAATATGTTTGACGTATGTTTTTATTATGATATATTTTTGCAGATCATCGCCCAACGGAATCAGCATCGTTGTAGGTACGCTTGAATACAAAAAACCAGGTCAAACCCGTGAGGCTGTGAAAATCACAATTCATGAAGGTTTTTCCCCTGCCAACTCGTATGTCAATGATGTTGCTTTGATAAAAATCAACACTCCTTTCGAATTCAACAAAGTGGTGCAGCCAGTTCCTTTGCCAGATCTACACAGCAAGACCGCTACCAACAGTACTGCCGTTGTTTCTGGATGGGGAGGACTTGGAGGTGTAAGTATATTTCTGTGACAGATTTTTGTTTTAATCAAAGATTCAGTATTGCTTTTCTCTCGGCTTTTCTTCTGTTAGATCAGATTCAACAAATTAGAAATGCTTCTATTTTTAATTCATTTTACTAATTACAGGCTAACGGCGGTATCCCCGACACTCTTAAGAAGGCTCAAATCTGGATCGCTGACCCCGAGTACTGCCGTAAAGTCATGAAGAAGCAAGGCATGACCATTCACCCAACTCAGATTTGCGCTAACGATCCGTCAACCAGGAGAGGACAATGCAACGTATGTAGTGAATTTTATTCTAATTACCATTTTTTTTAACCATTTAGTTTGAACAATAACCTTATGTTGGCATCTTAATTTTTAGGGAGACTCCGGTGGCCCATTGGTTGTCGACGGCAAGCTTACCGGTATCGTTTCCTGGTCAATCAAGGACCCTTACTGTGCTAGCACTGAATACCCTGGTGTTTACACTCGTGTTCCTGAATTCGTCGACTGGATTCTTGAACATGCCGTATAAAACTTCATGAATTTGTTCGTTACATAATATAACGATAGTTTTTGTGCTAAAATTGTTCATCACCATCAAATATTCAACAAAAATAAAAAAACCGCTGCCAATTCATTGGCACGTAGCTTCCTCCAACGAAATTTATTGTTCCAATAAATAAAATATTGTTTTAAAATACAGTATGTGAATGCTATTTTAATTATTTCTAAGTTTAATTATTTTACTGTAGAAGCAATTTTCTAATAGATATAACGAGAAACGAACTACTCAAGCTTACTCCTTGGTCTTTTTAGTTTGACCCCGCGCACCTCACTCCACGTCCCTGGGTTTGACCCTTAGACGGCACAGCCGAGAAACTCATCACGACCACACCACACTACCCAATTCCGCCCGCGTAACTATATATATATATATATATACTAGTGGGGCTTCGCCCCCCTGCTCGCTTCGCTCGCCAACCCCCCATTTTAGTTTTTGTTTGATTTTTATTTTTCAACTGTTATTTTCGTTATCTGATGATTAAGTTCTAGTTGGCCAAGAACAATCTTATTGTATTATATAAAATTTGTAGATCATAAAAAGGTCAAGAATTTAATGTTTGTCGAAATAGAGAAAATCGAAAGAAAAAAAGTAAAAGTACTGAATTAACGCCGAACTTCTACTGCTTATGGCATTTAAAATATATAATTTTTTTTTCATTTTTTTGGAAATTGTTTTGAAATTAATTTTGATTCTACCCACTTTCAATTATATGTTACAATTATACATAAATCTGGTCCACTACTTTTTCTTATAATAACCATTGCTGCGTTGTTGAATGACCTGTGGCCTCTAATATATGTTGATGATCGATCTTTTCGTTTTTACGTAGCATAATGAGGAAACAAATATGTTTTTCATTTTATTAATGTTTTAGTTTCTAAAAACTCAATTATTAAAAAATAAAATTTTTGTTTCCTACCTAGGGAAGCTTTGCATTTTACAGACCAAGTTAAGTAAAGAAATAAGGCACAAATCATATAAAAAATTTGGATCCGGACGTATTTTCTTGTTATCTCAATTCTTATTTCTATACGAATTTATCGATCTCTGCAAGTTAAATATACTTCTTAAATCTTTACTTGTAACTGCTCATTAGCTTTATTTAATTTATTTTTTGTCAACATTTTTTCGAAAACTTAAGTTTAAATCTTGCACCTAAGTACATGAGTTACAATTTTTACTCCAATAATATTTAAGGGGGTCTCAAACCCAATTTTTACCGACCGAGTTGATAGAACGAGTACTCGGTAGAAAATTGCTTGAAAGTAAATAAATACAGTGAATTATCAAAAACCAAGACATAGTTGCCCTTCGTCTCGGAATCATCTACCACAATGCAAAGTTTCAAGTCAATATTCAAATGCGTTAACAAATGGCATTTGAACAAAAACCAGTAGCTGCAGCGTGTGCATGTTGAAAATTTCGTTCAAATGCCATTTTTATATGCGTTGACAGATCGACTTGAAACTTTGCACATAGATATAAAATGATGAGAGAAAGGGCAACTATGTCTTGGTTTTCCATAAATTGAACAAAAAAAAAAAATAGTTTTATTATCATCCAAGTGACGCCGAACAGCTGTTCGTTGCTCTGTCCGCGGCTCTGGCGAAGTGAGTACGACGACTGCGCATACATTGTGCGCATCGATCTGGGGACCTACTTGCGTCTGCGGCGATACGTTCACGCAGCCGCCACTCGCCAGCCGTGCCTTGTGTTTTGACGTTTTGAAGCTGCATCCCGGCCTTCGCTCGTTCGGTTCAACTTCAAGTTATTCAAAGGTATTAATTGTATAAGTGCAGCACGTCGACGCGATACAGCAGTGTTAGTGTGCTAATCAAAAGCGCATATGTTTTCAAGCAGCCTCCGCTCAGCGCGATCTCGCTCGCGGATCTGCTGCTCACGGCGAGACTCGCCAGTGCTTCGTTTACTTCTAATGCAGTGCGAGAAGTATATAAAAGTGATGCTCCGGAATATCAGCTACGATGCAGTGTGTGAGTGTCAGTCCGTCAAGGAGTGCTGCAGTAGAGGAAAATACGCAACTCCAGCAAGAAACTTGACTTTTTGCGCTTGGAGGTTATCCCTTGTTTTGGTGTCTGCTTCTGTTGCTGCTGCTGGTGCTCTTGCTGCTTCCACTTCTGCGTATACATTCAACTTTCAAGATGCATTCTAGATGTGGATCGACTATCACTGTTTGTGCTGCTACTTCTACGGCTGTGCTGATACCTTCCTCCGACATACTGTCTGGATGAAGATTCGTCGACACTCAAAATTCACAAGTATTTCTTGTGTTATGTGCAGTGAAATCAGTGATTACGTGGTTTTATTATGTGTAGATGACTCTATAGCTGATTTACACTGTCTGTGCATTATAGGTTGGCATTGACGGCTACAAACAAGATGACTCTGGAGCTGGATAAAAACTGTCTGCTGCTACTGATGCTGGTTGGCGTTTCGAGAGGCTTCAGTTATCTGGAGACGACTCTGAAACCAGGTTCACGCTCTTTGGTGGTGATGGCTGGCGTTGCTGAAGGCTTCAATCAGCTGAGGAGGACCTTGGAACCATGTTCACACTCACTGGTGGTACTGGCTGGCGTTGCTGAAGGCTTCGAACATCTGAGGACAACCGTGGAACCAAGTTTACGCTCTCTGGTGCTACTGGGTGGGGTTGCTGGAGGCTGGAGGCTTCAGTCAGCTGAGGAATGACGCTTGGAACCAGATTCGCACCGCGTTTGTTTGGACAGGTAGCGTTGCAGGCCCCATTTCAATTCATCAGAAGACAAACCGCTGGGAACTGAAATCACAGCTGTTCGCTGGCCTGGTTAGACGACCCTGAAGTTGGAAGTTGCTGTATACCATTCTAAACAGCTGTACATCAAGGACTACAGTAAGGTCCTCTGACGGGGTCTGCTGTTACTAGTACGGAGTCAGTACTGATGGAGTTACTGGTCCACAGTGTACTCCAGCTGCATATTCAGGGGCCACTGCCTGGCGAACTGCTGTGTGTGCAGCTTTTTGCTGCTTGTATTCATACATCAACTGTTTTGCCCTGGCTGCTGCTACTCGAGCTTGTCAACTGCTGCAGCTGCAAGTAACAAGCAACTCCTCCTGCAACAGCTGTATGTCAGGATTCACCTACTGGTCCTCGACCAAGATAAAACTTGCTGCTTTATACTAGTACATCTCCTTTTATACGGCTCATAAGTGAGCTTCTGAGGCTTCTTGTCCTTCCAAAGCTTTTGCAGGCCAAAATTTGTCGCAAGTCTATATGATGATATAGCACATCTAATATAAATTTAAGTTTTTAAGATTTTTGTGTGGTTAAACAATTGTAATCTCAAACCTTCATGGTAACAATACACTTGAAACTTGATATGGCAAGCCTAGTGTTATGTATTTCAACCATAAATTTATACAGTTTATGTGACTTAAAGTGTACCAAAAGATCTATTTTGTTCGAATACACTTAGCGCCAAAAGCGTATAATTAGAACGAACTAGTATCTTCTGGTTACAGTTTTTCGTTAAAGTCACTATAGCTATATAAAATATGTTGAAATAATATAACAGGGGGCATTGCTACCAGTTTGCAAGTTAAACATTGCATCACTTGTAACATAAACTCATTTTTTCAAATTTCTGGAAAAAAATTGCCACATCTCAAAGTAGTTTTTTGTCATAAGAAAAGCCGTGTATCGAACACGTGTGTGATATGCGAAATACACGTAATTATTGTTAATTTTTATAATATAAAAAGCGTGTATTCGAAAACACGCGGTGTATATGCCGAAAATGCACAGTTTTATTTATTGTAAAAAGAATGCGTGTAGTCGAAACACGTGTGATACTATAACGAAATAGCCAGATCATTATGTATGCATTTTTCGTTATATCAAATCAAATCTGCGTGTACGGCAACACGCCAGTGTGAGTTTCGATATTGCAAATTTTGTAGTGGTTGACGGCGCAGATGGCGCCAGAGGTTATTATAAGCACACCTGCACTACCGCCGCCAAGTCGTAAAGATCGCAGAAATGGGTTTGAGACCCCGCTTAAGGGCCCTCGAACAAAATCGCTATCTATATAGGGTATAGCTTGGAAAAGTTTCCTACAAAGGATGTAGGATCTTCCCGAGCTAAAGACATTATTTAATGTCCAAAAAGTATTGTATTGCTCGAGTCGTTCGGTTGGTAAGTCGGAGGAAAGTAACCTTTATACATCATCTTTGTGTCCACAGCTAATAATAGCCTAATATATTGTTTAGAAAATCGAAATAATTATACGCGTCGCGAAAGTGCACGACTAAAAATGGTCGTTTAAAGATGAATTCAAAAAGTGTGTCATAAATTGATCCGATTATCGCGATGTACTATTACAATTGTTGTTAGTAAATTTTTTTGCTAATAAAAAAACGAAATTTATTGTTCCAATAAATAAAATAATTGTTAAATACAGTGTATGAAATGCTATTTTAAAATATTTCAAGTTTAATTATTTTGTTGTAGAAGCACTAGACATCCATATAAGGAAGCAAATTTTGAGAAAAAATCGGTATATATATATATATACGGGGGGTACCCCCTGCTCGCTCCGCTCGCCAACCCCGCAAATTTCAATTACGAATGTACTTCAACATTCTGTTTAAATGGCAATGGAGATTGAAATAAGAGGTTTTTGTTCCGGCTCTTATATAATGTTATGTCACAGTATATTTAAATAATGTTGAAAAGTAATTTTACCTTTGGAAAATTTCTCAACGTCTTCTGAAATTAAAATTATTAAAAAGTGGAGAACAAGAATTCTGGTCATGTTGCATCAATCTCTTGAATCTAATAAACGATAGTTCAAACATCACATAGTGTTAAGCCTAATAAAAAAACAAATATTCTGAAAAGAAAAGCTTTAGAAAATAAATTAAGTGAATTAATATTCCAGATAAAAAAGTTAAGTCTCATAGATCTCAAGACTAAAATTGTTGTAGAGTTAAAAAAGACAAAAATATGCAGTAAAGATTTCTCGATTTTGGAGAAAGTGAGTTTTAACATGTAAACATTTATCAGCAGTATATGGCAAGAGGAAAAAAGTAAATCTACCTTGTTGCCATAACGGAAAAGTTAGGTTATCAACCTTTAAGCAAAGTATAACAAAGATCTCTAAAGAGCCTTTTACTTAAGTATAATCATTTCAGACACTTAATAAGATATTACACATAACTTATTCTTCTTTCGCAAACTTTTAGTGGCCAATGTAAAATACGAAACAGAGAGCTAATTTATAATTTAAAAATTCAAGTCAGTTTTATTACACTACAAAATCTACATTGATACGCTATAAATAATGCACCTATATGTGGACAACTTTATATTATGATGAACATAACTTCTATAGAAAAAAAGACTTAAAACTATGAGAAATTGACTGAGACAACATCTTACAATTTTAACAAATATTTTAAATAGAAATCGCATACGCCAAGAAATTTTAAATGTTTAAATCAATATCTAACATACAACTTACGCAAATTACAAATTATTTTTTATCGTAAAAACCGATAAACAAAAACACAGATATAATGAACGGCATAACTGCAGAATGTGGCGCTATTATTGTCTCCCAAATCAACTCCTGAAAAACTATGATCTTTCGTATATCCCAAAAATAAACTTGATTGTGAACATAAAATATTTATTTGAACAAATTGTCACATCACGTAGATCCTATGGTTTTCGCGTTAATTTTTCCCATCAGGGTGGATTTGGGATGGAGTATTGAGGACAATAAAAAACCAGATTCCTAAAAAGAAACGATTATAAATATTGGAAGATCCTTACCCTCTAATTCCAACCAAAACGAAAGGCTTAGATAAACTTGACTCTTTTACAAAATATTATAATTATAAGTTTCATATAGAACCCAATAGTACAAACTTTCCCAATATTATATAGTGTAGACTAACACAACAATACTTTTTACAACAACTTATAAGGTACAAGTAATAGAATGAATTTCTTATCGAAAGTAATCAAAAACAACTTAGAATAGAATGTTACAAAGTTTATATGACACACGTTACCAACGTCCAGACCGCAAACAATTCTCGAAATTTTGAGGAGACAAAGAAAGAAAGATTAGGAAATTTGTTTATTTTACCCGCAACCATACATAGGTTAGTCCTCGATACATGCAACACATATCAAGATGGGCTAATGGCAATAGTAAAAATCAAAAACAAAACCTGATTATTAATTAGCCAATGACGTAGTAATGCCTAAAATGGGTAGAGTTAAAAAGAGTTTTAAGAAGCATTTTCGGCAAAGGAACTTCTCCAAAATGAATATTCAAATATTAACAGTAAGATTATTTTATAGCAAAAATTCATGTCATTACTTGATGATAATATGTAAAAAATAAATATTTGGAAAGTAATAGCTTACGTTTATACGATAGAATTTCAAAAAAGGGATTACCACACGAACATATATTTTGTTACACTAACTCCAAAAAACAAACTCATGACACCTCAATTAATTGATAAATATATTTCTGCTGAATTCGCCGATTTAGATATAGATTTGCAAAATTAGTAATTAAACACATGTTACAGTGGACCAACATATAGACTCATGGACGAAATAAACTCCTTCATTGAAAACAATGAAACTATTTGTAAGAAAAAAATCCCAAAACATTTCCGCGTACCACAATTTTTAAAGAAAATGGTTATCCTGATATCGAAGGAGAGATAATACTTCAACGAAACCATACTTACAGAGTGAAAAATTTAAAAGATCTATCCAAGTCGATAACAATGGTTTTTCCTAATACTTTCTATAAAAAAGTATAAGTGTCAGCATTAAACGTCGAATATTAGTGCATCAATTCAAAGTATTAAATATATATTTTAAATAATTCATAAAGGAGGAGATGGAGCATTATGCAGGGTAAAAAATTGACAATCTGAAAATTCTAATGAAGAAACCCCTTACTCACTCCGATGGACTTACTGAATACGTAGATGGTAGGATATTTAACCAATGGGAGCTGCTTGGCGTCTTCAAGATATCATATTTGTGGAAAGTTCCTGCTGTAGAACGTTTAGGAATCCATACAAAAATATCACAAACATAGTTTATGAAGAAAGAAAGAATTAGAAGCATTGAACAAAAAAGAAACTACTTAACAGCAGGTTTTAATTGAATAAAATTGATGATTTTTGCAAAAGACACTTAAAAATATGTTCAAATACCAGAATATTATAGGTTTCTAATAGAAATCACAGCTGCTTGGATGAAACGTACACGTAATTGTAAATTTTAGCACGCATTGCTCGTCTCAAATATCTGTATCGCCAAAAGATACTGAAAGATTTTTTTTTTTAATTAATATTGCAACCGCAAGAGGTCCAAACTTCATTTGAAGATTTAAAAATTCAATATATAACGTATCAAACATACAAAGACGCAGCGCTTGCAATGGCTTGATAGAAGATGATTCGACATGTTTTTAAATTATTGTTGAAGAGGCCTTGTCACTTATTATGTTACCATTTCAATTACGAAATTTTTTTGCATGGTTATTAGCAGAACCATATAACAAGCTAATACAATTTGGAATAAATTAAAAAATTCTTTAGCAGAAGATTTTAAAACAATAAAAGAAAATAATGCTCTATGCTCATATTCAATACTATATTAGAGAACGAGGAAAGATCATGCAAAGATTTCAGTTTACCAAGAAACGCAAAAATATGAGCTATTGAAAATAATGAAAACATCTACAGATCATGTTTTTGCCATTAGTGCTGATACCTTTAAACGTATGTTCAATCATTAACGTACTGAGCAAAAGTCACTTTTTGAAGAGTTAATTTGACAACAGACAAAATTTACTTTGATTGATGGTCCGGGAGGTCAGAAAAACATTTTTATACCAAAACAATTAATTTATTATTACATGTCATTAAAGCAAAAAAAGTTTTGTCAATGCATGGACTGAATAGGCATCTATTTTATTACCTAAAGGTTAACAAGTCATTCGAACTTTTAGATTACCTATTAGATTTAATAAAATAGATAGGCCGCCTTTTTTGAAATTAGAGTCAGACAAAAAAAAGAATTAAAGAGCAGATTTAATAATTTGGATGAAGGCTTCAATGATATCCTAAAAAAAGCCTTTAGAAATTATGATCGTCCACTCCCACTCTCAGTAGTAAAGAATCTTTGCAGGCAAATGATAGTAATTTAGGAGGTGATTTCAAGACAAATTTTACCGAGTAATTAAACACGGGTACCGTAATCAATCGGTAGACGGAAACAATTAAATCTTCATTTTTATGGCTCTTTTAAAATATTTGAAACTCAATAAAAATATGGCGTTTCAAACCAAATGTAGAATTTCCTCTTTTTAACTAGAAAGTGAAAGGCAAAATAATACATTTGAATAACCGCCAAAATTGGAAAACTACTAATGTTTTAAAAGAATTTAGCAAAAATATTATTTAGAAGCTTCTATC
>CM053170.1:14385969-14483600 GCA_012977825.3 Pteromalus puparum | reverse complement strand
TGTTTGAATTTCTGCTAACCGTTACATAAAATGATATATCAAATATTAAGAAAGCGTCACTGAGCATAACTTTGTTTCCGGTATGAGATGTATAAAGTCACTCGAAATTCGTATTATATAAGGCCTGTTGCAAGTCTAATCAAGCTTATATTTTAAAGTCATCATACGTGATCGGTGTGGCTCCGCAGGTAGACATGTTGAATTATTCGGCCCATCGTTATTCAAATTGATCTAAGTTGGACAATGGATCTCCATTTATCGCCAATGACTTTATTCGTGCATAATTTACGATGACGTTGGTGAACGGTTGGCATGTTCAAATCGTACAGAAGACATATAAATTATTATTGGCTTGCAAGCCAATAATTTATTCTAAGATTGATTATTTGATATAACAACTAGGTGAAGACATAGGTAAGCTTTTGACATCGTAGACTTTAATTACAAATAGTAAACTACTTGCTCTATTTTTGGGTTTGTTTTGAAGGGTATAGCGCAGGAGCAGACTCCAGAGCACGAGCTATTTTAGCGCGCAGGCGCAGGCAGCAGCCCGTATGTTTGTTTGTAACAGGCATACTAGGCTTGATAATGCAGATAGATTTAGTTTAGCGTTGGCAAAACTTGTAGTATTGGGCCATTTTGTTGGGAAAATTTATACTAGGGAAGAGTAAATTATTATATGAAACAAAGCGTATTTTGTCCTTTTACGAGCCCTTTAGTTACCGTACGTCTATGGCAGGTTATAAGGGGTAGCGCTCAGGCATTTTAACTTACTCCTAACATATGCGTGCCCGGGTCTAGATATGAGTGTACACCAATGTAAACTGCCGTTTGGCAACGTTCTCGGCGCGCGTATGAAGTTGAAAAATTTCATGCAAGTGTTCTTTGCATTTACTTGTCTAGCTCGGCAACCCACAAGTAAGTTTTTATAAATATTTCAAAAGTCATAGATCTGAAACTGATTCATGAAATAACATAACAAATTAATGTGTTAAAGAAGCCTTTTTCAGTAGGCGAGATATTTTACAGCGGAGTTTACATATAACGATTGCGAAAGAATATGTGACGAATTTTGAAAATCATTTTAATGTTGTTGGTTTGGATATGAATGAGTTTTTAGAAGCATTTTAGGCTGTTACTAATGTAGTAAAAGAACGATATAGCTATTTTAGAACAAATTCTTATATGGGGAATTCTGCGTAACTGGCTCAAACGGGCCACAAAATATACTAAATGGACTATTTAACTTATCGGACGTGCATTTTCTAAACTGGAATTACTACAAACAAGTCCCTTAAAGTAAAACCACAACATATAACTTTTTAATGAAGTTTATGTGAAGATCCTATTTGACTAGGTTTACGGAACTGACATTTTTGTATTCGCGGCTAATAAACTCCCGTAATTTTTAATTTAAGCTTGGATAAAAAAATTAATTCGTCTAAGATTATATTATCTATCATACTATATGTATCGTTATTAGTCAATATTTGACGACGCCTGTTCGTTTATTCACGAAGAATCCGAATATAGTTAAATGACGAATTATTTGAAAAAAATTAGACTCTTATAGACGTTTTCCTGTACTGGGAGCCATTTAATACTAAAAAGCAATGATCTAGGACATTATTAATGTATTAATGAACTTACTGTATTATGTGTTACGGACTCGACGGTTAGGAATTGACATTATCAGCGCGTTTATGCTTCGCATAGCGTAGCGTAATTATTAACAATTCTTTGCACATATACTTCGAAAATACTTATATTTACTCGAAGAAAACGCCTAATATGTTAAATAATTGTTGGCTAAGTAGTAGTTTTACTAGGTTAGGAACTCGCCAGGTTGTGCTTTTATTTCGAAATTTCTGATGACAAATAGTCTCACTTCCCAATTTGAATTTGGAACATGCTACTGGATTCAAAATAGTGTATAAGTTAAAATTCTACCGATAGGCGGTGGCTATATGAGGCACTAGAAACGCTTTTTAACATTAAGGTAAGGAGAGGGTACTTTATGGCAAAAAACCGCGGCGTCAAAGAGTAAGCGGCCAGCTTTAATATTAATATTAATTTTAATCCAAACGCATGAAAATTATGTAATAGTTATGTTCATACTATATATGATGAAGATTTTTTGACATGTATGTTTATCTGCATCGACCTTTTAGAATTGAAATCCGTGTTTGGAGAACCGGTTAACGGAACTGACATTGAGGGCCTACTATATTCGTAGTTTTAATATAAGCCTGCATACTCGTTTTCAACTATTGGTAAAATATAGTTAGTTATGCCAGACATAGGCATAAAACCGCTTGTGACGATTTTTTTTTCAAAATGTGTGAAGCCACTCGCGCGAAGGCAGGCGCGGGAGGAATGAGCCGCAGTTACGCAGAATCACCATATACCTATAGGACAAACTGAATCATGAGATTGTGTTGTTAGAAAATAAATGTATATAACTAAGAAAAAATATTGTATTCAAAATTGTTTTTCAAAAATTAGTTGTCGTAAAATATTATGTAGAACAAAAGTATCGAAAATGATGTTTTTTTTTTATTTTTGTTGAATATTTGATGGTGATGATATTGACGAAGTTTTGAAAAATCAATTTACTGTATGTGGTTTCGCGATATGAAGAGTTTTTTAGAACATTTAGCTGTATTATGTAGTACACAGAACGATAATCGCTGTTTTAAGAACCAAATTCTTAACATACTATAGGTAAAAATGAATATGAATTGTAGATATGTTAGAAATAATAAAATGTATATTACTAGAAAAAATAAGTTTATCAAATTGTTCTCAAAAATAGTTATTTCGTAAAATATTATGTACAGCAAAAAGTAATCGAAAATGATGTTTTTTTGCTTTCCTCCTAGAGGAGCTTTGTAATAGTAAAATTTTCGGTTTTCGCTAAATCTTTATAGAAACATGTTTTGAGAATGTTAGAAGTTCGAATTACGTGATTTAGGAAATGTCTGTAGGATGTGTGTGTGTGTGTGTGTGTGTGTGTGTTTGTGTTTGTTGGATGTGTGTGTGTGTGGATGTATACCGTCATATTTCTGGAGACTACTTCGTCAATATTAATCAAATTGTAACATGCATATTTTTGACTTCTGAATTCGGGAAAAACGATTTTCTTTAAATTTTTTTCTAATTATTTTTTTTATGGCGATTTTTGATAAAAAAAATTTTTTGTCCGTCCTTTTTTTCAATATTCCGTTGTTAAAACAATTCAGCTAAAATGCATTTAAAAGATAATAAATTAATACTTTTGCCCCGTTTGGTCCTCGGATCCGACCGTCCCGTTGGGCGATAAATGAAAAAGGTGATTTTTTTTTAAAATTCATATCTCCTGAAACTAACTGTACTCACGAAAAATCATGTTGATGGGGTCCATTGTCAAACATATTCATTAAAATTCAAGTGATTTGTCTACGTATTTTTTCAGATAATAAATCGATAAACTGAAAAATGAGTTTTTTTTGTGCTCGTTACGGGCAGTAAAAAAGCCTAATTGCACTTTGAGATTTTGGGAAGGTGATATTTTATTTGTCTTGCGGTTAAGTTCATTGGCGCAGCTTTTAAACCCTATGGTTCTGAAGATATCAAGGTTTGAATTTTTTTTTAATTTTTGATTTCCTTATATCTTTAAAACAATGTAGTCAAATGCCTCAAATTTTGTGTGATCGTCAATAAACAAAGCTATCCGCTGTTAAAATTTTAACGATTTTGTTGAGCGCTTCCAAATAAAGAGCAAAGAATGTAAAGACCGATTTTTTCAAAAAATTTGGCTTTTCATTCTAAGGTGTGGTTGCACGTTTTAAAGTCGCTCCTATGAATTTATGTTATAACTGATATGTTATTATGTATCATATAATATAATATTATATATTATATTGCTACGGCGGGAGGAATAGGTAGTGTGTTGCGTCGTGGTGAGGTTCTCGCTGTGCCGTCTAAGGATCAACGGCAGGGACGTGGAAGGGTGGCGGGGTTAAACAAAAGGCCAAGGAGTAAGGCTTGAGTAGTTTGTTATCTTGCTTTTGGCCATGCTAACGCACGCTTTAATTGTGGCGTAGACATGACAATATATACTAAACTATATATAATATCTCCTATATATATAGATCTAAGCGTGATCTTTAAGCAAAATCCCCTCGCACCCCTCCACCCTCGCAGTTCGCACCCCCCTCACCCCCTCCCACACCCCGTCCATGTCCCGTCCACTTTTTAAGCGTGAGAATTGTTCAAATTACGTTATTTAGAAGGGTCAAATCCCTCCCCCCCTCCACCCGCCTCACCACCCTCCGCCCTCCACCCCCTCCATTTCCTCCACCCGCCCCTCCACTTCCCTCAACACGCCCTCCACCGGCCCTCCACTTCATTGTCCGGTGACGATGATAGTTTTTCATCGGAAAAGATCAATGTATAACTATTTGTACTGCTAATGACGTTTTCACACAAAACCCAAGGGTATGTCAGAAGCACATTGTAAAATACTTTGTTCATCACGTGTCAATTGAACATAAGAATATTGGAGTGGATCCATTCCATTGTCATGATATAAATTGTCTATAAAATAATAATGTAAAGAAAAAGGTAAAATTTTGAGCAAAAAAAATAAACAGATTTTTTTGAAATTAAATTAAAGAGTATGCGTGTATCTTTTAGTGAATGCGTAAAAACCTGTAGGCGGTGCAAACTGTACCAAAATTTTAAAACAAAAAACGCAATGATTTGAGCACTTCTACAGATTATTTGTATAAAACACAATAGTACAATTCTCCAACTAGTTGTTACAAATATAATAGGTTTATATTTTACGATTTCGAAAACTCGACAACCTCATTGACTAAAGGTTTGAGAGAGGTGAAAATAATGGAGTCGTAGACATGTATAAGTGTGTACTCAAGGGTGGATTATCACGAAAGAAAGAACAAACAATAGATTCAAAAATTTAATAAAACTTTGTATTATTAAAATTTACTTTCCAAACTATACTTTTTTATTGATCTCACTCTGTATTACATTTTGAATGTGTATATTGTTGTGGTTTCTACATGAGACAAATGCGCGACATATAATTGACCATCGAGAAAACAATGGCCGCCTCAAATATATTCTATTGAATCAAACTTTGGCCTTTGAGATTTATTGATGTAATGGCAAAACGCTAATGTGGGATTGACATTGTTTGCGAAAAAAGAGTAAACCGAGAAAGGACGACGAAATTTTCCAGTATTAGGTTATTCTGTCATGAAAACTTTTTGGCTTTGTTGCATTGTAGTTATTTCTGCTTCGATGCTTATAATAATAACAAATTTAGTAATGCTTAAACGAGTTGGCATTGCATAAACCATCTGTTAATACTTACAATTTCTAATCAACATAACTTATTGCATTTATTTTAAATTTAGTTTATGTGGTGAAGGCCATCTCGAATTGCGTTAACAAATTTAAACTGGATATTTAAATGAATATTTCCCTCAGTTTGATCTACTCCTTGTAATGCGTAGGCAATAAATCTATCCTATAATATGTTTTTTTGACTCACCATGTAATGAATTTTAAAACTCTCTCATTTAAGTTTTTTGTATTTCATTGTGAGGAGCTAAGATTACACTATATGCTAGAAGCTTCTAACGGAATATGTTATTGGTAAAATTTCATTACAACATTAGTAGTTTTTCCAATTCTTGGGTATTTCAATGGTATTGATTTTGGCCTTCTCCTACTTCCTAGTAAAAAGAAGAAAATTCTAGCATCTGTTTGAACGCATATTTTATTGGTTTCAATATTTTAAAAGGGAGCCATAAAAATGGAATATTTAATTGTTTCCTCTAGGCGATGAGTTACGGTACCCGTGTTTAATTACATGGAAAATTGTCTGAATATCACGTCCTTAATATCAATCTTGCCTGCAAAAGGAATATCATTACTACTACATCTCTCAGGTACGATCAAATATTTCTAAAGCTTTTTTAGGTATCATTGAAGGCTTCATCCCAAATTATTAAATCTGGCTCTCTTATCTTTTTTTGTCTGACTCTAAATATTCAAAAGCGCTATCTATTTTTTTAAATCTAAAGGTAACTAAAGTTCGATGACTTGTTAAAGCCTTAGGTAAAAATAGATGGCTATTTCCAGTCCAATAGGCATTGAGCAAAAACTTTTTGTTTAATGGGACATGTATTAAATTAATGTTTTGATAAAAAGTTTTTCTGAACGCTCCGCGACGGAGTCATAAGTAATTTGTCTTGATATGAATTAACTCTTCAAAAAGTGACTTTTGCTCAGTAGTTAATTGATTGAAGCATAGGGCGTTTAAAAAGGTTACAAGCACTAAGCAAACAAGTGATCTGTAGATGTTTCATTATTTCATAGTCATTATTTGGTTCTGGTAAACGAATCTTTGCATGATCTTTCCTCGTTCTCTATATAGTTTGAATATGAGATAGAGCATTATTTTTCTTTATTCTGTTTAAATCTTGGGGGTGGTAGAGGGTGAGTAGGGTTTGTAAATATTATTGCACTTAAAATCAACGATCTTGAGATATTCTAGTATATTGTATGTTATTTGCGTATGACTGAAAATAATAACCATTCAAAAATTATCATGATAAGTTGAAATGGTAACTAATGTGATCAGTCACTCACTCTATCAATATAATATAACGAACAGCAATAAGTATTTCATTCAAGGGCGTCACGCCATATGTGGCAGCGTGAGGCGTCAATGTCTCGCACAAGAGAATCATGATATCAATAGCTTACATAGCCCTTAGTCTTCCTAATGGAGTTCCTTTTTAAATATCTCCGATATGAATGAATTGCGCCCCCTTGCCTCGGTTTTCAAGAATCTAAATTCTAATCAATACTAAATCTTCAGTTCCTTATTGCGGGATCACTCGGAATAGTGGATTGTAGACGAGGGGACATATTGGTGCGTTTAGAAACGCACATATCGAAACTCTGACGTGTGAAGACTCTTCTTCACCACCAGAGTCGAGTTCTATTAAAAAACATCAAGTCATATTCTTGGTATTCTGAACATATATTTAAGTGTCTTTCTGCAAAATCGATTAATCCAATTATTTTACTTCAATTAAAAACTCCCATGTTCGAAGTAAGTTGTTCTATATTTGATTCAATATGTCTTCGCTAAATTCTTGCTTTCTTTCATACAACTATGTGTTGTTGATATTATTGTATGGATTCCTAACTTATTCTAGTACCAAGCAGTGAAACTTTGCCTAATATAAAAAAAAAAAAACTAAATAGGATATACCTTGTAAGACGCCATAGATACCACTTCCATTGGGCCATTAAATACATCATAAATCAATCTACTATTCAGATAAGTTCCATCAATGTAACTAGGAGTTTCTTCATTAGAATTTTCAAGATATGTGATAAAATTATTATTTATTACCTAGGGAGCGCTGACATTATACGTGCTGGTCAACCAATCATCTCTTGTATGTAATGGAATATAGCCAAATTAATATTTTAGAAAATAATAGTCCGGTTGTATATTAGCATTTTAGAGCTGCTACTCTAATAATTATCTGACGTGTATGTAACTTTGCTGTAAAACTTCACTAAAATTTTGTTATTAGAAGAATTTATTATACTCAGCAGACGATCCATACTGTGGACTCTTGGCCCTGGTAATTATTACTCTGTTATGAAATATTTTTTCACCTACCCTGTAACAAGTATATGGTATTAGATGAAGTATTTTAAGAGTGCTTCATCTATCTGAATATTCTCAGGAACACATTCATTGTTTCTAATATGATACTAACGCATACATCATCAACAACAAAAAAGAGGGAGGTATAAAAAAAAAATTCAACCTTGATATTCTTGAGACCATAGGGGTTTAAAAGCTGCGCATGAACTTAACCAAGACGAAATAAAATATCTACCTTTTCCCAAATCTCCAGTGGCAATTAGGCTTTTCTACGGAACCGTTAAATCGAGGCAGCAAAAACAAAAAACATCCATTTTTTCAGTTTCGCATTATTACTGAAATAAAATACGTAGACAAATCAGCTTGAAATTTTAATGAAATATAGTTTGACATGTGACCCATAACATGATTTTTTCGTGAGGTTACCATGTTTAGTTTCAGAGATATGAATTTTAAAAAATCACCTTTTTTCAATTATCTGGCCGAACGGAGCGGTCGATCGAGGACCAAACGGGGAAAAGTAGTTAATTTTATAATCTTTAAAATGCATTTTAGCTGAATTGTTTTAACAAGCGGGATGATTGAAAAAAAACGGACAAAAAAAATTTTTTTTAATCACAAAAATCGCCATAAAAAAAAATAATAAAAAATTTAAAAAAAAAATGTTTTTCCCGAATTCAGAATTCAAAAATAAATATGCATGTTAAATTTGATTAATATTGACGAAGTAGTTCCAGAAATATGACGGTATACATCCACACACACACACATCCACAAACACAAACACACACACACACACACACACACACACATCCATACAGACATTTCCTAAAATCACGTAATTCGAACTTCTAACATCTCAAAACATGTTTCTATAAAGATTTAGCGAAACCGAAAATTTTACTATTACAAAGCTTCCTCTAGGAGGAAGCAAAAAAACATCATTTTCGATTACTTTTGCTGTACATAATATTTTTACGAAATGTAACTAGTTTTTTGAGAAACAATTTTGAATAAAACTTATTTTTTCTAGTAATATACATTTTTATTATTCTAACATATCTACAATCTCATGATTCAGTTTTTGTACCTATAGGTATGTAAGAATTTGGTTCTTAAAACAGCTATATCGTTCTTTGTACTACATAATAACAGCTAAAATGTTCTAAAAAACTTCTTCATATCGCTAAACCAACATACATTAAAATTGATTTTTCAAAACTTCGTCACATATCATCACCATCAAATATTCAACAAAAATAAAAAAAAAACATCATTTTCGATTACTTTTGTTGTACATAATATTTTTACGAAAAGTAACTAATTTTTTGAGAAACAATTTTGAATACAACTTATTTTTTCTAGTAATATACATTTTTATTATTCTAACATATCTACAATCTCATGATTCAGTTTTTGTACCTATAGGTATATGGGTGATTCTGCCGTAACTGGCTCATTCTGCGCGCCTGCTTCCCAGGCGTTCACACATTTGAAAAAAAATCGCACAAGCGGTTTTATGTATGTCTGGCATAACTAACTATATTTACCAATAGTTAAAACCGAGTATGCAGGCTTATATTTAAAACTACGCAATATAATAGGCCTCAAATGTCAGTTCCGTAACCTGTCTCCAACACGGATTTCAATCTAAAAGGTCGATGCAGATAAAAGTACGTGTCAAAAAAATTTCATCATATATAGTATGAACTATAGACCTATTACAATATATTTTTCATGGTTTTGGGATTAAAATTAATTATTTAATATTAAAGCTGGCCGCTTACTCTTTGACGCCCGTTTTTGCATTAAAAAGGTACCCTCTACATTACCTTATGTTAAAAGCGTTCTAGTGTGTCATATAGCGCCGCCTATCGGTAGAATTTCAAACTATATACTACTATTTATGAAATCCAACCGTAGCATGGTTCCAAAATTCAAAATTGTGGAAGTGAGAGCTGATTTTTCATCAGAAATTTCGAAAAAAAGCACAACCTGTCAGTTCCGTAACGCTAGTAAACTACTACTTAGCAACAATGTATTTAAACATATAGGGCGTTTTTCTCGAGTAAATAGTAAGTATTTTCGAATATATGTGCAAAGAATTGTTTATAATAATTACGCTAGGCTATGCGAGCTGATAAACGCCTAAATGTCAATTCCGTAACCGTCAGTTCCGTAACACATAATACAGTAAGTATCATTAATACATTAATAATGTCCTAATCATTGCTTTTTTAGTATTTAAATGGCTCCAGTTACAAGGAAACGTCTAATAAGAGTCTAATTTTTTTTAAATAATTCGTCATTTAACGATATTGCGATCTTCGTGAATAAACGAACAGGCTGTCAAATATTGAGTGAATATACATATACATATAGATAGATAGATAGATATATATATCTTAGACGATTTAATTTTTTTTATCCAAGTTAAATTAAAATTTACTGGAGTTTTATTAGCGCGAATTACAAAAATGTCAGTTCCGTAACCTAGTCAAATATGGATTCTTCACATAACTTATTATAAAAGTTATATGTTGTGGTTTAGCTTTAGGGACTTGTTTTGTATGTAATTCCAGTTAGAATGACCGTCCGATAAGTTAAAAATAGTCGATTTTAGTATCATTTTTGTGCCCGTTTTGAGCCAGTTACGGCAGAATCACCCATATAAGAATTTGGTTCTTAAAATAGCTATATCGTTCTTTGTACTACATAATAACAGCTAAAATGTTCTAAAAAACTTCTTCATATCGCTAAACCAACATACATTAAAATTGATTTTTCAAAACTTCGTCACATATCTTTCGCAATCGTATATGTAGAAACTCCGTTTTTAAACATATCTCGCTTGACTGAAAAAGGCTTCTTTTAACACATTTAATTTGTTATGTTATTTCATTAATCAGTTTCAGATTATGACATTAAATATTTATAAAAAAGTACTTGTGGTTTGCTGAGCTAGAACAAGTTAAATGCAAAAACACTTCAAAATTTTTTAACGTTATGAGCGGCCGAAACAGTAGGCCAAACGGCAGTTTTAGCATTGGTGGTACCTCATCATATCTAGACTCGGCACGCATATTGTTATGAGTAAGTTAAAAAGTGCCTAGGCGCTACCCCTTATAACCTGCCATAGACCTACGGTAACTAAAGGGCTCGTAAAAGGACAAAACTGCTTTGTTTGATAATTAATATTACTCTTCCCTAGTATAAATTTTCCCAACCAAAATGGCCAATACTACAATTTTTGGCCAACGGCGTTGGTGAACTAAATCTATGCATTACAAGTCTAGTATGTGCCTGTTAGCAAACAAACATGTGGCCGCGCCTGCGCGCTAAATAGCTCGTGCTCTAGTCTGCTCCTGCGTATACCTTCAAACATAACCCAAAAATAGAGCAAAGTTTACGTATTTGTAATTTAAGTCTACGATGTCAAAAGCTTATTATTTTTCGATCCTATGCTTGTTTATCAATAATGCAATCTTATGAATAAATTATTTGTGCAAGCAATAATAATTTATTGTCTTTCTGTACGATTTTTAACATGGTCAACCGTTCACCAACGGATACGTAAAATTATGACGATATAAGAGGGTTTATTGGCGAATAAATGCTGAATCCGTTGTCCAACTTAGATCAATTTGAATAACGATTGGCGAATTAATGGTGAACATGTCTACCTGCGATCCACACGAACGTATGACTTTAAAATTAAGTTGAATTGAGACTTGCAACAGTGTTTTTAAAATACTAGCAACTATTAGATAAGCTACGCGCGTTCTAAATTTTTACTTTTTGAGGTACAGAAATTCAAACATAAACTGCAGAGATCGCGCGTGAAAACGAACACCTAATAGGATAACAACAGAATACTGTGTCTTTTTTTAGTTGGAGAGTAGAATTAACATTTGAATTATTATAACTCTAAAAGATCCTTTTTTTGAGGTAAAAAATTCATATATGTTCAAAGAAATCCTACTTTGGCGCGAAAGTCACGTTTAGATATATATATCGGAACTCTATTTAATTAATTACTTTAATGTTGTTGATGGTTAATCACTTTAATGTCACAAATATACTTATCTCAACAGAAAGGGGCAAGCTCATTTACATTTAAAAAAATATTTTAAATATAAAAAAATATGATACAAATACGAACGAACGGCAAACAAGGAATAACATAATAAATTAGATTATTCCGATATATAATCGCTATCATTCTTTTATAGGCGGGAGGGGGGGGATGTTTGTTATAGGTATCATATTACCCAAATTTTCACTTTTTGACGTTAGGACTTTAAACATACGGAGACAATGCGCGGTAAAATGGACAGCCAATGAAAAGACGAATAGAATGATTTTTTTTATTTAATAGACCATGTCATTTTTAAAACAGGAAAGCCGTTTTTGACGATTCTCCTCCAGCTTTAGAAAAAATTAACTAGATATTCGGGTTAGATGCCCATGAAAACGTGAAGTTCGATAATTTTTAGAGACTGCAGCAATTTGTTCGGTACGCACGTTATATCAATTAATCTTGTAGATGTCAGTTAAAAACTGAAGTAGTTACATCCTGGAATAAGAATTCCATATTTGATATTATACGATTTCCTTGTAGCTCAGATAAGGAAGGCAATTAAGGCGGGAACCTAAGTTTTTTCACTGTAATTATATAAAAAGATATGGGTTTGAATATAAAAACTTCAATAAGTAAATATAAGAAACTAAAAATCAATGAATTACATTCCGATGAACTAATTGAATGTTTTCGCTTAATAAAAAAAACAAATTAAAAGTGTGCCATGCGCTGCGAAACGATTTATCTATGATTTATCAATATTTCATCGTCTAATCTCAATGTACGCGCTAGCAGATAACGTCAAGTGAATATATATATAAGATTCGACAAAATAAAAATCACTGCAGTGATTACCGTAGTACAGGATGGAGAAGATCGCTTTTGTATTATCTGGCCTTTTGGCTTTAACGCAAGGTAGAATTTTGTCCTCTTTATAAGTCTTTTTATATATAATAGTGCATTGCTCAACTCGGAGCGAAAACGGATTTTTCCAAGCGAGGATGATGTTTAAACACGAGAGGTAGGCGAGGGTACCGTAGGCACCAAGAAGAACACGAATACTCAAATCATCATCCGAGTCTAGAAAAGCCTATTTTCGCCTCTTGTTATTGGCTACCGTATTTTTTATAAAAAGTGCATAAATAAGACCACTTTTACGTCTTCAAAGTGGGTTCAGAATAGTGTTTTGAGTCGCCCACTTAAAAATAGATATACAGATGTACATTTCAACAATTTCAAAAGTTTTTTGAAATTCGAAGCTCCGTTGAAGAAATGGATCAATAATGAACAAAAATGGTACTTTCGCCCCTAGAGGCGATGGATCCTCCAAAAACTCTATTATTGATCCACTTTATGGGAGGCGATAATGGCCATATTTTATACACTTATTAAACATTTCACTTGTTACAGTTCACCTAATAGGCGCTATAATTAATTGTCTTTTTTGTGCACGCGTTGTAAAAATATAAAATCAAGAAAGTTTTATACATATTTTCCTAACTCTTTAATATATCTTATGCTTAAATTTATTTATTAACGTTCTTGAGTAAGGAATATTAATATTTTATAATGTTAATTAGGAACTCCAATGGGCAGAGTAGTGAATGGTGAAGATGTTGAACTTGGTGACCGCCCATTCCAGGTATCATATTTTAATTGCAAATAATAACACCAAGGCAGAACAGAGTTTTGAGCTTCGGTTAAAGAAACAATAAAACTCAAATTAATAAAAAATTGCACTGGTCTCAATATAAATTTTCACTGCATACATTTCAATAATTAAGCTTAGTAACAACTTATATTATTGACCTACTAGGTTTCGTTACAAAACTCCTATGGACACTTTTGTGGTGGATCTATTATAAGTGAAAATTGGGTCGCGACAGCTGCTCACTGTGTCTACGGGTAAGATATTGTTTAAAAAATTAAAACATCAGTTTAATTTGCTAGATTTACTTATTCCAATTTTTTGATTTCAGCACATCTGCGTCCGAAGTAAATGTAGTTGTCGGAACAGTCAGCCTTAAAAAGCCCCATAAATCTCACCAAGCCGAAAAAATCATTGTTCACGAAGACTACGCACCAACTCAGTCCAACAGAAACGACATTGCTCTGATCAAGGTGAGTTATAAATGGATTTGTTTTTGTAGTATAGCTGTGTGATTGAAAAAGTGATTTTAAAAATAGCTGATGATGCATAATTTTTGTTAGGTCTCTACACCTTTCGAGTTCTCCGACATCGTTGCGCCAGTGCCCCTCGCTGATCCTAATGTTAAAGTTAAGACCAACAGCACAGCTGTACTCTCTGGATGGGGTGGAACTTGGAGCGTGAGTTTGTTTTTAATTTTTGTGATTCTTAATTAATTTTAACGAATGCGTAATCCACGAAAAAATGTTGAACAGTCATCCTCCCCAACTCCGGACAGACTTCAGAAAGCTTCGATTTACGTAGCTGATCAAGAGTACTGTCGTACTGTTATGGCAACATTTGGCCGAGAAATTTTCTCAACCAACATTTGCGCCAATGACCCCAGCACCCGCAGAGGACAGTGCAACGTGAGTATTGATCTTAAATACATCGTATTATTCTTAGAGATTAAGATTTGTCAATGCTTACTAGATATAAGTCTAGCACACTCTAATTTATAATCTGTTATTAGGGTGACTCTGGTGGCCCCCTCACCGTTGATGGAAAGCTCACTGGCGTTGTTTCCTGGTCCATCAAAGATCCGTACTGCGCTAGTACCAAGTACCCTGGTGTCTACACCCGTGTTTCTGAATATATAGACTGGATTTCAGAGCATACTAAATAAGTGCAAACTGTCATTAATTTTTATTAATGATATTTTAAAAATTACAATCTCATGACTTTGACAAGCATAAATGTAATTTTTTATGTGCAAATGTTTGTAAATAAACGTGTAAATTTTTAAATAAATTGTTTAATTTGTCGTAATATTTGTATCATTAATAATGTATATTTTTATCCATTTTTATCAGTCATAATGATCATCATTTCATTGTATAAACGATAACGTAGAGAAAATGACAATCAGTAAATGTTATATATTAAAAATGTGATTCTTTTTATGAACATTCTTAGTTGATTTAATTTTTTTGATAAAAACTACAATATAACGGATCAAAATATATTTTATAATATTTATAATATGAATACAATATTTATACTTATTGGTAATATAAACAAATGTATCCATGATTCTTGTTATTATGAGGAGGCGAGTATTGTGCTGTCTTTAAGGTCGCTAGTCGTTCAGTACAAGGGTCAAGTCCAGGATCGTGCAAGATGGGACAAAGAAGTAAAAGAACCGAACAAGGGCCGAAGAGAAACTGTTTTTTATATATTAAATGAAAAAAGAGATGGCTACACAGCGATCCAAGTCTCTTTCGATGCAGGCTCTCGCGTACGTAGTAAACTTTTAGCTATATCTATTAACGAGGCCGAGAGATAACCAAAAATCATTTTATCCATGTTGCCTAAACAGTCTAAACTTCTTCCATGCATTCGATAAACGGATTTAACAAGTAGGCTCAAGGCTACGTTCGAGTGCACTTATCATAGCCTCTGATAATTACAGTATCTAGATATTACAATTTTTCTTGGTTGAGGCTTTACTTGTCATAGTAGGACAAGACGTAACAGCGTAAAATTATTGTTTATTGCCGATAATAAGTCAAAATACTTATGGATATTCTTAATTGTATCTGCAATAATGCATGGTTAATTAATACAATGTATATTTTTTGCAATTGTTGCAATAAATTTCTGGATTTTCTGTCGGCAAACGTATCGTTTACAAGATTTAAGTGAGTAATTTTGGCTATAGCAACAAAACAGTAATCAATTTTACTGCGCTATTTCTCTCTGTGTAACAATATGCTAACTTGAAATAATTCAAAAACCGAGTAGATCGTTTGAAAAACAAGAAACAATAGTTAGCACTACTCATGGTCAGTGCATATCTGTAAAACATTACCGTTAATGTTGTTGACTATAGCCACGACTATCTGATAAAATTAATAGTTTTGCGATTATGTTTTCAGAATTAAAGATGTGGTAATTCGTGTTTTTGTTTAATATAATAACGTCTTTGCAAAAATATAAAAATGTTATCAGTTATAAAAAAAATAATTTTGTATAGTTTTTATGCTATAAACGTTTTATTAAAAACAAATCCACCACTATTTATGTAATATCAGTCACACAATAATTATTATAGTTTTATTTTTAACAGTAAACAATTGTTAGAATATTTTAGACAACAATTTCAATTGTTTTTTTAAATAATTAGTACTCATTTATAATGTTTAACCATCGAGCTTAAAAGCTATTGTTATCGTACTAGAAAAGAGTAATTCATAACATTGTATAAGAAGTAATTATTCGATAAGCAGAATAAGACTGTACCGTAAGTAATATAAATTCATACATTTATAAGAGCAAGTTGAAAGTAGCTTGTCGTACATTACAGGACTAACTAAATTATTCTTATTTTCAAAACTTATTTTTATAATGTTACTGGGAGAGATAGCATTTTTTTGTTGTTTTCTTTTTTTCATTGGAAATAGTAAGTATTTTAAAGAAGGAATAGTTATGATTTTCTAAATAAGTTTTTTAATGCAAAAAATTTGAATTTAAAAATAGTTTATATTTAATCATTATTCATATATGAAAAAGATTGTTAATAAGTCGATAAACTGACTTAAACAATTTATGAAAGTATACAATTTAAAATTAATCGACATAGACATTCATAAATGTTTAATTTTTTTATTCATCAAGATTTATTTAAATTAACTTCTTACTAAAAGTATTTCAATGCGCTTGATAAGAGCACGTGTTAGGTCAAGAATCCTTAGAAGTTACTGACAGAATTGTAAACGGTAAAGATGTCAAGGTTGGGGAGAGGCCATATCAAGTAATAAAAAATATACTATATTATTCTGATGGATATGATCTTATTCATTCATAATTTTTAAAGGATACTTTAAAGAATAATTACTTTTTTTAGGTGTCGTTACAAAATCCTCGTCATTTTTGCGGTGGAACAATCATAAATAGTAGATACATTCTCACTGCTGCCCATTGTACTATTGGGTACTGTCTAGCATTATTTCAACTGAATTAACTTAGTGATTATACATTTTTTTTTTTGAGATAAATTATATTCTAGACTATCAGTATCCGGTTTGAAAATTGTTGTTGGCACTATCAATCTCAAAAAACCATACAAGATATATAAAGCATCAGAAATAATAATCCATAGAAGCTATTCTAAAGCAAATTCGTTAAAAAATGATATTTCTTTGATACGGGTATAATGAATACATATCAAATATCATAGTATATTTGTTTATTACATAATAATAGGAACACATTGCAATTTCAGGTTTTTACGCCTATTCAATTTTCTAATAGAGTGAAAGCAGTACATCTTCCACGTCTCTATTCTCAAATCAGGCCACATACTCCTGTTGTGGTTTCTGGTTGGGGAAGACTTCTTAATGTAATAGAGTATTTTGGAATTTATATTTAGATTTTTTGCAGTGACTGTCTATGTAATTTTACTTAACGCCAATTTTTCTAATCATTAACAGGGTACAATAGCTAATATACTTCAAGAAGTATTACTAGAAGTAACTGATCAAGAAAAGTGTCGTAAGGCTGTTGCAAAACAAAAGTTCAATCTTTTTAGAACACAACTATGTGCTGATGATAACGATCCCAGTGTTAGATCCGGAGATTGTAATGTAAGTTGAAAAACTCGATTTATAGTACTTACCGAATTACTTTGTAAGCTAAGTACCACTACTCTAAAAAGCTACTCTAGCTACTCTAAAAAAGAGATGGTAATCATTATCTTCGTTTTGGCTGTTCGTTTTACCGCGCAATGTTTGCACATGTTTGAATTCCTAAACTCAAAAAGTGAACATTCAGAAAATATGATTACAAGGGGAATTATTTCGTTATATTGTTGCGTAAATCTTGAGCTTCTTAAATCAAAATTTGAAGCTTGCTTTTAAACTTTATTTTAATGATCATGCGCATAAGTGACGCTAGAGCTATATATAATACCAAAACAAAGCAGTTTTGGACTGGCCCTTTCGTAACCGCCTAAACTTATCTCCGTATATGGCATGTAATAGGTAGCACCTAGGCACTCTTCTATTTGCCACACAACAATATGCACGTCGAGTCTAGATATAGCGGTGCCTTGTTTGGTCTGCTATGCTAAATCTTATAAAAAAAGTCAATAACTCTTAGTGCATTTGATACTTCAAAAGTAATTATACATAGGGCTTGAATTATCGAAAATGTATATATAAATATAATATATTTTCATCTATAGGGTGATTCTGGCGGCCCTCTAACAACAACTTCTGACGTTCTCGTGGGTATAGTATCTTGGTCTATCAAAGATCCAAGTTGTGGCAGCAATGAGTACCCGAACATTTATACAAGAGTTTCTGAGTATATACTATGGATAAGAGAACATATGAAATAAATATACAATTTTAAATTTGTTCGTAATAAAATGGTAATTTCATAATAAAACATTAATGATCAGTCAATAGTTATAATAGCTAATGTTATTGCATGTTTTAACTAAATATTCAATGGTATAATAGTACATTGTGCAACAAGAGACTAAAGTCGTAGATTATCCGCGGGTGTCCAGAGCAAAGCAAGGGCAGTAATCGAGGGAATGATCGACTTTAGTCCCGTGTTGCATATAGAACTTTATACACGATTTAACTGTGTAGCCATTTTGTTATTTTAAAAAGTGGGACCTTACACATCCTTTGTTAATACAAACTTAATGTAATTTTTTATACGTCAATTAATAATTGTAACCTTTAGTATTTGGATGTTCGCGCGGTTTTAGCCTTTGAACTAATCGTGTAATCAATACAACTATAGGTAGACATTCCATTCGAACAACAGCTCCGATAAGTGTGTTGCTTCCGTCTTACCGACTCGACCGCGCAACTAGACACACGCACCTCGCCTCGTTTCTCAACCGCTGAGAGAATAAATTGTCGATCACTAGTTTTAACCAAAACGTTCAGTTATTTGTGCTCCCGCTTCGAAAGTCTCCAGCTTCCCTAAATATCTCCCATCAAAACTGGATTTAAAATTTTTTTTGTAAATTAAGTTACTTTATTCACGCAAATACGGGACGAAAAATATATGAAGGAATGAAAAATATACTATTAGTTCTGCTTTTCAGGGAATAAAGTGGTTATTATAGTTAAGCCATGAATAAAATACATTATAAAATGCGTTCTTGAATATGCATTATTTTAATCTTGTAACGATATGAAATATAATTAAGTTCTTCTAACGTAAACTTTGCAAATCAAACAATGATTTTAGCATCATTATCTTATCTTTACGATTTTCAAATGAGCGCCTAAAAAATCGTAGTAGAAAATTCTTTTTCAGTTGTGAGTGTAATAACCTTTTGGTTAACATGGTGCTGATAAATAATTTTCTTTTTCTTTCTGTATCGTGGATTTCGGTGTATATTATCTTTCTATCTGCATCTGTTGTTCAAGGTATTATGGATACTTATATCGCTGAGTATTATTTTTGTTGTATGATTTAATTTATAAATTTCTGCATTTCTTATGCAACAGGTATCAGCGACAAAAAACAATCGAGAATTATCAATGGAATAAATGCTAAAGCGGGGGAGCTACCTTATCAAGTAATTTCAAATTGTTTAGGTTTCTCTGCAATATGCTGTGGATTCATTTCATTATTGCGGTGGATCCATTTTGAACGAAGATTTCGTGATAACTGCTGGACACTGTGGATTCAAGTGAGATTTTTACAAATATTTGTCACTCCTGTCGTTTTTTTTTTTAATTTCATAACGTATTTTTACATGTTATATTACGTAAGCCAAACTGAGCAAATACAAGCAGTTGTTGGGAGCACAGATTTGGACGTTCCAAGAGTTATACATATTGTGACTAAAATATATGTTCACGAAAGATATAAACTACCAAGCCACTATGCTAACGATATCGCATTGATGAAGGTAACATACACGATAGTTCAAAACTTCGTGCTGCATACAGTATTAATAATATGAATACTTGCATAGAAAAAACTAATGATTCCAATTTTTTCTATAGCTGGAATTGAGTCTTTCCAGAAAATTAAAAAAGATTGAAGTGTCAATTGTAGATCAAGAATATTGCAGAAACCTTTATAACAATTCTGTCTACAGAAAAATCTATCCAGAACAATTATGTACGCATGAAATCGGTGAAAAAAGAAAAGGTGTTTGTGTTGTAAGTGATATCAAGCTTTAATGTCTTTGTTCTCATCGTTATTCCTATCAATGTTTTTACTATGCTTAACCTTGTACTTTACAGGGAGATTCTGGAGGCCCTGTGACGATCCATAAGAACCTTCTTATCGGAATAATAGCTTGGTCAAGCAAGGATCGTGATTGTGCTAGTCCTCTGTATGTTCATGTAAGAGTGTCCGAATACACTGAAAAAAGAGGATACTTGAAGCAAGCGGAATCTGCTTGATTCAAATAGAAAATCTGTTTGGCATTTTGGCTTAATAGAAATCCTCTTGCATCAAGAAGAAAATCTGTTTCGCCCATATCCGCTTGTAGAAAACAAATATATACTTGATTCAAGAAAAATTTTGTTTGAAAGTTATTTATAAAGAATATTTGTAACTAGCGACTTCAAACGGCCTTCGCGCATATTTATTTATTTAAATTAAATAAATTAAACAGTGTAGATGACTGAAGGAAATATCTGAAGGAGATAGAGGAAAATAGTAATCATCTAGATTTTATTAGAAATTTGTATATTCCAAATGAAAATTACATCATAAATGTCATGATATATAAAAAACGCCATCATTAGCTGATACATTTTCTTTTGCAAAGGGCTGCAATTCAACAGCTCCTTTGAATTACAAACAACCCAATCGTCCTGCGATTCGATTAAGAATGCATGAAGATGCTTGCTCTCTCCGAGAGCAGACCAAAGCTTACACATAAAAAAATATCTTTCGTATCTTCGGTGTACAAGATATGAAAGATTTCCGTAAATGTAGGCAATATCCCTCCATTTTTATACAACAAAAAAAACCTGACTTATACTCCCAACCTTGCAACTTTACCCATTTTAATAATTCCACCGGGCTATTTAAGAGCATTTTTGATAAATAGCCTCGGAATTCAAAAACCGCTGCCAAGTCATTGGCACTTAGCTTCCTCCTATTCTGCTAGTGGAAGATAATTACATGGGACAATCAACTCATTCTTTGATTTTAATATTCGCTACTATTCGATATTAAAAGGATAGGTTAGGAAGACACTTGTAGGGGAGGGGTATCAGAGGACTGGGGGTTAAGGTGGATATCAAAAGGATACAGCTCCGTGAACTCCTTGAAAACCATGAAAACTCTCAAAATATACTAAGCTTTAATTATCAAATTATATGGTTTAACAAAAATAATAATGTTCAGTCACACAGAGTATACAGGGTGAGAGTTGAAGAATTTTAATCTTAATATCTTTTAAACTAAAAGGTTTCATAAGCTACAAAAAGAACCTAGCCGAAGTGATCAAAAGATCAATCTTTTCCTAAAATTTCAACTCAATTTAAACCTTTTTACTCCCGTAATCGTACGACATAAAAAAACCATTTTTTTTAGTTTTTGATTTTTATCTCAAAAACTAGTCGCCAAAATTGCTTAAAATTTTTACAACTAGTAGATATCGTTGTTTTTTATTGTCATGAATTTTTTCAAAACATTTAACTATTTATTTTTTGAGTTATATATGTTTATCGAAAAATTACCTTTTATATCATAAAAAATGAACAGATCAGTCAATCTAGAAAATCTTGCGGGAAAAAGTAGACAAATTTATGTTCTTTTAGATACACTATTGTTGAATATATTGTATAAATCATATCATTATAAAAAAGCAAAAATATTTTTTCAAAAATAGAAAAATGGCTATAATATGGCCATAAAATGGTCAGAATCATAAAACAAAAAATGACCTAAATTCAGAATTAGAAAAAATATATGCATGTCAAATTTTATTACGATCCGTCGCATGGTTCCAAAATTATGGCGGTATACGTACATACACACACACACACACACACACACACACACACACACACACACACACACACACACACACACACATACACACACACACACACACACACACACACACAGCCATCCGCACGGACATTTTCTAAAAACGTATGATTCGTACTCCAAACACCTCCAAATGCGTTTCCACGAAGTATTAGCAAAACTGAAAATTTTACTATTACAAAGCTTCCTCTTGAGGAGGAAGCAAAAACTGAGGTAAATTCTTTAATTTTGTTTTCTTTTTAGGCCCATAAATAATTTCTTTTTGTAGATTGTTGCAAAAAGTAGAGGCTAAGTAAAATTGATGTTTGATTGCTAATGACAATGGTAAATTTACACGGTTTTGCGTTACCTTACTGTACATAGTCAGACTTCTATGCTTCGCCTCAAACCTCATACACCACGTATTTATAATACCGGACCTACTCTAAAATACAAATCAGGATAGTGCAATAAATAGTGGTACTTAGGTTTTAAAGTTTCATTCATAAAGAGTTCTTTTATTGTTGATGATATATAGGATATTTATCAATTTGCATATTTTATGATAATAAAATATCCATCATTTCTCTCATTAATAAAAACCAATACCAACTTTTTGAATCTTCCGAAATTAAATCACCTATTATTAAAGGTAAATATAAAATAATTGTCAACATTTCTGCTGCATACATAGACACATTTTTGGTGTTTAATTGAGAATTCAAGATCGGACGAGGTCTATCACTTAAAATCGCGGGGAATTAGGAATATTTGAAGTTATTTAATCCATCGGGTGTACTTATAAGTATTTGGTTAGCTACGCAGATTCTGTTAATTTGATAAATTTTCCATACTTTGCCGAAAATTAGATAAATTGTGTACCTAGTTCGATATTTCTTGTAATAAAAAAATATCTGTTAGAGGCAAGCATATTTTACATTCACCGCAAAAATATCGTAATTTTGACGGAAATGTATATCTACTTACTTATACTTGCTGCTAGCAAACATACTTATACTTGCTGCAAGTGGATTGACGGCAAGTGGAATTTGGATCTTGCTTCAAGTATCCTCTTTTTTCAGTGTACATTGATTGGATTAACGAACACGTGAAAAAAATGTAGAGCGAACGACGCAGTTGCTTGTCGATTTGAGTGGGATATAATTGTACAATTCCTCGTACCTGACGTAAGATAGATAGCGATATCACAATGCATTTTGCAGGTCAAATAAACTGTTTTCTTTTTAACAATTTAAATAAAGATATTCACTTGAAGGCTACACATACATTGCAAATAAACAAATCATGTTAGAACTGCTTATTATTTATTTAATTCTGTAAAAACTAATGTTAAATTTAGTTTACTGCAATTTAGGTTTATTTTTAAAATCAGTAACAAACGAAGTTCGTATTATAATGAAGATTAATGACGTTGCCATTGCATCTGTAAAATCGTCTATCTTTTATCTCGAGATTGTCAAAATAACTACTGCACGACATATCCTTCATAGCCTTTGAATCAGTTGACGAGCGAACGCGAAACCTATATACCTATACGGCATGCAACCCGGAGGCTGTGCACTGCAATGCAGCTCGATCAGACGAGATGGAAAGAGAAAAACGGACAGCCGAAAAAAAAAATGAATAAAAAGAGTGTATTATCTAGTATGAGCCCTGCGCAAGCTCGCTTCCTGACATTGGCTGACGCTGCTGCTCATGACGCTTGGCATCGGTACGTATCGGAATTCAATTTACGTCGTGGAATAACACAAGCCGCACCGCCACCGCTGCTGTCCTTCACGATTCCGTTCGATTTACGAGCCGACGCGCGCCTCGTTACTCCGGGGCAACGAGTCACTTTTACGACACGAGCGCGCCGACCAATTCAATGCACAACGCAGCACACACACACACACACACACACACACACACACACACACACACACACACACACACAGACACATTTGGAGTCGCGAAGGCAAATTGAAAAGCGAGTGGGGCTTATGCATGTATGCGCGTGTGTGTAATACGCTTGCATAGGTGTGTAGCAGCGTTGATGGCGCGCGAGTGATGTCTCGTCGGTGTCGGTCGTTTTTTCACTCAAGAAGGCGGATTGGATTTTGGATTGAGATTGATTTGCATTCTTCGTGCATACATGGCTACGAAGACGTGCCTTTGGAGAAGATTATAGCGAGTTATGGGACTTAACGGTACATTATCCTATCAAAATTTAATGTCGCTTTTATTTAGATGTGATTGTACCACCTATGTAAAAAGAATTGAATATTTATTGTATATTATTCTTTTGTGCATCTCGTATAGATATGAAGCTTATTTCAAAAACTTTCCAATTCAAATAGTACCTATAATCGTTGTATGAACAGCTGATGCGAATGTATATTTCTTCGAAAGTTCTTTCTTGAACTTGAGTAGACAAAAACAATAAATTCAATGTTTGTCCAGCGTCGAAATATTTCTCACAAAAGTCTGCGAAAATACAGTTATCGCTCCCAACTCTAGTCATTTCCGTATAATCACAGCTGTGCTAAACAAAGATAAACGCACTTTTTCTGACTCCGCCAACTATAATCCGGCTTTCTTCTTAAGTAGCTAAACAAAAAAGACGGTGTATGCGAGCACGATTTCGGGTAAACTTTGCAAATTCACTCATAACTCGAGGCGCGCGCGCCTGTGCATCTGCGAGAAAGAGCAAAAGGGAGAAAGAGGCAGCAGATTCTGCAACGCACGTTTGAGCCCTCAGGATACGTTTCTTGCCCCTTTTGCTTGGCGCGCTGTGGCTTTCGGCTTTGAGTCTGGTTAGATTTTTTGCCTCGCCGCGTTAAGCCAACAATTTAATAGCGCTAATTCGCGAAAATGGTGTCACGTAGACAAGGTGACAACTTCATTAGTGTTATAGCCACATTATTCGCTTACTTTACTTCTAACGATTTGCAAAAGAAAATGAAACATGATCAAAATTAATTGCGCGTCCTGCAGGTACCAACGCTTACAGAAATTATAAATGAAGAATGTAAGAAGCAATCGAACGAAATTGATAGTCTCGGCAGAACGAGATACGGCCCGCTTTTGCATGAAAAAATAATTTTCCAATTAAAAACAAGAACAGAGAGGAGAGCATAAGCCACAAGTCGACAGATAAACTAAGCATAAGCGAGAAGGGCAAGCAGTGGCTGCAGCAGCAGGCAACAATAACAAAAAGAAGCAACTTCGAACGGAATGCGGGCTCATGTGCACTCGCGTGGGCAGAGCCGCTCGGATAAGCCGCAGGCTGGAAGACGAGAAGTGCAGGCTCTCTCTCCTTCTCTTTGGTCGAGCTAAGGCATATGCGCAGCCGCATATAGGAGCTTGCACCACCGCGCGTATATTATGTATCCTATACTCCGAAGATGTATCGGACGCGCGCAGTTTGAATTGAAAATGCATAGCCCTAGAAGCTGAATCGTGCTTTTGTGAACGGACAAAACAGAGATTTGCATACTGCCTGTTGATGCAGCTTTAATGGGCCGTCATAAATTGAGAGCCGATTGTTGCGCACTTGTGAAATTAAACGGGCCGGCGCGTATCGGTTTCCGTACAATTATGCACGAGCATCGTCCTGAAGAAATAGTCGACGATAATGATGGCAGTCTCAATTAATAATGCAAGCGCGCGAGTACAAGATCCAGCTGATTTATCATTTTTCGCGTATAGGCGCGCGCACGGATACCGGCAATAATATATAGGCTCCTTGAAAAAAAAAATATTCCCTCGTTATATTTTCTGGCCTCTTTCGCGATCGAGCGACGCTCTCTCTCCTTATTTCTGATCCTCTTTCCGGCGGCCCCGGATGAATAATAACGCGCAAAATGCGTCCATACGAGGGCGCACCTTGCGCGTGTAATTAATGCGAGCCCGGCTCACTCTCGCTCTTTGGCCGAAGGGTAGGTTGCTTGGCATAAGGATTAGCGCGCGCTGTTTGGATTATCGTCGTCGCTTACATCTCGGCTCCTCTTCATGTATATATACACGTACGTACTGCAGTCGAGGCGTAGGGGGATTTCTTGCTCCGGAGTCAGTCTGTAATTTCTTAGCGGCCGAGATTGCTCTCTTCTTCGTTTTTCTGTTCGACCAAGTCTGCTAAGAAAGAGAGAGAGAGAGAGAGAGAGAGAGATGGTGTTGATGGTTGCCAAAGTGTTTGCATGCTCTAATACAGCGCGCTGCGCGTGTTGTTATTTCGTTTGATGACCGGTCATTTTCATTTGCTTATTTTCTGCGCACTTTCGGGTAGGAACTTTTTTTCCCGGCGTCATCTTGTGCAGCGAGGTGAGGTAAAGAAGGTCGTAAAGTTTTTTCGCGGAGGATGAATTCTTCGGCGATACTTAGTCAGCATTTTTGCGATGTTTTCAACAGTGCGCTTTGCATGAGTACACGTTTCCAGCCGACTGATTGAAACAAACATTGAAATATTTTTTTCTATTCGAAACGGCAGGTTGCCTAAACTGCGTTTTTTTTTAGCTAATTTAAAAAACTTGACCTATATAGGGGAGTGTCGTTAGGTATACTGAACATCGTAGCTATTTCGCCTGTACACGAAGAAAAATAGTGTAGTAAATTTTACTATACTGTTCAGTAAACCGATCACAGACCTGCCAAATGCCCAAAAGTTACTTTATTTTTTGGTATTTTGCTTCCTCCTCAAGAGGAAGCTTTGTGATAGTAAAATTTTCAGTTTTGCTAATACTTCGTGGAAACGCATTTGGAGGTGTTTGGAGTACGAATCATACGTTTTTAGAAAATGTCCGTGCGGATGGCTGTGTGTGTGTGTGTGTGTGTGTATGTACGTAAGACCCCATAATTTTAGAACAATAGACGACGGATCGTAATAAAATTTGACATGCATATATATTATTTCTAATTCTGAATTTAGGTCATTTTTTGTTTTATGATTCTGACCATTTTATGGCCATATTATAGCATTTTTCTATTTTTGAAAAATATTTTGCTTTTTTATAATGATATGATTTATACAATTATATCAACAATAGTGTATCTAAAAGAACATAAATTTGTCTACTTTTTCCGCAAAGATTTTCTAAGATTGACTGATCTGTTCATTTTTATGATATAAAAGGTAATTTTTCGATAAACATATATAACCCAAAATATAAATAGTTAAATGTTTTGAAAAAATTCATGACAATAAAAACAACGATATCTACTAGTTGTAAAATTTTTAAGCAATTTGGCGACTAGTTTTTGAGATAAAATCAAAAACTAAAAAAATGTTTTTTTTATGTCGTACGATTACGGGAGTAAAAAGGTTTAAATTGAGTTGAAATTTTAGAAAAAGATGATCTTTTGATCACTTCGGCTAGGGTCTTTTTGTAGCTTATAAAACCTTTTAGTTTAAAAGATATTAAGATTCAAATTCTTCAACTATCATCCTGTATACTCTGTGTGACTGAACATTATTATTTTTGTTAAACCATATAATTTGATAGTTAATGGCTTAGTATATTTTGAGAGTTTTCATGGTTTTATAAAATGTCCGTGCAGATGGTTTTGTCTGTGTGTGTGTGTGCGTGCGTCGATGCGTGCGTGCATGCGTGCGTACGTATACTGTTATAATTCTGGAACTACGTGATCGATCGTAATAAGATTGGACGTGCATATATGTTTTCTGATTTTGAATTCGAGTAAACCTATCCTTTTAGTATCGAATAGTAGCGAATATTTAAATCAAAGAATGAGTTGGTTTTCCCATGTAATTATCTTCCACTAGCAGAATAGGAGGAAGCTAAGTGCCAATGACTTGGCAGCGGTTTATTAATAAAATAGGATATTTTACTGAAAAGTAAATAGTATAGTAATTTTTGGGTATTTGGCTGGTCTGTGATCGGTTTACTAAACAGTATAGTAAAATTTACTACACTATTTTTCTCCGTGTAGATATATAGGTTTTCATAGAATTGACAAAAATTAAAATCGAATAATTAATTTCTACGTAGGGCATCCTATATCAACACAACGATTTTCAAAACGGAATATTGAACTTGTGAATACTTAATTGTAGAAAGAACATGAAATTATTAAGAAGATCTTTAGAATTTCCAACGGAATACAGAATCAGCTATATATGCATCTCGGGTCTTAGCAAGGTAGAGCATGAGCGGCCCAAGCAGGTGCAACAAGATTCGGTTTTGACATAAGTGATCTACTGTTGTATATTATATGTGCACTAAACTAGCAGATATCGATGAGGGAAATAGCAAAGCGCGTTTGCGCCACCTTGCTGTCTTCGCGCGACAAATGCTCAGAAAGTTTAAGCAATGATTCGCCAGCTGAGCGTCCATTCCAAAATTGCTTTGCTGGTTAGACTTAAAACAGTCATTAACTGTTTTCTAGTTTCTTTTTCAGTTCTTTTTTGTACCGCTACTGTGTTTTCTCTAACTGATTTTATTTTCTCTTGTACTTTGTTCATAAATCCAGGGTTAGTTACAATTTCACACTTCTGACTTTGTTGCCTTCTTTTATTACTTGTTTCTCCTATTGATCTATCGATGATACATTAGAAACTCATATTCACAAAGTCAGCTGGAAAAGTTGTTGGCAGAATGAAAGTTTGATTTTCAAAAAGGATATGATAAAAAGGACGTGTAATTCTATACCATAAAGATCAATCAAGATAATTTCGTACTGAACGACACACGTTTTGACAAATCGAGAAATTCTGGATATTCCCTGCTGGACGACACTCCCACGCGTAATTGATAGAAATAGATCCGCATAAAAGTAAAAGAAGCAAAAGTTACAAATCAATCTTGAGCTCTCGAACTATGTTATTTCGTACAGATTATAAAGAAAAAATCCTACTTCTGCCCAATTACCGCACGCGGACGAATGATTGATATATGACACGAATCCAAGCGAGCCGTGGAGCGGAGAACCCGGTTATTAGAAGAAACAGCGCAGCAACACCCAAAATCGAAATCAGTCCAGAACTCTGGAAAAAATCAGCCGAAAACTTTCTGCGCTCCCTCTCAATCTCTCTCAGCTCATCCCGCGAGTGATTTACAGAGTCCGATGATTTATAATCCGCACAATGGGGGTAAAGCTCGGAACACGAGAAAAAGAGGTAAACGCGAGCTCTGGTCCAACAAAGGCTCAGAGCTCGTCGCTCTAAAGTGGAAGATTAGAGACGATTATCGGCATGGATGAATCTCAGGTGCGCTAGAGACCGTAACTCAAACTCGACCTGACGCGCGTGGGTGGCTCGCGCTCTCGCGAGATCTATACTCGCTTGCAGTTAAATCTCCGATGATGATGATGATGATGATGCGCTCGCGACCTTGGAATTCTCGGCGCGAATTATATACGTGTGCGCTTTTCGAAGCTACGCGAGATTCGGCGCTTTAATCGATCTCGCCAGTGTGTGTAAAGGAGAGACGAGCAAAGTTGCAGACTGCAGTGGATAGTCGAGATTCTTCGGCTGCGCGAGGATGCAGTTAATGCGCGCGTCCGCTCATAATTCAAGCAAACTGCGAAGAATTCTTTTTTTCCCCAAGTTTCTTTATGCACTTTCGGATCCAGCGCTTGATTTACGACGATCCTAGAGGATTTTTGGGGAATTAAACTCGGATGCGAAATATTGCTTAATAAACGTAATCGGCCTGCTCGATCGTTAAAAGGTGTTTCCTCATTTAATGGATCCGCGACGGATATATTGCCGTCGGGTGTGATTTATCGCGAGTAGAAAACAAAAAAACTCTTCTTACCATTCTTTCCCAATTCATCCAAACGAAATTAGACAGTTCTGACAAAATTTGAATATAAGCGCATACCAGAGGAGGTCGTGTGAAACGTCGATCGAGTTCAAACTCAGCGAAAGGCAATAAGGCACGCGAGATATTGGTTTAAAAGGCCGTCGCTTGAATGTGTAGCATTGGAGGGAATTAATCGAGAAATGCCTCAAAAATTGGTCTCCCACCGATGTTACGCGCAGCAGAGCTCTCTCGCTCTCACACGATTCGAATCGTCGAGTCTACCCCCTACCCATTGGTCACATAAGACTATCATTTGGCAGATTAGCATAATGACCGAGGATTTATATTTCGCAGAGAGCCGAAGACAGCCTGCGGACATAGCGAAAAGGCGGGTGCGGAGAGAGAAGAGAGGGTGGCTGTGGGCTGCCGTTGGAGTATGGTAGCAAACGCACAGAACGAAATAATGAATAGGATAGTTTCTGCTATTCGCCGATTATACGGCTTTTCCACTCGGAGCGCGCGGACAAATTATAGATTTGTGGTCTCTACTCTCTCCGTGCGATGCAGACCCTAGAGGCCTTGGCCTCGTCTTCCTTGTGCCGGGATATTAGAGTTTACTCTTCAGGAGGATATAGTACAGCCTTTGAGCGTGGCGAGAGAGATTCGGCTGGACAAAGCGATTGACCAATTGTCCGGTAATGTGTATTCGAAGCAATCTGACTGATACTGCGGAGTGCATTGTTTTATTGATGATTTTCAGTAATAATTGCATAACAAAAAAATATCATATTGGAACATGGAACGATTGAGCTTCTTGTCCTGTTTTGATTAAAACCATAAATTGATATCCGCTCAAATTCGATATGCTGCAGTCATTTACAATACATCGCGCATCAAAATCCGAAGGTTGATTTTCACGCAAAATCTAACACAAACTCGCGCGCAAACTCAGGTCTGTTTTAATTACAACAACGCGAAACAGCATTATAACCAACTCGAGTAAAAACGAACGAGCTTCTCGCTCTCCATACACACAGTTTCACCGAGCCGTCAAAGTAGAGTCCGCGACTGCAAACACAAGTCGCGTCGCGAAACGTGTGTCACTGCGCGGTAACATCCTACCCAGGAAAGCTTACAACTGTACAAGCTTCAGCGCGCGCGTAATGCCAGAAAAGGAGGAAAAACAAAGGAGCGAGACAGTGACGCGCGGCGTGGCATGTATGCACACACACAGCGAGGCGCTTTTATACGACCTGTTAATTATATTTTCCATAAACTTCCAGCGTGTGCCATTCACCGTGTTTTATGTTTGCGCCGGTCTCGCACGCGTGTGCGCGCCTCCGCGAGAGCTTCTCCCTTTTGCGCGCTCGTGCTTTTTGTTTTCTGCTTTTTCGCCTTACACCCTGCGCTTGCGTTCGTATAGCTGCTCTTTTCTAACGTGTTTGCCCTATTATTTCGTTAATTAGCGCATCGCTAGTATACGCGAATGTTGTATTCTCTTTCGCTCTAAATACACCGAAGTTTCAGTCAGCGAAGAGCGATTTATAGAGCGTCCTCCACTTTTTAGCTTTATCCAAAGGGGGATAAAAAGACTCGGACGGTTATGGCAAGCGCGCAGTTTCCAGACAGAACCAACCGGAGCAGCCCAAGACTCTCAACTGTGCCAGACGAAGCGGTAGATAATATCTCCATCTCGGAGAGAGAGCAGGAGTATAGTACTGGCTCGCGGGGCATCTGTACGCGGCAGTCGATGCTTCTTATCGATCGTAAACATTGACCGCGTCGGTGTGTCTTGCGCGGACGCGATGTCAGTANTGTCCTACGGCGAAGTGGCCACGCTTAAAATGCTCGGATTGTTGGTTGCGGAAGCGACGCGTGTCCTACATACATGACGGTTACACTAAAGCTCTCTCTCTCTCTCTCTCTCTCTCTCTCTCTCTCTCTCTCTCTCTCTCTCTCTCTCTCTCTCTCTCTCTCTCGCCTCTTATTGCGCGAGTCTGTTCTTGTAGGCGGAAATGGCACGCTTTGTTAAGTCGTAGGAAAGAGTAATTTGCTATGTATAGTCTACAGGCGCTCGAGAAAAATCTCGGGCGAGTGATTTACGAGCCAGAAGGAGAGTAATGATATTTATGTTAGCTTTGGCTGTCTTTTATGATTAGTGCGATTTGATCGGTGATTAAGATCTGAACTCGTTTTATTGCGACTCGATCGTGTATTACTATTCCATAGAATAAATATTGTTAGTAGATATGACTATAGGTTTTTTTTTCACGCGTACGCGAGTGTTTAGTATTTTGAAGCAAATGAACAATGGAACAAGAGCTCAAATTCCAATTCGCAGCTAGATAACAGATAGAAGGCATATAGGGCCAAGGACTATGGCATCATGGACTCAGTTGCAGTTATAGAATGAGCGGTCCAAGCTGGCCCAATAAGGCAGTTTTGTTAGACATAGTACACTCCTATATGTGCAAATCCGCGGCCGACTGGAAACAACTCGGCGGTGGAAGTCAGAAATTTAAAATTGAGGGCACACCTATACCAGACCAATTTTTTCCGGTTCTATAGGTCGTCCGGAGAGTAAAAAAGCCCGCGTGCACGCCCGATCGCTTGCCATACTTTTTTGCCGGACACTTTAAATTCTCTTATGTGTATTTATACGTTCAAAGTATCCGAAAAAAGATTTAANGCACGCCCGATCGCTTGCCATATTTTTTTGCTGGACACTTCAATTCTCTTATGGGGAAAATCACGATTTTTTACGAAAATCCGCGATTTACTCCCATTTTTAAAATCCTTATAACTTTTGATCCGAGCGGGCAATTTCAACTGTACGGCCCTCAAATTAAATCTTTTCTTCTACTTTTGTTTTTTGAGAATTAGATTAACATTTTGTTGGTTTCATGTGCTATATATATCGCGATGAAAAAAGGTAAAAAAACATCCATAATTGATAGGCATATATATAGCAGATGAGACCAGCAAAATGTTAATCTAATTTTCAAAAAACAGAAGTAGAAGAAAAGAGCTTTAATTTGAGAGCCGGACAGTTGAAATTGCCCGCTCGGATCAAAAGTTATAAGGATTTTAAAAATGGGAGTAAATCGCGGATTTTCGTAAAAAATCGTGATTTTCCCCATAAGAGAATTGAAGTGTCCAGCAAAAAAATATGGCAAGCGATCGGGCGTGCACGCGGGCTTTTTTACACTCCGGACGATCTATAGAACCGGAAAAAATCGGTCTGGTAGGTGTGCCCTCAATTTTAAATTTCTGACTTCCACCGCCGAGTTGTTTCCAGTCGGCCGCGGATTTGCACATATGCATTCAGCGCACAAATTTGGATGCGGATTACAAGAATTTGCCTATACGCCACCTATCGCCGCTATGGACAATTACGGCTATTATGATTGCTTACTGATTCCGCACACCGCACACTGCCAATGTGGTGTATCTTTCTTCTCCGTACATAACAATAACAAAACACATCAAGAAGCGTTCGAGCAACAAAGAAATAAGCGAACCTACGACCGCGCAAGTAAAAGTCAAGCCAACCATTTAGAAAAAGACGCTTAGACGAAAATTATAGACATACAAACAACGTGCGGCCATAAGATTTTTTTTCGCTCAGCCGAGTGCAAGGTCACTCATTTACTGCGTAATTATTATCGAATGAAGATGAGCCGTGAGTCGGATCCTGCCTCGCACATGAGGAGTCGAGCATCAGCAAATGACACAACCTTCTCCCTTTTTACAACCGCTAATTCTACTCTTTCGCGGTCCACATGCTCGAAACATTATGGTCGAGTGAGCAGATTTTCTCCCGACGTTGCCCGAGACACGGAAAGAGTTCGTCTGGGCCGCCAATATACCCCGTATATCGCGAGACGTGCGCGCGAATTCGACGAAAAAATAATAGGGCGGCGGCTGTCTCGTCAAGTCCCTTTCTTCCTTTTTTTTTACTCTCCGTTATATGGACCATCGTCGCCCTCATCGTCGTCGTCTTCTGCGGCGGACTATACACACGTGGTCTTTTTCTTTTACGAGGGCAAGCATCGAGTGCAGCCAAAGCGCGAGTTCGCCTGACAGCGGACGCAGACGAGGGTGGGCTATTAAGGAATTATCGACGCAGCTAAATGAGAAAATTATGGCAGCGCGCGAATGCACGCTACTCGAGTGTGTGCAGTCGCTGGGACACTATTTCAGAGAGTTCACTTCGGGGAACCTGACTTGGCAAATTATAGATAGATTGTTGGCAGAGGGCAATTATCGATCGACTGTGTCGTGACGATTTTTGATAGTTGCGGTTTTTCGGGTTGGTGTATAGTGGGATGTGTGTGTTTTTCTTCAAGGTTCTTTCGTCTGAAAGAAAACACGAATTTCGTATTCGCACCTGTAAAACTTGAAAAACACTCACTGTACGTTTTAATCATCCTGCTCTCATAAGAAAGGGTGAAAATTATCCCTACAACTCTTCTCAACTATACCAGCGCAAAAACAGCGCGTTCCGCGGATAAATCGCTTCGCTCATTGAGACTCGAGTTCCGGCTGCGTGCGCTAGCTCTTAACAGTCCTCCCTTCGACTGCACTTTAAACGCACAATTAAGTAATTACCCCGTCAATAATAGATAAAGCCAGCTCTTTCTCTCTCTCGGTGTTGTGCATACGAAATCAGTTAACTATGTAATTACAGAAATTACCCGATGAAGGTGTATATACATACAGAGCGAATAAGCTCTCTTGGCTCGTTGTTCGGCCATAAAAACGCAAACAGCCGCTCGTTCGCTTTGCACGCATGCTAATAACTCGGAAGAGAGCTGCGCGCGGGGCAATCGCGCGAGTCGTTTAATGCCGTAACCCGGGCATAAATCCCACTCTTGTATCTCGGATGAATTGCGTGCACTCTTTGCTTGTTTATTCGTAAACAGTCGATCCCAGCTGTTTTCCAGAAGGGATGCAAACACGCGTCTTCTTAGAGGATGGCGGGGGTCACGCTCGACGAAACAGTGACGAGCAGCGCATCTCGAGAGCCGCGAGACATCACGAGTCGCTCGATATTTACGAGTTCTCCCGGTGCTCAAACTACAGCTTAGCAAGAGCCGAATGGTATATAGTTAGAGGCGGAGGATGGCGCGATTGATAACCTTATCTCCTCTATACTCTCTGTATTCGATGCAGCTAGCCTATAGTTGAGCCGGAAGAGCTAGCTCTGTGCTGCAGCGGTTCTATCGGGCCATTAGCGAAAAGGATGCAAACCTTCCTCGCGGCAAGGATCCGTTCATGATGGGCTTCGGCTCAGATCGAGAGCGTTCATAGAGCTGCACTTGGACGTTATGAAGAGCGATTGAAAAAGGAGGAAAGGCTAGTTGCGCTTTCCAGACTCCCTAAGTGTCTCGAATCTTTTTCCTCCTTAGGGCCTTGGCAAAAGAAGAGATAAACCGACGGCCAACGAGAGAAACGTACATTACGAGCGAAGGTGATTTATTCGAGATCGGACCAGATCCATATTGCTACTAGGTATACGTACTCGCTTCCGCCATGACGTTGAACGAGAGATTCGAGGTGAAATAAGGGCCGCGCGCGCGCGCGCGCGCGGAGCTTGCAAGGTCTACTTGTCGGTTATTATACGCGTCGAGGAAGTCGTTCGGAGAAGTACGCGCAAGTGGCAAAATTGCGAGACGCGTTTAAATGCGTCTTAAATCCACTTTACGCGCTTCGCTGCGACCAGACGGATTTTTATCTGATGCTTGAAAAAGCGAGAGCGTAAATTTTCTTTTTGTGGATCGAGCGTTTCAATTTACGTTTTATCCATTTTAGATTGTATTTTCAGAAGTTTATTAAAGAAAATTATTTTGGCTGATACACGATAAACATAAACGATGATTAATTTACAAAACGAGCGTTCCGTTGATTGCAAACTCGCCAATTAATCATACAAACGATTTTATTCTCGGAAATAATGAACTTTCTCTCACTCGTTATTCGCCGCTCGTACAACACACACGCGCGCGCGCAGTTGAAATGAGCAGTCCGTAAAACGCAATTTCCCTCCTTTAAATCCGCTCGCATTAAAACAAACAATCCTCTCTCACTCGGTCGAGCTTTTTACACTCGCACTCGCGTATCCCATAAAATTAATTTGTCGGTCAAGCACATAATTCCGCAGAGAGAGAGAGAGAGAGAGAGAGAGAGAGAGAGAGAGAGAGAGAGAGAGAGAGGGAGATAAAAAGACCTCGCAAGAGCGTAGCTTCATCGGTGAATCGAAGCGTTTCGTACTTTCAAGCTCGTGCATATATATACGTACAAGCAAAAGAACAACGCGGAGACGAGGCGCAGCAGAATGCAGTCCTTCGTGAAACGTGTGTGTGTGTGTGTGTCTGTGTGTGTGCGTAAAAGCCAAGTGCAGTTTGCACGGCCCGAAGCGATGACTCTCGGATATATACGAAGAAGGTGGAGGAGGAGGAGAAAGGGCCCCGGCGTGTAAGAGGGGCCTGACACGCGATGCCTGCCTCGAGGGAGCAATCACGTGGCGGACGGCGGGGGCGGCTTGGAAGAAGAAGAAGAAGAAGAAGAAGAAGAGAGCTCGCGCTCATCTTCCTCCATCTTAGCCACCCCCGACTCCGCAGATGCAGCGAGCACCCTTAGGGCCTGATGCACAACCTGCAGCCTGCTGTACGACTCTTGGGCCCTTCGTTTTTCTTCCTCTTCTCCTTCTTGCTCGCGTACACACTCCTTCTTTCTCTCTGTCGACCTTGTATACCTACTCTTTCTGTTTTCGCGGCGCTGCGGAAAAAATGCGCGCGCTGGGCCTTACCCCCTCCCCAGAGCGCGAGCCTTCCCCCACAAGCGCTAGGGGGCACTGTGATTACACTTGTGCCGTACACAGCGCTCGCCGACAAAACGAGATCGCCGTGTCCGCCTTCTAATGAGCGCACTGGCCGTCAGAATGTGTCTCTTCTCTTGAGAGAGAGGAGTTTTGAGCGATGCGGTATTCGAGCAATAGTAGCGACGTCGTTGTTGCGTAACTTTGTTTGCACCGGAGGTAGGATTGCTTATGCGCTGGAGACAGTTGTTAAAGGTTTGCACTTTTTACGACCGAGAACTTCTGTTCGTCTCGTATTGCCCGTCAAAGGCGACTGTTGTTAGCGGAAGGACTCGCAATTTACCGATACTCTCAAAGACGCTTGCGAAAGGGAAACTATCCACCAGAGGTAATGGAATGTCTCACTCTTGTATTTAGTGGCAATTGCAGAGTCCTTACGAGCCGGAGGCCCATACAGTAGCGAACGGGAACAAAAATTGGTAAAAGACTTCGTCTCGTTAAACTTTTAACGGCACCAGTGCGTAATTTATAGAATTTCAACGAAGCTCCAATCCATCGATACAACAAAGTGAAACGCAAAGACTGTGATTTCTCAGCGGTATAAGCTCGCAACTGAAACGGCATTATGCGAAACAGTAGTCACAACCAGCGTCAATGTGTAACACACTCTTCTCTCACTCTCTTGGGTCCCCGAAGCAAAAACCATTTGGGGAATCCCAAGAAACTCGGCACATCATGCATTAAGCGACGTAAAAAATTCTCGAGAGTAAAACGATCGCAGCCGCAGGAGCAGGAACACAACCGCCGTATATTTAGCCCCAACGAACGAGTAGCGGCAGCGGCGGCAAACAATTAATTCTGCGGAATCCCACGAGTCTCTCTCTTGCGCGCGCGAAATCACAGGGAGTTTTACCCACGAGCTATACTCCCCCTACTCTCTCGTTGTCGGCCAGTTCGACATTCCGCGTTCGAACCACCCTCGCATTATGCGTATACTCTCCGAAAGCAGCATACACACACGGATCCGAGCGAAAAAGCGCTCAAGGGTTCGCGAATTAAGCAGAGGCTGTGTATATGCAGCAGAAGATGAGAAGAAGCTCGTCTTTCGCGCCGATCGCGAGTCACGCCATTCAGGGCCTCTGGTGAAATACGCATCGCGCAGCTCGAGCTTGTAGATCTACTCTTTCTCTTTCTGGCGTATATACACGCTGTTCTGTGGCCTGCAGGGCCAACGAAGCGGTGGCGGTGCAATTAGAGCGTGCAGCGCCCGCACTTTTTCCCATATATAATACCATCGGGCCACTGCCCGCTCATTTCGCGCATTATCTGCGGCTGATGCAGCCCTCGGCCATCTACGCGTTCTCTCTCTCCTTCGCACTGAAAAGAAATCTCTGCGCGTGTATATGTACGAGATGTGTCGTTTCCTCTCTCCTCGTCGCTGGATATAATAAGCGCGGGCGAAGAAGAGAGCCGACGATGGGCAGCGCAGACCGGCAGCAGCTTCGGGGCTGACTATGTAAATGAGAGAGAACCGCGAAGTAAGACAGAGAGAGAGAGAGAGAGGAGAGAGAGAGGAGAGAGAGAGAGAGAGAGAGAGAGATCGGTTCAATAGACCTTCGACCCTTAGGTCCGGATAATTTGTTTACGAGCAAAACGCACACAGCGGCGGCTATCCTCCTTCGACTGCCTTGGGCCACCTTTTCTCCTTCTCTCTCTCCCTCTCTCTCTCTCTCCGAGAGCCTTGATTCTCCCGCTCGCTCTCACTCTCTCTCCCGGCTGCAGCGGCTGCGCGATTTACATACGATTACCGGGCGCACACCCACGCCCGCTGTATATGTGTGTGTGTAAGCGACTCTCTCCTGAGGCTGTCGATGAGCGTGGGCCGCTCGGTAGGACCCTGGCACCCTGAAGAAGCTCCGGTCCGCGCCCCGAAGGCCATCAGTCGCGATCCTGAACAATAAGACGCTTTCTCGCGGGGGAGGAGATATCGCCGTATTGAATTCTCTACTGCTGGTCAGCTTTTGACCTTCCCCCAAGAGAGAGAGAGAGAGAGAGAGAGAGAGAGAGAGAGAGAGAGAGAGAGAGAGAGAGAGAGAGAGAGAGAGAGAGAGATGCTTTTATCCGAGTGGATCTTGGGAATATCGGGCGGTGGTTCGCGTATCGAGGAGGTGTACCAGTTGGACTACGTCTTTGTTAAGAGTTCGCGTGGGATGGTGCGGCGATTCAGTCGTGGAATTGATAACGAGGTGGATTAATTGAATGCGTATCGCTTATGCATTATATGCGCTGGTATTATGTATGCGTAAACGCTTTCGAATTAGATTATTAGATGGAGATGTCCCAATTTGAATATTAGTAGACGTATTCAAATTGAGCGATTATGTTCAGTACGGTTGTATGGTTGCACGTCAGATGGTAAAATTTCAAGAGCGAATCGTCGGAGACGACACTTTTTATTTTAAAGAGCTCGCTGGGAATCGATAAAGCCACATAGTCTTTGCGAGCTGGGGTGGTGAAGAAAGGACGAGAAGAGAGAGATATATGAACGTGACGTCTAGCAATGACAGAGTGGGTGATAAAATCCGAATACGCTGAGGTAGATTCTTCAGCGGCGAACGCTTCTTATCGACCCGTTCCCCGCTCATTCAACTAACCGCCGGATAAGAAGAAAGACTATTCTCTATAAGTATATACAGTTGAAGACGTTTCTCAGGCACGAGGAAACTTTTTTTTAAAGCGATCTTTTGCCGAGAATTTTGAGAATGGTTTTGTCTTTTACTTACCTTGTGCACTTCAGCTACTATTTTATAATATTATGAGGTATCGAATTGAAAGAAATTGATTTTCACTCACGAGTTTAACAGTAATGTGTTTGAAGATGGTTTGATCGATAACATACCTGGAACAGAAAATAGAAAACAAAACGTAAGTAATCATTAATGAGATATCCATCATAAAAATTACATTCTAATCCACCCATACGTTTACTCAAAAAAGTTTATTAATCATCGGTGCTTAAATGTTTTCAGATAGCTCTAAACCAGCTTCATTGAATTATTAGCCTATGTAAGTATCGTGCATTGACTAGCCATTAATCATCCAATAAGATGAGTATCAGCAACGAATATACACATCTTACAATTTATCACTTACATCATCTATACCCATACGCTCTTTGCATCCCGCAATTTTTTCCCAATATATATTCATACACTACTCGATACAATCGCTTTCTCTTCAATTCACGATTCCTATAAACATTCTCTCGCAAACGTCACTGTATACAAATTCCACCATGGATTACCTTATACCGCAATCAATATTCAAAATCTTATTTCTCACATTACGATATTTTTCCGCGTCACATTATCATAAATCTCGCCTAATTGATATCATCAATATCACTCCTGTGTGCAAGGCTGGTTAGAAACTTTTATACAAGCGCGTGTTTAACCTGCAATTGTAGGTATACGTGCTTAGCGCATTTCTCACAATTATTCGCGCGTTTCTACGTATTTTACTCGTTAATCTAATCTACCTCTCGCTCTCATTAACGTAGCCACCTGCGAGTTTGTTAATTTCAGCGTATCCCGAAGGAAATCACGTAATGTACACGTGTTTTTGCGGAACTTTATAAACACAGTCCCTCCCTCGCCAAAGAGGGCACCTATATATATATAGCATGAAAAGCAACGGATACTCGCCATGTATGCATCGCAGCCGCCATCTTGCAATTAGGGGATCAAGAAGGCATCGCTTTAATGAGCCGCAGGCCGAGCGATATAAGAGAAGAGCGAAGCTCGTAATGTATAAAAGCCGAAGAAGCCGAGGGGGACGCGCGCTGCTGCTGCTACCGCTGCTCTGCAGCAACGAAGTAACCGTATGAACACGGGGGAAGAGAGAGAGAGAGAGAGAGATAGAGAGAGAGAGAGAGAGCGAGAATTAACATCGGCGGCGGGCTCGCGACTATACGACGAGGAAGAAATAGTGCGCTCGAGAAATAATAGATATGTAAGGTCTTGAAGCGCTGTAATCAACTTGCACACGTGCACATCGCGTATACGTATACGTATACGGAGAAGACGACTGGGGCTGATTAAAGTACGTACTTGTTTATGAATGCAGGTGGAAAAAGATAGAGGGATAGAGAGAGAAAGGGATTTGTTGCGAGTTTAATAGAATTGTCTAGGAGCGTAATTTAATTTTCTCGAGTGCTGTGAGCTTTTTTGTGAATAGCGGATGAACTATAACGGCTATACACGTAGTGAGATCGCTCTTTCCTCGAGAGGTGATATATTGTGACTGCGATGTATTATTGTAGTTTCCATTGTAGCTCACGAGTGTGCGGTTATAATTGTGCGATGTCTGTTTTGTAATTAAAGTGAGTATTATAAACTTTTCCAGAGAGCGATTCTCGTGAATAATTATCGCGGAATGTTCAGGGATCGGCCGATGCGATATTATATGTAAGAAAATTAATCAGAGAATGACGTGGTCAGATGGGTTTTAATAAGTTTCGCTGAAGTCGTTATTTCTATATTGACTTGAAATACTTTACGTTTACGTTTCGCAACAATGTATCAAGTGTCGATTGAAGGCAGTGTGCATTAAATAAAAAACAATTTTTTTAAATAATGAACAGTAGGGTGAAAATTAACAAGTGAAAACGTCTACTTTACAGCAGACATTAAAACAAAGCTATATCGCGCCCCTGAGACACGGAGATCGCAGAAAACGACAAACAAAAAAATAGCGAATCGTGCAATCCTCGCCAAACGAGCGTAATAACACATAAACTCGCGTCGCGAATATACATGCAGCCTCTCCTTCTCTCCCCCGCGCACGGCATTAAAGTCCAAGCAGTTCGCGAGAAAAATACCATCTCGACGGCAGCGGCAAGACTCTCTCTCTCTCCCGGCTACATAAAGAGTAGTGGGAGGTATAGTGATGCGATGGCGTGCAACAGCAGCAGCAGCAGCAGCTTCTATCTTTCTCTGCAGGCCCCTCTCTTATACTTATATATATATATATATCTACCTATATTATATAGTTGTTTTGGAGATACTCCCCCCCGCACCTCCTATTAGCAGCTTTTCCTAAAATTTATTAATTGTTAGTACAATTTTTTTTATTTAAAGTTTTTTATTAGCAAAAAAATTTACTAACAACAATTGTAATAGTACATCGGATAAAATCGGATCAATTTATGACACACTTTTTGAATCATCTTTAACGACATTTTTAGTCGTGTACTTCGCGACGCGTATAATTATTTCGATTTTCTAAAAATATATTAGGCTATATTAGCTAGCACTATATTAAGATGATGTATAAAGGTTACTTTCCTCCGACTCTACCAACCGAACGACTCGAGCAATACAATACATTTTGGCATAAATAATGTCTTTAGCCTCGGGAAGATCCTACATCCTTTGTAGAAACTTTTCCAAGCCCTCATAACAAGCTCATAGCACATCAGTATCAAAATTATATATAACAGTAGAGATAAACTATATAAGAGATATAACTTAAATTTTATTTTCTATTTTTTCCACACCACCTATGAGGTAAATAGACAGGAGCGTTTTTTTTATATTTTTTGTTAAAGTTTGACTTAAAAGTTTGACTTAGTTTGAAGTAAATAATTCTTATAAGGTTTTTATTTTGCTTTTGTATTGTTAACACTTTGATGTGCGTATACTTAGCATTGACTTTTGCTTTTGTATTGTTGACACTTTGATGTGTTTATACTTAGCATTGTCTTTTGCTTTTGTATATATATCACTTTTGCGTGTTTATACTTAGCATTGTAAAAACTTTATAAGATCATAAATGTGAATTATATATCAAAGTCTTAACAAAAAATAAAGTGGTATCCCCGATAGGCCAATAGATATATATATATAGCGATTTGTTCGAGGGCCCTTAAATATTATTGGAGTAAAAATTGTAACTCATGTACTTAGGTGCAAGATTTAAACTTAAGTTTTCGAAAAAATGTTGACAAAAAATAAATTAAATAAAGCTAATGAGCAGTTACAAGTAAAGATTTAAGAAGTATATTTAACTTGCAGAGATCGATAAATTCGTATAGAAATAAGAATTGAGATAACAAGAAAATACGTCCGGATCCAAATTTTTTATATGATTTGTGCCTTATTTCTTTACTTAACTTGGTCTGTAAAATGCAAAGCTTCCCTAGGTAGGAAACAAAAATTTTATTTTTTAATAATTGAGTTTTTAGAAACTAAAACATTAATAAAATGAAAAACATATTTGTTTCCTCATTATGCTACGTAAAAACGAAAAGATCGATCATCAACATATATTAGAGGCCACAGGTCATTCAACAACGCAGCAATGGTTATTATAAGAAAAAGTAGTGGACCAGATTTATGTATAATTGTAACATATAATTGAAAGTGGGAAGAATCAAAATTAATTTCAAAACAATTTCCAAAAAAATGAAAAAAAAACTATATATTTTAAATGCCATAAGCAGTAGAAGTTCGGCGTTAATTCAGTACTTTTACTTTTTTTCTTTCGATTTTCTCTATTTCGACAAACATTAAATTCTTGACCTTTTTATGATCTACAAATTTTATATAATACAATAAGATTGTTCTTGGCCAACTAGAACTTAATCATCAGATAACGAAAATAACAGTTGAAAAATAAAAATCAAACAAAAACTAAAATGGGGGGTTGGCGAGCGAAGCGAGCAGGGGGGCGAAGCCCCACTAGTATATATATATATATATATATATATACATACATACTCTCTGCGAAGCGCAAGAGAGGGGTGGGCACCTCCGGGGGAGATTCAATTGCAATAAAAGCAGTAAGCCGGTAATCTTAGACGCGAGAAGGGAGAGCAGCGGTAAGAAGAGGGGGAGGAGGAGGAGGAAAGCTTGGGTCTGGGTAGGTCGAGCCACCGCACGAGTTACGTATCAAGAATCCGCCACGGGCGTGGCCACATCGTATATACCCGGCGCGCCGCGCACAGCTTCTTATTCTTCTCTCTCTCTCCCTCTCTCTCTCTCTCTCTCTCTCTCTCTCTCTCTCTCTCTCTCTCTCTCTCTCTCTCTCTCTCTCTCTCTCGGTACTCGTCTTTTTCTCCAACTATCTCTGCCTCTCTATCTGCACTTATCTTCGTCTCGCTGCTCTGTGCCTCGTGTGTATATATAGACTGCTATCTGTCTCTCTCTCTCTATCTCTCTCTCTCTCTCTCTCTCTCTCTCTCTCTCTCTGGCGCATTTTTATTTCTCGGCGACTCGCTTTTCTTCGTCTGCAGCCAGGCTGGGCTTCGACTCGCGTGAAGAAACAGCGTCGCCGGAGTTATTTAGAATGTGGGGAGAGACGACGAGGGATATAACGAAAGAGCGAGTTTAATGGTCGAAGTTTGCACTGCTCGACCTGTTGGTCGTTAAGTTTTATCGATGTGTGTCAAGACGACGCGGCGAGCTTTTAATCCCGAAAACCACACGACGAAATTTAAAAATCCATACCATCCGTGCACCACAATTTCAAACCTGACCAAAAAACGTCAGAGCTCACAGCCAGAAGGAGCAAAGCTCGTATGCATCATTCTCTCGACCCGTGTATTTACAACGCGCACAAGAGCTGAATTTTCGGCAAGCTCTCGCACTTGGCAAACTCACCCTTTTTACGCTCTCCACTCAACCGTACACACACACACACACACACACACACACACACCCACACACACACACACACGCGCGCGCGCGCGCGGTTTCACCTGGTGAATCAGATACACGCAGCAGCCCTGGCAATATATCACAAGAGAGAAGCGCAGAGGACCGCGAGGCGCCTCAGGACATGGTGCGGGTGTATAATCTGCGCGTTGCAGCCGGCCGCTCTTTCTCTCTCCTCGAGAGTTCGGGGCCCAATTACAGGGCCAGTACCAGCCGCAGCGAAGTCGGTCGCCTCCTCCACCCCCGAGCGGTGACCGGGGAGCATCATCGCGAGATGCGTGCACGCTCGTGGCAAGTGCAACGGAAGGTTACGCGAGAGATGCGCTAAACATTCGTTCAAGGTCGGGTTTTTATATCCCGCGTGTGCTACTGCAGGGGGGCGGGATGAAATTTTTAAGGAATTTTGGGGTTGGGGTGCTGGTTGCTGGTTGCTGGTTGCTGCGGACTGCAGTTATAGGTATGCTTATATACTTATGCGGCTGTTCTTATTGCGCGAGCTCTTTTATTTTGTGTGATTGGGGAGGTGAGTGTTTGGAGAGATATCGATTGAATCATCCGATTACGGTTTTCGCTTGTGAACAGCGAATCTAGTTTATAACGAGGAAAGTTATTTCTCATTCAGGCGAGGCTTGTTTGTACAGCCAAATTAAAACCATTAGTCTCACACTCGATAATAACCGTATACGCGTTATATACTAATAATAGCAGACCTCGCGTCGAGCGCAAAAAGTGTCAATTTTAATAACGGCAATCACAGCCCGATGAAAAAAGTAAGTATTACGTCGATCTCTACACCCTAGGCTAAAAGACCTAATGAATTTCAGCGCTTTATACGTAATTTACCGAGAGGTAACTAGGCCGATCGCGACTCGGAAAGTAGGCTTTGAGCGCACGCGCGCGCTCAACGGAGAGGCTGAAGTCGTCCCCGGCGATTTCGCGACATATCCAATATTTGTAAACGGCTCGCCGGCGGGCACTAGTTAAACTCGAAACGTCGCCTACTGCGCGCTACTGCTGCACTCAGCTCTTCAGATTAGCCTCGATTAAATCGTCATACACGCTGGATATTTGCGCTGCGGAGTGTTTTACATTTTTCGTCTGCAAATAATATCGATTCCTCTTATAGACGCGAGCGTTATAATTACGTGACCTGACAAAAAAAAATATATATATATATAGCATTATATAGCATAGGTGGCCAAAGCAGTAGGCCAAACAAGGCAGTTTTAGCATTGGTGACACACCGCTATATCTAGACTGGATACGCATATTGTTATGAGGGAAATAGAACCTATTACCACCTGCCAGAGGTACGTATATGTACATTAAAATTAAGTTTAATGTAGACTCGCAAAAGTGTTTTTAAAATAAAAATGTTACGTACTTAAGTAAGCTTCGATACATGATTTGAAAAGGTCGAGATTCTCGCGACAATATAACGATATACACACCTTGTTATCATAGTTTTTCAATTTCCACTTTTTAAACGGGCAGCCAATCGCAGGACGAATAGAATGATTACCATACCTTTTTTAGCGGTGGGACCGTGGGACACTAATCTCTGAAACTAATATAGAAACATGGTAATCGTATTATATCTCTAATTGTCTGTTTATTTTGTGCTCGATCTCAAAAAATGGAAAAACATAGTAATGAAAGCAAGCTTAGGGTATTACAAATTTTTATCAAAGAACTGTTGCTAGTCTAACCTGACGTTAATTCTGATTTGGACGTAAGTACGTGATATGCTACCAAACGAAACGATTTTGGACTGTCCCAGTACTAGTCCCCAACCAGAACTAAATTCTCTTATTATTTGTTTACGCAAGGATTTACGAGAAACTAGATCTACGGAAAAACTCACAGCTGGCGTTGGTCTCGGTACACTGAGAAAAATTAGATAGTAAAAAGTACTATCTGAGATAGTAAAGTGAGGACAGACTCGGATGCTTGTAATTTTTACTGTCTTTTATAGTAAAATTTACTATGAAAGATAGTAAAAATTACAAGGATGACTCGGATTTTTGTAATTTTTTCTATCTTTTATAGTAAAATTTACTATTATTAAAGATAGTAAAAATTACAAGCATCCGAGTCTGTCCTCACTTTACTATCTCAGATAATAATTTTTACCATCTAATTTTTATCAGTGTACCTTAGGACTCTCATACATAGTAGCAGCTCGATAATGTAGGACGACATAGAGGCGGCCGTTCGTCAAGCGACGTAACGAGGCGATAGGATCGCTCGGATAGAGCGTGAGAGCAGACCCTGTAATTAGTTTGACGCGTTCGCCGAAGTGCAACCTAAATCCGCGGGCTATGACAAGTCACGCCAAGTTCGTGACGCATCGATTATGATTTTCTGCTAAACTACGAGCGCGGATTATATGCGCATAAGGCGGTTACGCGATTACCGCCGGGAATTTATTATGTATACGGCCAGGGGTTTTCGATGAATTTTTATGCATGGGACCAATTGATTTTGAAATGCTGTGATTTATATGATCCGTTAGAAAGATTGATTAAACTAATAAAGGAATCCAACAATAAGATTCGATTTGTAAAAAAATCGCAAGATTGATTTCTCCTTATCAGATTTCATTATTGCGTTATTATCATTTCTCTCACCATTTATATAAATCCAGTCGAACCTGCAATAACAATTAATTAAGCAACGATTATGCCTTATTTATTACACCGCAATAACAAAATCGCGATAATGCATCACAAACGAAAAATGATAAGCCGCATTACATCCGCAATTACACATGCCCGTTTAGAGCGATTCTATTATAATTGAGAAAATTACAATATACAATTTCTTACAACTTTATTCATATCAATCAAAAGCGCCGTAGCCCCAAGCATCGGCGGCAGTGTGTCCCATCCGAAAAAGTCCAAGTCTGCGCGCGCACAACACAACCAGCCAAAGTTAAGCGCCGGAAGGCAGCCAAGTGCGCGCACGTGGATCGCCACATAATTTAACCGGAATACCGTTAAATGTAAGAGCGGAACAAAGCCAAAAAACAGAAGGAGAAGAAGAGGATGAGTCCCGCTTAATTCGTGATGCGCAGCGGCGGCGGCGTATTTCATTCGGTCCGTATACGTAATGCGCGGAACGTTGCAGGTCGCGGGTGCGCTAAGGGCTGCTGTAGCTCACCGGGGCCGCAAGTCTCTCTCTCTCTCTCTCTCTCTCTCTCTCTCTCTCTCTCTCTCGGCCACATAATTAGCCGACATCTATCAGCCTCCAGCTATCAGCCCAGTATATACTGGAGGAAGGAGAGAGAGAGAGAGAGAGAGAGAAGCTCGCCACCCTCAAACGCGCCCGTCTCTCGCTTGTATCTTTGCTGTAACGCTCGGCTATATATGGATGTCTATACGTATGCACTTGTGCTAGCGCTTATACTTACTGACTTGAGACGTGTAAGAAAGGGTAGTTTGGATGCTCTGAGGACTTGTAACTTGTTTTACTGTTTATGTTTTAATGTTGATGAATTTTAATTTGCAAAATGTTTTTCCTAGTTGTATATAATTTAAAAAATTTCAAATAATTTACTTTATAATGTATTTATTACTCATAGCTTTGTTGTTGCGTAGTAACGCTCGTTATAACGGTTAGTAGTAAAAGCCTGAGTTTGGCAAGACCACTTTTTTTATAAAGCTTCCCGTCAAATAATGAAAAATCTCATACGACAAACAAAGGTAAAAATCATTTCATCAATTACCTAAACCGGAATATAAAACGCAATCCAAACCGTTCACACCTCTAAATAAATATTTGCATGGAGCACAAAGCTCGCTGTTTGATTTTGCAGCACCACGGCACATTGAATCGAACATCGGTTGGATCGTATTTTACAATTTTCATGTATCTAAAAGCTCGCATTGTATACACTACATAACACACGGCAATATACAAATTACATAAAAAATTGAAAAATTAAAACTATAATATCCCAAAGCTACTGGTCGTGTGCATTTTTAATCCTTATGTGCATATCATAATAAGTAAATTACTTTATAATCGCCTCATAGTTATCGAAACGCGTGCAAACTAGCCTACACACTACAGTGCACATGATAAATTTATTACGGCAGCGATAATTTTTATAAACTCCGCGCGCGGCTATGCATCTCGACTACGAAATTAATGATCGCGACGTCAGAACGACTTGCGCATTAATCTCAATTATATATAGAGCCCATAAATCTAAAATTTATCTAAAAATACATAGAATTCCAATTATCGGCGCTGTACTTATACACAGCTTGCGCGGTTCACTCGAATCTCGCGATTGCGATATTTAAATATAATGCGATATAAAAAGATTATCCCTCGAATTTCAAGAAGTGTATACAGCTCTTGCTTTCGAGAGGATCAGCGCTTGCGCGCATAAAAGCGAAGCAATAGATATACCTCTCGCGTGTGTCCCTCGCGGCTGTTGTAAAGTCGTAATTACCACGCATCGCTCTCTTGGAAGTGGAATATGCGAGAGGGAAGAAAAAAGAGGAGAAGAGAGAGAGAGAGAGAGAGAGAGAGAGAGAGAGAGAGAGAGAGAGAGAGAGAGAGAGCCATTAATAGCGAAGTAGCGATTGCGCGCAACTGCTGCAGCGAGATGCCAATAGAGCCGCCACCGCAACAACGGCGAATATTAATGATATGATAATAAAACGAAGGACGCGCGCACGACCGGCTCTGTATTGGAGACTCGTTTATTCGTTCGTACGTAAAGCCGAACCGACTCGTCGTATAAGTGCGTTGTTGTGCTCTTTTTTCAAGAGCTGAGGGGCGGTAGAAAGGGAATTGAGTTTCTCGAATGACAACTTAATTTTATTGCTCGAATTAATCAAAGCTTTAATAAACATTTTGCGCTTTGCTCCGTGTGTCGTTTGTATACGAAATATACACCCTGTATTAATAACAGATCATATAATTATACGGGCCTGCAAGCTCGCGCTGATGCAAAATGTAGCTTTGAACCAATCCAATATATTACATATGCGTCGTGTTGGATATTACTGCAGGTGAAGAGTGAGGTTTTGTAACGTTACGATTATTATTGCATTACCATCGTAAGATTATTGCTTTGTTTTATATACTTGCAAAATTATAAAAAAAAATAGCAGAAATAAATAATTGCGTGCAAAAACGTCGACTACCTAATCGGCCTTTTTATACCCCAAAATCGCGTGATTGATCTAACATCGATCTTATATATGTATACAAAAATATACAAAGAAGTGCACCTGCCCCTCACCCTCCCGTGCTTGAGATTCGACCGAAAAATGCTTCAACGTTTTGGAACGAACGAATGCAAAAAGTACATAAACGGAGCCGAGCTGCAGCCGCGGGCATTGCACGTCAGATCCACGAAGAATCTCGAGCCGAGAAAGCAGCCAATTCCTCTTCCTTATATCGTCTATTAGAGCCTTGGCATACAAAGGAATCGCATTTATTGTGGCGGCAGGTGCGAATGGCTTAAATCACACGTTGAGTCTGAATGATTTATGATTTGGTAGCAGTCAACTCTAATAAAAATGTTAACGTTTCCGGTATGTCTTTATGAGCTTTAAAGATAAGGTAGCACATTCTAATTATAAAAAGGTGGCATTTCTGGCATACTGCTCTGTTTATATGGCTTTTACGCCTATACGATCGATACAAGTTTAATGCAAACAATAAATAGGTCAGCCGCACCTGCTTATTTAAAAAAATGTCTGTATTAATAAGAGTGCGTGAATTAGAATTTAAAATAATAATACGATAATGATAATGATTACAACTATATAAAGATAAACGATTCCACCGCCTGGTTATAGCAGTTATAGCATGAGCGGACCGAGTAGTTCTATAAGAATGCAGTTTTGGTATAGGTAGCACACTCCTGTTATACATTCCGTAAGGATATTCTGATGAGAAAAATAGAAAGGTGCCCGTGCGCCACCTGTCGTCGTAATCTCAGAGAAATCGAACGGTTAAAGAAAGGCCCATCCAAAGCTGTCCTATGTCACGAGACACTTCTACGGCTGGTGTAGTTACTTATATAATAATAAAAAAAAAAAAAAAAACATAATCCAGGACGAAATCAAAACCGCCCCGAGAAAAGGTTCATGATCACCGTACCAGTTTTTATTCATTTTGATTCCGGTTTTAGTTTTGTAATACATTTCTTTTGGTTCTAGTGTATTCCTCTTCGCGTTCTAGTTGCGTTGTATCAGTTTAATTTTTTAGACTTTATGTCTTACAGTGATTTTTAAAGAAGAGCTTTAGGTAATATTAGTTTGAAGCAAAAAGAAAATGCTGTAAAACACTGATGGTAGTTTAATGCTAACGTTTTCAATAATAATTTTCAAAACTTTAGCATAATTTATAAAGACCGAATAAAAACTTCAGTTGCATACATACAGCTCACGCAAAATGTCAAACTTGACGAAGAGAAACTACATTAAGTGATTCACAGTATATAGCTGCAAGCACCAGTCATTTGCTGGCCCATCAAGCAAAGAAATCTCAAAAAAGTCACAACCCTCTCATACTCCCCGAGAGCATAAGAACTTAGCATAAACGTTATTTGCGTTAATCGTCGGCAGCACGCGTGCGCACATACACAAGCTGCAGCTGGCCCAAATACTGCGCGTACATATCCCACGCGCTTCGTATTGCATTTAGCTCGCGGGACCATCTCGGCTTTTTCTCCGCGCATACGCGAGAAAGAGAGAGAGAGAGAGAGAGAGCGCATCTCGTCTCTGCTCTGTACTTAGAGCCGGCCAGTCGAGGGTATTATATATCGGTTTTCTTAGAAACGCGCGAGTACCGCACACCTTTTACCCCGCAGCGACGCGCGTCGCCGATCAAAAAGACGCGCGCGCGAGAGGGAGAGAAAGAGAGCCGGTGCTGCTGCTGTTGCTTTCGCTCCGAGCTGCTGCTTGGCTGTGGTATGTGGTCTAAGATGTGGAAGAAGCGAGCTAGCTCCAGACTGATGATGCCAGCTATATCGTTGGATAAGATCTGGGATATTGTTATGTGAAAACTGGGATTAGGATGCTAAAGATGCGATGAAATTAAAGTTCTTTTATTATTTTGGTGCGGATGCTAATCTTATCTCGAGTTTTGATATAGCATATTGTATTATCATCCTAGATGCATAGCTAATTTTATTTATGGAAATGTATCGTTGTTATTGATAGTAGAACCTAATATTCTAAAAGAATGATAAATAAAATACTTTATTATTTAAAACTAGAATACTGATATCTATTAGGGATATAAATTTCTAGACTAAAATATTCACTTATACCATAGTTTTTATTCGTCAAACTCACAGCGCAAAGAATAAAAACTGAAACCCAAAACGGCGCATCAAGCCTACAATTACTCAATATTTCATCCGATAAATTGCGTGTATGCTCTCTTCAGTTTTCTCTCGCCATCTCAATTTCGCGAGTTTGCCTCTCTCTCGCTCTCTCTCTTGCGCGCGCGCGCGTCAAGATCTCGTGCACACGTATACGTATACGAGAGCCTTTTATGTTCGGTGCTATCGCCTCATACCCAAAGAGAATTGCGCGCATAGTTTCCTTCTCGAGAGCCGCGTCGGCGCACGTGGCGGCGCGTGTCGCAAAGTAAAAAAGACCCCTGCGCGCCTTCTCCGTTTCGCGCACGGCGCGCCGCCTCTTCTTCTCTCTTTTTGCCGCTGCGGCTGCGGGAACATAATTAACCATCAGTTTTGGGTTTCGATCTCGGCTGTGTATAGCATCGAGGGACAGACGAGAGTAAGCAGATTGCTCGATTTCGTAATGGGACGTATCGAAAGAAAAAAAAAAAAGATACTGCGTGAAGCGAGAGCGAAAGCAAGTCGAGGATGAATATGGGTCGTGAAGAATTTTCATGTTTTGTAGCTGCTCCGGAACTACTCCTGTTTTGCAATTTATTGATATCAAACTTTTTTTACTTTTTTTACTTTTCTCCCGTCGCTTGAAGTTCAGGACTTTTTAGTCATTGGCTAGCGAACATAGGTGGCGCAGAGGCACTTTGCTATTTCTCACATCACAATTTTCCCGCTCAGTCTAGATAAGTATAGCGTTTTGCCACCTATATTAAATTGTCTTGATACTCATACTACTACTCATAATATAACTAAGTCGGTCCGAGTATGACGCATGTATGAATGAAGTCGGAAAAATCGTGGAAAGTCAAGTAAATACAGGCTTCCGGGAGTTGTTGTTGACTATACCAGTAACATAAAAAATTGAGACACTGAATAGAGACACGAGTGAGATTAGCGTCAAATTGCGTCTTATTCCCGACTCACACAATATGCACTTATGGATAATAAGGGTCTGCTCATTCAATCGCGAAGCATTTTAAGAGAATTATTCTTTCATTTTCGCTTGACGCGATATCGATTGCATTAGCAAAGTAATTACGGGTTCGAATCTTTTCATCATAGCTCAGGGGGACGTCGGCTGGCTGATTGAAATGTTGCTCCCGTAAAAATAATCGAATTTCAGCAAGCCTACAATTAAAGCGTTAATTACAGGCGATCTTGAGCCTCCGAGGCTTCAAGCGCGTCGATTGCAAGATTACAGTGGGAACGGTTGACACCTTTTCGTGACACCAGCAATCTTTTTCGATTCGATTAATTAATCTTCGTTAAAATCGAACACACGATTGAATCGTCGTTTATTTTTAAAGCGACTTACACCATATAGTTTGCATTGATTATTATATTGTGGCGAATAAGCAAAGTGACATCTGCAGTCGAATAAAATTTAACACGCGCGCGACGAAAATAATTATTTCTCTCTTATTCAAACAATCGCCGTATAAATTACGCAAACTACTCGGAGCGAATGACCGGACCAATCATCGTCCTCTCAATTTCACTGGCCCCTCGTCGTAGAGTCCGTAAAAAGAAAAGCAAAACAAAGGCTGAAAACGATTTTTTTCCGAAACTGTATATAGTCGGGGGTTCGATTTATATTTATGAGGATACCCGGGCATAGAGAGGCAGCAGCAGCAGCAGCACCGGAAGCTCGTTGAAAGTACGCGAGCGAGCGCTAGAACTGGATTAATGGTCTGGGGGCGGGATGCCGAGCTCTCTCTCTCTCTCTCTCTCTCTCTCTCTCTCTCTCTCTCTCTCTCTCTCTCTTTCTCCTCACCATAAACAAACGTCGGTCCGGGGCGGAGGCATCGAGTGTAGCCCTTCACTTAGGCCGTGTAAGCAAAGCAGACGCCGGTGGACACGTGCTAAGCTAAAATCATGATAGCCCGTATATAGGTAAGCATGGCTTTTCTATAGACTCGCGCCTCGAGTGGATCACTAGACTCTCGAGTGGATTATGGTAGTCGGCGCGTTGCGCATGAAATTTTTAGTATATATAAACGGCTGGCGCTCGAGTATACGTAGGGGTACACTTTGAGAGATCCTCGAGCGCGTGTCGCGCATAATCATCGACCTCGTTAAATCAATCGGCTTGGAGTGAAGTGCGCGCGTGCGCGATGTTCCCTTCGATTTGTGATAATACCAAAAGTTTAAGGGCAATATTTTGAGCAGGAAAAAAATAAGAATGTTTCTGTACGGAACGACAGTTTTTTTCCTCAACCCGAACCCACAAGTCACCGCCTATCCAGGAAACATCGCATCTCTCAGCGTTTGTTTTTACGACCGGTCAGCGATCGAAACTCTTTCAGCTTCCGCGTTTCCGAGGCAGCCGAGCCCCGGGCGAACGAAAAATAACCAATAAGCGGCCAATAAAAGCCGGTCCGCGCTAAACCCAGCGCTTCTCTCTAGCTCTTTCTCGCTCTCTCGTTTAGGCCGCCGCTCTCGCGAGTAAAGGAGCTACCGGTTAATTACAGGGTGTAGCCCACTGCTCTCGTGGTTAAGATCAGGTGTGCCAATAGATCTGTTATAGCCGCGGTGTAGAGAGGAAAAAAGCGAGTGCGAGCGCGATAATAAGCATTGTGCGTACACGGGAGTAAGTGTAAGTGTGCTTGATTGATTTGAATGCCAATTTTCGGTCGGAGGGATTGATTTTTTTTCGGATCGCGAAGGTTGCTTGAAGCCGGTTGGAAAGAAGTCACGAAATTTTAGCATTGGTTAGTTGAGAACGTGTTTTAATAGTGTTTATGCATTTCTCGAAACCACGATCAAAACTCTATAAATTTAAATTATATAACCGTTAACAATCTTCGATTCACAATGAAAAAGTACATCGATATATCAATTCGATGTATAGACAAAGTTTTATGCTGCAATAATCGCGAGGCGAATAAATCAATTCCTAGGTGTATAAGTATACGCAATAAACGGTCAAGAGGGCATTCGACGAAACACATTTTCTTGCCTCGAGCCATCAATTTAATTTTTTGACATTAATTCGTCGACCTTTCTACAAATGTAAGCCAATTATATAAGTCCGCGAATTTCTACGTGTTTGAGCTCTCCTCATTAGAGTGAAATACGCCGATGCAAAGATATCTGCTTTTTTATTCTGACACTCGCAAAGTACATACGATAAATCAACAATTCATTCGTTTTCAACATTCCGACTAAAGAACGAGCTTCATACTAAAACTCATCCAATTGAAAATTCAAAAGTCGATGTCTAACGATAGCGAAATATCAAAGATCGCAATCTCGTATAACGGTATCAATCAGCATACAAATGCGCTATGCTCTCCCCAGATGACGTTTAGCCCTGACTTCAAAGCCGACGTAGGCAAATGTTCGCGCAACCCATTCCACGACTGCGTAGACACACCAGACGCGACAGATGCGATTTAAAGGGATTGCGCGCTCTATCGCGGCCGCGGCATCTTCGTCGAGAGGCTAAAGAAGGTGTTGGGGATGAGAGGAAGCCCCGCGGGATACGACCCCCGCGGCGAGCGCGCGACTCCCGTGCCGGCCTCCGTTTGGAAATCTCTCTTCTGCAGTCCTTTCTTTTTTTCGCGTCCGACCTCTGATGAGGCTCGGCGTACAGCTACCCTTTGGCCTCTTCGCGGGATAATAAATTACCTTCGGAGGTACTCAATTGATTTACAAATCAACGCCGCCTGCACTTTCGATCTTGGCTGACGCTTGGATTTTCTAGGTTATAATACGGGATAAACTGCGGTCACGAGAATTCATTGACGAAATGTTTTTTGTTTTAAACGTTAAAAAAGCCTTTTAATTCAGCTGGCGTATAATTGATTGTTCCAGTCCGCGAGGGCGCAAAACAATTCAGCGGGCCGTTTCTCCACTCGCGACTTCTTAATTGACAATTTGCCAGAAAAGAAAAATTAAACGCTGTTTACGAGGAGGGTCGACGAGAGCCAAGGGACTCGATTAAAATAGGCGTTGAGCGGCCGGGCCGCCGCCGCCACCGCAGCGGCAAAGAAGTTTGAAGACCGAGACGACTATACGAGGACGGATGTACGCAGTGCGTTAATGATTTGATTAAAAAATAAAATGAAGCAAGCAAAGGGGAGAGCGAGATCGGACCACTAAAAACTCATTAAACTACAGATTCCTCCGATGATTTATCGTGGATTATGGCTCGAAAGGGTTTTCGCGATGCTGCTGGATGAAGGAGAGGAGCAAGAGAATGAAAATAAGAGTCCTAGATTAGGAGAGCGCGTATACAGCTGCGCGGTCGAGGACATAAATTCTGCAACGATGCCTCGGTCGTTGAGAGGTACTTCTGTAATTGACGTTGTATCACAAAATATCGATACTTTATTGCAGACAAATATTTCACGGTCAGCTTCTTTTCCAAGAATAATCATTTAGAGTAGAAAAATAATAAACAAAGTCGGAATTTCAGTCGCTGCATCGGTGTCTCTATAGCTGTTTGATTCAAAGGAGTGAAATACCAGAGGGGACGCAAATTTGGCACCGTAGCGTCGTGACTGGCGCACGTGAAAGGAGCCATTAAACGGCCGGTTAATTGTATTTTTAGGGGCTTCCTATATGCGAAGGACCGAGCGAAGAGGGCTTCTAATTTACCGACTCGCTCGGATGGTTTATAGGCATTCCCGATATGCCGTTTACGGCATAACCGACACCACACCTCGTTAAATCACAAGAAGTCGGCTCGAACCGGCTGCATGATCTTCTGCTGCCAAAGAATTATAATGGAGCCGCGAGGACTGCAAACCGTGCCGTGTTTTTGTTGATCATTAAAAATAGTTCAATCTCCAATGTTGCTTAGAGGTGCGATTCGATCATTTAAATTTTTATAGTACAAATAACTTTGTAGTTCACCATCATTTTAATTTGCTAGATGTATTTATTTAATTTTAATATTTTTATTTCAGCACATCTGCATCTGGAGTAAAAATGTAGTTATCGAAACGGTATAAGCCTTAAAAACCTCAAAAGTCTCGCCAAGCCGAAAAAATCATTATTCGTGAAGGCTACACGCCAGCTCAGTCCAACAGAAACGACAATGCTCTGATCAAGATAAACTTTACATAGATTTTTTTTTAATTATTCGCTATGTGCGGAACTTTGGCGCCCCGCGTATTTTACTTACTATAGCAAAATCCAGCGCGCTTCGCGCGTGCTTAATTTTAAGGTTAGCAGTTCAAAATCTTGACTATGTTCAGACCTGATATATGTTTTTCAACCAATCAAATCGCTATTTCAACGGCTTCAAAACATCAAGTCATCACTTTTTTAAAGAGAGGATTTCGGTGGCAAAACTCCGAACTGGTGGGACCCGTCAAATGCATTAGCGCTTATATGACAGATATTAGAAAAATATTTCTTTTGAAATATATAATTGCTCTAAATATTCGTAATGTTTGTTCTTGTCATTATAAACATTTAGGATTATCATATCCTAAGTTCGCCTTTATTATGAAATTGTATTGAGGTGTTATTATGAGCAGGAGGTAAGAAGTGCGCTGTTTTTAGGGTCGGTACCGTGCAAGAGTCAAGCCTAGAATCGTGCAAGATGTGATAGAGAAGTGAAAGAACAAAATAAGGGCTAAAGAGAAACTGTCATTTTTATATTCAAATAAAAGGAGAGATAGCTATACAGCTGTCCGAGTCTCTCTCGATGCGGGCTTTTACGTACACAGTAAACTTTCAGCGCTAGCTGTTAAGAAGGCCGAGAGAAAGCTAAAAATCAATTTATCCATTTTGTCGAAACAGTCTAAACTTCTTCTATGCATTCGATAAACGGTTTTAACAAGTAAGCTCAAGGCTTACTTCAAGTGCAAGCCTCTGCTTGGAAGATTATGAAATAGTTTGCTGTACAAGTTAAATAAAATATTGAGAGATATTTAAGTAGTATTGCGCAGCGAGTTAAATATTATAATAATAGATTTGTTATTAAATATTTGCGAGCAACTATATTAAGCAAAATTAAGAGCAAACTTTTCATAAATAAATAATTGAGTAATTGTTAATTAGAATAATATTTTGAGAATTTATAATAAATAATTTATAGAGAATAATTGGGTTCATAAGGTACTGAGCGGTCGTAGCAAGATGGGGTTAAATAAATACACAGCATATTTCTGTTGTAAATAAGTTTGTGGCATGAAGCCTTTAATCACTTTATTTATTGAGCAAGAAAAATCAATTGAAGAATAATTGCGAAATAAAAGATATAGCGAGAATAATTATTATGAATAATTACACAATCAATTACAAGCGAAGTTTGTATCGGTGACTTGAAAACGCAGAGAATATACAAATAAAATTATTGATTGGAACTACATTGAATTAAATATGTGGATAATAAATAAATATTGTTGTTAATTGACGAAATGTAGTTAGATGTGCGAAAATGTGGAATAGCTAAGGTTGAAAAGGGAAACTTGAATGGTGAATTTACGTTGGTAAATATTTGACAAAGAATTGATATTACTAGTTTGAAATGAACTATGATGATTTACTGATGTGTAGAATTTAAGAATAATTGAAGAAAAAAGGCAACTTATTTGTCCTTACCGTGATATCAGGCAGAAACCTGGCTTTCGAACGGATTTTATAGGAAAAATAAGTGTGTGTTATGGAATAAGTTATAATCGTTATGATGAAGAATTATATTGCAGCTGAAGGGTGAACACTTGACGAAAAGTAAAGATAAGTAAAAAAAAAAGGATTGTTTATACACTCATAGGATATGACTGTGAATTCACCTCGTGCTCATCATTCGTTAGGTGCACGAAGGGTTATGATGTTATAGTTAGTAATACGAGAAGCAAATCGCGAATTGCGTCCATAGGAAACCGACTGGGACGTGATATGATCACCGCCAGTCGGACAGCGATAGCTGTCTTTTTGTACCTGTCGGAGGCAGGGTTATTGTGTTATATTATGTGCTGAGTATTCCCAGAATGGGAAAGATTCCCCAGATCAGTCTAACGAGAGAGATCCCCGGGTGCAGAAGAAAAGATTAATTAAAGTTAGAAAGTTAAAATATTACTAAAAGGAAAACACTTCTGAAGGGGCCAGCGGCGAGGCGAGACTGCTATACTCAAGCGGCTGGACCTGGACTTCCTTCTCGAATTCTCCTTCACGTGGCTTCGTCGCACTTGGTTACGTAAGGAGATGTTGTCTGGAAGAGTATTGGAGTAGAACTGTCCTGCGCCGGAGCCCTCGTTCTGCTCGCGAGCTGTGGAGACGCGAAGCAAGAAAGAGATAGCGCAATGCGCGGAAACGCAATTATATTTACATATGAACTCAGCGCTGTCAGAGACGCAACGTCTGCAACGCGAGCCGCGAGACGAGTCAGCGATAAGAGTCGAGCAGCTGAGCCGTACTATAGCAGCGCATCCGAATGCATCGTAGACGTTAGCTCAGTGGTTAGAGCACAGGCTTCGCAACCTCGGGTCCGTGAGTTCGAGTCCCGTCGTCTACTCTTTTTCGCTTTCCGACTCGTTCTCCTCCTCGTTCGTAACAGCGCATTGGTGGAAAATGCGCACGCGCTGCCAAAGACTAACCTATCCTCTTCCGCGGCATCAGACCCGCGAGCGAGAGAGAGATAGATCGAATGCAGGGACGTGTGAAGTCCCGCCGGGGCCCCTGACTAAGCGCAACCTCGTGGTCAGCTGCGCCGGATCCCCTATCTCTATCCAGCCCCTGGATATGGACGTTGCATGCTCCTTACAGTATATATAGACATTACATTTTTTTCGTCGTTCAGGTTTAACTTGTCAAGCTAAAATATTATTGTTTGATTGTCAATAATGCGTAAAAATAATTATAGATACTGTTAATTGTATCCGTAATAATGCGTAACTTATTATTATTAATGAGTATTATAATAATTAATTACGGATATGTACGGATATATTTCCGAATTTTCTGTCAGCAGAAATTTCGTCTGCAAAAATTAAGTTAAAGTGATTTTAACTATAGCAACAAAACAATAAACAAATTTTAGTGTATAGCTTTTGGCAAGAGAAGAATGTTACATTCTGTGCTTGCTAATTGTAAGTCATGCACTAATGCTAGAGAAAAAGAGTCCTGCTGAACTTGGTTGAAAAGAAGGTATATGCTTCACATTATGGTATGGGTATGGTTATTGATGATCTCACTAGTTTGGCCGCCAACTATATAATTGGTAAATTCTGTGACAAGTGTAATTCTATGTTATACCGATGTTTACATGAATTCTTTATGCGATCTGATATGCTGAACATTATGGATACGGATATAAATGTAATGAAAACGGTGATGGTTTATCCGGGCCCACGGAGACCACTAGCCAATCTGGCGATGTCATCAGTATTTTTACTAGAGATGTAACTGAAATATCTTTATGGAAGAAAATACTGCGTCACTATACTAATAATACTACATTATTCAAGGTTTACTATTGTTAAAATGTATTTCATATATTTTCAAATTTTGTGTGTACATTGGTAATATTAAAAAAATCTTTTAGTCATTCTTTCTAAATTTCTGCTGATCCCGTTTCTCTTGTGTATAACCGGAATTTCACGCAAACGTGAATAATAATAAAGAACCCTTTAACATCAGGTTGGAGAAACATGATAGGAATGAGCACATTTGTCATAATATTTCAAGTCTCTTTAGTATAAGTCTCTTAGTGTAGTTTGTCGCATCTAATAGGTATCATACGTACGCACACTAGCGTGCATACATGTCAACAGCCGTGGTGAATCGCGAGGTCGCCGATTCAATACCCTTCTTATCACTAACAGTGGGTCGTCGCGAGGCTTATTAGTCCGAGCGCGGACAGCTCTCGTCTCAGTCCGGCAGGGAGTAGCACTTGTAGAGTACACTTAGGAAATACACCTCTTTCTTACTTGCACCTATTACATTCACAAGTCTTCCTTACCCATGGTATTCTTCATTCAACCTTGCACACCTTTCTCCACGTCTCTAGGCTTTATCCTTGGACGGTACAGCCTAGAACCTTCGACCGCACAATACCACCCAATTCCTCTTCCGTAACACAGAACTACATCATTCTTATTTTCAAAACTCATTTTTATAATGTTATTGGGCGGGATAGCATTTGTTTGGTGTCTCCTTTTTTTTATTGAAAATCGTAAGTATTAAAAAAACAAAAAAAGTTGTGATTTTCTCAAATGTATATTTAATCATTTATTACATACAAACAAGATTGCCAAATAATCGATGAACTGACTTAAACAATTTATAAAAGTATTTAATTCAAAATTGAGTGGCATAGACATCCAGTGTTTAATTTTTGAATCATAAAGATCTATTTAAGTTATATTCTTATTTAATGATTTTAATGCGCTTGCTAATTAGAGCTAGTGTTGAGCCAAGAGCCCTTAGGAGTTACTGACAGAATTGTAAACGGTAAAGTTGTCAAGCTTGGGGAGAGACCATATCAAGTAACGCAAAATTTACTATATTATTCTGATAGATGTGATCTTATTAATTAATAATTTCTAAAGAATATTTTAAAGAATTAATTTTTCTAGGTGTCATTAGCATATCACACTACATATCATTTTTGCGGTGGATCAATCATAAGTGATAGATACATTCTCACCGCTGCCCATTGTTTGAATAAGTACTGTCTAGCATTATTTCAACTAAATAACTTAGTAATTATAAAATTTGTTATGAGATAAATTAAATTCTAGGTTACCAAATATACAAGATGTGAAAGTTACTGTTGGCACTGTCGATATCTACCACCCATTCAGGAAATATAAAGTATCAAAAGGGATACTTCATAACTATACCAGAGAAGATTCGTTTAAGGATGATATTGCTTTGTTACAGGTAAAATGAATACATATTAAATATTATAGTATATTTGTTTATCTAAGAACAATGAGAACACATTAAAATTTTAGGTTACTGAGCCTATTAAATTCAATAAAAGAGTGCAACCAATACGTCTTCCTGAGGCTAATTCACAACTTTCAACAGGCACTCCTGTTATAGTCTCTGGTTGGGGAAACAATCGACATGTAATAGAGTATTTCGGAATTATTTAAACTTTTTACAGTGACTACTAGTGGAATTTTACTTAACGCCAATTTTGCTAATCATTAACAGGGTCGTCTACTTAGATGGCTTCAAGAAGTATTACTAGAAGTAATGGATCAAGAAAAGTGTCGTAAGGCTGTTGGGAAAGCAAGGCAACCTTACACTATTTACAACACACAACTATGTGCTGATGATAACGATCCTGATAAAGTATCCGGGGATTGTAATGTAAGTCGAAAAACTTGATTTATAGTATATTTTACTAAATTACTTTTATAGCACGTACTGTGTGGCATAAATCCGCATCTATGTCACGCCTATATCCGTGGCATAAATAGTCCATTATTGCATCGTGCTGATCGCTCACGCCTCGCTACGCTCGGGCGCTAACTGCACGGTGCAAAAATGGACTGTTTAGGCTACGGATAGGCGTGACAGCGGATTTATGCTAGTCAGTGCTATAAAATAGCGTACGTTACGCGTGGTATAAATAGTAGTATAAATAGCAATTTATGCCACTTGTATCGTAATATACTAATAAAGTAGATTGCACGCGAATCACTAGTCAACTGATGAGAGTATGCAAAAAAAGTTGTAAGCGTATGGTTTAAAGTATTCAAATAATATTCATAACGCTTTTTTATTAACTTTTATGTAATTTGATATTGATATAATAATTATGTTAAGGGCCCTCGGGAGTATAGATATTGTTATACAATAAGCGAAAAAAATAGCGGTACCTTGCATCCCAACTTGTGAAATAACTAGTGCACTGATGACGCTGAAAATTATACATGTAAATTATTCGTTATAGCCTTTCTGATTATTTAAGTTTATTGTGTTTGAAGCTGTCAAAACAAAGCCTAAAAACAACATATTTCTTTTGTTTTTTTATACTAACCCCGAAACGGGGACAAACTGAATAATTATATTTTTTAATTTATAAAGTCAACGGAGGCTGATAAGCTTGCTTTTCCACAGAAAGAGTATATCAAACAATTACATGTATAACTTTTAGCGTCGACGGTGCACTGGTTGATTCAAAAGTTCGGATGCAAGATACCGCTATTTTCCTCACTTATTATTGTACACGGAAAGAATTTTTCAATAAAAATTACTTGAAATTAAGGATCAAAATTACCCACAGTAACGCTCGGACGCCGCGCCATCTGAAGCATTTTTACTGGATCGGCACAGTAAATTTTCGGTACTTTGTTATTTTTCTCCATAGCCTCTATATTATAATATTTTGTTATATACATGTGCGTGACGCATTCTCAACGTCATCTTAATTCAGATAAAAACTTCCGGAAAGACATGGCGCCCCACGATTACCGTGCTATTCCGGTAATTTTTACTGAAAAATTCTTTCCGTGTATAACTAATTGTTGGAATTATAAGGAATATGCATGAAGTATGTGATAATATAGAGAAACTTTATTATACAACATTTAATGAATGTGTACAAGAATAACTGAATATAACTGTATGAAACTGTATGACTGCTGTCTGACTGTAGTGTATAGTTTAGATATGCTCTGCTCCGTGTGTTGCTCTCGTCGGGTCCGTACAGGAACTGACACGCTCCTGGGCTGGGGGTCTGTAGTCCGCTTCGGGGGCCATAAACTTCAAGTATAAGGGCTGCCGCTTTTGGGTCCGGTCAGTTGTAGTATCTGTGTGTGTACTGCTGTATGCGTGTAACTGCATTTGTATATATCTGTGTGTACACATTATTGACAAATTCCAACACTAATATCTACATTCCCGAGGGCCCTAAACTTATATTTTTATCGTCATATAAATTACATTTGGACGCTCGCATGACTTGAGAGTCACACTCATAGGTTAGGAAAATAGCACTTTTTTCATTTTCACGCTAAATAACTTTTTAATACGTTGGGCTTCTCATATTTATCTTTAGTTTATTGGAATATCGGAAATTCATTTTTTTACATCCTAGTTTTTCAGTTTGATCCGTAACATTTGTGTAAAGTTATCCGAATATTAACCTGTTTTTATGACTGCCATAAGTTTTACGTTAAAAGAGGAATTTTTAACTAACCTTTTCTTGAATTCTTGGTCGGTTTCCTGATCTAAAGTTTTTGGACAAGGTATATTACATATTTTCAAATGGCCAGCAAAAAGTTGTATTTGATATTTAGTGATTCGTTTTTTTGGTCGATCTACCTTTAGAGCTACCAAATACACTACAATATATAAAATATTTTATAATTTACGTAGTAATGACAAGAACCTATTCATAAAATTTTGCAACAATAATGTATGTAGCATATCTTGAAAAAATCTATATATGTAAATATATATATATATATATATATATATATATATATATATAATGGAAAGCCAATAACTTCTTTGTCTAAATGCATTTAATACTTCAAAAGTGATTATTCATAGGGCTTGAGGGCCTTGAATTATCAAAAAAGTATACATGTAAATTAAATATATTTTTCTGTATAGGGTGATTCTGGCGGCCCTCTGACAACAACTGACGACATTCTCGTTGGTATAGTATCTTGGTCTATCAAAGATCATGGTTGTGGCAGCAATGAATACCCGAGTGTTTATACAAAAGTTTCTGAATATATAGATTGGATAAATGAAAACATGAAATAAATATAGAATAGTAAATTTGTTCGTATAATAAAATAGTAATTCCACAATAAAAAAATAATCGTCAGTTTATAATTATATTAGCTAATGTTATTGCATGTATTAACTAAATATAAAGTATATTCTAAAATGTACAATCAAATAAACAATAAAGGTGAGCGATTTATGTACTTGCAATGCTATAAATAAATACATTATAAAATGCGTTCTTGATTATGTATTATTTCAATCTTGTAATGATGTAAAATATAATTAATCCCTTATAACGTAAACTTTGCAATTCAAACAATGATTTGAATTTGTAGGATCATTATCTTATCTTTGTGATTCTCACTTTAACGCCTAAAAAATTGTAGTAAAAAATTATTTTTAGTTGTAAGTGTAATAATCATTTGTTTAACATGGTGTTGATGAACACTGTGAAGAAAGCATACTCGAAGCTAACATATTTATACTTGCTGCAAGCGGATTGATGGCAAGCAGAATTTTTATCTTGCTTCAAGTATCCTCTTTTCTCAGTGAATAATTTTATTTTTCTTTCTGTATCATATGGATTTCGGTTTATATTATCTTTCTATCTACGGCTATTGTTTAAGATATGGATACCTATCGCTGAGTATTATGTTTGTTGTATAATTAAATACACCTGCCACAGACAGACGGTTACGAAAGAGCTCGCTCAACTTCTTTTTTTTGGTAAATGATCTCGCTCTTGCAGTCCACACACGTACGTATGTACATTAGGCTGGACCTTAATTTTTTTTTACTCGGGGACTTTCTCCCCGGGTGGAAATCTCTTCTATAGGCTCTAAAAACTCTGCTCAAGAAAGAATTGGATTTTTGAAATCGATTTATCACGTGCCTCAAAGCACCTCAAGTTTCCCATTGATTTTATATGGGAAAAACGTGTTAATTTGTTTATCCTTCTAAAAACCGACTGAATCTCGGATTTTCATTATTAAAACTATCTTTTCTTACGTATTTTGAGCTGCCGAATCGAATGGTTCCATCACTTTTTGTCTACGTATCGTAAAAAAAAAAAGTTATAAGCGAAAATCCCCGAAAAACTCGAGAAATACGGGAAAAAAAGACAATAAATTGAACTGTAACGAACATAATCATTGAATGTTGTGTTAATTATATATATATATATATATATATATATATTTATGTGTTCTGAGCTGCTGAATCGAATGGTACCCTTAGTTTTTGTATAGGCAGCGACAAACAAAAGTTATAAGCGAAAATCCTCGAAAAACTCGTATATCGAAGGAATAGGAAATTATAAAAAAAAAAAACATTTAGTATACCTCCTGAACTCAATACATAGAACTTGTTATTTTACCAATAAAAAACTATGGAAAAGAATATTAGGGAATTTCAAAAGAAATCTACCGTAATTGTAAAACAATGTTTCAAATATTTAGAAATATATCATATAATATTTAAAATAATTTTATTTGAATTTTGAAAAGGCACTCTAACTATCCTAAAATATTTTTAGATATACAAATACGTGGCTTATCAAGAAAATATAACATTGATTGGCAATAATCATCAATAGAAGCATATAATTTTAATCCTATTCCTTCGATTTTCGAGTTTTTCGAGGATTTTCGCTTATAACTTTTGTTTGTCGCTGCCTATACAAAAACTAAGGGTACCATTCGATTCAGAAGCTCAAAACACATAAAAATATATATAATTAACACAAAATTCAATGATTATGTTCGTTACAGTTCAATTTATTGTCTTTTTTTCCCGTATTTCTCGAGTTTTTCAGGGATTTTCGCTTATAACTTTTTTTTTTTACGATACGTAGACAAAAAGTGATGGAACCATTCGATTCGGCAGCTCAAAATACGTAAGAAAAGATAGTTTTAATAATGAAAATCCGAGATTCAATCGGTTTTTAGAAGGATAAACAAATTAACATGTTTTTCCCATATAAAATCCATGGGAAACTTGAGGTGCTTTGAGGCACGTGATAAATCGATTTTAAAAATTCAATTCCTTCTTGCGCAGAGTTTTTAGAGCCTATAGAAGAGATTTCCACCCGGGGAGAAAGTCCCCGAGTAAAAAAAAATTAAGGTCCACCCTAATGTACATGTATTAAAATTAGATTTAACTTAAACTCCCAAAAGAGCTTTTGAAATAAAAATGTTTCGTACACAAGGAAGCTTTGAATTTTCTTTTAAAAAGATCGAGATTGTCGCGACAAAACAAGAAAATACATGCACCCTTTGTTAAAATATATTTTTTTAATTTTCAGTTTTTTAGGTCAGGAATTAAAAAATACGCAGACATTGCGCGGTAAAACGAACAGCCAATCAGAGGGCGCATAGAATGACTGTTAATATTATGGTCTTTTTTAGAGTAGAATAACAAGGACAATTTTAACGCCTAAAAGTTGTACATATGTACGTTAAAATGTAGTTTTATAGTAGTAGAAACTAAAAATTTCTCTCAGTGAATCGAATTCAAAAAACTTCAACTTGAAATACTTTCCAGCAGACATTCACGGTAAATTTTCATCATTATATCACACCGAGAATATCCATCCCTCTGAAAAATAATTAAAACATTTAAAGCGATTCTTCACTGCTCGTACAGTCTTTTATTTCCCGCGAAAACTTTCTTTCTTCCAAAGAAATCAATCGATAAAAGAAAGGAAGTATAAGCCGCTCGGCAAGCACCGCGCACTTTATCGTTCCTTTATGCGCGAAGGGAGCGAACCGCGGACACAATGAAAACTCCAGCGAACGTAAAAATGAAATCCGTGCGGCTTCGTTAACAGGAGTCTCTTTGAAAGCAGCCGAAGACGCTTGCGTCCTCAAAGAAAGTGAAAAAAAAATGAAGGAAGCTGGAGACGGAGACAAGTGAGAGGTGAATCTATATATATATATATATATATAAGGACGAAGACACGAGGAGAGAATGAAAGAGAGCAGCTGAAGAAGGGTTGAAATGAAGGGAAAAAAAGGAAGATCGAGCCGCGGCAACGGGAGCATCAACTCGCGAGCGACCGGCTTATCCCTGGTATAGTCCGAAAATAATAAATCTCAACGCGCGCCCGGGCGAGATTATTAAAAGAGTTCCTCGACTCTTCTGCGCGCGGCTGCGAAGAAAGAGGTTCGGCAAGAGAGCGAGTGCGAGAGAGAGAGAGAGAGAGAGAGAGAGAGATGAAGACAGAAGAGACAGGAGCGTATCGAACGGGGGGAAGAGAGAAAGAGAAAGAGCAGCAGCAGCGGCGAAGAAAAACAAAACGCATTACCGTTTCTTAAGGAGGTTCTACCGGTACTGCACTAGTCAAAATGTGTGCCCTTTTTATTTATGGTTTATTTGTGAGATATAGTTTCCTAAAGTTGCTGTACAGATACACTTACACCAAATAATGATTAGACATTCCATTTCTACAATTCTATTTATCCTAATTATCTATGAAAAGTTACATACTAAAGCTTATTTGACTCATTTTTTGAGGTTAAATGTACGTTTTCTGTATTCAATGAACTTTTACTATTAGTCAGAGCCAATGAGCGATATTTTTGAGGGGTAAATAATGTTCGTTGCGTATTCATTTTCAACTACAATAAATTTGAACAAAATCGTAATGTTGAATGCTTTGTAACACGCAAATAAGTGGAACGAAATCGCGATTTCCCATAAGAGCCCATAGTAATTGGCATAAAATGAAAACATTAATATCTTCGGTTATATCTAATGTAGCCTTCTGAAAATTTATATGAGTGTTTCTGAAACACAAACCAACCTGTATACGAAATCTTAACCATATCCTAATTTTAATTCTATTACCGGTAGAACCTCCTTAATGAAGCCGAAGGGGGCTCGAGAGAAAAGGATATTGTGCGGATATGGCGCGCACTCGCGTAGCTCAGCAAAGGTTAAGACAGACGGATGGACGTACCTATACGCCGCGGTTCTCTAACTCATTCGCCGACTAATTGGAGCCACGAGGTATTGGGAGCTCCAGGGAGAACGTCTACCGAACGAGGTGAAAATTATCAATCACATCGCTTAAAATTGTTGATAAAACTTCAGGTGAAGTAACGGAAAAGTCGTGTGCAAAGGAAATAACTCAGCAGATAATGTATACGCAGTAAAAAGAAGCAGATGCGAAGCGAGCGAAGGATGAAGAAAAAAGAAGAGCGACGTTTGTCGAATAGTGGGTGTGTTCGCCAAGTCGGGGAAATGCATTAACGGGCTTCGTTCGTGCACCTCGCGCGAGTTTACCTAACGACACTTCACTCATCATAATCAGCGAGAGCTTCGTTTTTTTGACCGGTATACGACGGCAGAGAAAAATCTCGGCTTGTGCACAAATAAGAGCAACTTTTAAACGACCAACACCTTGGCTTTAAACGAGCCTGCGCATCTTTTTTTGTGGGGACTGCGTGGACTGGTAATTATAAGAATGGTTGACGGTAATTAGTGCATTTTAAAATTTTTTGCTTTCTTCCAAAAGGAGCTTTGGCAATAGCAAACATTTTGTTGGAAACGCGTATTGCAAGTGTGCTTTAAGGTGTTAAAAATCAGAACACATTGTTCTTGAAAAAATGCTTATGTATGACTGTGTGTAGAAGAGTATGATTACGCGAAGATGCCAGAATTCAGGCAATGGATACTTACTCCACGACGGCTAGTTTTTTTTGTTTTTTTTTCCTGTTTATTAAAAAATCAATTTGTCATTTCGTGTGTAATTTTTCAGAAAAATAGCATGAGCGACCCAAACAGGCTCAAAAAAAGGCACTCTTGTGATAGCTGACAAATCGCTATATTTATGCACTGGGCTTGCATATATCGATGAGGGCCGGAATGATAAATCGCCCATGCGCCACCTATTGTCACTGGCCAGAGACACGGAGTGCTTGAGCGAAAAGCGCTGAGGAAAGGGCCAGTCCAAGACTATACTTTTGTGAAAGATAGTGATGGAAAGTGGTGTTCATCAACTTTATTTGGTTGATATCATTTAAACATATAAATAATCCGATAACCACCTCTCTTTAAAAGCCGCAACCTATGAAAAATAGAGTTTTCATTTTATTTCTTATTATGTGTTTAAAATTTAAATATTTTAAAATCAGAAACATACTAGCTTAGCGATCAACATGTTAAAAACTGTCTCAAGTCTAACGTTAGTCCGATTCGTGCGAATCTGTGCTTTTTACAGTATAGGATATTATGATTGAAAAAAGTTTAGTATCTACTAAATACAACTCAAGAATATAAATTCTGTTATTATTAAAATATCATCACAAATTGCTCAATTTGCACGACTGCCAGACAAAAACGCTGGAGGGATAAGTGACATCCTCGTTCGCCTGCATTATCGCAAATTAAAGGACAGGACGCAGATACTGCAACAGGTACGCAGAGACACGACATGGCGTGACAACTGCATATCCTCGAATCTACAAATAAATTCCTCAAAAATAAGCGCTTTGTGGGCACATAAACGCGTGCGTATACAAAAACAGAGAAGGCCTGCTCCGCGGAACTGTAATTTCGGACTTGGAATAATGAACTGCGCATGGAACGTTCGCTCTACCGGTGGATTATTAAAATCACATCAAACAATCAATAGATGCCTTGCCTCATCTCACGTGATTACTGCACAAAAACTGGCAAATATTTATGAGCTTACATATTCTATATCCTAATCGTTTGTCGCATGCATTTTAAAAATGTGCAGTATATTTTAACAATCTTATAAGCACCTCATTAAAACTCGGTTGACTTTGTAGGATAATAAATGTATATATATAATACAGTATGCTACCCCACAGTCTACAATTTACCTATTACCCATTTATTGAAAAATGAAGGCTAATAATTGTAATTACTGTTCCAACACGCGAAAACCAAAGGCTCTCTCCCTCGCAAGCGCGCAAATTTTTAAACATACTTTTTAAAAAAATTATCTAATTCGAATTCGAAAAAAATCGTCCCTAAGCATGATCGTAATATGGGCACACGCAAAAGGATAACAGTGTTTAGCATAAAGGTCCCAGCCGCGCAGATTACAGGTTAAAGCTTTGCCCGATCTTTGGAAAGAAAATCCAGGCCCAAAATGCAGAAAACAAAAACAAAAGAGCTGCCGAGCGTCGGTTGACAGAGTCACCATCACGCGATACACGTACGAGGAAAAAGGACGAAGAGAGCGAGAGAAGAAGTTGAAAAATTCTCCCTTGTGTGTCTCGGTACCTGCGCGCGAGCGCTAAAGGTCCTCTCTTTCTCTCTCGGTGATGTTTTAATAGCCATTCTCCGGTATCCGCTGGGCCGCCTGATTATAGTCATCCAGGCTCGCGACTAACGGTAAATTAGCATCTTTCCTTAATAAAATCTATAGCCGCGTATCATTATCGAATTATACTATACGCTTGAGATCGTAATCGCGCGCGCGCTCGGAGACTAGAGCACCTCGCGAGCCGACACAAAAGCCTCGTCGTCGATGTACACTACAACACTCTCGTCCCTCTTTCTTTCCGACGAGCAGACAGTGCCTTTTTTTCTGCAGAGAAAAAATAGCGTCGCGAGAGACGTGTGTCCTGATGGAGGAGGACTCGGGCGAAGGCGTTTAATTTTTAATAGACGGCCGGGAATGTATAACGAGCGAAAATGCATATTATTAGGAGGAGAGCAGACAACGTGTTTTGCTATTCATCAGATAAGAGAAGATGCAAAAAAGCGTGGGCCTGACTGTTCTACTCGATAATGCGTTATCTCGTTAATCGAATGCAGCTGTTTAGCATGTCGGCGAATTTTTGAAAAAACAAATCGTTTTTTTATAACAATTAGTTGACGTTGTATGTACTTGAGGTTCGATTGTCCCAACGAGTTCCAAGGAGCGAGCGACGTCCGATTTAGTGCTTTTAAAACGTATATTCCTTCGATTTTCTAGTCGAGTAAGCGCCGCTTCGAGGGCCCTTGTGCGCCTGGCAAAGCGTGCACTATCCTGTTACGCGATCTTTCCCCGGCCCAACGCTGCAATCAAAATTCAAATCACATTTTTGCAGCTCAACATAAAATCAATACCTCCTGCCCTTTGGACCTGTCCCTGAATTCCATCGAAATTCAATCAGCTGCGCGAGCAATCTTTCATCCCTTGTGAATTATTTTGCTTTTGTATGAAGCTGAAAAGCCGATTTTCGAAAGCGACAAAATTAGTTGCTCCATATTCATTTACTTATTCGCGAAAAAAGAAAGGTATCCAAGAGCTTTTAAAAATATCAACACACCGGCCAAGTCGCCCTCAGATAAATCTTCTTCAACGTGATGACGTGTGGCCTCACGCGCGCGAGCGCGTTTCCAATTCGTCGCTCCCGCGCAAATCTCCCCTGGAGAGTCGGCTCTGGAAAGCTCACTTGTAATTACCAGTCACTCGCTCGCACACTGCAACATCCTCGAAAAAGGCAAAATCGCTTAAATATATTCCAAGACCGAGTGAGAGGGACCCACCGCAATGGGCAACGAGCGCGCGGGAGTAAGAGAGCGCCTCCGAAACAGTCCCTTATATAAATGGTTTTTCTATATTGCCTCGCGCTCGCGCATCGCGAACATGGGTTACCGGTTCATTTAAATAAGTTAAGGGTCTCGTGCGGCTCCATTACAGCTGGGCAAAAGCCGGCTAATTACCTGCCTGACGTGAGTTATAAACCCCCCCCCCTTCTTCTTCGTATATTCCTCTCGCGCTCTCGTTTCCCCCTCGCCTCTTTTGTTTTGTCGCTCTCTTTGCTTTGTTTTCCTCCTTCTCTCTCGCTCGAACTACTTGAAAGGGTGTATCACGCAGATGTGTCTGCACGAGTGTGTGTGTGTGTGTGTGTGTGTGTATTATATATAGAATATTCTGATGCATAGTTTCGATCGTCGTGATGCTCGCTTTTGGATCGGGGTGTACACGAGCGCGAGCGAGCGCTTCTGATTATATCCAGTAAATCAACGATTTCCTGCCCTGTCTGGCTCTGGAAGAGAAATAGATATTGCTTGCAAGATCTACCAGTTTCGCTGCCTTTTCATACAATTATAAATATTACATTGCGCTAAACTTAAATTCTTCACCTTTCGCGCAGAGTCTAAATGATATTAGATTTCAATGAAGTGCCAAGAACGCGTGTGCCTTTGCATAATAATCAGCGAGCCATTATTTCCAGAACCTCATCTCTCTCGGCTTGCATACACAATATAAAAGCGCGCAGCTCGCTGCCGAGGACTGCGCCCAATTTAATTTTCAATCCCAGCCTTAACAGCAGCAGCAGCAGCAGCAGCGCAGAGAGAAAGAAAGAAAGAGCTGCGGAGTCCGCAAGATTACACCGCCGTAAAGACGGACGCGAGCCTTGGCCTTATAAAACTCGTCGCCGCTCTTTCTTTCTCTCTCCACTTGTTTCCGTTTTAAATTCGGCCATAAACTAATCAAAAAATTGGGGCCGACGATAGAGCGGCGGTGGCGGCGGTGGCGGCGGCGGCCTTATTGCGAAATAATAAAACAAAGCGCGCTGCTGCAACTCGCTCGAGTCCTGACAGTTGTAATTTCGTAATAAACGATCGAAGGAGAGAGAGAGAGAGAGAGAGAGAGAAGCATCTCGCTTCTCTGCCGGGAAGAAATTAATCTAGTTTGTCATGACGTGGGCGGTTTAGTTCAAAGCGTCCGCTAATGAGAGAGGAGGGGTAAGGCGCGCCGTGTACGCGTTGTTCGCCGTGCGCAACACACGTCCATCGTATTTGTCAATGGGATCATCTTGATCGACCATGAATCACTGCCGAGGCTACGCATAGCTGCTGCGATGCTCGTGCCGTTTCTCGGGATATGCCGGGGATGCATCAGCGCGAAAGTCGATGACTTTTGCGGCGCGGTGAAGGTGTTTCGAGACCTTATACGGAAGTGCATTATTGTGTCTCGAGTGTTGTTTTGCAATGTACCAGCGTCGTTTGCCATTGGAATATTTCAATACTTTCTTTTCTATAGTGGATAGGATAGACGTATCACCGCCAAAACCTTAGACGTACACCGGCTCCGTTTCACCAAGACCCATAGGACAACATACACACACACATACCTACAGCACTGCGGCAAAACAAGCGAGACAGAGCTCGAGACCGAAAGTACAGGGCACAGGAGGCGGAGGGAGTCTATTTCATGGTTAATTTGGCTAACTCGATTTCGCCGCCGCGACCGCTGCGCACAGGGTCACCGGAGCCGCTAAACTGGCTATGCCCCCCCCCCCCCCCGACCCTGCGACAGGGTCCTCACCGGAGCCGCTAAACGCCCTCCCGATCTCGTGTGCCGATAGAGCTGTCTCTCGCTTGCGCCCTACGCCCTGAAACTTTATCAAAAGTAAATTTCGAGCCGCCCTTACCCCCGCGCTGCTGCTGGTGTCTGTCCAGTCTGTCTGTGTGTGCTCGCGATCGCCGTGATTATTTTTTGTCATTCAAAAGCGTCATGCGTGAAATACGCGCTGTGAGGATTGGGAATAGGGGACTTGGCTTTACTACTGGCGCCGCTGCGTTACTTTTTTACCGTGTGGTTTAGACGTAGTTTTTAAATGTGGGTTTCTCACGTTTTTTATGGGTGGATGCGTAAGTCATGCGCTGTGTGGAGGAGTTTAAGTTATATGCACGATATACATTATTTGATATAATTAGCCAAACTTTATTGTGTTTTTCATCATTAACAATATTTTATACTTCCATAAAGTATGGATGTTTCAATTTGTTAAAGATTTATATTAGGATTGAAGATGGGCTAATTGCACAGACATTGCGGCGCTGGTGCGGTACACGACTTAATCCCGGTGCCTCTGTTCCTACAAATGTCTCTACACAATTGATGGGATACCAAGTTGCAACCTTGTGCGTTCACCACTATAAGAGAAATCAAAACCAAATATTGCCTAAATGTAAATGTTTAAAACGAAAATACTTTTTAATCTATTAGTAATCTTGACTATATTTGTATACTTTTTATTCTTTTTGGCCGAGAATAACCATTTAAATATTGTATTATGAATATTTACTATTGATTCTTACTCTGTAGAACGGCAAAAACAACGATAAGAACAAAAAGTGCGCAGAACTTCATGTTGCTGTGACGTACTATTTCTTCTAATACTTATACGAGAGACTAGTTAGTACCAAACTATCGCGTCAGGTATTGGTATATGATACTTCCAACCCGATTGTCTCTTATAAAGTACATACTTTTGTTTATGTGGCAATTTAATGTGAGTGAACTTTATCTTTCACTTATTTACCAAAAATATTATTATTTTTCAATTTTTATCTTGTATTAATTGTAAACATAAAAAAGACGATGCCAGTTAACAGATGTTTATTTTCAATCTTAAATTAATATTTTTTAATAAACATTGAAACAATATTTATTGACGGTGACTCGAACGTCTATAGTATAAAAGGAAATTATTTTCTTCATCTACATATAGTCTATAATAATTACTGAAATAAATAAATTTTCGGAAGAAATTTGCTCTTGATGATCGTCTGGGATTTTCATTGTGTGCGGTTTGATTCAGATTTGGTTGACAGTCAACTTTTCTATTAGCGTTCTTCGGAATGGAACCTCGAGTAGAAGAGTCATTAAAATAATGAAAGATAAGCGTGTAATAAGAAAAGATAAGGTAAATTAATAAGTATAAACTACTATTATTGCAGAAAATAATAAAGAAATGTTACATCTGCCCAAGAATACACAGACCAATTATTTTGTAAACCATTATTAGAAAAATAATTAACGAAAATCCATAATCATCTCTTTGTTTAGAAACAAAATTAGTTAGAGAATTTGTTGAATTTAATTAATAAGCAAACAAAACTGATCGCAATTTTCTTCTGCTGGATGGTAGAATATATCTCTTATTACATATGACATACACGCGCAAGAAACCTGTTTCCAATTAATCTTGAGTATTTGTAACACGCCAATTATATTATTTTCTCGAGTGACTACTTGTATAGTTGCAAAAATAATAAAATATCTGGTATGCGGGTAGACTTATAATGGTATTTGAGTTTTAAGAAGACGCACTTATTATGATATAAATTGCACGAGAATAAAAATATCTGTTTTGTACAAGTTAAATAATATAAAATTTTGAAATATTGTCTTTTTGATCACTTTCCTACTCTAAAAAAGACGCGGTAATCATTTTATTCGTCCTCTGATTGGCTGTTTGTTTTACAGCGCAATTTCTGTGTATGTTTGATGAATATTTAACCTCAAAAAGTGAAAATTAAAAAAATATGATAACATTGGGGGTTTAGTTCGTTATGTATTGTCACGAAAATCTCGACCTTTTTAAATAAACATTTAAAGCTTATTACGTTATGTACCAAACACTTTTCTTTTTAAAACACTGTTGCGAGTCGAAATTAAACTTAATTTTGATGCACATAAGTGTGAAGCCATAGAGCGATATCAATCACCAAAACAAAGCAGTCTTGGACTGGCCCTTTGTCACCGCCTAAACTCTCCGAGACTCTGGCAGGTGAAAATATAGGTAGCGCATAGGCACTTTTCCATCTGCCTCATCACAATATGCGCCCTGAGTCTATATAGATATGGTGGTGCGCCACTAGCGCTAAAACTGCCTTGTTTGGCCTGCTGCTTGGGCCGCTTATGCTATATATCTAATATAAGAATTGTGTTATATTTTTAAACGAATCTACTGTTTTTTCAGCGACTCAGTTTCAAATTGACCGCACTACCGGTGAACAATACGCTATGTGCGTGGGCAAGTGCATCTTTAACCTTCAAAGATATAGCATGCCATGCAAAACTGCAGGCGGCGGTTATGATTGCGAATGTCATAAATAGAAGTGTAGCAGTATTTTAGTCAGTAAATTTTTCTACTGAAAAATTTCGTAACCATCGTTTATTCCCAGACCTTCAACAATGATATTTATCAAACGAAAATCATTCCACACCGTATAAGCTACGCTAACATCTCTCTGTATACAAAGAGAGAATATAATATCCGGAAAAGTTTCCCTTCTTCTATGATCTTTTGAAAAGCCGTCACGCTGAATTTTAAATTCGTTTTGAAAACGAAAGAGTCAGCTTGCTAACAGTCTCGCGTCGCAGTAGTGCATTATACGAGGGAGTGTATCTCGAAAACGAGGTCGAAAAAGCGCTGCACCTGAAGTTCTACGCAAAGAAAGCGAGGTCGCACTATCCATATACGCGACTCGGCCTCGCTGATAATCCGAAAAAAGCGCGACACGACTACAAGATGCAATAGCGACGTTTGAAGAGCGAATCTTACATTTTTCACCGTCGCAGTGCAGAGCAAAGCTACAGAGTAAAAGTAGAGTACACACACACACACACACACGCACGCACGCACACACGCACACACACACACACACACACACACACACACACACACACACACACACACACACACACACAGAGAGAGTCTCGTGTTTGCGACAAACGGAAAAAAGACAGAATTTTCCCTCTCCCTTTTTCGCGAAAGGAAAACACGACAGGGGGTCATCTTGACACTGCAGCAGCAGCAACGGCGGCTCCTCTCTTTTTCTTGCATATTAAACGAGCTGCAGTAGTCGGACAAAGAGGCGAACTCGAGCATTCTCTTTTAGCAAAGGGAGAGAAAGCTATGCGCGCGGCGGCACACCTCGAGAAAGTCGCGCGAGCTGCTCCGGCAAATATTAGTTGAACACTGGACTACAGTCGTTATTTTCTCTGTGCAGAGCGCATTGCACACACATCTGAAAGAAAGCGGCGTTTCTTTTTTAGCTAGTGCTCGGATGACGCTCCGCTTATGCATAGAGAGATAGAGAGAGGAGGTCGGCGACGAGACAGAAATAACTTTTGCACGACAACCGCTCCCTACCCTCTGGCGCATCTTGTGCGCGCGTTAAAAGGGCGGAACTAAGATGAGAGTGTCAGCGCGTCATCTCAACCCTTTGGATGTGATGCGCATGCGCTTTGCTCTTGTGTGCGGACCGAGTCCCGTGCTTTTTTAACTTGGTAGCTGCCGTGTGTTTGACTTTTGAATGCGTTGAAGTTTTTCGCACCGTTTATATTTGATGAAACTATTTGCTTTTTCTCATGAGCATACGTTGTAATTGCATGTACACTGCGCGTAACACCTTCTTCATGCTTTTGTTTGAGTTAAGAAAATAATAGTATATTGTGCAACTAGGGGGGAAAATTAGCTTTTTCTAGCGAGGGTGATGTTTTGAGCACGAGTCTGAAAAATCCACTCCCCCCTTGTTGCACACCGTACTTTTTATGATAAGTGCCCGAATAGGCCACGTATCATGCATATGGAAGGAATGGGAAATTCGAGAACTTCTCAAAGTAGAATAAATTTGTATTGAACATTTAAAAAATTTAAAAAAATTTTAAAAATTTTAAAAATTTCAAAAAATTTTGAAAACTGAAAATTTTGAAAATTTCTAAAATTTTGAAAATTTTGAAAAACACATATCGGATAGTCTGCAGAGTGAGAAAAAAACTACTCCCTTGGGAGGAAATACTATATTGTGTGCCAAGGGCGTAAAGTGGGCTTTTTTAGGCCGAGTGTGGAGTTTGCAGTACGAGCCGCAGACGAGTACTGCAACCACACGAGGCCAAAAAGCCCACTTAGCCCTTGGTGCACACCATATTTTTTGTAACGCAAGTACAGATTTTTCCGTTTTTTTTTTTAGATATTGAGTGCGACTGATGAAACTTTTTTCAGAATCGGCGACCACACTTAGTAGACTAATTTTTAAATTTATATATATAAATATATATATATATATGTGTGTATACATATAAAAAATTTCTCCAAAAATGTTAGCGGGCGTTTTTCAGTTTTTTTTGCCCGCCGGTCTGAAAAAAGTTACTTTAGTCCCGCTTAATAGGTCAGAAAAACGCGAAAATCGTGCTTGTGTTACAAAAAGACCTTTTCCTCCCAGGGAGTAATTTTTTCCCGCTGCTAAGAAAAACTCGATTTTCCATTCATTTTACATGCACGTATGATAAAAAGTACTTTTTTAGCAAAGGCGTTTCGATAAATATTGATTAACTAGACAAAAATTAATGAATTAATCCAGCCGAAAAATAATAAACTTATGATCAGTTTATTGTACGGATTTTGCTCTGTAAAATGAAACAGATTTGGATTAGCCTTCCCCCGCCGTTTAAACTCTATAAGTGCCACTCGCCATCGAAGACAGGTGGCGTATAGGGGCTTTTCTGTTTCTCTCATTGCTATCTGCGAGCCCAGTGCATATATAGCGGTATGTCACCCGTAATAAAGCTGCTTTTCGTCTCAGACTAACTCGGATAACGAAATATTTAATTTTTTTACGCTCGACATCATGTTTTGTCCCGGAAAAAGGGTTTAAAAAGAGATCATTTTTCATGCAAATAAAAATAACTTTCAACTTCAATTACTCAACAGTTTGCGTGATACTGCAAGTCCACAAAGATCACCCTCAAGAGTATAACATTACTTAGCCGCTCAACAGCTGACACATCCGCCAACAAAGCCCACCATTATAAAAAGAAGAAAAACTGAAACAAGTGCAAAGTCGGTGCTTATATCTCGTCGCCACATCTCGGCGTCAAAGTGTCTCTCCTATAACCTCCTCCTCCAAGCATCAGTCTCGCAAAACCATGAATACCCTCTCTACCATACATCAAGCTCGTATAAAACAATAGCTCATTGACGCGCTGTCGCTTTTGAAGCTCCAAGATCAGAGACTCGCTCGCCAGTGTATAAACTCCACCTCGTACACGCATAATAAGAATCGAAACTTCGATGAAAAGACGTCGTCGTCACGATGTGTCCGGCGCTGTAATTAAACGCGCTTATACACACGCGTGTCCGGCACCGACTGACCAGATTTGCCGTGGCTGCATTATGCAGAGGACTGGCAAAGTGGCCATTGTGCGTAAGTGCGCGCGAGCGCGCCTCAATGGACAGGCTGGCCAGGAGCTCGCGTATTGTCATTGAATTAAACAACGAGCGAGTCCTTTGCCTGGGACGTGTCGGGAGAGTTTGCGCCCGGCTACGGCTGTAACTTCTAAATGATTCAGAGGGACCTCTTCTGCGCGACTGTGTTTGCACGCGGGCCCTGTATGCGAGAGTGTGTTACATGCAGCGTTGAGCAAGATTGGAATGGAAGATTTATATGTGGCGAGGAGGAAGTATACAGGAAGTGATCGGAGCAGTTTTGGAATGATTGTGCCTATTAATGTCTGTCTAGGGATAATTGTTGCGATAGCTGATAGTTGGAACTGCAACGAAACTCGCGCGGAGTTGTTAATCGATGCCGGTACACACACAGGTCGGTAGACGAACAAAACATGCACAATGTGCAGTGTGCACCTCGTTTTGACTAGTTCATTTCCCGACTGCCCCTGGCGCGGTGTACAATCTACTTAACGTTAAGTTTCTAATTGTTTGCCTCGATTAAGCACGCTACCTTGAGACATGCTATCTTTTGTATAATTCACTGGATCGACAACTCGCGATAATTTGTTCCGGTCAAAATGTTATCAATTTGAAAAAAAAAAGTTGAATGCAAAAACGTATTCAAAGCAACAGAACGAACTCGTCAGATCTCTCCGCGGTCTAGCCAGGCCGAAATGAGAATCGAAATGCAATTTATCGTCCCCCGCAATTGCCTGCGTATCTGCACACCCGTACCGGGAGTATTTCCCTTGCAAAGCGTCACGCGATTACGCTAATTCGTCCTATCATTTATTTTTCGTTTCCACCCCATGTATACCCCGTTAGGCGCTCCTTCCTCCCCATTACTCTGAGCAAACGAAACCGCCACCCCAATGCGCTTAGACTCTGTGCATGCAGATATCTCTGTGTGTGTGTACTCGCGCTGTTCTCGAGTTTCAGGCCAACTTTGAAGTGCGGTGAGTTTTTGATGTGTCCGCCAGCTGTTCGTTTACAGCTTTCACTTGATGTATAGGTATATATAGCTCTTGGTTTCGTCTGACATGCAAAATAGTGAATCACGCATTACGCGAAGATCCGACGAAGAATTGACGCAGTATAGATTCTTTGCTTTTGGTTTATATTATCCTCTCTTAAAAAAGTGATGACCGGATGTTTTGAAGCCGTTGATAAAGCGATTTGATTGGTTAAGAAACAAGTATCCGGTCTGAATATAGTTACAATTTTAAAATTCTAACCTCAGAAAATTGAGCGCGCGAAGCGCGCGTTGAATTTAGCTAGTCTTATAAAACAGAGATGGTAATCATTCTTTTCATCCTCTGATTGGCTGTTGGTTATTGAGAAAATACGATTAGAAGGGGTGTATTTTGTTATATTTTGTCGCGGGAATCTCGAACTTTTTAAATCAAAATTTGAAGCTATTACTCATGTACCAAGCACTTTTATTATAAAAACACTGTTGCGAGTCTAAATTAAACTTAATTTTGATGCACATAAGTGTGAAGCCATAGAGCGATATCAATCACCAAACAAAGCAGTTTTGGACTGGCCCTTTGTCACCGCCTAAACTCTCTGAGACTCTGGCAGGTGAAAATATAGGTAGCGCATAGGCATTTTTCTATTTCACTTATAACAATATGCGCGCCGAGTGTAGATATAGTGGTGTGTGCCATTCGGCCTGCTGCTTCGGCCGCTCATGCTATAACTGCCTAAGGATCTAACGAGAGTTTTACGTATAATGTGAACTTTATTCGTGATTTAGAATAGTACGTAAGAATTACAATAATTTTTTGTTCTGTTTTCATTGATTTTACGAATTGATACATACAAATCCGGCTTTAATAAATAAATCCGCGCTTATTGCGAATACCGAACAACAACAATCACAAATATTCTTCCTCTGATTTACAAAATTAATTAAAATTCTGCCAATAAAACAATGCACATACATTTGGACATGACAATCGAAATCTTTGAATTAGCAAAAGAGCGCACCCCTCGACCACCGCAATAACAAAGCCAGCTTACACACCTAAACAAAGTCTCGCTTTCACACGTGAATTCATTCTCCCACACGCCTGCATTGAAGAGCCCACGTGCCCGGTCTGCAACTCCTCGAAAGATCGCCAACATCGGAAAGTCTCTCTGCGGCCGCGTGTGTCAACGCATCGACACTTGATTTCACTGCTATAGGTATATAGGGGCGTGCGACGCGACGAGTCAAGTGGGCCGGCCTCTCTCTCTCTCTCTCTCTCTCCGCGAGAATTGCTACCCTCGCATTATTTCGCAAGGACGAGCCCCGGCGGCGTGTATATTTTAAGAGAGTGGGTATAACGCGGAGACCGGCCTGTGGGAGCCGGTCACGTGTCCTTGTTGTTCTTGGCGCAGAGACACGCGACCGGCGCTGTACTTTATTGGAAAATGTGCAAATACACGGCGACGCGCGTGTGTATGTGGATTTAAGCAGTTGAGGACTCTTCTCACGAATTAGTCCGATAGGTATATATTCCGCTCTTGATTCTCCGTAGATGATTTTGTATGCGCGTTGTGGGGCTCTTGTGTGTGCGGGTGGATGATGGACGAGAGGCTTTGTTCGAAGTGACGCTGGTGTTTGTAAACAGAGAAGATAAATATGCTGGCTGTCAACGGGATGAAGTCTTTTTTACTTGGTTTCAGCGCTTTATGATGGAGTGTGAATGAATTTTAAAGAATCTTTTGAATGAATTTTATTAACAACTAAACAATGTAGAGTCCCTGACAGTACAATGATTATCGAGTTATGCAAAGGATCCCAAATCTTCCTCACTGAAATTATAACGAATCTCAAAGTGCCATCAAACACCGATCGATATATCCATAAGCATACAATAATCCAAGCTAAGCACACTGCAGCGCACGGACGGAAACAAAGTTGCGCGACGAGCTTTGATCCGAACCGTTGAGAAGCAATATATATGTATACGCGTTACCGGATCCCGCATAAACGCAGGAAAATCAGCTCCGGCAATTCGATTTTGACGGGCCGAGTTGCGGCTAAGTTCGTTTTCCTCATCCGACAAGGTCGAGGCGTTACGTTTCCGGTCGAGCCTCCGGTGCAGCCGCTGCCGTAGGGGACGACGCGCCGATTTGCGCCATACCGTGACCAATCGACTCGAGGGCTATTATGGAGCTTTTTTTGTCGACTGTTCGAGCTTTTTTGGGTGAGATTGATCGTTTCTTTCTTTTTGGGCTATAATGCGTTGGTTTTTTTTGTACTGCGAGGGTGGAGGGCGGAAAAAGTGAGCCGTCTGCTTTTGGGAATGACCGAAAATATTTAGGCCGACAGATTTGGCTATGAAAAAGTCTGACATCTCATTCGTTAAAGATATGAAATACTAATTTAGTGTCGATTCAATATCGATCATACACTCTTCCACAAGGAACTGGAAATCCACTATGCATCATCAAACGAAGCTAATCGCCGTCAAACAACTCGCATCATCATCAAGCTTGAGCATAGCAACAGCAGCAGCTGCAGCCAAAGCCGGAGGAACAATAATAATACATCCGCGTATCGCCATAGCATGTACACCAAACAGCGAGTGTAACTCCGATAGGATCGTCCGTTAAACTCGAATTAGACGTCCATCTCAATCTCTCCTCATCCCTCCATCCGGGCATAATATCGCCGTTCGCTGGCATAGAGATAACGTGGCCGCTCTGCGCTGCCGGGGCTGCGTCTCTCCATACGTTACGTTGCCATTATCGCTGGGCGTCGCGGCGGCGGCGTATCGCTCTCTCACTCTCTCTCTCTCTCTCTCTCTCTCTCTCTCGGTGCAATAGACGCGTCCATGTGCATATACGCGCGTGCGGCGAATGAATCAAGCGTTACTAATTCGCGTCCCGTATACACATAGACTAGCTGCGGGAGAATTAGACAGGGCGCGTGTGTGTAATGGACTCGGATTTAGATTGGGATCGTGGCTGTTTGGCTGACTGCGTTATGAATGTCGAGCATAAGGGAAGCTGAGTTTCTCCTGCATGACGTTCGTTTTCCGCGAGAGCTTTGGCTCTGTTAAGTAGGGTTTTAGCGTGCGCTTGGCGGCTGTTTGTGAGATTGATGCACTTTATGACTATCTAGTGTAGGTAAATGGGTACTGACTATGCCTCTGGTTACAGGTGTCGGGAAGATTTCGAGCTTTGGAATGTGTATTTAAGCAGTTTGATTTAACGAAAGGCCACTTTTGGAGTGGCCCTTTCTTCACCGCCTGAATTCTACGTGTCTGTGGCAGGTGACAATAGTAAGGGGCGCATAGGCACTTTTCCATTTCCTTCGTAACAATATGCGCTCCGAGTCAAGTTATAGTGGTGGTATTTCAATACTATTATGATAATAAGTATACACATGTGTGCAGGGAATGTGAGTATGAGAGAGATAAAGAATACTCGCTAGCTTCTCTCTAGAGGTCCTAGTTAGTTATCTTGTTGTTAATAAACTATTGTTATCTGTTAACCCAATATCTCCATCACTTAACCATATATGCCTACACCTCAAACCCCACACATGTATCAGCAGAGATTTAAAACCGAAAATTAGAATTTAAAATCCCGCCTTTAATAATTATTCTGTTAGCTCCCTAATAAATGAATAATATACAAGCTCGTCGGCAAGCGAAAAAAGTGCACTAATTAGCCCCACGAAGCACGGCTACCGACAAAAGGGCCACGTCTGTAAAGAAAGGGAAAATTAGCGAATTACAACCGCGGCTCGATCACGCCCCCATGGAAGCAACGCCGTAGCAGAATTTCCAAAGCTCTCCTGATAAATATTCATGCGGCTGAGAGAGATAGAGAGAGAGAGAGAAGCGAGAGAGAGAGAGAGAGAGAGAGAGAGAGAGAGGAGCGTTGCGTGCACCTGTGCATAGCTCGGGGGTGGCACCTCGAACGATAATCGAGTGAGAGACAGAGTCGCCTTGTTCTCTCTCGCGCGACGCCTAATCGCATGAGGTTTGGCAGTAGTGCATAAGACGACAGGGTATAGAAAGGTATAGCTGCTGCTGCTGGGAGAGAAGAAGCAGCCCGCTAACCGAATAACCCAGGGCTCGAGGCATACGCCGTTTTCGCCATTTTCTCGGAAGAGTTGCGGGAGCTTCAGGGCGGGAGCCGCAACGCTTTCACTCGCCTCCTGAGCTACTTGTCTTTTTGCCTACAGGGCTTCGCGTGGCTTCGCTGTGTCGTCATGCAGATTTTTCGGTGTGAATTTGGATTTTTTTACTCGGGATTCTTTTGACGGTTTCGCTGTTTAAATTAGATTTTCTTGTGTACAACAGTGATTTGGGTTGATTACGCTGTCAATCATGTGACTATTCATGCTGGTACATAGTATCAAGTGAATCGAGAACGCAAAGATGTTGGTTATGTAATAACGCTTAATTTTGTGCAATCGTGTTCCTTAAAAATTACAGCTTCGAAAGCTCATTCTACTGCAGCATCACACGATTGTCACGTATCATCGCATTTTAAATGGGCAATTAAATCGTGTTTAAACTTTTTCTCATGTACGTAAACTTGAATTATAAGTCGATCAAAGTCAATCCCACACTTTGATTAAACACATATGCAGACAGCTTTGTCACTTACCTGCCAGGCATTGGAGTCGAGGGCCAAGTAAGACATGTTGTCGATGTTCCCCAGTAGTAAGCACAGGACACCAGCAGGAACAGCAACGTCCCGCAAGCTTCGACCGCTTCGCCCCTAGTCCCGACGATTACCGCGGTTCTCTCACGATGTGAGGCGTACTCGAATCACACGTCGAACGATGGACTCGATCTCATGTTCAGTTTATGTTTACGTATTGTTCTTTGATATTGCACTGATGATGATCGTGTATTCTGAAACAGGTGTAAATGAGAAAGAACTTTAGCATCATGGATACAGATTTAATTATTGTTGAATGAATTGCAATTGCATTGATACGGCATTAATAAAAAAATATTTTTAATAGTTAGATTTTGTCATTTTCCAACTACAGTTATTTATTATTCTTTATATTATTATGATTCCATCAATTAATTGAATGTTAAATGGCAATCCGATAATTTTACGAATCCGCGTATAATATCTGCGAACGATAGGAATATAAATATATTTGAAAATTATGTTAATTCATACGCGGCACTGTATTTACCAATCATCTCGTCCACCAATCAACGATCATTTTACAACCGCTAAGTAAATCACACAAACAAAACGGATAAACCAGTCACGATTACATAATTGCGAACACACAACAAAATAAAATCACTGAGGCACAATCCGAAAGCACAAAAAAATCCAGTAAGTCAACGCTACGTTATTTGCGCGGCGTTAAAATCTGCGTAAGAAAGTTTAGGAAAAAGATTTGGCAGAGCGAAAAATCACACGGCTCATCGTCGTCGCGTAGGAAGTATAAAGAGAGGACGAAGACGGCGGGCGCAGCGACGAGGACGACTGCGCTCGTGCACACAGCCGATCCCTGGGGCGTTCCGTCAACAGCGAGAGCGAACTTAGTTAAATACGGCTCCCCGAGGTGCCACAACCGTTTTTTAATTGCAAATGCCCCTGGAAAATGAAAGGGAAACACACGACACTCGCGGCCGCACGCCAGAGAGACGAACTTTTTAATAAAGTTTTCTCCTTTTTAGCGCTTCTCCTTTTTTCCTTCGTATTTTCACTTTTTCCTCGCGGCTGACGCATGAAGCTGGCGAGATTTCTTCTTCAGCTGTTGTCGCACTGCTTTGGAGATATTGATATGTCGTGTTTTATAGTTTCTCCAGTAATTGAGTAATGGAGCAGGTAATTGAGCGCGATGGAATTTTGATTGGATTTAGAATTAACTTGTGCACTTTTGTTTAATTTGTACGGTTATTACAGTTTAGTTTATTGGATGCGCGGACAAACACGAATATAACCACAAATTTAATCACAGAGTAACCGCGTTAATGAGTATAATAGCTAATGAGTCGAGCAAATTGGTCGTTGTTAATAATTTTCTCAATAGAGGCAGAAACGCATTCACCGAATTTCTCAACCTAACCTATAAACCGAATCAACGTCAAATCTCAACTTTATTGCCACAACAGTCGTGTCATGCATAAGCGTCACAAAAATCGAGGTTAGAAACTAAAAAACCAAATCCTCACCTCTAGCACAAAGAAACCTTCTGCATCACTCCACGTATCACCACTATAAGAGAAAAGTACTCAATCCCAAGCGAACGCAGCACTGTCACACCTTCTCTTCTCACACGTGATACCGCACCTAAACAACGTAATACGTTTACATGTCAGTCGGTCGTAAACAACAGTAACAACAACAACAACAGCGAGGGAAAATCGAGCGACGTCGAAAGCACTCGCGCAGCGCCGTATCGCACGGTTATTCAGAGAGAGGCATCGGAGAGCAGCACGCGCGACGGAGGCTCCTCGCTCTGAGAGTTGTGACGTGTATAGGTAACGAGAGACGCGCAGACAGGGGGTATGCGCGCGCGCTCGCGAGGAGAGAGAGAGAGAGAGAGAGAGAGAGAGAGAGCGAGCGCGGAAAAGGGGGTATTTCGCGAGAGTAGTGGGTGTGCAACGCGGCTGTGTGCAAGGTCGACTGGACGTGCGGGTACGTGTAAATGCGACGCCTAATTCTAATCCGCGAAGACGAAGCGCGCGGGGATAAGGATGTGGATGGATTTCTCTCTTTCTCTGGTATACCCCCACCCGTGCACACGGGAGAGTCTGCGCGGCTCTCTCGTGGTCGCTCGATCTTGTGTCTACTTCTTCTCGTCAAATCATATCAATCATCGAAACCGAATAAGCCGAACGCCCAGCAAAATCCACTCGAGAAAGCGTATATAAAGAATCAGAAATAAGTGACTAAAAGGGGATAAAAAAGCGTTCCATAGCCGCGAGAAAAAAACGAATTAAAATCCGCTTGCATCCGGGCAGTTATGCAAAACAGAGCCGGCAGCCTTAGGGGGTAGGTCCGGATTCCGGAAAAGAATCCGCCGGCAGCGTTCGTACCCTGGAGAAACGCCGCAGCACAAGCTGGACCGGAAGGAAGCGATGGATGTAGTCGCAGTTTCGTAGTAGGCGATAATAATATAGCGCGCGCGCTCTCGAATCTCACACACACCGCACGTGGCGCGTCGCGACGTCGCACTGCGCTCGGGGCTAGAGAGGCGTCGCGGCGCCCCCGCCCCCCCGGCGGCGCCGCCTCTAGCCACGCAGGCGCGCCACCAAAGCTAAGCTCTGATAGGCCAACACGGAGAGGGGACATCGAGGCAAAGTGGTGTGTGTATTATACCTACACGGCGCACGCGCACCCGGCAATCGATGCTCCCTTACCTGCCCAGACTCTCTCTCTCTCTCTCTCTCTCTTTTGCTGTATAGCGTCTATATGCGTGTGTGAGGGTATATCCCCTACACTTGTAAGTGTGTGGGTTGCTATTGGTGATGCGGATGAGGGAGAAGCTCGACGCAGCTTTTTCGGCTGTTTCTTCGTTTGCCGAGCTTTCGCTTTCTAGCTGGCACGAAGTGCTGGGCTTCGCTGGCGTCTGGCTTGGATTTTCGTTTTACTTATACGGTTTTTAATAGTTTAGATTCTCTTCTTACGTCGCGTGAAAGAGTTATAGGGTATGATGGAAATAGGCATCTTACCACGCTTGGCATTTACTACTTGCAACGTTTGATATTTGCTTATATATAAAGCTTCGCGAAAGAATCCGTGAATCGCTGATGTAATTTTCACGCAACCCCGAAACCATGTTAAAAAAGCTGTAATGAAAACTTAAGCCCCTGAATCTCATTACTTCCCTATAAATTCCCGCTCGTCTTCCCCTACTCCATTTCTCGATCTGTTTCTTTCTCCCAGTCTCCAGCTTCATTTGCCGTTCCAATTTGATTCATCTCACCCTCAGTTCTATCCCTCTATCTCACTCTCTATCTCTCTCTTTTTCTCGTCTCGCCGTTCCCCTGACAACGACAAAGGCGACGTCGCGCGAGCGCACGTATCTTCTCGTCTCGTTCGCCTCGTCGCGGAGTTTCGTCTCTCTTTCTCCGAGCGCTACTGCATTGCTATATACCTACCCCTCGCGGATTTTGCGCTTCCACTTTCTTCGCTCGCTTCTATACGCGTATGTATTATGTATATGGAGAACTCGTTGTCTCGTGCATACGCGTTTGATTTCGATTGTTTTTGCGCTCGTGCTTTTGTAGCTCTCTTTGCAGCAGTAGAGATTGCGCGGAATTATTGCGGGTGGATTCCGTTATACGGTCTCGAGATATTTTGGAACGTTGCGGGATAAACAGCTCAAGCTGTTGTTTAGGGGGTAGCAATAGATAAAACCTTTGATAAAGTTTTACACCTTGATACTATATCGATAAAGGTATTATTGTGCAAATTCGACTCTGACAATTCGTCCGATTTGCCAAGTCTGTGCAATCGAATAATACTTCACAGATTATTATTTTTTATTTTAATAATTTGAGGTGGCTCCAGCGAGTTTTTGAAGAATTAACCCATAGACAACCACTGGGTACTTAATTTTAGCTATTGATTCTCTTATATAGTTATAGCATAGGGTTGCCCAAGCAAGGACCAACAAAAGGCAGTTTCGGTACAGGTGACACACTGCTATATCTACGTTTCAGGCCCAAAGTGTGATAAGGGAAATAGTTTAAGCGCCTATACGCCTGCTATCGTCGTTAATTAGAGGCTCCGAGATTATAACGGTGGGGGAAAGGCTAGTCCAAAACTGCTTTGTCTTGGGCTGCAACCACATGTAGTCTGGCACTCAGAATTGCAGAATGTAAAGGCCAAAAGATGAGAGTTCAAAATAGGCATTACAAATCTTTATTATAAATATTATAATTAACTTTATGGATGGTATTGTAACTTCTAAAAATATAATATTTTTATATTTCGTCGAAAAGTTGTTTATTTTTATTTTTTCACTAACGATTTTTTTGCTTTTTTTATTTAAAATTGTAACAAGGACAATAAATTCATTAAATTTCCGTTTGAGTATTATTTCTAGCATTCCAACAAAAGAAATTCCCTCGCAAATTCCTCGTTGAAAACAGCGAAATAACGATTCATCACTTCACACTTGAAACAACTCAGAAATCCCTCAAGATAAAGCGACAACCCAAAGTAAAAAAAATCTCGGAACAGTTACCCCTAGGAATTTCAGACTCGTTCAAACAATCTCGATGAAAGTCCACCGCCAGTGGGCTATACACCTCACTACTTTTCTGCTGTGCAGCCGTAACATCGACCATAAGCCGTCGAGAGCCAACGCGGGTAAGATTAAAGCAAAGAAACCGAGGTCAAAGCATCCTTTGGCGCCCGTCTCTCTGATGCATGTAGAAAGCCGCTCGCGCGCCACGCCTATGCGAAATCGTGATCGGATTTGCGCGCGACCGACACAGAATCGCTCTCGTTATTTTATAGACGTGCGGCCTATAGCGAAATAGGGACGAGGCGATGAACGCGATTATAAAGAATATATACACCGAGGCGGCGGCGCGCGTTCTCACGAACTGGATCACGATGAAATTTGTCATCTGTATACCCAGAGGCACTCGTCGAGCGTTAGACAAGTTTTATTCGGACGCCCGGCTATATCTATATACGTTCCATAACGTGCAATATTTATATTTATATTTTTAATTAAAATTAAAATGTTCATCGGGAAGTAAAATTCAATCGCAGCGTATTATTAAATCCGCGGAAAAATCACGCGCGTTTCAAATTGAATATCTCGGAACGATACGCGCGTCACGCACCGAGCACTGCGGAATGTAGATGTTACGGGGATGGCTTCTCGCATTTTCGAGCGCTTATCGGAGCGCTGGATCAAAATTCCACAGACTCTCTCGGATGCACCTCACAGCGCGAGCTCCGATGCCCAAGGGGTACCAAGTGAGCCACCCCCCTTTCACTCGGCCGGTAACCGCCCCGACGTCTCAAGTCCCGTATCCGATTTCTAGCTGGTATGCAATTTTAACGTCGTCTTAAATCTCGAAACTCAATAATTTATTGCAAATAGAATTTGCACTGCTCTTTTTTCTGGCTGACGCTTGTTGTTGTTGTTCGCGCGGGAAAGGGAAGTTGATATAATAATGATATTTTCTGTATGTAAATTGTCCGGTGCTAACTGAAATAATGTTGCATATTACGTTCTGCGAATTTATAAAATAACAATAATGTAAATGCTGTTTTCCGAGGTAGGTATACGCAGTAGCCAATCAAGGGGCGCGGTAGCGCCCCGATGGCAAGTATAAGTTTTTATACAGTGTGCCGTCGGGGAGCCCCGCGACCCTATTATACTTTGAATTTGCTTTTTAACCTATTTACGTTTTATTCATTCTGTCTATATTTTATTTGATCCGTTGTTGACTCATATGTTGTGAGTATCATATTTTGAAGATTTTAAACAGATCTTTCTAATGACCGTAGTATTTTTCTAAGGAAATTGCTCCTTCATAAAAATAACTAAGATCTAAAGATCAAAAATTAATTTGCGATAATTTCTTAAAATTTCTGGCCATACGATTCTCTTCTTTTTAAGTACAATAATACAAGAATATGTCAAAAAATATAATCGGTTATAAGGTTATAATATCTGTAAGTTGATACCCTCTTGATTACGACTACGCCGCGAATAAATAATTTCCAGAGCATCGTTTCGTTTTGGAGTGCACCTCGCATTCTTCGTAACTTGGAAATCCTGAATAAATACGCACTTGGACTCGTTCATGTTCGAGTCGGATATTTTGATTTCGGCTGCTGTGCCACTTGGAATCAACAAGTTGTTTTGATTTTTATATACAATTTTGCGAATGGTGCATAATTGGTGTTTTCAAATTTTAAGTATCAACGGCAGTCGAGATAGTATATACAAAGAAGATACTCGTGCTACTGCTAGTGCATCGCACGTCAAGATTTTTGTGTCAAAGCGTCGAGCGCTGGTCAGGACGACTCAAGCACTATAGCGTGGATCGCCAGAGATCAAGAGCGAGATCGACAGCGTAATCGGTAGCCCTTCCGAGCTCGGCTTCAACTTCANTATCAGTAGCCCTTCCGAGCTCGGCTTCAACTTCATCGAGCGCTCTCACCGCTTGAGTTTGGCGACGACCCCGTTGGCTGCAATATACCATAACCTCATTTTCGCGTAAACTTCCGTAACGTGTTGAAGACTGCAAGGTCTAGGTAATTCCTCAATCTTCCGTTACAGCAACAACTTTAATCTTAACCTGAGCGGCGCGACGCCCACGCCGCCTTGATGCCCTTGATCATTATCAGTCGACCTGAACTCGGTCTTATTTCTCAACAGCTATATAGCGGCTCCTGGGCGGCGCATTATGACAGTGAGTCCAAGTCAACTATTTCATTGTGTTTGAGCACATGCAGGAGGAGGTAGATATCAACGAGGAGCCGACGCTTCTCCATCAGGCGAAAATCAGCAGTCCAGCCACAAGCTCAGCATACCCGCACGATATTCCGCAACAAGTCCAAGCAGATCGTCACCGACACGACGTGTACATGAAACATAGCAACGTGCTCGGAACCCCTAGCTCACATCGATGGATTGCAAACTGTGAAGTGCGATATATAGAGATCGAGTCGACAGCGTGCGTGATCCACGGATAATCGATCGAAGCTTGACCGTAACTTCGCCAAGTTTTTGCTTACTGGAGTTCTACAAAGATCCCGTTGGCTTCAATTCTAACCTCAACGACCATTTTTGCTTGCACCAGAACCATACACAAAGGCAACACAAATTGATATAATAAGTAAGATCTCGACTGTTCTTGTCTTCCACCGCTTGTTTCCCCGAAATTAGCAGAAGACTACGAGGCCTTCTTGTTCTTCCACAGGCCGAGAACGAGTTCGAGAAATGCGACTATGGTAACGATCTCACCGAGTCCGAGGACGATGAAAATGACGAGATCGTCGAGGACAATGAGCGAGAACTTGCGTATATAGATCGTCTTTGTATGAAGATGGAGAATAGCCACACAAGCGCGCCGGATCGGGGACCGGTACAGGACCCCCGGCTCACAACGATGGACTAGACACTGGACATCGACAAATTGCATCATCAGAACATGCTGAACTGCCACATCAAGAGCGAGACCGATAGTGTGATCAGTGGCCACTCTTAGCTCGGTCCTCAACTACTGCAGGAGCTCTCTACACTTGTCCTTGACGATGAACCTGTTGGTCGCAAGGACGACTTTCGTAGCTGGTTTGAGTTGTATACCAGAGGCTCCTAGCTCAATAGCAACCGGATACTCTAACTCCAAGACCTCATATTCAATTATTCCTCCGGAGTCGAAAATTAACGACAAGATCTTCCTTCTTTCGTTACAGCTGTTTCAACCTCGACATGAGAGTGACTGTATAAATAACGCCACCTCAATCATGGTCGACTCCTCGAACCCGATAAGGCCTCACATGTCATCGGTGCAGCAGAGTTTGCCGTAGCTGGCAAGCACCTCAACGACAACCGCCGAAGACGCGCCATGGCTCTAACGGCCAGCAAGCGACACTCCGCGCTCAAGGCCAACTCAATGGAGAAGTCCGTGCTTATAAGCAAAAGCTGCAGCAGCTGTCGAATGGTGCGTCAGGCCCAAGCAGAGCCCAAGAACTTCGAATCGGAATGCGATCGACTATAGCAACAATCTCATCAAGTTCGATAACGAGGAGGAGGTGGACGTCATTGAACCGACATGGTCCTGGAGATCGGCAGCGACAAAAGCCCCACCAGCTTCAAGCTTAGCATACCCGCCGTAACACCCGATAAAAAGTCCTATAGCTTACTACGCTGCTGCTGTTGGATCGATATCAATATTTAACAATTCCAACGAAGACTAGCGCAACTCAATATTTGCCGTTTTCCTTACAAAAAATGACTACTAAAAAAAGAGCAAAAAATGAGTTATGTTAGTATTTGTTGGAAATCATAATTCTGCTAGACTTCGTAAAAATCGTCAATATTGCAGCAGTCCCTTGAGAGATTCTTTCTGTCAAAAACATTTCCATTGTAAGTTTATTTAATTAAACTCATTAAAAAGTTCAAAGAACACCTTTTACAAGGTAAAATGTTGGCAACTATAAGTTATGTGCCCATCCTAACGAATCTATCTTAGTATTATAATTATAATTCCTCCTCTAAAAAGTTATAAAATCCTTAAAGAAATTGTCAAATAGCTTACAAAAGTTTTTCTGTATTTTTATCATTATACGCTAATGAGTGTAGTGAAATCAGTTTTAAAAATGTCAAGTGTTAAAAATCAGCACACTAACAAAAATCAATTCTTACTCGAAGAAGAATTAATCTGAAAACTAAGCCAAATCATCTTGTGCAAAGAAATGAGCAAAATCATAAATGTAATAAAAACAAGCAAGTTCCTCTTATTTATAGAAGAAATTAATTCTTCTTGGAGTAAGAAATGATTTTTGTCAGTGCAGGTAAGCTAGAATCTGTTGACTAGTTTATAAAAATAAGATAGTTGTACTTTTCAAAATTATTCTTATAATGCTTACTTGCCGTCCCGTTGTCTTATAGTCTATCGATGAAACACTCGGATTATTACTTTTAAGGTGTGAATCTGTTAGATAATATTAATTCAAATTACAACAGTTTTTATTATAATCTAAAAAGCTTTACTACCAGCATGTTGTCGCAAAAATCTTCAAATATACCATGTTTGTTGCAAAGAAAAAATCTCAAAACTAAATTTAATAACTTGAATAAATAGGAATACTTAAATAAATTTGGAATCATAATATTATTTTTACTTTGATAATCTTGCTTTACGATCTGTCTTGATTGAAAAGGCGATAAATTTCCATATTTATGTGGGTATCGATCGTTAAGTAATCAATAAGTGGTTTTTTGTAAGCATATGATTTACTCTATGAACATCGTAGACTAAAAGACAACGGGACGGCAAGTAAGCATTATAAGAATAATTTTGAAAAGTACAACTATCTTATTTTGCTTCCTTCCTAAGGAAGCCTTGTAATAGTGATTTTTTGAGTTTGTGTAAAAACATGTAGAAAGTGTTTTTAGAAAATGTCCGTATGGATGTGTGTGCGTGCGTGTGTGTGTGTGTGTGTGTGTGTGTGTGTGTGTGTGTGTGTGTGTGTGTGTGTGTGTGTGTGTGTGTGTGTTCGTTCGTCGACATCTGTATCTCATCCACTCTACTCAGTGGATTTTGATCCACCAACTCTCATTTTCTTCGTTTTTACTATAGCATGATGGGAAAACAGTCCGTTTTACATTTTGTAAGCGTGTATTTTTTTTATAGCGATTTTTTAGTTTTGAGATTTCAGTTTTCTCCGATAAAGTTATTGAAAAAGTTAATAAAAGTAAATCGCTTAATATGCACATGAAAGAGAATTAAATTACCTATCTTTTTACCGCGGAGAATTTATATTATCTTTCGTCGTTCTTTTATTATACACCATAAAGTGAAATTTTTTAAAATCGTTATAACTCAAAAACTAAATAGTGAATCATTCTAAAAAAATACATGATTATTGAAGGTAATTAGAACTATGTACCACTTTAACTTTAATTCAGTTCATCGAAGAAAAACATCATAAACTGAAAAAAGTCGTTTTTCTATGGGAGACGATAACTGGAGTAAAAAGGCATTAATCAAGTTCAAATTTTGGATTTAGTTAGTATTATATAGCATCTTGATCCCTATGATTGGGTTGTTTACGAAACCAATTAGTTTCCAAGATATGAAGTTTCAAAATTTTTTTTCTCACCCTGTATACTATGAATTGTTAATTTTACGTGACGTCACCCTCCCTTTTTTAGGTAAAAAAGGGAGGGTGATGTCTCTTGGAGATCAGTTTAACAATTAGCTATGCAAGATATACGAAAGAAAGATAGGGAGAGAGAGAGAGAGAGAGAGAGAGAGAGAGAGAGAGAGAGAGAGAGAGAGAGATAATTATATATATGTAATTGATTCAAAATAATTGTATCCATAAAAAAAAAAATAAAAAAAAAAAAATAATGAGAATTATATATGAAGTGAAAACAATTCTGATATTAAGCAATACATAATGTTGAAGGAAGCTACGTGTCAAATAATTGGCAGCGGTTTTTATAAACTAGTCAACAGATTCTAGCTTACCTGCACTGACAAAAATCATTTCTTACTCCAAGAAGAATTAATTTCTTCTATAAATAAGAGGAACTTGCTTGTTTTGCTTCCTCCTCAAGAGGAAGCTTTGTGATAGTAAAATTTTCAGTTTTGCTAATACTTCGTGGAAACGCATTTGGACGTGTTTGGAGTTTTTAGAAAATGTCCGTCCTGATGGCTGTGTGTGTGTGTGTGTGTGGGTGTGTATGTGTGTGTGTATGTACGTATACCGCCATAATTTTGGAACCATGCGACGGATCGTAATAAAATTTGACATGCATATATTTTTTCTAATTCTGAATTTAGGTCATTTTTTGTTTTATGATTCTGACCATTTTATGGCCATATTATAGCCATTTTTTCTATTTTTGAAAAAATATTTTTGCTTTTTTATAATGATATGATTTATACAATATATTCAACAATAGTGTATCTAAAAGAACATAAATTTGTCTACTTTTTCCCGCAAAATTTTCTAGATTGACTGATCTGTTCATTTTTTATGATATAAAAGGTAATTTTTCGATAAACATATATAACTCAAAAAATAAATAGTTAAATGTTTTGAAAAAATTCATGACAATAAAAAACAACGATATCTACTAGTTATAAAAATTTTAAGCTACTTTGGCAACTAGTTTTTGAGATAAAAATCAAAAACTAAAAAAAATGTTTTTTTTATGTCGTACGATTACTGGAGTAAAAAGGTTTATATTAAGTTGAAATTTTAGGAAAAGATTGATCTTTTGATCACTTCGGCTAGGTTCTTTTTGTAGCTTATGAAACCTTTTAGTTTAAAAGATATTAAGATTCAAATTCTTCAACTCTCACCCTGTATACTCTGTGTGACTGAACATTATTATTTTTGTTAAACCATATAATTTGATAATTAAAGCTTAGTATATTTTGAGAGTTTTCATAGTTTTATAAAATGTCCGTGCAGATGGTTTTGTCTGCGTGCATGCGTTCGTGCATGCGTGCGTACGTATACTGTTATAATTCTGGAACTACGTGATCGATCGTAATAAGATTGGACGTGCATATATGTTTTCTGATTTTGAATTCGAGTAAACCTATCCTTTTAGTATCGAATAGTAGCGAATATTTAAATCAAAGAATGAGTTGTTTTTCCCATGTAATTATCTTCCACTAGCAGAATAGGAGGAAGCTAAGTGCCAATGACTTGGCAGCGGTTTTTATTACATTTATGATTTTGCTCATTTCTTTGCACAAGATGATTTGGCTTAGTTTTCAGATTAATTCTTCTTCGATTAAGAAATGATTTTTGTTAGTGTGCTGATTTTTAACACTTGACATTTTTAAAACTGATTTCACTACATTCATTAGCGTATAATGATAAAAATACAGAAAAACTTTTGTAAGCTGTATAACAATTTCTTTAAGGATTTTATAACTTTTTAGAGGAGGAATTATAATTATAATACTAAGATAGATTCGTTAGGATGGGCACATAACTTATAGTTGCCAACATTTTACCTTGTAAAAGGTGTTATACCTGGAATTTTAAATGATCAACAAATCGGGCTGCCATATGAGTGATTTTGTTTGACATTCTGCGAATTAATAACCGACGTCGATTTTTAACTAAATTCGAAATAATGTACGCATATATACATTTTGGATTAATGTACACAGCACCTCGATCGGGAGAACACTTGTCGATACGCAACATACGGTCTGTGGGACTTCACCCTCAAAGGGAATATTCTTAGACGCCGGCTTCAAAGGAAAAAGAAAAGATAATTTTTTTTTTTTTTTTTAAGTGGCATTTCGAACTCGAAAGTTCATCGCCTCATCTACGCAAGCCTTCCACGTATCCCTATTTTGTGCTAACCCTATCCATTTCGCGCCGTTCTGCCCGATTTCAGTTAAGTCCGCTTTTACATTGTCCTCCCACCTGCGTCTAGGTCTACCTAGAGGTCGCGACGTATTTGGCTTTCCTTTCATTATACGCGCTGCCATGCGATCATTTCCCATTCTTGCAACGTGCCCTGCCCATCTTAGTCTTCGCGATTTAATTATTCTGTTTATATTCGGTGACGCGTATAAGTTATGTAGGCTCGTGTTGTGCACGTTCCGCGTTTCCTCATCTTCTTTGCCGAATATTTTCGCAGAACCTTTATTTCAACCCTAAAAACGGTTTCCTCTGCTAGTGAGCGCCCAAGTTCGC
>CM053170.1:14369243-14385704 GCA_012977825.3 Pteromalus puparum | reverse complement strand
AGTATGATGTGGTTGCGAATCTGTGAGTGGCGCGCTGAGGTGGCCGGCGGAAGTTGCTGAGTGGCTGAGGCGAGGGTGCGTGGGCGTGTGGGCGCGGAGGTTGTAGGGCTCAGATGGTAGGTGCTTGAACCTCGAGCCGAGCCCCGCGCTAGTCGTGCTTGCTAACAACCATACTCTAGCGTTAAGTTGAAGAGTAGCCGTGAGAAGAGCCGCGTCCGCCGTTTTTTCAAAACCGTCCGTTGTATTCATTGGAAGCGATTCAGATATCAGTCTACTGCGCCGTAACCGTAACTTTTGCCGTGCTTCGCGTGTTCAGACATATTTATTAATTTCAACTGCAAGTATTTTTGGCAGCGGGCGGGCCGAGGAGCACAAGGATGGATCAACCAATTCTTCTTCGGCTGAATTAGATACAACCTATTTTAAAACTAGTGAATAACTGGTTATATGTATCGCAATATTCCCATTTTTCTCTAACAGCTGTCTTTATAGCTAAACATATGATCGCTTTCGTGCGACAGCTGTTACCGCGGGAGAACAAAACGAGATCCACACTGATAGGCTCCTATTATATCTTCCGAGCGAAAGGTGTGAGTCGCCTGTATCCGTTTGACCAGCAACTTTGTAGGCAGGATAGCTATAAAGTGAGATTCCGCCGATAGTTATTGCAGTCTGGTCTTATCTCCTTTTAAGAATCGGGTATGAATTGAGGGATTCTTTTCCAGTTTTCACGGGCAGTTGTTTCATATATTTTCCAAAATAGAGCGTTCTAGGTTCTAAAAATTTTTCGATGTCAGACGCAGTGGCCGCCCATATTTAAGTAGTCCGGCTGAGAAATCGTTTCCGCGCCGTTATTGTTTTTTTAGTTTTATGAATCGCGTTTCTACTTGGCTTTTGTAAGGTTCGGGTTCTTCCAAATGGAGTTCAGCCAGTGTGGTTTCGTCTCCCGTTCGCACGCAGTTTTCAATGTACGTTTATGCAGCATTATCAAAATAGCACCTTCGCAACAGCTTTAACAGTGTCACACGTTCGCGTTGTGACGAGATCCCGCCCTCAGTCTTTCATGTTAATTGTGATCACCTGGAAAGCCCTTCTAAAGCAGTAATTCCGCTTTGTACATTCTCGGGTCGGCGGGTTATCTTTCCTTACTAAATTAGTATTCGTATTTCTAATTATTCTTTTGATAGCTCGCCGTTTTTGTCTGTAAATTCGGCCCCCACTTGCCTTCTTATTTCGTGTAACTATCTAGCGGCCCTATCGCCCCCATTGTGTACGACTGTCTAATTTGGGCCTTCTTTGCGCCTTTCAAACCAGAGTTCGCAGCACTTCGTCAAAGGCCAATGGTTGGCTCTTTCGGGCTTTTTCTCATTCTACGCGTACACTTTTATTCCGCACGGCGCTCCGTTACCGTTTTTCGATATCGCCCTCCAAAGACTGTTCGGATCGCATCACGGGCTCGCGGTCGGTGCAAATCCGTGTCCTCGAGTACCGTGAAACCGATATTCTTATTTTACTTTGATATCTTAATTCGTTCTAATCCCGTTCCGTTAGCACACATTCAATGATGCTAGAAGCGTTTCTAAGCTTTGTTCACAGAGCCGTTTTACTATTTTGCGCCCATACGTAATTTGGCTGCTTAATTTGGCCAGTACTAGAAAATGATCGCGAGTCGCAATCCCCCCTTGGTAGGTTCGTTCACGTCAACGCACGTTCGTGTGGCGGCCTCTATCGATAAGAAAGTGATCGATTTGATTTTTCGTGCTCGCGTCCGAGCGATTCCAGCGTTGATCGTTGTGTATATCCTTATGCTTAAGAGCATGTACGTCTTAGCTATAGAAGCTTTTGGCCGCCGCGAATTTGTAGACCGTAAATACCGTTATCGTTGCTGGTTTCGTGCAGAGCTTTCCTTGCCATATTAGGGGACTAACACTTCCTCTTCCGGTAATTTAGCGTTGAAATCCCCAGTACTATTTTGTGTCGTTAAGACGCTAATTGGTCGATTAATTGCCCAAGGCTTCGGTAATAAAGATCCTTCACGTTCTCATGCCTTTCCTCCGTTAGGATCAATAGCACGTTAATGAACACACGGTAATTGTACGCCCAACGACCTCCCCTTCGATGACGATATACGCAAGAGTGCTGCGGTCGGTTTACGAATATTGAAACTTTTAACCGCGTGTTATGAATCTTTTGTATAAGATCGGACCCTGGACTAGGCGAATGTCCGCTCGCGCCCCGTGACATGAAGGGACAAGTTTCGTTTCCCCAACATACGGCGCTATCTTCCACCCAGCGGGTTCTTGTATAGCTACGCTAAGTCTAGATTGTACACCGTCCCAGCCCTCTTTAAGATTTCGGTACGGGCCTGCTCTGTATAACTGCGCACATTCCACGTCCTACCTTTAAGTCGCGCTATTGATTTGGTTGTGGTTTGTTTTTTGAGGCCATGATAGTATGTGAAACCCACGCGTTTTGGATCCTGTTTCCGATCGCAGGTGAATCATCCGTTCTAGAGGTGATAACTCCCATACCTCTCTAGAACTAAGTATGAGAGCTTTCCGACTTTGATAAGGACGGAGTCAGCTCATCGTCGGACACACTACGGAATCACGCTCGTATCCTAACGCCCCCCTGCAAGGCAGCGCGCCTACGCTGGCTTCGTTGCCGTGTAAGACCAGGTGGCGAATCATTCTACACATCCCCTTTCGGGGCAGTTGTCATCGCTCCCGCATTCCCCACGACAGCAGGATTTTTGTAATGTGTGCTAAAAGAGATAGATTATAGACATAGTTAGGTAGGAATAGAAAGTGAAATAAGAAATATTGTTGAGTGTTCGTTGTTGTTGTGCTTGCGTAGTGTTTCTAGGTGAATGCGTTCGATCGCCAGTGCGGGCTCATCACACCCACGCCCGGGCCTATCGGCTGTCCGCGGCTGCTTATTCGATTTATTCGCAACTAACCTCTTTCTCAGGGGCCGTTCCTCTATCCGCAACCCGAGGACGCGCTGTGTAGTGGTGATAGGCACCCACCCGTCCGTTCTGGACGCACAGATAAATTTTCTCATGCACTTGATAATTCACAAATAATAAAACCGAATTTTTTATGAGCTTCAATGATGCTATTGTCATCAACGTTATCATTGTTCGCACGATCCCAAACATCCATTTTATATCCGAAAGAAAGTCTCCCAAAACCCAAAACAAACAAACCTGTTGAACGAATAACGAATCGAATAATCGCGTATCAATCGCACATCCCATAGCAACGTGCCACAAAGCGCAATAAAATCAAACGAACAGCCATAATTCCATCGTAACCCAGAAAAGCTGATCATTGTCCTCCTGTACCATAAAAAAGTCCAGAAAACCCCTCGAAAAGCAGTACAAACCACCAACACAGCATCAGAGCCTATACCCACACACTGCGTGTCTAACGAAGCGTGCACGAGATCGCGAAGAAAATTCCTCCGACATTTTTTGTGCGCGAACGAAAAACTGTTATATACGCGATCTCCCCTCGTACGCGTATATATATAGGAGAAGAAAGATGTTTTGAGAGGCGGATTCGCCACGTGCTTAAGTCAACATCGACCGCTAAGCGCTGCACCCGCACCTCGACCCGCACAGAGCGCTGAAAAGATTTCAATGGGATTCGAGACACGATGTGTTTTCCCAAACATCTCGTGCGCTCTGTATTAATTGATTCAGCGGCGATTTTCGTGAGATAACCTGATGAAGAGGAGAGCACTTTTTGTAGGCTTTTTTATAGTATCGATGAAATGAAAGGATTTGCGGTCCTCTCGAGTGTAGCGTCGATAGAAAGGTTCCGTGGATCAATGTGCACCGAGCGGACGTCTCTCTCTTTCGATGGGATTTATCGATTCCTGCGCAAAGAAGCTGCCCTCGAGGCTTCTGTGTACAGCCAATGTAAAGGATTCTTCGCCTCTTTTATATAGAATGCCGAGCCGGAATTTCGGAAGGAATTGTACATGTGTGTGTTTATGGGAGACAGGACTCTCGATGACTGTTTACTCGCGCACTCGAGAGTCGCGACTCGATTTACACTGACGCGTCTGATGTGTGTGTGTGTGTGTGTGTGTGTGTGTGTGTGTGTGTGTGTGTGTGCTTTGCGGGCTATTTTGTCGCTGAGATTTTCGTGAATGTTTCACCTCGCACTTTTAGTGACTTATAAGTTTAGACGATCTCTTGGATCGATACCAGTCCGGTATTTACGAAGGAAATTAAATTACCGGTATATTTACTCGAATAACCGATAACATTTCAATTAAATATCCATCGCACACTCCTCCATCATCAGCAGCGCAACATATACACAATGCTCGACGCGCCCAGCTTCCCCTCGAGAAACTCAAATTTAAGTTTTCGAACTAGGACCGATAGACTTACCTCATCTCTCCCGGCAACTACTCACAAAGCGATTCGCGATCCGTTGCGCTGTGCGCACCACAGTACATGATTATGTCCTGCATCTTTTGACGGAAAGCTCTCTCTACAACTACATTATACCCGCGTATATAACACATAGTCTTGCGCGCGAAAGTTAGGTCATCTCCCCGAGAGATAATTAGGTAATTAGGGTAAGACGGCCATCGTCGAGCGATTGGCCAGGCTGTATAACTATATATAGATGCGCAAGTCTGCCTCCATTTTCCTCCGCACGGATAAACACATGCGCAGATTGCTCAGACGCGAGAGAGAGAGAGAGAGAGGCACTGCGCTAGCTCTGGGGAGATCTTGCTCGTAGGTGCATGCAATTTAACTAGTAATTCCGAACTTACAGCGCCCGGCCCAGCTAACTTCCAGAGAGTGAGCGAGTAATGACGCGGTAGTTTAATTGCGTTACCACGGCCGAGTTAGCGAGTTATTGCGCTGTACGTATTCTCTTAACAAAATGGATTATCTCTTCTTCGGCTTCTACCGCCTCGACGATGCGCTTCGATTGTATTTACGAAGTTCCTTGGCTGGAATATGTAAGTGCTGGGATTCATTATTAGGGGGTGAAGAGTGTAATATTACAAGAGAATTTGATAAAACGGTCGCGACAGTGTAGAGAGAATTAGCTGGAGGTATTGTACTTTGAGAGAATTGATGTTGAGAAAACAATTGATTATATATATATACTTCTGTGATAAGTGACTATTTTGATCCTGGAATTTTAATCTGTTCACTTAGCTGGAGTCGTTTACGTTATTAGATGTTATAACTATAAGTGCACAATTAATTCGGTTTATTTATCTGTCTTGTTTGCTAGCTGAATTTATTTTCAAACGTCAATATCTATTTGTATAATTATATTATTATGTGAATCGTTTCCGCAATCTTGACAGAACTGAAATAAATGTATGGCTAGAGGCTATAGTATCTTAATGCGAATGGCTATAGAACAAGATCTCAACGTATTTTTTAGGTATGTTAATTTGTTCATTGAAAAACTAGTATTAGCATAGTATATAAGCTTATCCTTACTTATAATACAAAGTTGAAACCGGTCTAAGAAGATTTAACATCACGAACTTACAATTCGTACAGAACTAGTTCTAGTTTATAAATCTTCAAAAGAACAAATCTAAATGCGTACACAATCCGATAAACTCCCGAAACACAAAGACCGCGCAAAATTAAATTTCATACACAGAAAATAAAAATAGGTAACGAATAGCGTGACGTAAGGTCGTTAAGTGTCGCGCGCGTGCAAGAATGACAAAATAACCTGCACAGCTCGTATACACACACCGGGAAAAAAGCATAACGCGTCGAGAGAGCGCCAAGGAAACGTCGCGACGCGACTCTTAATTCGCGATAAAACATTAGTTTCGAGGCTTATTTAAGCGCTCGGTCGCCTACGGCGCGAACAAGTCGCCCTCGGTCATTTCTCTCGCTCGCTCGCGTCGATTCCGTTTGACTTATTCGATTTTCAAGATTTACTTCGTCGTTGGCTTATTTTCGAGAGCTTGACGTAATGCTACACACGGGGAAGCGGAGAAAGGACAAGGAGGACGGGAATCTCCGATATATTCACGCCAAGTTATTGCGATCGCCTTATGTTGCGGGTATTATGCGCACTTATTTTTAATTTTATGCGTCGCACTTATAGAATCTGGGTATTATGTGGGTAAACGTGATAAATTCAAGCTCGTATGTCTCCACAGGTATACGTAGGTTGAATTCGCGTTTTCCAATATTTTTTCGACGTTTGTGTTAAAAAGAAAATCACGAACACAACGATCTCAAAAAAAAAGTCCAAGGAAAAAGGCAAGCAACACTACCGCTGACATCTCAAAGAAGCCCGATCGCTCTCTTTTCCTATTGCCTCCACCCTCGCCTCCACGTCGTCTCTCCTACCCTTTTCTCCGACTCTCTCATTAGTTGGCATTCGGCCCGCAGGCGACGAAGAACGTTGCTGTGCGTGAGTTTAATTTGTGGCGAGTGTGCAGTATATGCGTGAGCGCGCGTGTATTATACCCCCCATATACACTGCTATATAGGCGTATACGCGCAGCGCCGGTGCATATTCGATCGTATGTACACATCACGAGTCGATCGCTCTTATATTATACGCGCGAGTATAGCGACTGTATGTGGATCGAAACGGGGGAGAAAAATAAGGAGAGCGATATTGAGGAAGGAAAATCGCGGCGAGGTTTTTTTACGCGCGAAGGAGGCGTGGGTGGCCGCACGCGCGTCGAGGAAAATAGAGAGATGAGAGGCGGGTGTATAATATGTGATAGAGAGGATGAGAGTCGACCGAGGGTTAGTTTGATGGAAGCGGAGAAAGTGAGAAGTCCGCTGGGAGATAGGTGGACAATCGAACAAAAAAATGCCTATGCTCGAAGAATATAATAATGGATTTATGATGCGAGAGAGGGTGGAATTTTTGGGGATTTGAATGAGGATGCGTGTTGGGGTTGTTCGAAAATCTGGAGTGTATATAGGAAGTGCTTAGCGTTTGTTTATGGTCTTATGAGAATGTTACGACTGTTACGTCAAATGTCTTTGAGTAAATAAGATTTTGGGAAATTTTGGGTGTACATTCAATGTTAATGTCATCACTAAACAGTCAAAATGTTAAATTTGAGTGCAACATCATACGATTCATTTATTTTAGCGTAAAAGTAAAGCATTAATCAGGCCGTACAAGTCCGTATTATGTAATGTAAGAAATAATTAGACTAACAACAATTAGTTTTTGCTATGATAAATTACTACATTTTTTTAGCTTATGACTGCTTAAAAATTAAAAATTAAAATTGAGCCCATTGATAACCCGAAAACCATAGGGTATTAAAACCTGTACGAAGAACTTAGCGGAGATCATAAAAAATCTATTCTAATCTTTTCCTAAAATTGCAGAACAATTCGGTTTCACAACGATATAGCATAAGCGATCCAGTTAAACAAGCTCAAACAAAGGCAGTTTTGGCATAGGTGAAGTACCGCTATAAAGCCTCTGTGCGCGCGTAGATGTGATAAGGAAAGCAGGAAAACGCTTGTGCCCCATATATCATCGCTGGTCAGAGACATGGAGAGTTCGGTGAGCAGTCGGGCATTACCATAGGTAAAATATACCAGCAATAATGACTCTTAAATTTATTTTGTTCGATCATTTTTTTGAAAAGTTGTTTAGTTTTAATACTTTTAATATTGTTACGGACGGTGAGGTGTAGTGGAGAGACAAGATGGTGGTTGATGGTATACAGGGAGAGTAGAGAGAGAGGCCCGTCGCCTCGGAGAGGCGCGAGTGATTTGCCGCGCGGACGTCGTCGCAGAGCGACGAAAGCCGGCGGCCGCACGAGCAAAAGTGCAAGTCTGCACTTTGCTCGTGGGAACAGTCGCGAGGTGTCGGGTGGATCCACGGATCAGGTCACATCCGTGACAATATACGCTTTGTATTATCGAGTCAAGTAATTTTCTTATTTGTTTCATTCTCCTTAGCCAAAATTCAGCGCCCAACATATTATTTCGACGTGTCTTTTCATTTTTTCTTCTTTCCGCGTTTTTAATATTAAAATATTTGAAAAGAATGTTGTATTTTTGCATACCTGCATAGAAAAGTGGCAAATCAAGCTTTTCAAGCAGCAAGAGAAAAATTAGCATGAGCAGTTCTAATTGATACTTTATTAGAAGATTTTACTTATATTTAAATACGTGATTTGTTCCACAACCCTTGTTTACGCACCTATAATATATATATAAATATATCATACGTACATATATTTTTCTAATCTTTTTGAGACAGAAAAAAATGGGTAGACTTGTAGGTGATAATTAAAGCCACCATATAATCACATGTTCCAATGGTGTCGATAAAAAAAGAACGAGCAGAACGGTGAGAAAGAAGAGATCCTTAATTTGGGAAGGACGAAGAAGAGGCAGTAAAATAGACGAGAACCGGGTAACCTGGTAAAGACAAAAGTGAGAAAATTTCAAACTCAGCGAAACACGAAAGCTAAATGGGACCTCCAGGCCAATTTCAATCTGAACTTAGGCTGCAATAATGTTTGAAAAGGCACTCACGCATAATCTTATGTTTTATATAGTAAAAGTACATGGAAGAAAATATTTTCTTTATTTTTTAATATCTCTTTGTAGAAGTTAAGTAGTACTACATGTGTTGTAGCGGCTTCGTATGCAAGGTCTATTTTAATTCTAATATTAAGTTCGTGCGAGGATTCGCGATGCCCTCTAGCACGAAGGAAAGATGTGTCTCTTTCGTGGCTAGTCCGCTAGTCGCATCGTGTCCAGAGAGAAGTAGCATCTCTGGGGCCGATAAGAGTTCGAAAGAATACATGATTCTTATCGATGTGTTCACTCTGGTGGACCGGCTCGTGAATTGTCGCGATAATTATAATAGATTCACAGCGCATAACCTCCTGTTGGGCCGCGCTGCAACGGCGCGAAATAAACAGGTTATTTCGTGGTCGGCCGTCTCGAGCGAGAAGAACAACTTTGATGCCGATCGAGATACCAAAGAATGTTCGATTCGAGCTCTGTATTGACGATTTGGCGCGTGGGTTGCCGGGGAGTGAAATGCGTTGCTAGACGAAACGAGAGTTTCTTTGTTTTTTGGTGTTCGGGACGAAGCCCCGGGCACGTTTGCTCGGGAGTAGCGCGAGAACTTGCAAACGGAGCGGATGTATTAGTTTGATTGAATAAATTAAGTCATCATGAAAATATAAATCACAACGAGTCTTCCTTTACACTCTTTGATTGGCATTTTCGTATAACGTATATTTATACGTTATGATCCTTGCGTCACACAGCGATAAACATATTTGGTCACAGTTATAATAAAAAATGATAAAAATTATAAACGAACATTTCCAAACTACAATGCAGTTATAAAACCTTTGCAAAAAACGCGCTTCGTCATCAAAGTGTAAAAACCCAGCTCGACCAAAAAAGTAGCTCACAATAATTGGAAAGACGAACGAGAGTACATCAGCAAGCAGAATAGGCGAGAAAAGAGTATGAGAAAGCGAAGAAACATCGACCGATGCACACACGAAACGCAATTCCTAAACGGCGAAAAAAGTATCTGTTCCTTCCCATTCGTTCCGTGTGTAACTCAGCTTCTACTATACCATAGAAGAGAAAGAGTCGCACTAGACCCCTATTACGATGGAATCCACGGAGCGCGCGAAGAGCATTAGGCCGCTCTGACGTCTCTCAGCGGCGATTATATCGACCGGCTCATACAGTCTTCGTCGCCCCAGGAATTATACGCGCACACGACGGGATTCAGAAAAAAGGCAAAATGGAAAAGAGAGAGAGACTTGCTGCCGCTGCGACGCATGCCGTCACGCATGCACGAGATTCTCTCCCTGGAGAACGAGCTGCATCAGCTTCAGCGCTCATGGCAGCTTTGAAATCATATGGCTTTAGAAAGAAGTGCGGCGCTACCGTTCGTTACGTTGAAATAATTATCTCGCATTATCGATCCTTGTGCTTCGCTTTTTCTTTGCTTTGGTCGATCGAGTTTTTATTGATATGAAATAACTGGCAATTATGGGGTAAAGCGACGGGAGCTGTAGAAGAAATCTATCAGCGCACGATTTATGAGTGAAATATAACATCAGTTAATTTATTTTTAGATTGTAGAAATTTTTATTTTTATAAAAAATCCAAAGCCCAGGGAACATCGCTCATTAGTGAAATCGAAAAAAGAATAACGATCTCAAGCAGTCTCGTTACCCAAAACGCAAGAGGCCCGACGAACAACACACACACATAAGCCCACGGGACTCACGGGAGAACAAGCGACCGAAGCACGCAGCCGCAGGCTTCGAATTCTAGCCATCAACAGGCACTGCACTCGTATAACACGGAGTCGCGCGCGCGCGCGCGCGCACACGAATCGGCGGGGAACTAACCACAGAACGGCCGATTCTCGCGTTCTTCAAACAATGCCGATGCGTTACATCATGGGTCAGTGGCTTGGGCTGCTGCAACGGCGAGCTGCTCTATACTCGTCGGGATGAAATTTAGTGTGCGCGCATGTTTGCTGCACCCTTCTGCAGACGTGCGCGCCGATACCGCTGCTATACCTATATAGCTTTATCACCGAGGGAGGCGACGAGGGGGAAAGAAAGAGATGCGGAGGTCACGAGGGATCGCTTGATGAGGAGAGAATTGCAGGGATGCGTAGGGTATCGAGGTGGTATTATTGGGGAGTGCGGATATGAATTCGGGAAGGATATTGGTCGAGTATGGGATTTCATTTTGGTTGATAATAGAACGAAATGTTTAATTTTGGTATGTTGGCGCATCAGAGATTGTGAAATTGTGTGTGGCGGCATGGAAAATGCGTTGAGATTATCTGGATGGTACTGTCAAAGCCTATTTACCGAAAAAATACTTTTGTGTTGAGATTACTGTTAACACTTATTATTATTGCATACACTTACCCGACGTTACGCAAGAATACGAAACAGCAGAAATCATTCGAAGAAGAAGAGCAGAGAGCAACAGATATATAGAGAATAAAAGAGAACTAGCCAGAGAGAGAGAGAGAGAGAGAGAGAGAGAGAGAGAGAGAGAGAGAGAGAGAGAGAGAGAGAGAGAGAATAAAAAACAGCGAAGCTCGTCGCGCGACGTAAGCCGACCTACTTATAATGTGGGGCTCCCGAATTCACATTATAACGGCGCGGCGTAGAAAATGATTTGTATAGGTTTTCACGTGCGCGCGCGTATAGGCAACCCCGAAAGTTTAATCTCTTTCGTAGGGTCTTTCTCTCTTTGCNAGGATGGGACTAAAAATGGCAAAGAGAAAAGATAGAGCAGGAAAGACAGCGAGAGAAAAATGAAAGAGAGTCGGGAGCGTGCGAGAGAGAGAGAGACAGAGGGAGGGGACAGAGAAAGAGAGAAAATAGCTCGAGGCGGGGTTTACAGCCCTCCTTGCGAATCTGGACGCGTGTGTGATCGCCGCGCGCACGTACGTACATAGTATAACGTATACGTATGCCCATCCCTTTATAGTTTCTTCTATGTACAAAAAAGTTTAACTAAAATTTGTTCTATCATATTTTTTGTCCATGGCACATGGCATGCGAATGAATTTGCTTTGTGAAATTAAAAATTTTATCAAGACAATCTATAACAAGTGGAAAGGTCGAATCGTATATAAATAATTGTGAAATGTATTTCCTTAACCATCGCAATTAAATCTAGCATGGAATATTTCTCTATACACGTACGTATACGAAATATATGAATTTCCCAACAGCATATTTTCCAAAGTACGTCGAAAGTTACCCTACTTTACATAAAAAAGAGACCAAATAAGCTACAGTGTAGTCATGGACCGAAGGGTGGCCACATACACCACAACACACAGGAAGTGCCAAGGCTGTCCTATAAGCCCTCTACTTTTTCCTTTTCTCGGATCACGCCTCTCCGCGGGTTTTTTCTCGCCCACCGGAGCATATAAGAAGAGCGCAGAGAGGTTCACGATAAGAGGATTGTGTTTACCTCGAAAATAGGGTTCTTTTCCGTACAGTCCATATACTGACCGTATTCCTTCATTCAGAAAATGCTAAGAGCGTTTTGCATTGCTGTCTCCAATTGTTTGCTTCCTCTGACAGCTATGTAATAGACAAATTTTCAGATTGTATAAAATATATTAAAAAATAAGTAAGTGCATGTGTACCGCGACAACATGTTCACTATTTATGACACCCCACTCACTTTTTATAACACCCCGCTCATTTTTAATGACACCCTTCCTACATTTTAAGGGGTATATAAGCTCGAGCAGTACCACATCTCAGCAATCCAAAATTAGCTTTTGAAGAGTGCACAGCATTTCGAAAAAGCTAACACCATGGACTCTTTCAAACAACTCATGATCGCAATGGGCGTTCACCACAAAGGCATCGACTTTATTCGTGAACTACCCGTTGAACTATCTCAAATCATTCTCTCCAAATTAGACTCTCAATCCCTTCTCAATGCTGCTCAAGTCTCCAAAAAATGGCTATCCATCTCCAAATCTACAACGACTCTAAGACAACGCGTTTGCCGACACATTCGCCGCCGAAATCACAGACTGGCTCAAGTCCTGCCACCACCACTGACTTCTCAATCCACTACTCGTGTTCTGTCAAAACCCATAAAAGTAATTCCCCAAACTAAAATGCCCTATCCTATTGTATCGATCAATCCTAAATGCTTCAAACGCGGCACTTCAACGAAACCTAAAAAATCTTTTAGAATATAAGGTATATAACTGTAATTAAATAGTGAACAAAATGCAATGTTGACCATTGCCTCGAGTATATTTTTAGAAAATAGTTATTGATTTATTTATGAAATAGTCTCAAAAATGTAGTATATATTTTTGTTATTAATAAAATATTTATCAATAATTCTTAACCGCTTTTTAATTTATTTATAAAATTTTGGTTTTAATCATAAAAATATATCATTGATTAATTTAATTGTTTATTAATGCAATCAGCACAAACGTCCACAAATGATCATTTAAACTGTAATAAAAATATTTAACTCTCGTTCAAACGATTCAAACTTAGCAAATAAATATCTCCTGAATAGTTCTCTCGGCAACGCTCCCGTAATCTCTATAAATAGAAACCCCGAAAAAAAAAATAAAAATATTCCACGCTAATAATTCTTTAGATTGAATTCAAGTCCCAATATATCATCGCACAATCAGCGCGAGGAAGCGCGAAAAAGCAATATATTAATTCAACATAAAGGTGATTCGCGTTGCCGGGAGTCGTTGGCCTCTTGGCTCGTGCTTCGAGGTGTCTCGCAAACCACAGGTGGTGCGCAACCACCCACTGGGCACCTAAGAACTCTAAATTACGCTCGGACACGAGGGTTAAGGCTCAATTGCTCATGAGCGACGAGCTCTTCGCGCGCACGCGTGTTTCGCCAACACCGTATAAGTTAAATTCAGACGAGTATAGCATGCATTGGTTCAACAGCTGATAATTAAATTTAAAAAATGAAAATTGCGAGAGTCGGTCGTAGAGGTATACGTTAAATGATTTCTTCGCCACTTGAACTATACGAGTCTCTGACTGGCGAAGATAGGTGGCGCACAGGTGTTTTTCTGTATAGAAACGGGTGTTTACCTAATCATTATCTGCGCGCCAAGTGTATTATAATACAGCGATGCGCTGGTATACCTGCCTTGTTGGGCCTACTGTTTGGACGGCTACCATGCTATAACTGCAATTCTATTGATGTTCTTTTTTATATAGTTTTGCCCATTTGTGACTGAAACGCCAGCTAATATGATGGTTAAACTATTAATATGCAGCGGATTCGCAAGGCTTGACCACCGCTCAGTCCTGAGCTATATCTATATTTCTTGAGGGGAGTCTTGGCAATAACATAATATCCTAACGCAGTTCCGTCATTTCCTGCTGGCCGTGGAGCCGTCCCTAAAGCCGTTCCCAAGGGACAATTTTGTCAAAGGATCTTTATTCTATGAGGACGTATAATACACTATTCGGCCCTCGGGCGACGGGGAAACACTACGAGAGAGTGCGTCATAAGCGAAAGGTACTCGAGAGGATAGATGGTAGGAATAGATCTTTGAGATCGAAAAAAATTCTTGCTGCTATGGTCGAATTGCTTCGGTCACGCTCTGCATTCGACGTAATGAACTTGTTTGTGATATTTTTCGCGACGTAACAGATGCAGTATTAATAAATAAACCGAAAATGCTCTCGTTGTTATTCTCGCATAACTGTGTACTTTTAACAGTATCGATTCAATTAAAACTGATGAAAAACCTAGTCCAAAGCCAATGGCGTTTTGACGAAACTCAATCTCTCATAACAGACAAAATACGACTTTTTTGAGACGACTCATATAGCGACTCGAATATCAATGTCTGGCATATACACGCACGTATCGAAGCATCAGCATCGGCATCAGTTTTCCGCAGTCGCGCCATTTTTCCGGCCGTTTTCGATATCGAAAAACGTCATGCCTTTGACGTTCGCGAGCTTGCAGGGCAGCTGACCGTGGCAGACGGAAAGCTCGCGTTTCGTTTGACGTTCGGCGCTTTTCAGAAAATTTCAACATTCTGCACTGATTGAAAATTCACTCTCGCGATATATCCCGCAACTCACTGACTGAGCCCCCCCTTCTCGCTTCATCGTTTCGGTCGCGATCCATCTCTGCGCTCGCACGCAAACGCAATTGGAAAAAATCGCATCCACCTACACGACTATATATATATATATATATGCGCGACTCTCTCTCTCTCTCTCTCTCTCTCTCTCTGGCAAATATCGAATAGGGAAAAAAATGGAACGACTCTGACATGACTATGACAAAACGATATTTTTTAGCGATGCGCCGTGGACGGATAACGTTCGGGCGAAAAAAAAGGTAACGAAGTTTGAAAATGAGAAAAAAAGGGGAATCCCCAATTTAGATGTATGAAAGAGCGAGCGCAGTGATATGCGGGAGATATGCGAGCGAGAGCAGACAAAATTGAACATTTTTGTATTGTTAGCAGTATCAAATTTTTTTAGGAATAAAGTTCTGCGATCTGGAACATATGTGCATGACTATTGATTGGCATCTGGAAAAAATGTGCGATGCATGTTATAGGAGTAAATAAATCGAGTATTAGAAATAGTAGTTTTAAACTCTTTGTAGGTCGTGTCCGAAAAGTTCACAGATGTAGAGCGAAGGAAAAAGTAATAATAGTGGTATCATTATACAGCCGACGACGACTTTAGGGGAGGATTTGTGTTTTTTTAACCGCGTGCCATATGCGCAATCACCGCACAAGAGTTACGAACGGCTGAGTGAAAACCATATGTGGGCGCGATGAAGAGTGACACTACAGATTCCGAGGGGTTTATTCCGGAAAAGATTAAAGATTTTCTGATTTGTATTTTACAACAGTTATATTTATATTACAGAATTCGATGATAAGTTGAATGTTGCAATAGTCTTTATTGCCCTATTGTAATATGGCACTCCGATTTTATGATCTGATTCTTCTTATTCAATGAAACGTAAAATTACTATACTTATACCAAAACATAGATCGTAAATGTTGAAATCGACGATATAACGTATTATTCGCATTGTTATAAAGTTGTAGAACTGTAACAGACAAGTGAGCGTACTTTACTTAAGTGAATAGTTTATATTATATTATTATATGTATATACATAGCGACAAAAATACAGTTCGTGTATACACGTGCATATAGTGTATACTAGAATAAATAGTATATACTGCATAATTATAGTGTATACTATACACGTGCATATAAGTATACACGTGTATATCTACAGATACGCAGCATGAGCGGCCGGAGCAGCAAGCCAATATATAAATAAGGCAGTTTTAGCATTGGTAACACACCGCTATATCTAGACTCAGCGGGCGTAATGTTATAAAAGAAACGGGAAAGTGCCTATGCGCCACCTATATTTTCACCTGCTAGAGAAACGGAGAGTTCAAACGGTGACGAGAGGGCAAGTCCAAAACTACTTTGTTTTTTGGTAATTGGTATATCGCTCTATATAACGCCACTCGTACGCATGAACATTAAAATTGAGTTTAAAAGTACCTTAGCTTTACATTTTGATTCAAAAAGGTCGAAATTCCTGCGACAATACAACGAAACAAACCGGCCTTATTTTTATTATATTTTCTTAATTTTCACATTTTGATGTTAGGAATTCAAACATGCGCTGACATTGCACTGTAAAACGAAGAGCCACTATAAAACTCAAAGATTCAAGAATCTCAGCAATCCGACAAACAGAAAACCAAGACGATATAACGACACCGCTCCCCTCCCCTCAACAAACCTGCAACACACTCCAGACCCCCGTAAGAAAGAAAAAAAACGAGGCCGCGCACTCGCTCTCTCTCTCTCTCTCTCTCTCTCTCTCTCTCTCTCTCTCTCTCTCTCTTTCTCTTTCTCTCTCTTTCTCTTTCTC
>CM053170.1:14299623-14369227 GCA_012977825.3 Pteromalus puparum | reverse complement strand
CTCTCTCTCTCTCTCTCTCTCTCTCTCTCTCTCTCTCTCTCTCTCTCTCTCTCTCTCTCTCTCTCTCTCTCTCTCTATCCAAGCGATCGACGCGTCACGTCTTCAGTCGCACATAACGACCAGAGCCATCCCCGCATACACATACAGCAGCAGCAGCGAAGAAGAAGCAGGAGGAGTCGGAGGCGAAAAAACAATGACTGCAATCACGCGCTTGCGGAACAATGGCGCGTAACAATCGCAACTCTGCGGGACCCCCCGCGCACCGAGAGGAATAACGCGCCTGGTCGGTAATTGGACAGCGGCGCTGTACTACGTGCCAAGTGGCCGGCAAAGCCCCGACGCGAATACGTATGGACTTGCATTGTTTATATGGTCGGCGTGTATGCTCGGTTCCTTCTCTCAAATTGATGAACCGCCCCGAAAGCCACGGAACGAGCTGCGATGGGTGTATCGAGACCGCGTGGATGCGTGTGCGGTACTACTGCCCTTTTAGACTCGCTTTTGACGAGTAGGTGTTGTATGCTTTGAACGAGGATCCAATTATATGCGGATTCCTGCCGGGCTGTGTGGATGGGTGTGATGCGATTTTTAAGTTTTGCATTTTTAGAATAATATATCGCACGATTTCACAAGCAAACTTGCTTAAGCCTTACAAACCACAAAGTCACCGCTTCAAAAATCACACAACTCATATCGGATTAGTTTGGCAACGTCAACACCCGAACGCTTCCTCCCCGGAGAACCGAAAAATTTCAAATCTCTCCACCGACTGCCCATAATAAGTCTCTTGAATATTCGAGTCTCGCTCGGCGCGCGAGATGTCCAATTGAATCCTTCGCCGAAAATTGTATTCCCGCTTCTCCCGCGTATAAAGCCCTATATATACGCATACTGCACACGTATATCACGCACACGATTTCGCGCGATCTTCCCCAAGCGAGTAGAGCGCGGCGGTGATCTCTTTTTTCTCCGGCTGTCTCTCGCTTCACCGCGAGGAGCCCGAGGCACTGCGGGGTGAAAGTGTAGCAGCAGCGGTTGCCGCTGCGACGATGCCTGTAATAAATCATAACAATAGAGTATTGAAATTGCCGGTTTGGTTTGCCACATGGTGCGCACGAGAGGATATCTCGTTGCATGTCGCGCGCGATTACGCGCGTGTGTGTGTGTGTGTGTGTGTGTGTGTGTGTGTGTGTGTCGTGGTCGTCGATATTATATACGCTAGTTCGCCGCGCGCTTTAAGTGCTAAATTAGGAACTGCTGAATTTATGCTCGCGAGCGAACTGAGGCAGCTCCTTATGCGCTGGGGAAGGCGAAAATTTGTTTAAGCGCCACGTGATTAATGTGCTCGACGCGCGTGATCGAGTGTAAAATGGTAGGTTGTGTGCTGGGGGAAAGTTGGAGGTTTTAACTGGAGGTGAAATTATTTAACAATCTGCCACGCTATAGGCATTACACCTATTGCTTAAATTAATGAAGGAGTTTAGTCTGCAGAAATATAGTAAACTGACTGTTGCAGGGGTCGCAGCATAAGCGGCTGAAGCAGCAGGCCAAACAAGGCAGTATTAGCATTGGTGGAACTCCGTTATATCTACTACTCGGCGCGCATATTGTTACGCAGGAAATGGAATAGTGCCTATGCACCACCTATTGTCACCTGCCACAGACATGGAGATTGTAGGCGGTGACGAAAGGGCTCGCAAAAATGCCAGTCCAAAACGGTCTGCACCAACGTTATGTATATTAAAATTAAGTTTAATTAAGACTAGCAACGGTGTTTTTAAAATAAAAATGTTGCTTCACTCATCTTTCTTATAAAATTTTGAATACAACTCCGAATTCAAAATTGAACCATATATGCGCCCTTTTTTAACTGGCCAATCAGACGATAAATAGAACTTCTTAAATGTGGAACGATCGAAACGTTTAGGTAGGATAAACACAAAATAAAATTTCTAAACAAACTCCATAATCCGACGATTATACACGCAGCAGTGCTACCTGAAATTCAAAGTACATTACACGAAACCGGCGCAAGAAGAGTCGCGCAAGTCCAAGAAGATGGAAGACGCGGTCTCGGGAAGAAAAAACTACGAGACGCGAGAGCACGCAGCGTTTTACTTTGCATAATACAAAGAAAGAGAGAGAGAGACTTATATAGGCAAGAAGAGCCGACTCTCCGCGCGGTTGCGGCTGCCCTCTTGGACTATAACGAAGGCAAACTTTATCTTGCAAAGTAATTGTAACTTGGCCCCCGCCGCCGCCACCGCCAACGCGCTCTGCGCACAAGAAAACGGAAAAACAGTTTTCTTTAGCGTCTGAATTGGCGAGCTTACTTCAAAGCTGGTTATATCCAGGCTTGTACCTCGTCATTCTCTCTCGCTCTCTCTCTTTCTCTCCCTTGCACCCTTTTATTTTGCCGAGCGGAAGGGAAGCAGCGAAAAAGGCAGCGCACAGCCGCAGAAAGGAATGAATTTTCCCCGAGAGAGAAACTTACTTTAATTAGTGCCAAGACGAATGTATGAAGGTATTCAAGTCTCTCTCGAGCTTTAGCTTTAGCTAGCCAGCCTTCTTATACATCTTCTCTCTCCTCGCCTTGAACATTTATCTCGGATAAAAGAGATTCAATTATGTATGCAATTAACTTTGAGATTCGAGCTCGCTTCGAAGGGGCCTCTTTATTTTTTCGCGATAAATAAGCCAATAAAAATCCGCGCTGCGGCTTTTGTTACACCGCAGTCTTTTCAGACCCCAGCGCGAAAGTAATTAGAATGTAAGCTCGCGTATAGTTTTCAAGATTGCGCGCTTTCAACCGGAATTTCCCCTGTAAAATGCTCTCTGCTCCCATCATCGAGAAGGAGAGGACGTATACGCTGTACACGATGTGCTCCCTCTCCGACATAGACATGCAGCTATATACAGCTCTAAACAGCTTTTAAAGTAGAAAAGCGGATGTACACGTGCGGCTGGAATCAGGAGTTTCTATCCTCTTTTTTGTTTTAATTTCCCGGGGAACATGTGCGGGACCGAAAAACAAGGTAGAGCACTCTCGGGGTGCAACTTTTCCATTGGCTGGCCGCCGCAGGCGAAAAATCGTCGAGAGAGTCGCCGACGACGAGCTTATACGTGGCCCCGGGTCTGTACCGAGAGACTCCGGCGTCTGTCGTAAATGCTGATTTTACCTTCCCTCACTTGTATGTGCTCCCTGTTTTTGCCGCCTCGGTGAGAGTACAAGGTCAAAGAGTGCATTAATTATAGTGGTTTATAGTGGACTTCAATCCATGGGTTGGGAAAAATTGAGAAAATTCTATTGTGCGAGTGTAGCATCGCATATCATCATATTAGTTTCTGGCTGACGACGATAGGTGGCGCGTAGGCACTTTTTCGTTTCTCTCGAGTGAATTAGCGCGCAGAATATATATATGTAGCGGTATCCCGCCTATGCCAAAATAGCCTTCATGGGTCTGTATCTGAACTGCTCATGCTATATAACTGCCTGAGCCCACTAGATTGATGGAAATATCAGACCTATCAGACTCACTTTCTAATTAATCTCTCTGTGATGAGCATCACCCCACTTACTGGCCAACCTATGGCCCCTTTCCTCTAGTTGGAATATTAACTATTAAAGGTTGAAAAATAATAATAATTAGAGATATTTATTTATAAGTGTCAAACTTTGTAAAATGGTAGATAATTACATAACGGAAGGCAGTGATGTCCTAGTTTTTCATAATTTTGCTTTTATTGTTTGTTATAAGCAAATTAGTTACTTTTGTCGTCTGCTATTTTGTGGCGCGAAATTTAAATTTGAATTGACTTTCGGACCCCCTTAATCATACCCGTAAGTCAAATCAAGATGTCAAACTTCGAACCATTATTCTAAAACATATTTCAATTTTTAGTGACATTCAACTTTACGTTCAACCATGCCGATCAAACCACCTCTTCACAACGTCCGGCCGTCACTTTTCTAACAGAGGATAAAAGACTCAGCTCCCAACTCGGAATCAAGTCACTTTTCTCGGGAAAAACGCAGCAGCAGCAGCAGCAGCAGCAGAGGAAGTTCGTCAGAAGCCCGTAACCCGCACCGACCGTGAATAAGAGCACAGAGAGAGAGAGAGAGAGAGAGAGAGCACAGAACAGAGCTTCGCTGCAGAGAGAAGCGAAGGGCATAAAGAGAGCGAGTACGGATCGCGTTACGTTGAATACAGGCGAATTTGGCTTTAGCTTTGTCCGCTGAAGCGGGTGGCGTCCAACGAAACGTCTGAAACACCGGTAGCTCACCGAACTTCGGCAATCATACGGACCGCTGCACCACAAAGCAAGAACCCAAAGAGCCAGCCACTGGAGAGAGTGAGAGAGAGAGAGAGAGAGAGAGAGAGAGAGAGAGCTGCGCTCGCCTAAGATGCCGTTATTATCTCAACGTTTATACACCGAGATTAAAAAGTTTAAATTAACGAGAGAAAGAGAGAACGCGCGGCTGCGGCTGATGCCACGTCGTCAGCTTTTTCCCTGACCTGCGTGTAGCGCGCTGATTTCAATGAAAAGCGGCTTGATGACTTTGCGGATGCGCATATTTGCTTTGGCTCTTGGGAGTTAAAGTGCGCGGAAAATATTGTTTCGTGAGCTGATTCTACCTCGTGTACGTTGTTAAGGAATAAAACTGCGTTGCGATCTTAGTAACTATTATTTTAATCGAAAGAACGAAAATCGATGGGATTATCGATCCCAAAATGAAACTCCCACCTACGACCACTTCATCTGAAACAGTCCAATCCAATAACAAGAAAATCAATTCGAAAGGGGCTTTATATTCCTCGATTAAAGAAAACCCGAACGTCGTGCATGATCACGTGTCGTTCTTGGTCAACACGTACAGTACAGTACACAAGGGTGTGTGTGCGCGCACTGTGTAAAGACAGCCACATCGTATAACGGAGCGGCTCGATTATTTTCCGTGCGGTTACTCGCAGCGTACTACTGCGGAGATCGAGAGCTCGGGGTGGCCGAAATCCACGGTCCCTGAGGATCCGTCGAAAGAGGAGGGTCGCGGTCGGCAATAACAAGGCCCTCGTTTTCTCGGCTGTAAGCCGTGATCCCGTTAACAGGATCATCCCCGGCCGGTGCTAATGCGTGTATACGTATAGGTATATATAGCGCGAGAGAGTATCCGCAAAGACGTGCTTGCGTTGGGCAACGCGGAAAGAATTCATTCTGGGAAAATTTTCGCTTCGCGGTGGGATGGAGTTTTTAGAAAATTTTTAGTTTTGCTAAAACTTCATAGAAACATGTTTTTAGATGTTAGAAGTTCGAATTACGTGTTTTCAGGAAATGTCCGTATGGATGTGTGTGTGTGTGTGTGTGTGTGTGTGTGTGTGTTTTTCAATTACTTTTTTTTTATGGCCATTTTTTGGTTTTCGAAAAACGTTATTTTCGTTTTTTTTTAATCATTCAATTGTTACAAATAATTCAGCTAAAATGCATTTGAAAGATAATAAAATTACCTACTTTTCCCTGTTTGGTCCTCGGGATTGACCGCTCCGTTCGGCAGATAAAATGAAAAAGGTGATTTAAAAAAAAATTCAAATCTCTGAAACTAAACATCATAACCTCGCGAAAAAAAAATATGTTGATGGGTTACGTGTCAAACTATATTCCATTAAAATTTCAAGTGATTTGACTACTTACTTATTTTTTCAGTAATAAATCGAAAACTGAAAAAATGAGTTTTTTTTTTTGAGTCTTGATTACGGGCGTAAAAAGGCCTTATTGCGCTTGAGATTTTGGGAAAAGGTAGATATTTTATATGTTTTGGCTAAGTTCATTGCGCAGCTTTGAAACCCCTATGGTTCTTAAGATATCAAGGTTTGAATTTTTTTTTAATTTTTTGATTTCTTATATAATCTCTAAAACAATGTAGTCAAATTCTTCAAAATTGTATTTGGTGATTCACCATAAACGAAGATATCTGCTGTTAAAATTTCAAACGAGTTCTTTGAGCGGTTCTTAAGTAAAGAGCTGAAATGTAAAAACCGATTTTTCTAAAAAATTTGGCTGCCTCTTATAGGGTTGTCGTTGCACGTCGTAAAGTCCCTCCCTACGAATTTATGTCATACTGATAATATTAAAATAGCATTCACATACTGTATTTTAATTAAATCATATTTTATTTATTGGAACAATACATTTCGTTGGAGGAGCCTACGTGCCAATGAATTGGCAGCGGTTTTTGATTAGCGGTGTTATCGAGTTATCGTTTGATTGCTGTGAATATTCATTTTTTGGTTTTGTTCGATGTGTGATTCACGCTTCGTATATTATAGAGTGATCTATGAATGGTAACAATATTGGTTTTATCGAATAGTGCTTTCACATATTTTCTGATACATATGAAAATTTGTAGTCATTATAGTCATCTATACAACTTTACACTTTTTCAGAATATTTCTTGAAATGTTCAAACAAGAATAAAATATTTACTCGAACAAACCAACATTTTTAAATGCATTTAGGCGTATTTTGTTATTTTTACCACAAAAATTGTTGCGAGTCTATATCTAACCGAAATTTGATTTAGATTTGTATACGTACACGTCTACCACGATGTATCAGAACAAAGTAGATTTGGACTGGCCCTTTCCTCACCGCTCAAACTTTATGTGTTCTGGAAAGTAAAGATAGGTGGCACATGGGCTCTTTCCTATTTTCCTCATCGATATGTATACGAGCCCAGTGCATATATATGATATATAGTGCTATGGATCATCTGTGCCAAAACTGCATTTTGTCGGGCCAGCTTGAGCCGCTTATGCTAAAATGGCACAGATTCTGTAGTCAGTCTTTTAATCTTCTGTTTTCGTGAAAATAATAGATTCTTCAAGATGAAAAGTAATAGCACTTATATATTTTACTTTGATTCACGAAGACTTGTGATTTTATTTAATATATCAGTATATATACTGACGAATATACATCGGTCGATTTTAATGATGAGCCCTACTGTGTAGGTATAGGTAATACAACGTGTTGGAAAGCGAAATTTTCGGTAGTAGCTATTTTAACAATGGCCTCGTCAACCTCAGTATTTCTTTTTCGACAAATGAATTCGGTTCATAGTTTATTTAGATTATCTTTAATTTTGGAAGCATTATCCTAAGATTTTTTTCATAAACACCGAAGCCACTTTAAAAAGCAGACATATATATATATATATATATATATATATATATATATACACACTAAAAATATACACATACGCAGCGATCGCTCGCTTTTTCCCAGGACTGCGATAACCGAGCTTACGATTTTTCGCCGATTCGTCGCGGTCCGTCACAATATTTACATATGCATATCTCGTGGCATTCGAATGAGGGAGAGACGCCACACCGACACCGCCGAGCACTGCAGCAGTGGGCAACAGCGGCGGCAGTTATATCAAGCTATATATACTATACATAGAGTGGGAGAGACATAGCGAGTATATAGCGAGAGAGCAAAACGTCCCACAGGACTCTCTCACAGCTATTCAAATCGCATTACCGGAGCTGCCCATTTCCCGCGTAAGCCACACCCTGGCCGCGATTTGATATGCGTGAGTTAACCGAGTTAACAGTCCGGAATGACAGATGGTGGCGCGGGAGATCATTTTAGTATCTATGATATGTAGATATGCATTATCTAAATTCCCATACCTATATATTCGCGCCAGCAGTACGAATTATGCATGTACCTGCTCTGTTCATGCAATTAGGTATAATTAGAAACAAGCATAGAGCCATGATATTATCTGCTGAGTTCTTGCAAGAGATAAATTAATTTTGGTCTGTTTCGCCAATAATGTCGCGCGCTGATAAAAAGATTTGCTGTTGAAGCGAGGGTTTCACTTTAAATTTAGATGATTGAACAAAAGTAAGCAGTATAGTGAAATATATTATTTGGTGTGCTTTAATCAACGCCTAAACAGTATAACTTTAATTATAATAAGTCGAAGATATGTGTTCTGGTCCTAGTTTTATCAAATACTTAATGAGCTTTTCATTTATAAATAAATACATTATTTGCATTTCTATAGCCATAAAATTTTAATTTACATTATAATAAAACGATGATAACGAGTAATTTGAAATCCCCAAGAAAGATTTCCATCAGCTCTAACGCAAATTAAAAATTCTCCACAACTTCACCTCTTTCACTCTGACGCCAACGCAATTCTCTCTCCCGCACAAGACCTCTCGAACGAAAACCTTATTGACCGATCACATAAAAAAGCAACCCGTTAAAGAAAAAGCCCAGCGACCTTCGACGAAAAAACTCATCAGAGTCCAAAGAAGAACTCCGATCGTTTCCCTCGTCATCAGCTCTCACCGTTGCGCAAGAAGTCATCATCATCATCATCAAGAAAGAACGACGACAAAGTCGTCGACGCGAGAACATCAGCTTCTACTCTCGCGATGAAAAAGCGAACGCACTTTTCGGAAAACGTTCCCAAGAGTCGCACAGTCAGTTCCACCCGCTCGTCGCTGGCTCGTTATCGACGCGTTTTATTGCTGAGAAAGCGAGAAACTCCAGCGCACCAAAGAGAGAGAGAGAGAGAGAGAGAGAGAGAGAGAGAGAGAGAGAGAGAGAGAGAGAGAGAGAGAGAGAGAGAGAGAGANGGCATTTTGGTGAAAAAGACATAAAACGAAAAAGCGTGTGGGAGAGAGCGGGGAAGCAAACAGCAGAGTAGAGAGCGTCGACTGGTGTGCCACACCGAATATCTCGAAGCGAGTCTGCAGTTCTCTCTCTTGGTGGAAGATCGATGGGAACTTGCGGTCGCAGGGTGCGACGACCCCCGCACTCTCGCTTGGCCGAACAACTGCAGCAAGACACTCAAGACTGTGCGCGAGTTCTGAAGGAGGCTGAGTGGGCGATGGTTACGCGTTTTATGCCTCGTAATTATACATTCCTCTGCTGGCTGGCTCTGCGTTTTAGGGTTGCATTTAGAGGGCACGAGACTCTGTGTCTTTCCGCTCGACTCTATACCACGAAACGCGAGTCGAGAGAGAGAGAGAGAGAGAGAGAGAGAGAGAGATAGGGCCTCTCCAGAGAGACTCATTCGCGCCGGGGTTAATGATGCGTGTGGCGCGCTTTTACGAAAGCGCTCGTTATACGGAAATTTCGCGGCTTGATTCGTGTGTGTGCAGAGTTGCAGGATGTTGAGATCGCGTGGATATGCGGTATTATATCGATTGAGGGGAATAAGCGTGTCGTGGTTTTGGGTATACGGATGGTGAGGAGATGGAGATCGATCGTTTGTTCGTTTTCGAGTGTTTTCGGGGAGATTGCGGTATTATTAAGAGTTTTTAAGTGTTTTGAATGTGGTTACAGTGTTGGTTTATCAGGTAACACGATTGAATTCATTGGTTAAAATGCTTTTGTATAGCACGGTATGTTGTTTTTTTTACATGCAAACACATAGGCGCCTACCTCGGATGCATATGATGGGTAATTTTTAGAGCAGTAAATTTTTATAGAAGCACTCAAGAGATATATTTGGTTGAAGTGCCCCTATTAGTATAGCGTAATTGCTGGTGTTTCCTGCGCGGACATTTAGCTTTATGCCTAAACCAAAATCGTCCCTGACTTTAATAGGAGTCACGTACGTGAAAAATAAAAGTTTTTACTGCGCATATTATGAGAATTGAGCAGAAAATCAGTGAACGCAATAAACAGAAAAATTTAATTTAAATGTTATTAAAAACATTAAGAATATACCAACGAATAGCGCAAAACCAATTCAAACAGCCTTGACCGACAGCCAACGAATCGACCTTAACCACGCTCACGTCTACACTCGTGAAGAGCATCGATGATTGATCTATGATCGGCGCGAAATTCCAAAACGATTTAACCGCGGCGGCTGTGCACACAGACAGACGGGCGGTTCATTTGAGTATATACACTGCGCGCATATAGGGGGAAGATCGCGCTCGCTCGCAGCGTGAAATTTTCTGCGGCATTGTTCTCACAATTATCGTGATCTACGGTTTTAGGATCCGAGAAACACGAAACTCTCGTCCCGCCGACCTGCTAATCTCTCTTCGGCGAACCCTTCACTTTGCACTCCTGCTCCTTCTCTTCTTTTTCCCGTCCGCCCGCTCCTAATCCATAACATAGGTAAACGTTCCAGTCTCTCTCTCTCTCTCTCTCTCTCTCTCTCTCTCTCTCTCTCTCTCTCTCTCTCTCTCTCTCTCTCTCTCCTCTCTGTGTACGTATGTGTTTCTGCACATGTGTTCCGTGGAGGCATGCGTTTTGGAAGGAGTCTTAAAAGCTCGACGCATAATTCGCGTGTGATCTGCTATAATTGTGAGCATATAAACGGCCCCTTTAGAGAAAGATTAATATGATTTTGATTACGGCTCTTCATTATTTAGCAATCAATTTTGTTATACGGTGAGATACCGGAATAGTTAACATTATTTTTCTTCAAATGTTTAAATGAATTAATTTTAATATCTTTCATTGTAATAATGTTTAGAGCGTAGGGAGTATTCCGTTATTCTTTTGAGAGTTTCACGATATTTTTGGCAATTTGGAAATGAGCAATGGAAAAATGGCATGAACATTTTAAAATCTAAATTTTAAGCTTTTGCAGTTAAAAATGTTTATTAAAAACTTTTAATAAGTCTGACTAAATTATATTTGGTTTGTGCGTTCTTGTGAATCACGCTAGGTACAGTTATATATCGACTACATAGTTTTGGACTGTCCGTTCTAGTTTCAGCCTATCGCTTACAACTTGCTCTGCTTCATGCATACTCTACTTTTGAGATCTTTTTATATATGTGCAAATCGCACGAAAATCTGCACTAACTCGGTTCGAAAATATAGGCAAATATATATTTTTTTTTTGGGGGGTTGTTTCTGCATGAACAAAACTAAACGGTTTCTTGGATGGCAAAAAACTTAAACTTTGTCGTGTGCGTAGCTGTGATGAGGAAAATAGAAAAGCGTTTATCAGCCACCTATCTTCATCGACTCGAAATTCGAAATTATTGAGTGGGAGAAGGGCCAGTCCAAAACTGATACGTAGAGATGATAACGGAAAATTCCCTACCATACACTGCGTTTATTGAAACACCATTGTTAAAACGTTGAACTAAAAATTAACAACTTAATTAATCAATTAAAGAACTTAAACAAGAACGATTGAAACTATTTCTTGCGTGAAGATACGATTGTGCGACAAACTAGAACAAAATTAATTGCTAAATGATAAAGAACCGTGATCAACGTCTCATTATTAATCTTTCTTTGAAGTCACGAGGGACTTTTGTACTTACAACTGATATAGCAGATGCATCCAAAAGTTTAAACAGTAATATATAATATAGCGAGAATCAGCCTGAAATAGCGCTTTGTTTTTACAATTTCGTAATTCTTGAATTCTGAAACGTTCGAAATCATCTGCATGCAGAATCATAGGTCAAAAACGCATACACCCTTCAATTCACAACCACATTCCTCAAATAACACGCAGCGGCATATCAATTAAAAATCCCAGCGAAAAAACAATCGACTATCCCATCAGCATACTTAAAATCTCACCGAAATTCCAGTAGCCAACGAAAATGCAAACTCTCAAGGTGTTTAGCCATGCATTCCCGGCGATATATACGTATATAGCCAGAGGTCAGAGCGAAAAAAGCATCAGGCGCATCGTCTCAATTAGCGGTTCTCTCGACGTAAAACTAGAGGCCGGACCATCATCGACGCGAGAACGTCAGCGTATAGGCCCCAAAGGGTTAATCGCGTTTTCATCCCGCATAATCGTGGGATTCTGAGCCGACTGCACACGTGCGTGTGGGAGAGCGGCGGCGAAAAAAACGGGTCGGCGAAATTCAAAAATCCGAGAACTACGCCGCACTCTCTCTCTCTCTCTCTCTCTCTCTCTCTCTCTCTCTCGCGGCCGCGCGGGCGAGTAATAATTACGTCGGCGCCGCGCGCGCGCATACGCGGAATAGCGTAACGACGGACCGAAGAGGCAACGCCGCTTTGCTCTCGTATAGGCTAATCAGATTCTTTTTCTCACACACGTCGGCTCACGAGATACATTTATGCGGATATCGCGTGGTTATGGAGGTTATAAGAGACTGCGTTATGCGCTCGGGGGAGTATGTTTCGCGCTGATGCAGCGGCGGCCTCGACCTTCTCTGATATTCATGAGAAAGTATGCGCTGCAGACGATTTTTACGCTAATCATCTGAGTATGCTGGGCACGTTTAATTTTCGGCAGCTTGGCATGCTTGCTTAGCCGATATTAAGATGATTTTGAGGGCATCTTACTAGCTGTGTTATTATTTTTACATCATAATAACACAGACATTGAACGATTATAGAGATTCTTTTTGTTAAAATTATTAAAACAAAAGAGGCTGGTCCATTTTATTTAAAAGAAGATAAGCCAAAATGACGTTCGAATTAAAATCCTCGAAAACTTCTTGACACTTGACATACGCGTCGTTTTGCCTTTTAAAAAACAAAAGGACATAACAGAGAGAGCCCTTATTCGTCTGAAATATATCTCAAGGAAGGCCCGCGCGCGCTCGCTATAAAAGAGAAAAATCTCCCCGACACAAAAGCAAGCGTGTGTATGCGTGGCGCTCGGCATCGTATCGCGTCATTATTATAGCCCGTGCTAAACATGATTTAGCATTCAGGAGGGCCGAAACGTTAGCGTATGCGGTGCGCGCGCGAGACCGAAAGAGAGCGTCGGACGCCCCTTTACATATACACATACAGCCATACAGTAGAGTAGAGCGAGAGAAAGAGACGGATACGTCCAAATTAGGGCTATAATCCTGCCCGGCTAGATGTCCCACAGATAGACATCGCTCGCGCCCTTCGTGTTTACCAATAGTCTTTTAACCCTCGATTTGTCGTCAACAGCTCTGGCTCTTTATCTGCAGCCTACTATATACTCTCTCTCGCTCTCTCTCTCTCTCTCTCTCCCTCTCTCTCTCTCGACTGTCTGTATATCTGGTGCGGAGTCCATTGGGAATGAAAGTGCCGATAGCTGCTCCTGGTGCTCTTTTGGCAACGCGTATACGTATGTATATATACGTCGGGGGTGAGAAGCTCAGTGTGTGTGTGTGTGCGATGCGCGGACAATTGAAAGTGCCAGCGATGGAGATCAAAAGTAGAGGCGAGAGTTGCTCGATTCGCAGGGTTATCGGGAATAATTTCTCGGAGTAATGATGATTAAACTGCGCTGCACCCTATTTAAGAGAAATTGATGGTCTGAGAAATGTTTAATTAATGATATTGGACGACACATTGTAATGCTAAGATTAGGTGCACGCGTGTATACGATTTTCACTGGGTTTCTTCTGTAGCGATTAAATAGTACATATCTTACTGTTGAACAAAAATATTTGTATATCAAAATTATGGTGCAAATTTTGACTATCATTAGTCACTCTGTACCGCTACAGCCACCGATGCGTATATGAACTGGAATTTCACAGTAGGACTATATATGCAATATAAGTATATAAGAATTAAACTGCATACTGTGCACGTATACTTTTAATATTTTTCCAAATTTAACGGACGCAGCGGGTCTGATGTATAATATTTAATAAACAGCTTTCTTTGTTCGGGACAACGCGATAAATTTCTCTCACAGAAGGAGTATTAAAAATCGAATGAAAGCAAAAGTGTGCATTACATTGCAGACTCCCTCGAGGTGTAAATCTTAGCGTCACGGCTTCCGCCGTCATTCGAAATGCCTTTATGACCGTAAATAACATTTATTCGGGGTTTAAATCACGCATACGAGAACTTAAGAATCCCTTAAATGTTAAATAGATTTGCAGCCTTGAACAAGAACAAATAACAGAGTCGACTTTGTGAATCGTACAATCTAATGATTATAACAATCCTAAAAAATCGGGCTAGCCTAATAATAACGCAATAATTCGCAACAATCACAAAATATTAAATCTGTAAACGACATATCCGCACGACAAATCAGACCACACTAACTACAAAACGATCCTTTTCAAAGCACCGGACAAACGCACACTCAGCACCAGCAGCAGCGAAATCGACGCGACGGTCATCCCGGACTACGTACACCGAAATTAATAACAATACAAAAGGACATCCAGGCAGCATCCTCATTGACGAATCGGGAGCGCGCGGTGGATTTTCGTGCTTTCACGATAATTCCCGCACACACGTGGCACACGACTCTGCCGCATGAAAACGATACACAACACAGGTCCATAGGTACACACATACAGTACACTCGTTCTCTCTCTCTCTGTCTCTGCTCTGTCTGTTTCAGCGAGAGCGGGGTATGTAACGGCTGGAAGAGATCAAAGGCGTCAGTAGCACCTGTCCTCCAAAGCTACCACTGCTCTCCTGGCTTGTCATCCGGCCGGATTGCGCCAGGGGGCTGTGCCGTGCTGCCCGCCCGCGAGAGAGAGAGAGAGAGAGAGAGAGAGAGAGAGAGAGAGAGATTCGGCGGAGTTATATGTACGTACACAGAGAGAAAGATTAAGAGAAAAGGGAGAGAAAGACGTGTAGCGAGAAAGGCGGAACGAGGGAAATTGAGAGAAAGAAGCGCGTGGATGTATAGGTATACACGTGTGATGTGTGTGTGTGGGAGAGACGCGCGGCGAGACATTATTTGGTGGGAGAGGGTGGGATTAAAAGTGTAGGGGAGATAGATGTGCCGCATTGTTGTGGGAGAGTGTGTGGGATTTTTCGGGAGATGAATTTCGTGTTGCGATGCTTTGCATATTTCGAGGATAATATTATACAAATGTCACACCCCCACGGATTTAATTTTTTAAATCGCTTCGTCTCAGTTATAGCATGAGCGGCCCAAGCAAGCCCAACGAAATGTTATATTTTTAGAATAGGTAGGTGACAAACCGCTATAATATAATATGCCCTGGGCTCGTTGGTAGCGACGAGGGAAATAGAAAAACGCTTATGCGCCACCTATTTTTGCTGGTCAGAATCACGGACAATTTAATCGTTGGGAGAAGGGGCAGTCCAAAACTGCTTTGCTTTTCGAGTTTCGAGGTCCATTATATGTATACGCCCGAATCAAAATAAAGTGGAAATAAAATAATATGGTGGACTCAAAATAGTTTTTAACAAAAGTTGCAGCGGATAATCGCACAACAATGAATAAATACATCCCTTGTTATCATATTTATTCAGTTTTTACTTTTTGAAATTAATGGTATATTAATGATGCACTTGTGCAGAGATCAAACTTGAAAACGAACAGCCAATCCGAAAACGGATCGAATGATTACCATAGAATATCCTACTACTTAAACACATTAAGCCACCGTTAATGGCTCAAACTTTGAACTGCAATTATTGAAAAATTAATATTCTTGCATTAATAATTCTTAAGTTTTTAAACAGCTTAATTTTTTAACAATTTTTTTAGCCTTGTCCGAGCTTGATGTGACTTTTCCTTGCTACATGAGATAGTTTTGTATCTGGTGATTGACACTAGGATTAAATTTTTTAACATTTTAAAAAAATTCTTGCTCCTACGCGTTCTTTAATCTTTGAATTACATGCTCAATTTTTAGCAATCGTTTATCAGCATTTTTAACCAAGTGGCGTTAAGTACGGCAAGCTTCCAAAGTTGGGCTCCCCAATAGTAAACGTTTTTTTTTCTTGGAGATATTTAAAAAAAAGCCAGAGGACTGTCTTTCGTATAAGAAACGACTTTAGACGCGTTCGCGCGCAGTTATAGCATGAGTGGCCGAAGCAGCAGGCCAAAAGAGGCAGTTTTCGCATTGTTAGCATACCACTATATCTAGACTCGGCACACATATAAACATATTATTATGAGAAAAGTGGAAAAGTCCCCATACGCCACCTATTTTCACCTACCATAGACACGGGGAGTTTAAGCGGTGACAGAAGGGTCAGTTTAAACTGCTTTGTTTTCATAATTGATACATCGCTGTAAGTAGCCATCCACACGCACGTATGTACATTAAATTTTAATTTAGACTCGCAACAGTATTTTTAAAATAAAAATGTTTGGTGCATAATATAAGCTTCAAATTTTGAAAAGGTCGATCGAGATTCTCGCGAAAATATCACGAAATGCACCCCTTTTGTTATTATATTCAAAACTTGAAGTGTACTATATCTATATGTATATGTATGAAACTGTGATATTTAATGGCGAATATGTGCGATAATACCAACTGTGTTTTAACCAGCTATGACGTTGTGTGACAATTGTAAATTTTTTCAAGTATATGAAAATAAACAGTAATTCTATTCTATTCTATTCTATATTTTCTCAATTTCAATTTTTTGAGAATAGGAATTAGCATACACAGACATTACGCGGTTAAACAAACAGACATCAGAGGACGAATAGAATGCTTACCGTGTCTTTTTTAGAGTAGGATTCAAATTTAATTTTCGTCCTACTTTTTGGCAAAATTATTTTGCATGCACACAATGCGAAATGAAAACTTGAATAAATAAATAAACGTACGTGCGTAAGAAAATAAAGAGAACTAGCTAACCAGCGCTTTTAAATGAAAATTACTGTCACTAAAACGATAAAGCGTCTCCTATAACTAAAAATGATGCCTGCAGTTGTGCAGTAGATTCACATGTAGGCATTATAGCCAAAAACACGTAAGTCATCCGAAAAAAGCCGGCGGGCTCTTTTCGAGAACCCTAGAATTATCGCTAAGTGTTATTGCCTAGACTCTATAGATCTTGCGTATAAAATACTAGGTTATCTCGACTCTTTTTATGTATATGTATACAAGCCAAGAGAGTTGCGAGGGTGGACTAAAACGCAGATTCTTCTAACATTCAACTCTATATACATAATATAAGTTCGAACATCGTAGAATTTCCGAGATGCCTTCTTTATTGCACGGTATACGAGTGGATTCTTGACATTATAGATGGCTAGACTCACAAAATTCCATGTTTTTGCGTCGAAATGATGATCAATAAGTGCGTATTAGTATACTGCAATTGATAGAAATTAAGTTTTGAATGTATGCATTATAAAAATGCAGTGAAGTAATAAATACTGCGATCTATTGCAGATTATATCTTTGATCATGCGTCTATATAGACAAAATTTTATAGCACAAAATCATATCATTTTAATAAATGGTTCATCATCTAAAAGAGTAATAATTGTTCTTTCAATTATTTGTATACATACGTAACATTATTGGCATACTATAACAACTAGGCCAAAGATTTTCTCGACCGCGAAAAAGAAGCTGTAAATCTTACTCTGTTTTGTGAGAATAAAGTGTCATTAAATTACATCTTGATAACGGGATGCGGATGAGAAAGACAAATAGAGCGCCGCATTCATATAATACACAGCCTAGACGTGCAAAATAATTATTCTGCTTTTAAATAAATGCTTGTATAGTATATACGGACGAGGATTTCCGGGCGTGTCAAGATTGCCGCAACCACAATCACTCAGAATGTCCTTTTCGCTTACACCCTCATACGTCCCATGAGAAAGAGAAAGAGCGAGGAAACCCTTTCTTTATTCTCCGCTCTGCACCGAACCGAGTCTCTCCGGCTTCTGGAAAGTGGGCGAAACTAATCGATAACATCGCTACCGTATAGAACCTTTGTTTCTCACATACTTGCAATAATATTTTTAATCAAGCCTTTATACGCGATGTTCTGCAGAACTGTACTGGATCAAATTGAGCAGAAGCTGGTGCGATGTTTATCACCAACTTTTGATGGATGAAAAATAATTACTAGTGCTCGTTGAATAATATAACGATCGCAAGAAGAAAAGAAACTTTCAAGCTTTCAGATTATTATCTAGAAAGTATAGCGCCAATCCCGAACCCGACGGTGAAGCAAAACAGTTTTGGACTGACATTTCTCCATACCCTTCAAATTTTCCAGCTTCCTGGCTAGCGAAAATAGGTTGCGCCCGGGTGCTTTCGCATTTCCCCAATCAGTATTGAAGACTGCAGATATTATGAGTAGAGGTGAGCCACTGAGCCAAGACTGCCTTGATTGGCCTGCTGCTCAGGCCGCTCGAGCTATTATCAGACATCTCAAATGTCTCAATGAATTTTTGTATTACGCCTAACTCGATCGTGACGAATCGTTGGCTTCAATGCAGATATTATCCCATGCATAAAATAAAATATATACAATAAAAACTCGAACCCGAAAAAATCCATGATACCGCATGCTAATATACATTATAGCTGTGTAATACCGAAATATGAAATCCTAATACGTGGAAGGTTCTAATTAGACTGTGCTGAGAAGAGGTAATTCTCATTTCGCTATTATACTAACGTCCCGCTAAACCACCAATCGTTTTCTCCGACGAGTTTTATATTTTACCTAACTGTATTCACATAAGTCTGATGGCATAAGTTAAGAAGTTGAAACTACTTTGAATCAAAGAATTTAAATTTTAACTCAGAAGCTGCAGTACATAAACAAATATATATCAAAGTACATGTAAAAAAAAAACAAAATACATCATTAATATAATTCGCACGCTCATTAAAAATTAAAATAAACTCCAAACCGCATCGCAGCATCTCCACTGCTACGCTAAAAAAATAAAAAACAAACGTGTATATCAAAGTAAAAAGAAGCAAGGCTCGATGTTTATGAAATTTTCGCCGTCTCTCTCTCTCTCTCTCTCTCTCTCTCGCAGCAGCAGCAGCAGCAGCAGAATATAATTGCAGCGCAACGCGCCTCTAAACTTATACTCGTCGCGTCGCCTCCTCTCTTTTTTCAAGACTTTAATTATCCTAAGTACATTCCCGATTTACTTTGTACTCGTCCCGCACGAATAACGCGCGCGCGCAGCGAGTCGACGAGCTAGCCGAGAGAGAGAGAGAGAGAGAAAGAGAGAGATGTTCCCACCCCCGCTCTCTCTCTCTCTCTCTCTCTTGCTCCCTTTCTTCAGTGTAGTCATCCCTCTCTACTATTCCGCCCTCAATTCCGTCTCTCGTTTTCTTCTGCCCCTCCGCACCGGCGCCGCAGCGAGAGTCGCTTGCGCGCGCGCTTTTACCAACGGACTAATGATTTGCAAACATCATCCCTCGGCTCGTTCCGCTCATTACAAAGTTTTTGCCGGGCGTGTTATGCGTGAACAAGGCAGACATCTTCAGAGAAAGCGAGCTTGCAGGGGGGCGCGCGGGGGGGGGGGAGGAAAGAAGCGGCGGCTCTCGAATAAGGGCGGGAACACGCGGAATACCCGAGAAAGAGGGACGACGCGATGGAGGAAAAAGGGGGAGAAAATGCTCGAGTAAGAGATGGCGCAGAAGCTTTCTAACTACTTTGCTTCGCCTCCTCCTCCTCCTCTTCCTATATACTGTATATATACGTATATAGCGTCCGGTGCGAGCCTCGTATAAAGTATTATAAAAGAACGAGCGGGGAAAAATGCCTGCTCTCGCGCAGGAGCTGGGGAGAAAAAAAAACTTTTATCCTTTACGAGGATGACCTTTTTCTTGGAGGAACGCCGTTGCTTGCATTGTTATTGTTATTGCGGATATCTTCTTCTGGATTACTACGCACGCACTCACTGTGGGATTTTTTATTTTTCTTATTAAATTCCGGCTCTTTATAAATTAGTCAGTCTTAATAATGTTGATACGTGATGAGGAATACTATAATATATAATTGAATTTATCTTTTACACATGTCTTGGAGAATCGTAGTTTTTATTTGGTTGATTCATGCACATTTTATAGGTATCAAAATTTTTTAATTTAGCGTCAGCCGTTTATATAATATCATTTGTTACGTTTCTTTTATCACCATTTTAAGAATATAGGGATTTACAAGGCAGGGAAGTCGACGTACACATATTTTGATAAATATAGGCCCAACATTCAGTTATTTTTTATACTTAAATAAATAAATGAGCTGTCATTTTTTTAAATGATTGCCATACCGCATTCCAAGCATATTACTTTGAAAATAACACTATGCATTATATTTATATGTTGAATATTATGCATCAAGCTGTCCCATTAGATTAGACAGTATAATGCTGTTGTTTAATTATTTGTTACAAAACGTAAACAAACCGATTAAAAATCACAAAGATATTTATTCAATCACATTGAAAGAAATTTTCTTATACTTAATTTGATACGAAACTGATGAAGAATTTCCATCATTGTTTAAAAAATTATACAATACTCATATTTCAGTAAAAAGTAAATTTTCATCAAAATTTATATAGATTGGAATGTATCAACTTATAACAATTTCATTCAAAATTGAAAAGAATATAGTGCTGCCATCTATCGATTTCACGTGAAAATACAATTACTTTGGATAACATGGTCTTTTGTGATAATTTATGAATTTCAATTTTAAAAAACAATATTGAGTCTGCACCAATGACCAAATCAAAACTAATTGATTATTAAAATGAACAGACATGAAATTTATATGAAAATTGTACTATACCAATCAATTTCTTCATTACCAACAAGCTTATCGACACAGTTGGCGAATAGAGATCTTTTTTACCATACGATCCTCCTCAGCAGAGATTTACTTTGACAGTCTTCAACTCTTCGATCCCTGAACGTACTCTTCACTCTCCGCCCAGTGTATATCAAACCACTTGAATACATAGATGTTTTGAGGTTAGTTCTTATCTTGCAAATATATCTTTTTAATTTGTTGAAGATTTCTTGAAAATTCTTTAAAATGGAAGTCGATACCGCGAGTGATAATACATCATTAGATGACAAAACCGAAGATTACTGCGAAAATCCCACTAGGGATGCACTCACAGAAGGAATTATGAGTTTGTTAAAACCAACTGTAGATCAACTTGATGAAAGGATTCGGGCTACTAGGTGAACATTATTCGTCTTTATCTTGTTTTTGTTTCATTTAACTCATGTATAACGTTCACCTATTCATTAGAGTTTCTGAAACAACATATTTCCTAATCTATATACTTGATTTTTTTGTAAATAGACTGTTATTTTCATCATTGATTGAACAAATGTATCTCTAACATGACATGGTAATTTGTTTCTATGAAATACATACTCATCAATCTTGTTTTACAGAATCAGCCAAATCGAACTTCGACAGCAGATAGACTCTCTCACCGAGGAGCTTCTCAAAATCAATGAATCTCTGCAATGTCCATTGGAATTAGATGTGTATGTGACAAAGCTAGTGAATGCCAAAAGAAAAGTCATAGTGGTCAGTAATATTCTACAAAAAACTCAGGAGAGATTGAACAAAATTCATCAGGCAGTTGAAAAGGAAACAAATAAACGAAAGGCTTTATTGGACCGTAGTTCCATGTATCATAGTGCAACATTAAAACCAGAGACAGATGAATTGTTTCCTGCAATTTCAAGTACATCAGAAACGCCTCACTGAACAATGATAAAGTGAAACTGCCAAATATGTTGTAAATGATTTTAAGTCCTTAGAATTATTATTAATTTATAATTATCTTATTGATTGTAAGAGAAATATCTGTAAATATGGAGACACCAACTGTTAAATTGACAGATGCAGATTTAGAAAGTGTTTACGAACCATCTGAAGATTCATTTTTACTTATCGATGCACTAGAGATGGATCTTAAACAGTTCGAATCTAGCAAACCAGCTATGTGTTTGGAGATTGGTATTGGATCAGGTGTTGTTATCACTGCTTTAGCAATGGCATTGCAAAAATATTGCTTTTCATATTTTCTTGGCATCGATATTAATCCTCAGGCTTGTAAAGTTACTAGAAAAACGTGCGCGATAAATAAAGTTGATATTGAGACTGTTCAAATGGATCTGTTGTGTAGCATGAGCAGGAGAAATATTTTCGATATCATTATATTCAATCCACCATATGTTGTGACAGAGCCATTAGAGGTTCTTGATGATAGGCTCATAAGTAAAACATGGGCAGGCGGTCACAAAGGTAGACAAGTAATGGACAGATTATTTCCATTAATTCCTCAACTGCTATCTGAAAATGGTCTATTTTATCTACTTGTTATCAAAGAAAATGAACCTTATGATATCATTCAACTGTTTGAAACTTTAAATATGACTGGTACGATAGTGGCAGAAAGAAAAATAAGAGGCGAGCATTTGCATGTTTTGCGATTTCAAAGAAAAAGAGCTCTCGAATAAAAAGCAATAAAATTATTGCAACGTGCAAGTTAGATAGAGGGACCAAAGTGCGTTTATCATTCTCACAAACAAAATAACTTGCCTAACAACATATTATATAAGTTAATACTGTAATGGATCTTTCTGTTTGAATAAATCATGTATGGCTTTATAAAATATTTATTTTAAATACTGTATCAATATTGAAAGGATTTTGTACGTCGATAAGCATTTTGTAAATATCGCTATGAATTTATTTCGCATTTGTATATTCATGCATGTATATTTGCATTTTTTATAATATGTAGTTGTTGTAATGATAGTTTCTTGAAAAAGTCAGTTTTTAATTGACTTTTACATCGCTTTAAATGCTACTCGCAAATGTTCAATTATTGGAAATTATATTGTATTAGTGAAAATAAGAAATGACGAAGCAATTCGAATCATGGAATGAATTACAAAAACTGTGTACTCACGTAATGTACTAATACTGTTGTTGCTTGGTTTAATAATAAACGATTGCCGAACAAAAATGTCATTCTTACCAACTTGCCTTTTCTGTTTTATGATCATAAATTTTGTATAACTAATTTCCAATCAAATCAAATAAGCATTATTTTTCAAGTATACCATTTATTATTTTGTTCAACCTGGTTACATTTTTTAAATCACTCGTCGTATAAATTAAAAAGAATCTTATGAATCTTTTTCGTTAAACGGGAAACTGAAAAATGATAGCTAATAACGAAGTCTATTACTCCTATACAATTACAATTTCTGGGCTATAGTTCATCAGCTGATCGGATACATTTTGTGCTAAATTGTTTTGTGTTACGAGACGGATTATTCATGACAACTAAGCATACTTCACCTCCGTCCAGCGAGACTATTCTTGTCCTGAAATCGCCGAAGTCGTTCAAAACATTCCGTGAACTCCAGGTATAATATGTATCAACGAAAACAGGCTTCCCCGTGATTCCGTCGGCATCGATATGCTGTAGGTAAATTTCTACTGGCGAACCTTTGTCCTTGGTCCAACGTTTCAGATCGCGATAACCAAGTGCAACAACGGTGCTATTATCTGGCAGGTTGACTACATTTACAGACGTTGATCCCAGGTTTAGTGGTGGTTTGGACATCTAGACCGATGTTTCCATACTAAGATCTTTGGGATCGCAAAAGACACAAGGAAGATAAAGTTCTGCGGATGGATTGCAGAGACTGATCCGATTTGAGGATATCGACATTTCCTCCATTTCACGTGGAATTTTTGTCTCCTTGATCATCTGGAACTTGGAGTCCAAGCGCACCAGTTTCGTGTCGACAAGTGAGATTTTACAGATGTAGCCACTGGATGCATCGTACGGCCTGACGGTTTCGACGCGCAGAAAGTGAGCCTTGCGTTCCAAAGCGAAATGGTGGTCCAGTTGGATCGGCTCGGCCAAGTCGTTTAACCGTCTGGGTGTCTTACGCATTACGTTGCTTTGTAGTTAACTAGCCTATAGTGAGAGTTTACGTATTGATCAGGTAAACTGTATAGAACAGATCAAAACTGTCGTGGTACGGAACTATGGACTGTAACCTGTATCCACGGTGGATGTGATTATCTACCATGTCAAGAGTTTTAGTACGCGAGCAGTTTTGTGGATCGACGATCACAAAAAAGTCCCGGTGTCGCTGAATTAAGTCATCGGATATACCAATGTCTTCACTCTCGTACAGAATGCGGAGGTGAAATACGATTTTGTTATTTCCCAGAGACACTGCCTGATACCTCTGACCGTACCTGCTACCTAAGGTTGTACCAGGCGGGAGAGATAATGTGCAAGTATTAATTACGACTCCGTCAAGCGTCGTCATGTGCATGGAATCGTTGCCAACGTTAACGATCATGTCGGCGTTCTCGACGACCATGATTAAGTTACCATCTTCGTTGTGGTAATTGGTCGTCCAGCTTCTGCTGAACATAGTGGATCGGGCATTGATTACGGTGGCGAAATAGAGGATTGCCAAGCAAATCACGTACAGTGAATTACGTGTTGACATTTCGAATTTTCTGAAAAAATACATCAATTATGAGCAAAAAAAATTTATAGATTTTAAAGTGCAAAAAAAATTATAGTAATGTGTAGAAATTATATAGATAATAATATTCTTCGATACATGTGCGAAAAAGTTCATTCTCGAGATTCTGCAGGAGTGTGGGTGGTTTGTCGCCCGAGTCAAGTGACGACAACGATCTCACGCGTGTGTATTAGAATCAATATTCGCACGTGCATCGAACGTTATTTTTCGCATGTATACATTTTACAATATACACTGTATCAAAAAAATTTAACATATGTGAGCGTCTCCGCGGAGTATGCGCCCATGAAAGATTTGTATAAAATGATCGATATCATGAAATATTTCACTGCAATATTTCCAAAATATTTGTAAAATATTACAAAAATATTTGTAAAATATTACAAAAATATAAAAAGTTCCAACTAAAATTACTTTTTATGAAATATTTGAGAAACATTTGAGAAATATTTCATGATACCACCGGTAAGGGTCCGGCCCTGATCCGAAATCCGGAAAATAAATTACGGCCCGGGGCAGTAAATAACACGCCAGATTTTACGGCATGTAACATGATAGTGGTCAGGCCCGGATCCGGTGCCGTAAGAAGTATATTACGTATTCTGGATATCAAATCTTATAAAAGAACGAAAGCATAGTTTGTCTTCAAAGTTTTTACCTCTTAAAAGTTTTATAATGCGATTTTCCATTATGTTTATTAAGTTAAACTACGAATATTGAAAGTAAGAGAAAATATCGAACACTAATAAAAACCACATTTTCGAGGTTATGTTTGCTGGTCTAACATGGGTCTGACAGAGTCTGACTGCGATGATCCGGCTACAGTCCGGCAGCAGTATGGCCGGACCCGGCCGGATCTGGTCCAAACATTTACCATGTTACATGCCACTTAAGGCCCGGGATAGGGTATTCCCATTGTTGGGTGGTCTGGNCAAGTACTGCACGCCGGACTTCATTTCTACTCGGGGGGACAACGACGCCGATTTGCAAGCTCGAGATTTCGAGAACGGAACTGCCCTGCACTGCTGTAGCAAAAAGCCGAGTATATATGATCGAGTTATTGCTCGAAAAAGGAGTCGACATTAACACCGTTAACAATAGTGGCATGACACCACTGCTTTTCGCAGTTAGTAAAGAAAAGATAGGACTGATTCCGTTGTTGATGAAATACGGAGCCAATGTTCACGCCAGATCCAAATGCGGCAAAAACGTCTTGCATTCTTTGACAGAGAGCGTTGGTGGAGAACAAGCTGTACAGCTGGCCAGAGTCTTCATCGAGAAAGGCGTCTCGCTCGACGACAGGGAACATTCAACTCAGTTTCAACCGATACACACGGCCATCGAGGTGATGGGTACGTCGCCATGAATTGGTGAGTAAAAGAATTTTTTGTAATGCAGCGCAAGCTGTTTCGTGCTATGTCAGTACTCAAACTAGATTTCGTTTCTTTTTTCAGGTAAAATTCTATTTGGACCACGGCGCAAACGTGAATGCAGGATCGCACCGTGACAAGTTTCCGCTCTACATCGCGGCTGTAGAAGGCGATGCGGTCGTATTGAAAATTTTGCTCGATCGTGGCGTAGACATTCAACAGAGAAGGGCTCATAATGGACGCACTGCGTTGCACGAAGCCTGCGCCAAGGACTCTATTGCCGATGTACTCTTCGAGGACAACGATGACAAGACGCCTTTCGCTCTTATCTATAGGCGGAATATGACAAATCCGGGAACCTGTCTGATGGTATGGTCAAGAAACTGGCATTGATTAAGGTTTGTCAGCCAGGGATCGAATTGAAGGACGAAAAGATCATCGAGCAGTATTCGAAGCTATGGAATGACTATAGAAACTACATCGAACAGATCGAGAGGACGAAATCCTTGAGGTTCATCGAGACATGCACCTTTTTCGACCTCCTCGCAAAATGCCACTGCCAAATTGCCGCGCTCATGCGGCATTCAGAATTCAAAAGCAAATTCAATTAAGCTTTTCGATCTGAATACAAGCGAATTGGCAACGTATGCCGAAGACATACTACGGGCGTTCAGGCGTGCAGAAAAGCATTATTACTCTGTTCTGAAACAGGAAGACGTGATAAACGAAGCATTATTTTATATTTTGCCTTATCTAATCCACCAGGAGGGTGGTTCATTACATATGCGATTGTTGCGAAAATGCAAAATGAATACTTAAAGCTTTTGTTAAAATATAATATTAAAGACAAATTTTATGCCCTGACCTAATAAATCGCAAAAGTGTAGTATTGGACTTTTTTGGTATTTTTATCAGAATCTGCGTTTGATAAAAGTTACATTCTGTTCTATGCATTGTGTGATTGAGATATAGTCGAACAAATACACGTCGACCAACGGAGTATCCAATTTATATTGTATATATATGAACCGTGCGCAGTGTTTGGCTATAAACAGTAAAGAAAAAGCGCGGAGTATTTTTATCGGACAGAGAATATGCCCACCTCGATATTCCAAATATTCTAACGATCGTTCTAAAAAAGTTGAAATATAAATACAAATAGAAGCGTAACGAAGATAAAAGAAAGCTATATAATATTTCACATTGATAACCCCGGGCAAGCAATTCCAAAAGCAAAATCGACTGCAGTGAACTACGGGCTTCGTGAAAAATTTGTATGGCTGTGCTTTATTGCTTTATTTCGTAGCCTTATAGAATCAGTATCATGTTTTGTTCAGTTTTTGTTATTAATTATTTCGATGAAAATGCATTACCATTTTATTATACATAAGCTTTCTTAATTATTGTCATCATCTATTCTAAATGGACAATTCTCTTCCAAAAAGGCGTATATGTAAACTGAGCTCGAGCAGCGTAATTCAAAAGTACCTGCATCGATAAAACAAGACGAAAGACGCAAAAGCACACACAGCGTCAAGCATATAGAAGGAGACGGACACACACGTGAATAAAGAAATGAGACTCGCCGGAGAAATCTCATAGAACTTTTCCATCTTCTTTTGACGAGAGTCCGACATTGAGTAGCTCTCTGGCTCTCTTCTCTCCACTCCCCCTTCGTGTATACATCAAAACCCGTGAAGAAACTCCACGGAGCATCAGCGCAGCGCGAGAGACAGACACGAAAGCTCAATGCCCCGCCATAAATCCAATTTCAGTGCGGATCTCCGCTGCTGTCGCGCTGAGGAATGTCTTCTCTCTTTCTCTTTCTCTCTTCCGCTCGCGCGTATAGGTGCGAAATACGAGGAAGGACAAAAAGCAAGCAAGCTCAAAGAAGAAATCAAGAGACATCGAGGAATTCTCTTTGAGTCGTCGCCGTCGCGCGTGAAATCTAGCTCCATCCTCTCATTCCCTAATCGTCTGTGCGAGCCGCGGCGCTGCCGATAACGAATCGATCGGAGCGAAATTGCGCGTCTCTTGGAAGCTCTATCTCTACACTGTGTTATTATATACCTATGTATATATCTGGGCTGTTTAGGGGCCGTATACGATATCGCAGTTGCTTTCTCTTTCCACTTGCCTTCTTATTCATTTCCGAGGGAACGTGTCTTTCCGCCTCTTATTGCAGCTAGCTTTAATATAAAGGACGCGATCGGCAAAACCTTCGGGAATTTATCGATATCGCGCGCGGTTCCGCGAATTATTTACGATATTATTTCACTTAATGGTGTTCTTTCTTTTTTTTCTGTTGAGACGTCGCGCGCGAACTACGGTCGACAATTTTTTACTCGATTTACTCGTCGCACCGGAAGCTGCTTTGTGAAAATATTACAGCCGCGCGCGAGAGAAGACTGAATTAGTATTTGAACAATTTCACAGGGATTTGAGCTGAAATTGAAAAGAAAATTATTGGTTTTGTGCGAAGTCGTGAAGGAATTGAAGCTTTGTTTGTATGCGACGCTTTCGTATATATGTTGTTTGTTTGTTCAAATATTTTTGTGAGTATACTATAGTAACGATTTCTATGAAAAAACATATGAAGAATTAAGAATTCACTTTATATTATTATTTAGTCTGCAGACGATTCGTATATCGTTTTCAAAATAAACTATAGAAAACTAGTGAAGTGATACTAGACTTTTTATTAAAAATTTCTGTTAAAAACTGATAAACGTGGACCGCGATACCACTGTAATAAGAAAGAAGTTTTGAGAACTCGCCCTCTCCACGTCTCAATAAGGTATCTGGTAAACAAAGATAGGTGGCGCACGGGAAATTTTCTATTTCCCTCATCACATCCACTCACTCACAAAGCATAATTACGTAGCGGTGTTTCACCTGTATGCCAAAACTATTTTGTTGGTGTGCTGCTTAAGAGTCGATTAGCTCAATCTAGCGTGTTTTTGTACTCATAGCATATCCAGATCTTATTTACGCATTTAATTTTTATCTGCATGCAATCGGTTGTTTTAAATTGTTTTACGTTATCTTAAATAAGCAATATTTTGGTGAAACGAACGAAAATCATTGCTATTAATTTCTAATTCCATAGCTCTGTTAGAGCGTATAAATAGTTTTCATTGTATCTATACCTAGACGATCAAGTCATTTTCTATGACTATCATCCCATCATTCGTCATCAAATCACAGTTTTAGCACAACAAAATCGAAAAACAAATAATAGTAACCACACCACTATTCTTCCGTTCCTCATCAAGCTCATTCGCAATCACCAGCCCCCGATCTCGACAGCGCTCGTCCCCCCTAAATCGAAGAGAGAAATTCAATCGGCAATGCAATTTTCCGAGGGCTAGGCAAAAAATCGGCCGCACGAAATCGCTGATGAAATTCGAACGGTTTCTTGCAGACCACACGTCCCGGAAATCGAGAAAAGAACCCAACCCAGTGAGAAAAAAAAATGATCGAACCAAGTCCACACACAACAAGCAGACGGGAAAAAACGAAGAAAAGGGAGCTTTAAAAACACGAGTGGCGACTAACTCGAAAAATCGGCTACGCGCGCGCTCGTCCGTAAGAAAAACCGGACACGTACTGCACGCTCCTACTGCAGCTAGAAAGGAGAGAGAGGGCAAGCTCAAGGGGCTTGTTGTTCGCGTGTATACGCTCGCTCAGAGGACAGCCGGTGCGACACACAAGCAGCTCGTCCCGGTTCCTCTCTCTCCCTCTCTCTCTCTCTCTCTCTCTCTCTCTCGCTCTCGCGACTCGTCCTTTCAGCCAGTGCTCGATGGTCCGCGCGCTTTATATCCTGCGGTCATGTGGGCAATTTATCTTACAAGCTCGCGGACCGAGAGCTGCAAAGAGAGCTTAGATAAATGGGCGAGCGAGCGAAAGGGCGGTTCGCCGTCGCCTGTCCGGTCGAGGAAGAGAGAGAGAGAGAGAGAGAGAGAGAGAGAGAGAGAGAGAGAGAGAGAGAGAGAGAGAGAGAGAGAGAGCAAACACAAAAAGAATCGGTCGAGCCCTAAATGGACGCCGAGAAACGTCGATTCTTCGAGGCTGCTGCTGCTGCTGCTGCACGACGTGGCAACCTCTCTCTCTCTCGTCCTATTTCTCTTTTTCTTGCTTCTTTTTCCGAGAGGAGACTTTTTTCCTTCTCTACCGCTGTGGTGCTTCTTCCTTTTTTTCAGACGCGCCACCTTTAGCGTTTCCACCGCTTCTTGTTTGTCTTTTTGTTGTCGTTATTGAAACTATAGAACTTCCCTTCGATTGCGCGAAATTCAATCAATTTCGGATCCTCCACAGCCGTACTTTTTTTTCGTCCGCGCGGTACCGTGTCGCACTGCGCCGCCTCGTATATGGGGAGAGAGCTTTCTCGCGCTCTTTCCCCCGATGCTTTTATTGGATATCGGGGATTTAATTAAATTTTCGGATTCCCGGCATGGACGCGCCGCCGTCATTATTTTCTATAATTGCCGTCATTACTACACCGACGTTATCGTCGCGAAAGATATTATTTTTTGATTTTTCATTAGTCTCTATACATTGCGCGACTAAAAATATGAGTCTAAAAAATCCATTCTAATAAATAATACGCTTTAATATCCCGAGCAAGCTGATATAGTCGAATCGAAAATAAAAAAAGCTCACAGTCAAGGGGCTGAAATAGATTGAATCTATTCTCGGCAGATTGATTTCTGAAAATTCATTGCTGATTCTCTTTGCGCGACTCGCGCGGGTCACTTTTCTTCCCTCAACTCGAGCGCGCGTGCGATCAGCCGGGTATAAATTACGGTTATACTCGCGGAAAAATCTAATTTTCCACGAGCTCTCGCTGAAACTCGATTCGCCGAGGGGAGAGAGAAAGCAGAGAGAGATAGAGAGGCGAGAATCAGACGGGTCTTCTTTCGCTTTCGACCGAGAGCTATGTATACTGCACACAGTTTCATTTTTCCCACTCGATCTTTTAGCCGTGTACACTATAGCGTATAGCACGAGCTCCGAGTAATTCGTCTCTTCAAAAGAGTCTACACCACTACGATTGCCGATTTTTCTGCGAGTTTCGCCGTTACCGTTATTAAATAACGTTCTGTATTCAGAGAGCTTAAAAAAAATCTCTCAATTATACAGCACCCATTGCATTATATAAAAGAGTTCCAGCAGATCAAAGGCACAAACTCACATTTCCCCGAAACAGTCCTGGAAGCTTCACAACTTTCCGGGAACTTTAATTTCGCGCAAGGACGCAAAGACCCGAGAGATGAGGGCCGTCGACAAAAAGAGTGTCCGCGAACGTGTCATATGCCATGTATATACCTCGCTGTGTAATTTCGCCGTCCAACTGAGGTGGACTTCGTTATGCAAGTTTTAATTACGATCGGTTCAATTTCACCTTTGTCGTCGTGCGGCCTGACGTCGTCGTCGAGCTTTTGCATGACACACGCGTAATCGCCTCTCCCTTTGTCCGGGGCTTTCAGTCACGGGACGACGGTGGAGCTTTTATTCATACCCCTACTAGCTGCGCTCCACAAAATGGAATAAGTATAGGTATAGAGGCTTATGCGCGCAAATAGAACGGAAATTCGGAAGTTTGATTAGAACGAGATATCTCATTAGTGTAACATAGTGATTTTAAAAAATTTTGTGATTCCAAAACAATAATTTAAAGTATTTTTAAAGGAAAATTGTTCATCCCAGCTTCGTTAGCCACCACAATCCCAATCCCTATCAACGCATACATAATAATCACTCCCGAGAATAATATAGTCACCGCGTCTCTCTCGTCGTTCATACGCCCGGCCGAATTTTCTCGTTACATTAAACTCAGTACCGCAAACTCTTATACCCGCGGACTTGAAGTACACATACACACAGCCAACCACAGCCGCGTATACCAACAGCTCAATGTAATCAGTTCATCCTTCGTTTCAAAGATTCCTCGAGAAAGCCGAGCGCATAAAGCTTGGGAGGTATTTTCGAGAAACACTGCTACTCTTCTTCGCACAGAATGTTTACACAGCGGCGCGCGATGGACTTTAATTTGAAACTTTGATGCAGACTCGGAGAGAGAGATAGCGAGAGCATCAGATATTCTCTCGCGAACATAAGCCCGCAACAAAAGCAGAAACGATAGCTCGCCGAGAGGGAGTTTACCAATAATAAAGTTTCTTCAGTATAGGGCTACGCGCGGAGAGCGGAAAGGGTCCGTCTGGTCCCGTAGAACCCTCTCTGGATCTTGTGTATTACACACCCTTTCCAATGCTGGTCGAAGACTCGAGACTGCTTTTTTCGACACGAGCGAATTCCGCTATACTCCCCATACATTTGTTATTAGCAGAACTACACTTTGTTTCTTATTTTTGACACGCAAGGAATCATTTCTTTTCCTCGTGACTTTTACGATCCGCCGCAATGCTTATACAATCGTAAAACAGACAATCGCGCGATAAAATATGATTGAACGGCTCGTGCTTATACCATAGACAAACACGCCGTTATGGGGTTGTAAAAGTCTTACGCATCTAGTCAACCGCGTTATATAAGAGAAGAAAACAACTGGAAATAAACAGTAAAATATATGGACGCATGCGCCCAGCTGTATGAACATTTATCGTTCTTCCGTAGACTTAATGGACGCGCGGCGAGAGCCGTGTGTATCGGAAAATAATAAATTCCGCATCGCGAGACACACTCGGCGAGCTGGACCGAAAGTATACAGGAAGAAGTACCCCGGAAATGGGTGTGTGTGTGTGTGTGTGTGTGTGTGTGTGTGTGTGTGTGTGTATATATATATATATATATATATATAGACTCAGAGACAGCAGACACAGCCGCGTGCGTATCTCTCGCGAGACGCGATATATAGCGGATTCCGCGCGTCGTTAGGAGGCCGTTAATTAAAGAAATTGCACGGAGCGCGCTCGCGATATCGTTTATTCGAAATTCAATTACGGAACGGGCGTCGATAACGTTTATCGGCTAGACAGCGCACACGAGCTGTCATTAACGCGCCCAGCCGGAGAACAACTGCGTCAAGGAATAAGGTATCGATTAACGCTTAGCTAAAACCGCGCGCGCTCTCGCGAGCTTGCCTTCTATGTACGTTATACGTCGTCGTCGTCGTCGTCGTCGTCGTCGTAGTTGTACACCACAGGCTTTGTTCTTCGTGAATTTCTTGTTATTCCTCTCTGCTGATGCTCTATAGATTTTCCTCTCGGATGCAGAAATTAAAATGCGAGGAAACGGAGGCGGAAAAAGTTTTCTGAATAGTTTTTGATGATGACGTGGTGCGATGAAGTCGTTTTTTGAAATTTAGATTGGTTTCGTATGATGGAAAAATTTTTTGCATCATCTAGAAACAGAAAATGAGTGAGTAATGATTTCCAGGTAGTGACTTATATAGCATGAGCGGCCGCGAAGCATTAGGCCAAGCAAGGCAATTTTAGCATTGGTGACACACCGCTATATCTAGACTCGGCGCGCATATCGTTATGACTGTTATGAGGGAAATGGAAAAGTGTCCCTGCGCCACCTACCACTGATGCAGAGAGTTTAGGCGGTGACAAAAGGGCCAGTCCAAAACTGCTTTGTTTTCATAATTGATATCGCTCTAGCTGTCAACACGTACGTATGTACATTAAAATTAAGTGTAATTTAGACTCGCAACAAGGTTTTTATAATAAATAATGTTTGATACATAATTGAACATCAAATTTTGATTTAAAATGGCCGAGATATACCCGCGACAATATGACGAAATAAACCTCTATTGTTATCGTATTTTTTCAATTTTTACTTTTTGAAGCTCGGAATTTAGTCATGTCTTTTTTAGAGTAGGATAGGAGGATATAGTTAAGAAATTAAAAAACAAAAAACAAAACAAAAGTGAAGAGATATTGCTAATACGAGGCAGCCGCGAATTTACATTCTTCATTTTATGAAAAAATTACTTTATTCATCAACGTGATCGTCTTAAATTAATAGAGAAATATATAAATAAAAGCTCAGAAGGCAGATGTTTGAAAATACGACTTACTATTTTTATTCAATAAATATATTGTTACATTAGTATAACGTTAGGGAATATCGTGTTATTGTTTATTCATTCTCATCCAATGTGCTCGAACGATCAATATGTCAAAAGCGATATCCGAGCGAAGTGTCACTTCATACATTCGCTTTACGTCGACAAGTCGTTCGAGCATCTGTTATATAATGATCCCGCAAACTTTCTTTGCCATTTTACTCGCACTTTGCAGACCGTCCCGATGATCAAATGAGCAAGAAGATCTCGTGTACTGATTCGATTCATCGGATCGGTCAATATGCGTGCTTTTCTCTTTCCGTTTATAATAATAATAATAATAATAATAATAATAATAATAATAATAATAATAATAATAATAACATAGTTTTATAATAGTTTCTTTTTCTTCTCTAAAATACAGCACAGAACACGTAGTATTTTACACGATTTTTACAGTTCACTGGACAACTCGAACGGCTGACGTTCAAAGCCAGTTTGAAAATCATCATTTTTTATTCATTTTTCTTTATTTGTACAAAAATTCGCTAGGTATTTACTTGCGGGAATGGACACTTCTAATTAATAACCTCTTCATTTCTATATGAGAAATAAACTTATACCGAAGAAGACAATGCAAAATATATAAAAGCAAATTTATGTACAAATTGATTAATAGTAAGTTTTGACTCTATGTGCATTATAACAAGCACAGCTGCGTCAACTTTTACATCGAGATTTCAAACAAATAAAGCCAACACCTCTCGTATACTATATCTGATTCTCTAAATTATAGGTCGATCAATATGAGAACGACGAGAAAATTATGCTATTTCTACGATACGCCTTTAGTTTTAAAGTACAAATAAACGAAATTAAATTAACTAATATAAGTCAAAAAAATTTACAATTTCACTAATTCGTACAGATTTTTTGCTATCGAACATTCGCAAAAGTAAATCAATAGAAGTGCCTATATCGCTGACATTATACAGATTAAAAAGATTCATCGAACCTCATAATTATTCGCATTCAATTTTCGTACAGACAGTCAACAGGAGAGTCAGTTTTACATTTTCATAGGCTCATTTAAAAAAATGAAAAACTCCCTTTATAAAAGATTAAAAGATGCGTTGATTGCACTCAGTTCAGTTCTTCATATAAAAGATTCGTTTTTAATTCGCTAATTACGTCGTCGTGCGCACTCACCCTCAATCCATTCTTTTCGACCTACTTTTCTTCTTTTTTTTCTTAATTATTATATAATCTTGATAACGTCGCTTCGACAGCAGATTCACTCACATATTTACTAATAAACATCTGTGATACGTGGTATAGTTTAACAGTCACACAGAGCACGTACTTGGACAAAGTAAAGTACTAATCATGCATGTCTTGCAATATCGACATATCGACTTTGATAACAAAGATTTTCTATACTTTTATGAATTTAGTAATTGTTAATATTGATAATTATTGTACAATGTAAGCATAAACAATAAAATTGTTTAATAGAAAAGTCCATGATTCAATCCATGCTATCACATTGGAAATTTTCGTCTTGAATAAGATATTCACTCACAAACACATTCTACACATCTCTCGTCCTTGTATACAGTTGCGATTTAAAGCTTGTCGCGGAGTTTTCTATAATTCTTTTAATAGACTTGCATATAGTTTATTATTTACAAATTTTATATTTATTCGCCCAGTACATCATTTACAAAAGTCTCATGTTTTGCTCGTGTTATACCGATTCATACCAATTTCTCTTTCTTTATATTCGCACTTCCATGTCCCGGCAGAGGGCGCTGAAACGAGCCTCAAATTAAGTTATACCTTAGTCACGTGGTTCTTTAAATAAAGTATATCTATATATATTTATGGTGAAATATATATAGATATACAGATTGAATTTTTTGGTATAACTTTGAGCACTTTCAGATCTTGCCGCTAGGTGGGACACTTTTGCTTGGAAGTGCGAATACGAGCTACTCTGGAAGAACTGCACGCAGAGTTTAGTGGTTTAGTATTCTTGATGCTTTGTACATGCAATTTGAATTAGAGTTGAAATTATATCAGCGTTAATTTCAATATTAAAATAATTATATTTATGCAAATTAAATATTTAGCTGTTTCCAGTTAATCTTACATCATAATTATAAACTAATGTACCTCGCTGGACAAAGGTGTCGTTTACTAAATAATTATACAATACATCTTTTATAATTTTATATAATCGAAAACTTTAAATAAAAGTCAAAAAATCAATTGTACAAAGATTATTTTACTTTATATACACACATACATGACCACTATAGATTCTTATAACTTTTATATCTTTCACGTTAATTCGATCAAATAAATTTCTCAACATTATCATTAGAATTTAAATAATTTAAACTTTTAAAAGCCTTTTTTCATTTACTCAATATCTACAGCCAGAGGCGTGAAAAAAAGAGAACGAGCAAGTTCAAAATGTCAAAATTTGAAGACTGATTGGAATATGAAAATAGGCAAGATTTATGTTATCCTCTACAGCACATTAAAATCTATATCTTCCATCATACATCGTTTACATCGAGGAGCATATTGATATGTACATTGATGAATATCGATTTCTGGTATGCTCTTACCCTTTCCCTTTTCTCCGAGTCCCCTTTATATTTTCATTTTTATTCTCTACACTATTCCAAGTGTTTCATTGTGTAACGCAGACCTAAAAAGTAGATAAATTGCACGTTTTAAAACATAAACCATCGTTTTCTTTTTAACTCCAATTTAGTGGTAAGCAATCCGCTTTCTCACCATCAGTCGTTAAGCTCGTTCGTTCATACCTATACAACATTCTGTGGTGATACCTTGCAAAAAAGATATCGACGATCATAGAGAAACGTTAGACTTGTGTGAACGAGTCGAGTTTTTGCGATGAATCAGCGCGCTCGAAATCACATGGGGGCCACTAATACGCTTTTTGCTCGCACCGGCCTGATGGTTATGTTTCGTTTGGCAAAAAAGCTCGTGCTTCAACGGCGCGACTAATTGATAATAATTAACGATCTATCTTCGATGCAAATACTAGAAATACGGCTCGACTATATCTGTGGGGGAACATCGACGAACTTTGATCCTTAGTGTCGTACTGTGGATGTCAATTAACAAAGCTTTCTTTTGTTGACATCCACTCAAAGAACTATTTAGGGATGAATAGAAATAATGTAATGTATGTAACTCATCACTCATCACTCACACAATCACTCATTAAAGTCTTATAATAGATGTTCAGAAGGAGATAAGAATAGCATTGACATATAACTGGGCAAATAAGATATTTCTTCATACATAAACTAATTGATAATTCGAGTTCATCCGCACTCCTCGGCATAAATTTCAAACTATTACATTCATATCACTATGAATCTTTGCAAAACACTCACGAAAGACATGTTTCATCAGTTATTAAAACTATTCACACGGCATCAAGAGATGCAATCACTTCGCGTTATCTAAACTCAGTGAAGATTCGTCGCAAAGTTGAGATTGTATGTCTCCAGTTCCATGGGCTGTAGTGCGATCTCCTGCAGTCCATCCTTCAGATGCTTGTGTGTCTTTGTACCCGTCAACGAAGTCTTCGTGACGTTAGGCGCGCTGAGTTTATAAAAAGCCGTGTCAGGCGACAATTTATCGTACAACGGGCAGTGTTTGATAGGTACGTCAGCTCCAACTCCACAGCTGTAGCCTTGACGATGTAGCACCATAAGTGCGTTGTTTATCGGATAGTGGGGCATTTTTGGGTCATGATTCGTCCTGAGATTGAGTAGATGCACGTCACAGGGTAAGCTTTGGCTTAGTAGTCTCGTTTCCGGTGACAGTTTGATTTCAGTTTCCGATCCATCGACCACGAAAATATTCACGGGATAGTTCAAGGCGTTACTCATTTGATTTGCAAACAACGAAGGTTTAGAGTATTTGTCCTTTTCACCAACGATGTCTTCCAGCAGCAGCCAATGTTTGATCACGGTTTTCCTGTTGTCCAACAAACCCTCACCCATACCTCTCGAGTCATCGTACAGAGTTCTTCGGTCTAGCATGACTTCCAGCCAACCTGGTTGGTAGCTCGCAGCACCTTGTCCATGGTTCACCAGAAGCGTTAATCTATGAGACGAATCTTCGATGTATGCCATCGACGTGATGGGGAAGTAATTTCCTTCGATGCCGATCCTCTCGACTTTGGTACGCTTGATCATCTGATGTCCATTGAGATCGGTGTAGAATACTGGCGGGTCACCGTTAACGATGTCCGTTTGAATACGCATGAACATTTCCGTCTCGCGATTCTTTGGTGGCGTCTCAAAGTCTATGATGTTCCTCAAGTGTATCGCCTCGGAGAGAACACCTTCTTTGTGATAAATAGCCACGTGATGAGCTAATAATTTTCCGTACTCCACAGTCAGTCGCGAGCTCAGCGCACCGGACACGATGTAGATCTTCTGATGCGGCGTGTAAGGCTCCAGCACATCCTTATCGGAGTCACGAAGATTTGGATCTGGCATGAACAGGTACGCTCCGCTGTGGAATTGAGCCGATGTGTAAGCGGCGAACTGGAGATTGCACTGCATGATCTTACCACTGGGCTTTTTGGTGACACGTTTGAGGAAACCGGTTTGACCGTCAAACAAGAGCTTCATCCTCTGATTTTCCAGCTGCACATCGCCCACTTGCATGGGTTTGATGGGGAAGACGTTATCTTTACCGCATCTACTGCAGTAAACTGTCGAGATGGCTTCAGCTGGTACTCTATCGGTCTGCTGCAAGTGATAGATTGCTATCGTTAAGGGCTTGAGATCAGCCACGAATAGCAGGACGTAAACGTCGTGCGTGATGCTCGTCGCGTTCATCACAGGAGCGATCTGATATGGAATGGGATTCTTTTGCGAATCGAGAACTCGAACGCGGTACGTCGAAACTTTCAAACTGATGACTTCTAGCCTCGGCTGGGCAAGAGAGTTGAAGAGAACGATTCTCTTGGTCTCGTGGTTGTTGATGTTGATGGGAATTTTCTTTGGTAATTTTTCGTAACTGTCGCGATCAGATTCCGACAGAACGTAAACCTGACTTGCAGTAGAGTTTGCTTTGACTTCAGTTGCCGCTAAAGATTGGATAGCGAAGCTCTGCAGGCTCGTCATATCGGAGATCGACTCGAAAAGCTTGAGGGCATAGTCCTTCATGACAAACGATTTCGAGGTACCAGTGATGGCGTCGTGATGCTGGAAGAGACCAAGGTTACGACGGGCCTTGACCAATTTCTCGAAGTACGTCTCGTAAAGTTTAATGTCTCTGGCAGACTGTTTGGCCACGTTCAGCGCTATCGTGTACAAAATTTCGGCGGAACGGAGGTTGGCTTCTAGTTCGCGATCCAGGATCTTCATGTACGGCCTCGTTGTGAAGTATCCGCTCCAGTAGGCAGGTCTGCCCTCGCTAAAGATGTCGGAATAGACAAAGAAGTCACCCTTTAGAGTTGGAAAACGAGCCATTCGCTTCTGGATTTCGTTGAAGTAGTCCTTCGGTGTTCCGAATACCACCTCGGCGTTGTAGTCATCCTTACGACTGTTTATGAAGTCAATGAGGATCTTGTAGTTGGTGTACTGCTGGTCCCATTCGATCGGATGGTCGTATCTGTAATCAGAAGGCATCGAGAGGACTCGATTTAGATAAATTCCTAATTACTAACAAGTAGTAAATGTAGTTCTAACGTACCTAAAATCATCGCCCAACGGTATCAGCACGACGTTGTGTGGAAACAGCGATCCAGTCTTGAAGTACTGCTCGAGCAACTGCTCTGCCATCGCCTTTACGTTGTTCGACGTGATGTCGACCGCTTTGGCAGAATACTCGGTGTACTCGTTACGAATCTTGCGAAAATCGTAATTGAGACAGACGTGAGGATGAGGACCACACGAGTGCTTGATGTTGTAGATGTCAAAGGGCTGATTGTGTGTGAGCATGTCCGAAGCGCCACTTTGGTCCCAGGGTTGTACCCAGACGAAGTCGCCATACTGCTTCTTGGCGAACCACTGCTTCCAGGCATAGTGGATGCGCTGAATGACGGTGCCAGAGGCTCCGGCGGATTTGAGCAGGTAAGGTACTGTACCACCATGACCGAAAGGATCGACCGACCAACCCGACTCCGGCGTTACGTCCAAGTTGGTCTTCAGCCACTGATGACCTGTTGACATAAAATGGATTTTTCTTTCGTTAGAAAATGTAAGATGAGGTAGATAAGATTATTTCATCGATAACATTCAGGGTAAAGATATATGTTTACGTCGAATAAGCATTAGAGATAACTTCTCAAAGTCGGATCGAAAGGGGTTCGAATTCAAGGGAAATAGCTTCGGTATACGCTTTAATCAAGTTAGCGAATCATCTAGGGTTTACTCGAGCTCATCAAAGCTCACGCAAGCAGGTATAAACTGATATTACTTATCCGACTCCCTCGGGAAAGTTTCGCCAAAAACTTTGGTTCATCTTCATCCGAGTGGAACATCGAATCGCTGTTTGGGAATACGAGAGCTCGCTCCAATAAATCGAGAAATCGAGTACGCATGCATCGATGAAGGATCATTTCAAGCTTATTTCGACAAACGACAAATATTATATACGATTACAGAAGTTAATTCCAGAAAAATCTAAATCGCAAGTACACGACACACCCCCGCACACCATCGCCAGTTGACAAAGTGCTCAACAACGAGTTAAGTCACGGCAGCGAGTGACGAAGCGACGAGTACAGAGAGCGAGAGCGGCGATAGTTTGCAAACTCTGGCTGCATTATCGGCGCGCCGAGTGCCTCGTCACGTGTCCTTCGGCCATGTGCCATCGACAGAGCTTTAATTAGAGGTCTAGGAAGTTGATAATTACAAGAAGACGCAGCCAGTCGCTCGCTGATCACTCCCCCTTGTACACTGCACTATACACAGCCGCTGCAGCTTCGTCAGAGGGTGTCGGGCTTGTCGCGTATTTTCAAGCTCAAGAGGGAGAGCGAACCTTTTAATTCGAGCAAACAAGTAATTACAGCGCGATACTGTATATAGACGCGTCGGAAGCCTATAATAAAAGCTCGATCCTATCCGGAGAATAGCGCGACGCAGTGTATAGTCGCAGCGCGAAATGCCAGTCACGTAGTAGTGATTAAAAACTTGCGCCTCTGTATAACCCATTAACGGGAAGCGAGAGGGCGAGAAAGAACGAGAGAGAGAGAGAGAGAGAGAGAGAGAGAGAGAGAGAGAGAGAAGTAGAGTTGCGGTATATATAGCTTCTCTCTCGCTGTCGCTGACAGTTTCGTTCTTTTTTGCCCTCTTTGTTAGCGGCTCGCGCTTAACGCGATACCGTTATTAGGGACGCTAATTGCCGTCTCATAATTTATGTTTCCAGTGCCAAGACGAAGACGGGGGTTGGAGTGTAATGGCTCCCGACGCCTTTTAAGTGCTTTCAAGGGCCTATAGATTATACGAAGATTTACCTGCGCATATTTGAACACGGCTGAAGTGTGCGGCGTTGACTCTCGTAAAAGGTTGCATATAGCTCCAATGAGGGATTACTAATTTAGATCGAATATCCTTACTTTTAATACTTAGAGTCACCAAGCCGGATCATATCCGCGGTTATTATCCACTCGGGGCTTTGCAAAATAAATTTAGAGCATCTGAAGAAAGATCCTTTTAAAAATTCTTTCCTGGATACGTCCCCAATCCGCGCTAATGTGAACTACAATTAACTTCCGAAAATGCGGAGCCGCATCGGGTGAAGAGTATACATAGCCCAGCCAATCAGGTTTTTTACGGAGACACCGCTGCAGCGCAGTAGCTCATCCGTGACTCGCTTTTTATACAGAATTAAAAAGAGCCGTACGTTTATAACGAAAAGAGATAATGCTGTTAAAGGACCCGTGTGAATTCACGTCAGTGAGAGCTGTGCGCACGTGCAAAGAGTAAAAAAAGAAGTCAGATAGAATGCGCGCACAGCAGCCGGGTTAATTATGTCCGCGAGCAACATCGGGTGCAGCACGTAGACGCTTTGTTTCTCCATTATCGTCGAGCTGGAGCTGCTGTGTTGCTCCGCTCGAATGCACTGGTGTCGAATCGAATCGGCCCCGATGTCTACCTGCATGTGTATATACGCACAGACGAGTGAACACGAACGGCACATCAGTCGCGCGACGACGACGCGACGTCGCGCTAAATGCGACGTTTGCCGTTTCTCCCGTTCGCCGATATAGGTATATTATAGACGTGTATACATGCGCTCTCTTAGCCACGTGCCATCGACTTTTCAGAGCTCGTTTGCGTCACGTATTCCTTTTGCGCACTCGAGATCTGCCTTTTTATATCGCGTTACGCGATGTACCTATACATTCATATTTTAAAATGCTTTACGTTCGCTTGAGAAATGGATACACCGCTTCATTTATCACGAGTGCCATATTTGCACTAACAATACATTTTTCAAACTACAAACAACTAGTCTGCGACATATAAACCCCCAGCGTATGCAAAACAGCGCAAGCGCGACTTTCAGCAGAGGCTCGTTAAGCCCAACTTCTTGCTCCCGCTCGACGAGACGCCAGCCTTAATTCCGGCAAGAAATCATCGCGCTCTGGCATCTCGACCAGATCCAGTGCGACTCGAAGCTTAAAGCTTGCACAAGCACGTACGTGCAGTCGAGATTATCGACACACACGGGTTTATTTGCCGCGTCAATCGATAACCAATTATTACGAGCCGGCAGTTATTTCGTTCCATAAACCATGTACAGCCAGCGCACCGCGCTCTGCAGATATCTCGCTGCAAGCTCAGCCCCACTCACGCGGTACAGTACTACTGTAGGTACTGGTACTCCTATCTAGCTTGGCCAGTTTTATATTTTTTGTCCGAGGCTGTCCGTATAAAGCTGCAGAGACGCAGGGAAGGGCGCGAGCTTCGATTGAAAAATAGCGTTGTTGTTGTACGTACCCTCCGTCGTTTTTTTTTTTTTTTTTATGGGAATCGGGAATGGGTAAAGGGAGGCGCGTACTTTTTGGCAAAAACACGTATATCGACGCGAACGACGTACGCAGCGTTATTCGGCCTCTTTTTTTCTGCGGATCAATGACGTGGCCGGCATGCCGTTGTTATGTGCAGTGGCGTTCGGTATGGGTGCACGTGGGATTTTGTAATATTTATATATTCGGAGCGAAAAAAATGCTTGTAGCAGATACGTGTATAGAGTATCGAGCTTGGTGTACTGTTGGAATCAAATGTATTTTTTAAACAAATAAATTACTTGTTGAAATTGTTATATGTAATTTATAAACCTCTACGTATATGACTTGTAACGTTCGCGTGCAAAACGTAACATTTCGTAAAAGATTATGAAAAGCAAACAAGTCGAAAGTTTGAACTATATTTAAACTTTAAGTATACTACTAGAAGTGAGACTTAAAATAAAGCTCTCAGCCGCAAGGGTTGACATTGATCTTTCTCATCAAAGAACTTAAAGTAGATCATGTCACGCCGCGGCCAACTGACACAAGTGACGTAGGTCGGATATAGTCAGACCTTACGACTAGTATTATGTAAATCAGCCAGCGAAGCACTTTCGTATTTGATATTTAAGTATTTGCTTTATTTAAAGCCTGTATATTCTAATTTTGAAATAAAAGTTTGAATGATTTGTGATTTTTAGGCGTTGATCTAGTAAAAAAATGAACTTTTGTCGCTAAATTGGACATTGAGCTGATGAAGTAAAACTTTCCATCATATACTTGCATATCATCACACTGCAAAAACTTCGCATTTTCCAAATAGATGAATTGAAAATAAAAAAATTATAAAAAAACTTATTTAAACTTTTATTATAATAAAACTTTTTTTAAACTTTGGTATAATAAATAAGTACAACTAATTAAAAAATGAAGCTCTGCATCGACAGGTCGATTCTATCCCCCAAAGTATTCCAATATAAACTCGACAAAGCCAGGCATATTTAGTTTCCAATTACGCTTATCCCCCTTCCTTATTTACCTCGCGTATGGGTTATTTGCGTCTCGCCCCCTTTTTCCTAATTTTCTTTTTTTTTTTCCAGCTCCGGTTACTCAATTACTTTCGCTATCTTATTTCATCGTTTTTTGCACACGCAAGCACACACATACAGGTACAAAACTCCTCTACATAGATTCTCCAGTAGCTCTCCTTCGTTCTGCCTCGAGTTGTAATCGTTCTTTCATGAACTTTCACGGATTCCGGCTAATCTGCCGACTACTGGAACTTGCAGCGCGTTCGCTTCCAGCTGCTTAATCCTCGTGACGTCACGGAGTATATTTTCGGTACACGAATCGGCACTCCAGCATCTCTTATTGTTTCGCTTTTATTCCCTTTCTGCGTTTCCACTCTCTTCTCCTTCTCTGCTTTAACACCGCTTTTCTTCTTTTCACTTCTTGCACGAGCGATATAAATTTCAACTCGCTACCGTTATGCCGCTCAAGTGTATTATACGACGTTATCTGGAGAGAGGGATACGTCCGGAAATCTGACGGAAGAGGGAGACGTCGAGTCGCGCGGATAAAAGGTCACGTTTAAGAGGATCATGTTGCTCTACAGATTTTATAATAACGATCTGCTGACTGCGCTTGTTATTATGGCTGATTTATCGACTTTTTTGCAGATTAGGAAGAGCCGATAAGCCGCTTTGCTTTGAGTAGACAGGAAGTTTTTTTTTGCTTGGATGAAAGCTCTCTGATGCTTAAAATGTTATCAATTTTCTAGAGTAATATAACGTTTCGGTTTATTTTGACTTGAATCCATCAGACGAAACGTAATAGAGATATTATTAATAAATGCATAGCATTATTCTGGGTATGTATAGTCATCCTGGAACTGGACGAAGCGAGACGGTACAGTATTCGGCAAGGAAATTCTCACACTATATAGCGAGCAGTCACGGTCGACGTAATCGCAAGCTATTTATCAGTGGTCCATAGCAAAACCATTTGGGTCCCTATACAAATTTGAAATCCGTCAGAATAAAGTAGAAGAGCTCCAATAATCAATCTTGTATGTCCATCAATGTTTTATTTATATATTGTTGCTATATTTGTTACAATTGAGAAGTGAGAAGAGAAAAAATGAGTACGAGACTCTTAAATTCGAGATCATTCAAAAAGCATCCGTCATAAATATTGCCTATAGATAGTGAGACATTTATATTTTACTATAGTGTAAGAATATTTACTTTTATGATTATATCAAAACAGTATCAGATAGCTTTTGGGTGAGATTAACGCTTAACAGTACACAACACTTTGATGTTACCGCATGCAAATAGTTGCACACGATAGCAAATTTGAGCAAGTAAGTGTATTGCTATTACCTCGTTACTACAGACACAGTTACAGTGAAATCGCTCACCTAGCGCTAATAGACTAAATGGATTTACAAAATCCATTCCGAAACTTGTGTTTATTGAACTATAATATTCGCGATCTAAATTAAACTAATTTAGATAGAATATCATGCATGTATACAAATTGATCATCTTCAAGAATCTTTTGTTTTTGAAAATAAAAATTTTCGATTGTTGATATTTTCGAGGATATTTTACTGTCTTTAATAAACGTATGATGCATATTCAGGCTATTCCTAGAAATATCGTCTTGCGTCCGGTTTATTAAAAGACTTTATTTAAAATCGACTATAATACAAATGTTCGCAGCTTACAACATCTGATAACATTCTTGTTTCGCACGGAAACGTGATTCCACGGGGAGAAGGATTTCTTTTTAACGTAATGAATTGAACACGTGATTTTGGCTCTAAATTTCAAAGACTCTCAAAGGAGATATTTATTCAAAAGTAAAAGGTATTCCTGTGACGTATGCGTGATCAAATCGACTAATACCAAAACTATAACCGGAGGCATATTCGAACTATGCCTGTTGGTCGCTTCAACACAACCAAAGTGCCTGTCCTAAACTGCCTTTTGCCTCTCGTTTCTGACTCGTTTCTCTTGGCGACTTCGTATGCCTGACAAGGGGTGGGGGTTTCAAGCGAAGCGTCCCCACACAATAGCTTAACAGTTATACGTTTCCCGAACGGCACGGCGCCGTCCCCAATAGTTCTCGTAATGACGCCGATACCTATATACCGGCGAACCTTGAGCGTGGCTGGCCTCGTGTCGGCGCGGTGCGGTCTTTAATAGATTACGCAGTAATCGTTTTCAGAACAGAGCCGTAGACGACGATATTACGGATACAAAGCTTCGCAGAAAAATCCCAGAACGAAGAACCGTTGCGCTGAGACGCCTGTCCCTAGAAGTCCGTGCTTCAGCCTCGTGTATGCAGTAACAATTCAAAAGCTTTCATTTATTATGACGCGGTTCTAGCGCAGTTACAGCATGAGCGGCCGAAGCAGCAGGCCAAACAAGGCAGTTTCAGCATTGGAGACACACCGCTATATCTAGACTCGGCGCGCATATTGTTATGAGGGAAATGGAAAAGTGCCTATGCGCCACCTATTGTCACTCGCCACAAACACGGAGAGTTTAGGTGGTGACTACAGTGGTAATTAATATCGCTCTAGCGGCCCACATGTACACTCGACGGTAACATATTCACGTGGAACGTTTTTGAAATGCTCCAATCAGAGCGATCGATTCTGAAAAAGTAACCTATCACGTTGCGCCATTGCAAAAACGTTCCACGTGAATATGTGACCGTCGAGTGTACGTATTGTACATTAAAATTAAGTTTAAAACGAAGTTAAGTATATTAATTTAAAAGGATCGAGATTCCCGCGACAATTTAACGAAATACACCCCTTGTTATCATAATATTTTTCCAATTCATACTTTTTGAAGTTAGGAATTCAAACATACGCGCAGGCATTGCGCGGTAAAAAAAACAGCCAATCAGAGAATGAATAGACTGATTACCGCATTTTTCTTCTTTAGAGTAGAATCTCATAAAACGCAAGTTAAATATATATATAATATTTAAATCCGCTTATTCAACGCAAAGAAAAACTTCAAAATTCAAGCGTGCTGCGTCGTCCACCTACTGAAATAGTTATTTCACGCTCGTAGTTATGAGCTTGCGCAAAAGTCATCCCGACAGCGGGCTCTGAAATAATAAAAGCGGACAATACGGGGCGATTTCAATTATACGCCACGGCGAATTATGCGAAATAGCGCAGGAGAAAAACGTTCCGCAGCCGTGGTATTTTTCATCCGACGAATATTTTAATTCGCACGCGCGTGGCGGCGCACCAGAGAATCTCTTCTTTGTCCTATCTTCTCCTTTCTTTTTCTCTTCTCTTTCCCTTTACCCCCTTTTTTTCGTTCTTCCGCTGGCTGAGCGAGCTCTTAATTTGATTTCATTCGCGTAGCAACGGCTATGGTACAGCTGACTGGCCTCAGGGTAATAAGTGTAAAGTGAATTACCGGCTGCAGCGTGTAAATAATGGAAAACTTTATGGCTCCTGTTGAAGATGGTAAGTGCGTCTGATTGCTTGATTCGATAAGACGTGTTTGGTCGGTGAACATTTTTCACGTTTTACGAACTCAGCAGATTTTTTAGTTAAACTACGCAACCTTCAAGTATTATAACACATCGCCATGAAATCTAATCACGAAAAATTAAACTTTCAAACGCGGAGAAAATCCAACAAAGCAGCTAGTATTCGAGAAAAAAAGTCCTCCTACCGCAGGTCCAGCCGGTCTAGAGGAAAAAAGGCAAATTTTTAATTAAGCCCGACAGAGCGATTAAAGGCGGACTGCGGGGACGCGGACAAATAAAAGGAGTCCGAATGGAATATTCGCAAACGCCATCAATTTCGCCGCAGCAGAGCGAGAAAACGGGTGGGCGCGAGAGCGGCAAGTCCAGAGATTGGCTGGACTATACGACGACGCCTCGAGTGTATACAAACGAACACAGAGGAACACCGAAAATTCTGCGGTCAAAATCCGCTTTCGCGCAGCCGCCGTGGCTACCGACAAGCCGACGGTTTCGTAAGCGTTCAGTCGACGCGGACTAGATTAGCAGGTGGAAGCTGATATGCTGCTGACTCTTTTCTGTGCACACACAATGGTATGGTATACACTGGACGAACGTCAAATGGCATTTTCGACGTAATGAGCTTTGTCAAACGTGGAACGTTTGTTTTTAATAGTATATTGTGCAACTAGGGGGGAAAATTACCTACGGCGCCCTCGACTCCCACTCGTGCTCAAAACATCACCCACGCTAGAAAAAGCCACTCCCCCCTTGTTGAACACCGTACTTTTTTGATAAGGGCATGAATAGACCTTTTTTTAAGCATGCAATTGAGAAAAAATAAAAAATTTTCAAAATTTTCAAAAATTTTCAAAAATTTTTAATTGCCGTAGCGGGAGAGAAACTTTTCTCTCCCGCTGCTATGAAATACTCGATTTTCTATTCATTTTACATGCATGAAAAAGGGTCTTTTTTATGCACGTATCATAAAAACATAATTAACCTCTTGGTGACAGCAGTTTGGTTACAACAATAATTCAAAAATAAATCATTTCCTCGGTTGTATAAATATTCTGTTAAATTATTAACGGATCTTGTCACCGGAAATATTCAGAATTTCCAATTTAAAAATAATTCAGTACGCGGGTAAAGAGCTTTAAGTAATACCAGAAGCATACGATCAGCAGAAATATTTCACGAAAAAGCTGAAAAATATGTTCATTAAAATTCGAGAGGATTTCGCATCAGCGAGCGGGAGCAAGTCGAGAGTAGAGAAACTCAATTAGATTCATCGGGGGTATTTTAAATCCACTAATACACGAGAGCGCAGAACTACTCTATTGCAGTAATTCGCAAAGATTTCATCAAACATTGGGCTGGCTAATGGTGCTTGCACCGCGAGCGCGCACGACGAGCGATTTAATTAAAAAACGTTTAAGCGATTACGCATTACGTACGGGACATTAGCGATATCGAGCTGGAAATTGCTGCTCGATTGTCGGATGAGCTGGAGCATGCGCTCCGATACGCATCTGCTAAATTGTACCCTTTCGCGTCGCTCGAGCGAGTCACACGATGGAAATGATTCCGAACGAACGATTGCTTCGTCGGGGCTGACGCGAGATGAAAGGGAGCCAGTACGACTATACTATACGACTGCGTCATCGCTTGAAAAATGCTACTCCTCTCGATACGTCTCTTTTCTTTATTTTTTTTCTTCGAGCTTTATTACGACGATCTGCTGACTGAAGCGAAATATGCCGCGCTGTCGGGGACACTCTGGATTCCGCTTGTAATCGATTGACTTTGAGAAGCCCTGGCGATCGGGTCAACGAGGATTGGACCTTTTTTACGGTCCGTGGGAGCTTTAAAAAAAACTCTGTCAGCGGGACTCTTGCAATAAAAAAGAGTCCATACTGCATCGTAACTGTTGGAACTGTTTGATCGTGTCTATGCGCAATATTTTCAATTAAAAAGCTGTGTGATCCTGTTATCAAATTTAAATTTCGCGGTAAACTGAGGAGTATAAAGCCCGATCGATAAATTTTCGTGTATACGTAAAACAGAGTGCATAAGTGATTTCCACAAGCGGAACAACGTTTATTCGAAAAGTCAGAGTACATGACGCGTAAATGAAGCAGAGCAGATATATCATGAAAATTAAACAAGTTGGAGTTTGTTAGCTCGAAAAGTGATCAACAATAACGGCAATCTATAAATAATTCAATAGCCATCCTTTATTGGGTGGATAAAATTAATTTACGAGCCAGCGAGACAATGCGCCTCGCATTATTCACGTTTTATTGTTTATTTTATGCGCGGCAACTTGTAGCGCATCGTGGATACGAAAGTAAAAATCTTATCTCTTCAGCGCTTATTACGCAATATGCACGATAATAATCGTCCAGCTTCGATTAGCAATAAATCAAAAAACACACGAGGATTAATATTTCAAATCGTATTTTCCTAAAGTAGCACGAAGTGCGCTGCCGCGCAATTTCGAAGCGAATTAAAATAACGAAAGCTAGCAGGCTGCATGAATTATGTTAGAGCAGGCTTGAATGAACGTCGAGCTCGGAAATCATTAACGCCCGAGAGTCCATAGGGGCGAAGAGGCAGCAGCCACCATTGAAACAGAGTTAGCAATTTCGGTGCCTCTCCGAGCGAAACATCGTTAATCCGAAAAGTCAAAATACGCGGCGTGTACAGAGCAGCGGAGCAGAGAGGAGAGGGGGGAGAACAGCGGAGAATGAGTGAATCAAAGTTTATTAGCGAAAGGACGGGGGAGGGAGTCGGGGCGAACAAACCATTAAACTACACTCAGCTGGCACTCAGCTGATTATAACTCATTAGACGCGACATGTGTGCATTAACGAAGTTGAAAGGGGGAGGGGGAGAACGAACGTTTCGAGGAGGAAACGCGAGGAACTAAAACAGTTTTCGCCGGTGATTCCCATAGTATTTGCCGAATAGGTACACGCGAGGGGGCATACTTATTATACGTGTGTGTGTGGGTGTAGAGCTGCGTCAAGTGTTCCGTATATATACGTTGGCTAATCCAACTTTGAGCGTCGCACTATACGCGCGGAGCTCTAATAAATAATGTTTTGCGGCTGAAGAAATTCCGAGGGTCTCATTAGCGAGCGGGAATTAACGTATTCTGATTGAATTATTATACGGCCAAAATTAAATTATACTTGAATATATGAGACATTAACGCGAGATTCTCCTATAACAACGAGACATAATTGACACAGATAATGAACGACACGCGTGTGTAGCTTCTCCAATATTGATTGCGGCAAGTATGCTATATAGACGAACATATAGAGCCAAGGCTGGTAAGCGATAAGCGACAGGCATCGCAAGCTATCCTGAATAGCATTTCGAAATTAACGCATCGGCTTAGATCATGTCGAGCGATGATGCCACCGCGAGAACGAGGATATGCGAGAGTGAGAGAGCAAGCTCTTGAGCTTCCGCAGCCATTGTCTAAGGTTCATGCGAAGGAATATACGACGAGCAGCCGACATCATCGAGCAGTTAACCCAAGTGTCTCTTAGGATTGTTATACACGCGTGTGCGGCGCACAGTGGCGTGTTTTGGGATTTTTGTGTCAAAATCGTATATCTCCTAAAAGAAATGAGCTAGGATAATGAATTTTTGTGTGCTATTAGATGAAGTGTTCTAGAATATGGGAAAAATAGTCTCGATATTCAAGTGTTGTTACATAACCTCAAAAATGGTGCCCGAACATAGAAACATTCAATAAAAATGTATTAATTTCCATGCGAAGCCTAGAAAAAATAGAGAAAATTAATTTCTGCACGTGTTTTTAATGTATTTTTCCACGCTGAATCGAACGATTGTGGCTAAATTGCCATAGATTGTTTAAGAGAAAAATGCGAATTATTGCTTAAAATCGTGTTTTTCATATTTAAAATGCTCATTGTCAGTTATTTGGGTTTTGAAACTACTTCCATTCTACATCTACACATATTTTCCAATATATTTTTTCATGCTGAATCGAAATCCGGTGAATAAATTGCCGTAGGATGTCCCCCTTAAGAGAAAAACGCAAATTACACGATTTTAAGCAATAATTCGCGTTTTTCTCTTATACATTCTATGAAAATTTAGCCACAATAGTTCGATTCGGCGTGAAAAAATACATTAAAAACATGTGCAGAAATTAATTTTCTCTATTTTTTCTAGGCTTCGCATGGAAATTAATACATTTTTATCGAAAGTTTCTATAGTCGGGCACCATTTTTGAGGTTATGTAACAACATTTGAATATCGGGACTATTTTTCCCATATTCTAGAACACTTCATCTTATAGCATACGAAATTTCATTATCCTAGCTCATTTCTTTTAGGAGATATACGATTTTGACAAATCCCAAAACACGCCACTGTGCGGCGGTAGTCTCTTGGCCGTCTCCCGAGAAACAGTCAAGTAGCAGTCCTTGACGAGAAAATCAGGGTTTGAGAGAGTGAGAGAGAGAGAGCCGCGCCCAGGAATCTGATCTATGCCACGCGAGGGGCTGTATAGGTACACCATAAGCCGGAAATATTTACTTCAGCGGCGTATACCGCTTGGAAACTTGAAAATTACGAGCTCCGCGGCTCGCACAGTTATTTTGGATATGCCAACTATCCGGCTACTCTCGGTTCACGCAGCATTTTCACGCTGCGATGGGTAATCGTTATTTATTATACGGGATATGTGCTCGTAAATTTAGGGGCTGTTTGTTCGGAGTTTAGCAAGTTTGTGTTTCGGGAATTTTTCGAAGATTTGGATTTTTTAGCTAAGTACGTGCGGGAATTCGCTGCAATAGTGTTCAACGATTGTTGAATGAAGTGTATAAGATATTTTTAGAAAACTTCGGTAGTTGCAAAGACTGTAAATATGGAATGCACTTAGTACGGCGAACGCAAACAATTTGTTGGTAGCTAGAATCAAATGTCAGGTATGACGTGTCAAAATTCGTTAGTCTTTGTAAGTCAACGGAAAAGTATAGTTTCGTGAAGGATAACTGTCGATCGAGGAAACGTTAAAGGTACAAAATGAAACATATTTTGTACGAGGGGGAGTGTTGTTACGGATAGAATCGCGTATATACACGGTAGTTGCCTGTTTTACTGAGTAGATCGCGAAGAAAGCGAGATGAAAAGAATGATGCAATGCGAACTATATGCTCGGCTTTCTTCGCCCTTTCTCGGCCGTCGTCGATGACGTTTTCGGCGGCGATTAATGAGCGTAGCGACAGTTACTGGCGGCGACTCGAGAGAGAAGGAGGTCAAGTGCTGACCTTTGTTGCAAGTTCGGATGATAAACGGTCGATTCTACAATAAAACGTGCTTTGTTGTTAATTATTAACCTCATCTTCGTCTTTTCCCTAACAAATTGGTGCCGAAACCCGGGAACATCTTTTCGCTGGGACATTTGTAGTGTGGGACAAGTGATAATTTGTTTAAATAAAATGATACGCGACACAAGTGATGGCATAAATATACAAGAAGCAAGAAGGACACCATGTATGCAGCCTGCCGAAAGGAAAGAACAATTTCGAGTCGGAAGCTAACTTGGCAACACGTGGATGCAGAGAACAAAGGCGAGACAAAGGCGGAACGAAGATTCGATGACACGACGAATTTTGCTGGACAACCGATGGAGGCTTGACCTGGGATTCCACACGAGACTTGGGATTTGTTGAGCGGTTGCATCAACTTGCAAAAAATGACAAAGCTAAAGATAAGTACTTGTGTATTTATTGATGTAAATAGAAACTGTGGAATTTCCTCGGTACTAAATGCTGCATTTGGAATAAAAGTTGTCGTAATACAGTCGCGCGTGACTGAAATTAATTGCAGAAATTTAATTGCAAATTCGATCGTAGGTGGTTGATTTGTATACGTTTCGGTGGAGGTTCGTGTCAAGAATTTTTTAGGAATAAACTCAAACTTAACGTTTTACCTTCGCGTAGAAAAAAGACTGCGGAAAATGATTTGTATTTTAGCGATGATTGTATTTAGTATGATACAATGAAATTATAGTTTTTACAAAATTAAATTGGAATCTAGCAAAGCAAGTCGATAGCTGAAATAGTGGTGGATCTTATTCGAATTTTTTTATAAATTTACTGAGCAGAAGAACGGTTGCCATGCATGTGCAATGAGCTATTGTAAGCTGATCGTTAATTAGTCCTATTCGCTAACGTAATTGAGTATTATTAGGAGGTAAAGCGAATAAACAATTGTTTCAGGACGTAATGTTGTATCGCGTTGGGGATTAGTAAATTAATATGGCCTATCAAGTTGATAAAAAGTGAGTTTGATGATTAATTTGTCGTTGTGCCTGTTTGATAGCGCTAAGGAGTTGAAGTTTGCAAATATACTGCCTGTAAAATTTGTTCTAGGGAGGATTTCAAGCAGCTATTTTCATAAAATTCAAATGCCCAAATCAACTTCGATGTCGGAGATAACGATGAGGAATGAGGCTACTGGATACATCGACCATGGCATCAGCATTCAAGGAGGAGCGCATTACCTTGCACAACTGGCATCAACCGTTATCGCAACCCAGAGCAGGCAAGAGAGCAGCAAAGGAGAAGCGTCAATGAGAGCGACGACAACACAACGGTGGCCCAGGTGGAAGGCGCCTTCGAAGCCGTGAAGTTATTGCTTTCTTTTGCGGGTTTTAAAAATATTAGATAAGATGGAAGGCTCCGAAAAGATTTTGGCATTTTGGTTTAATGATATTCAGGGAATTGAGTCGATTCACGGAATATATAGTTTGGATAATGTATAACGAGAGGCATAGCAAGCGTTTCTCCGCGATTCTGCGGTGAAAATTCAAGATCATGCTAGTGCAGGAAAATAGATCTGTGGCGACTAGACGAAGTGGCAGGATCGAGAGAGACTTGTATTGATGCTGTGGTTTTGGGAAATATAATTGGACGTTAGGCAATTTGATTAGTTTTGAGAAAATCTAGTTCAACTGACAGAATCCGGTCAGCATAGTGTATCGGTAAATTAATTGATTTGGATTAATGATTAACTCACTTTGATTCAAGGTCGAGAATTGGAATTAAAGTAATCAGATAGAATTAAGTAGAATTTGAAATAATCGTTGATAATTAAATGATCAGGTAAAAATATTGAATTGGAAATTAAACAAATGTAGTTTGAATGCCAAAATCTTGATGAATAATGTAAGGGTCTTTTAATTTACACATACATTTACACACAGTTGTGCTCTCGTGTTCGTATTTAAGTCAGGTAGAATGAGAAATCGTTGTTAAATTTAAATCGATGTGAAGAAGTTAGTATGTGCTTAGTAAGTTTAAAACGTAGCGTGAAAATACTTGTTAACTGACTACCAATCGCAGTAGGCTTTTGAGGCGCTGCGACTTGATTGATAAAAAAGCAAATTTAAGAAAATTTAAAAAACGTGCTTTGTTGTTAATTATTAACCTCATCTTCGTCTTGTCCCTAACACGAGAAATAATGAAATCGTCGATCGTAAATACCAATTCGCAGGAATGACGCAATAAACACTTGGGGCTCCGCGAAAAAAAAACAATTATAATTATAATTCGTTCGAAGAAAGTCACGTTGTCCTCGTGATTTAATTATAGTAGACGGCCGGTGTGTCCTGGCTCCGAAAACTTGAATTGTTTTCGCCGTCCAATTCCCCTTGAACTTAAATCCCGCGAGAGCCGCTTTTCTCACGAGCCCGACGTCGTCGTCGTCGTCGTCGTCGTCGTCGTCGTTACCACTCAGCGGCTCCACAATCCCTCGCGATTCTCGGCTTTTCTCCTTTCGGAAATAAACAATAAAGTATACGGCACAATCCCGGCGCAGAAAGTGGGTCGCACTGCTATTGGTGCTGCACGCGAGGCCCTGCGCTTTTACCTCCCCTGCACGAGCGGTACATTTCTAATCAAGCCGAAGACGACGTGCAACTGCAGACGGAGAAGGAAAGCAATTCTCGTCGGCTTTGGCCTCTTTCTCTCGTGCGCTTGCCAGTTCGCTTGGCTATTTATGCGTTGATATCGTTAAACAATTAAGCTAGCATTATATGGCGATAGAGTTCGCGTGGATATTCATGGCTGATGAATTTTTTAGTTTTTTGTTTTTGAATGCGTAGACCCTTGGTTTGTTAAGAGTTTCAGCTGTAGGTTTTTTTGCGATTATCCGAGACAGTATTAGTTTAATAGCATGAGTGACTCAAGCAACAGGCTGAACAAAAGGTCGTTCTGGCATCAGTTGCAAACGCGAGGATAAACGTCTCTATTATGCACTGGATTCGCGTATACCGATAAGAAAAACAAGAAAGCGCCTGTGCGCCACCTATCATCGCTGGCCAGAGACTCGAAGAGTTTAGGCTAGGGCTTCCGCAATACAAGACAAGACGATATTTTATAAAATATTGTATTGTTCTCGAAGTCTTGACCATTGTTTATCTTGTCTTGGTCTTGTTGGATTCTTGTCATCAAAAATATTGTCTTGTCTTGATATTGTCTTGGTATTGTCTCGAAAATATTGGTCTTGTCACTAATCGTTATGGGAGCTACTTATACTCAGAAATTTCTTAGAATATGGAACTAGCATAAAATAATCTATAAGTTCCCATCATGCTGATCATCGAAAAATAATTTACACATTATTTTATTTTTTTATATAAACTATTATCATCAATAACGATATAAAAGGTTGGAAAGGTTGAAAAGCAAATGAAGCCTGCAATTGATAAAAAATAAAAATTATGATTTTTGGCCTTTGAAGATATGTTTTATCTGGTATACAAAACACACTAAAATTGTTAAATGTTTTTTACAGTGTGGTTGAGTGTATGTAATACTGTAATTCTAATTTTTAAAACAATTGTAGATATATTTAACTTTTAAAATCTTAGGGGTATATCCTCTTAAGTAATAACAACTTAAACTTAAAAAGAAAAAAAAAACGATGTAAAGTTATCGAATGATGAAAAAATCGTTGCCTGCACTGATAATAAAGTACGGTTGAGTCAGAAAGAATCCGGGGTGTTCTTAAAATAGCTTATCATAGATCGATATTTTAAAAAATGTCTGCATCGAAAAAATATTTCAAGACCAAGAATCTTGCAATATCTTGATGAGTTACTCTTGTCTCGGTCTTGTTCTTGCCTCGCTAAATCAAACATTGATCTCGTCTTTGGTATGGTCTTGATTTTCGAGACAATACAAGACAAGATCGATATTTGTCTCGAGTCTTGCGGAAGCCCTAGTTTAGGCGGTAAGCAAGAATCTAGTCCAAAGACTGATTTGCTATGATGTACAGCGATGATTTTGATTTTAAAAGGTCAAGAATCTCACGAAAATAACGATTAACAGTATATCTGCACCCCTTGTTATGGTATTTTCTTAGAAAGAACGGTTACTGTGCGCGCACTTATACGCATGATTATAGCTTCTAATGTATCTATTTAAAAGCTCAGAAATTCTGTATCATTTGAAATTCATTGCGATTTTCTTTTGTTCTGTCAATCAATTATCTCTCCAGTGTCCTCTTTCGACAGTTTCTTCAAATTACAAATTAATAAAAGTACGTTTTTTATACGTAATTGATGATGAGGAGCTAATTTGATTAATTCTCGTCAATGATTTGGTCGATTGACTGACTGAGGTTAGTTATTTATGACAAAATCGATGGCTTTACTGATGATATGTTACAAAACTATCGATGCATCAACATCGACTAATATACAATTTAAACGTTATAATGTCGACCGTGTTACAGAGTCTTAAAAATGACAAAAATAAACAATGCACGCCACAATAATATCCAGCTAATTAACAAAACAGAGACGCATTCAAATGCATCCAGCCTCTACAGCTCCTCGCAAATGATATGTTCGCTGCGAAGAGAAAACAGAATAGTACCTATATAATACCGATCAATTAACGAAGCTTCGCAGAGCATCGCGCGCGCGCGCGTGAGAACAAAAGTTCTCGAGGAAAACGAGTGTAGAACGAGCTGCGAGGAAAAAGTAAGCGAGGCCGTCGTTGTATCGGAATTGAAAATTATACCGTTCGTAAAGATAGCGAATGCGGAGCACAATGTTAATTAAAACTGCAGCAAGTTTTAATAAATCAGCTTTGTCTCGGGCCTGCGAATGAGAGAAAAATACCAATGCCGACGACAACGACGACGACAATCCCGAAACGAGGATTTCCGGTGAAACAAACCGGCGTACGCGAAAACTCGACACCTAATTAATTCTACTCGGAGAAATAAATAAACGAATGGACAACGGCCGTCGTGAGCGCGATGTCGTCCGCAAGCCTTCCCGCTCGTTTCCCCTTGCGCTTACTTACGCTCTCTCTTCGTTTGTCCTTTTCCCCTGCCATCCTCGGCCACCCGTTTGTTCCGAACCCTATGTCTTTCCACTTTCTGCTTCCGAGCTCTTTTCGCTTCTTTTTTTCCCGCAACGCCGCGTCTCCTATTTCCTATTTTTCTCTCTTGCTTCCTCCTTTTTCCGCCAGCCCCACAGTCTTCCGGCTACTCCTCTCTCCTTTCCATTCAGCTTTGTTAGTGGCCACGCTGGTCTCTTTTTTGCTCTTATTATTTCATTTTGCTCGCGCGCCTGCACTTTTTTCTTCTTCTTTCGGAATTTCCCGCTCTCGCTCCGTCTTTTTCAATTCTTTCCCTTTGCGCCGATCGCGTTGCAGCGGCCCTCTCGCTTTATTTTCCCGCTATGCCCTTTCTCGCTTTGTCTGCGTCGGGGCAAAATATACGCGTCGCGTTAGCTCGCGGTCGAGGCGACAAAGGGGATTTTGCTTGAAAAATGTTCAACATTGTCCCGGGACGGGCAGCCACTGAAAGTGGTTTACTCTGCTGCCGCCGGACGCTGCTGTATACTGTATAGAGCCGGTTACGAAGATTTTAATTACCGCCCTGGAAATCTACAATTACGTCGCTGTCCCCCTTCTCCCCTTCTTTCATCCTCTGCATTGTTGTTGATTTCCCTTTTTTCTTTCTCTCGCGGAGTCCCCTAGTGTAGTCACTTCACGAGAGGAAAGCGTCGCTCCTTTTAACTTTGAGCTGGTAATTCTTTTGTGCGCTCGTTTCAGACGTTTGTGCTTTCTTTCTGAACTATTTCATTAGACTACTTATTCAAACGAGCGGGTCTTCCCCTTTCAAAACGCGGAGATGAGAGTGTCAAGTTGAGTCGGAGCATTCGAGGAGCTTTTTAATTTACTGCTGCATGTAAACCTTTGTATTGAAAGGAGGTGTTTCAATTGGGTGTCAAACAACCGGCCAGTATGAACTGCTATATAATCCTCCTATCGCTCCTATAAAATAATGACTGCGATTATATATCGAAATAATTGAATTGACATGTTCCTCGTTTGCCGTTCGTTCATATTTGTATCATATTATTTTATATTTAAAAAATGTTTTAAAATTGTTATCACCTTGCCCCTTTCTATTGTGATAAGTATATTTATTACATATTATAAAGTGATTAATTTTCTTTTCTCAAGTGGAAAGTAAGGATGATAAAGTTTCGATAAATATCAAAACGCGACTGCGTTGCGCCAAAGCCCTGGTAAAATCGTTGCCGGGTTTCTAGCGATTATCCGAGTAGAATTTCTCAATATCGCCAGATTCCGGAGAACGGATCTCGCTGGAAACTCGCGACTGGCGACATGCATTTTGTATGCCGTTCCGGCTAGAAACCCGGTAAGGAGTTAAAATGTTAATTTACACTATTTATAATACCCTATTACCACCGAGACTGCAAGTTTTGATGCGTACATGTACAAATAGCTATCACGAATGATGTCTAAGTGTTCGGGGTCGTCGATGACGGGATCTAGGATGTGCGTAGAAACCTAACCTGCTTTATGCCGATATCTCCAAAAGAGAGGCTTTTCGTAGAAAACGGACGAAATTTTCGCCCCATACATGGGGTTCGAACATCGAATTTTCATTCAGGTAGTATAGTCAATTTTTTCAATTTTGAGGTTAGGAATCCAATTTTCGTTTTTACGAAACGATGCACCCTTTTCTTTCTCTTAAAAACTCCATAATGCTAGACTATGTTTACAAATGAATCTTCTCACGAAAATCTATGGAGCGCACTTCCTAGAGTCCGTCATCGGCGACCCTGAACACCTAGACATCATCTACAAGCGATTATCCGGCTTCGATACTAAAAACTATGTATCGCACTAGGTAGATGCATACTTGAACCATTTATCCATTTGTAAATCAATCGTCGGAAAATATAACCTCTAATTATAACGGGCCTGCAGTATACATATACATACAGTCTTGCCGGGTTTCCGCCGAGAATCAGCCGATATTCTTTCCTTGATTCTCTCGAATGGTTCTCGCTGGTTTCAAGTCTACCGGCTAGAAATTATCGGCAATTTTTTACCAGGGAGCGGTATTCCTATGAACATATATAAATTTCTATTCTCAAAGTGGATCTTGTTGAGTAATAAGTAGTCAGTCAAATCCTACCTTCAAACTAAAAAAAGACACAGTATTTTGTTATTCTCCGATTTAGTGTTCGTTTGTACGCGCGATCTCGGCAGCTTATATTTGAATTCCTACCTCAAAATGTAAAAATTTAGAACGCGCGTAACGCATCTATTAGTTGCTATATGCCTTAAATATACCAAAAAGAATGTAGTACCAAAAAGGAAGTCTACTCTTGAAACTTATGAATGAGTCGTTCATGTATGCACACGTATATAAAAACTCTTCTTAACCGTAAATTAAACTTAATTTTAATGCACATAACGTGCATCCAGACCGCTAGAGCGATATCAATTTATCAAAACAAAGCAGTTTTGGATAGCCCTTTCGTCACCGCCTAAACTTTCCGTGTCTGTGGCAGGTGAAAATAGGTGGCGCATTAGTTTTCAATTTTGCTCATAACAATATGTCCCTTGAATCTAGATATAGTGGTGTGCCACCAATGCTAAAACTGCCTTGTTTTGGTTAATATACTGCTTCGGCCGCTTATATGCTATAACTGTGCATGTCTAAAGTCACTAGTATAATTTAAGTCGAAATGGCAGACCTACCGTAATGGATTCTCTCAGTGTCGATTCAATCGACAGAGTCATTCGCAAGCCGAACAATGCGTCCACGTCGCGATCGAAAATCCGATTCACCTAACAAATCTCTTTGGCCGAAACAAAAACCAATCAGCTCGCAAAATGATAATGTCCGGGATCCGAGCCTCAGCTCTGCATACCCTATTTGCGCTGCGATACGTCATACCGAGCTGGCGCCGCGTCGATTTGCATGATCCGATCGACGAACCGCAATAAACGCGCGAGAAGCTTCGCTAATCCAGCGTATTTTTTCCTCGCGCTCTCGCGTTTCCGATAATTGGATTCGGCGCAGAAGTGGTCGCGCCTGCCTGCCTGCGAGGAAAATAGAAAATTACGAGCGAGAGAAACTATATATAGATACAAGCTCTGCTGCAGCGACGGAAGACGAAATCGAGAATGAACGCAGTGCGAATGGAAAAGAGGATGAAAAAGCAAATAACGACGTTGAAAAACAATTAAACAAAGAGGGACTTGTGCGCACCGCTGCGTGGTACGTGTTTTGTGTCTTTATTGTTTGTAACTTGGCAGAATTTCAATTGTGCGTTTTCTGCGAAAAAGACGTTACTTTTAATTGGGCTGCTTGCGAAAAAATTAAATTTGTTGGAGCAGCGAGGTTATAACGAGGTTAAATTTTACCTCGTTTCGTAAAAATTTCAATTATATGCATAAGCCAGCTTTTGGATGAGTTAGTTTGGAGATGCTCAGTACGCTTAATGCCGTTTCAGCGAAAACGTCCCCGAAAATCATTTGAATTCGTACCATTAGTCGGTGCTTGCGGCTTCGAAACGTTTGATCTTTTCCCGGCTTTCAACCGGAGAGAAAAGCCAAGAGACTTTGATGCACTTTTCAAAACATTATAAACATAGCTCGATGTGCTTAAACGACATTCAAAGATAGCGTTCGTCAAAGTCCCCTTTTAACGTCAAAGCTGAGCTTTAAAGCTCTTGTGTCTCCCATATACGCGATTCTATTTTTAGAAAAGCACGTTTCATTCCGAAATCCGAAGCTTTTGCGTTCTCGAATTCAATACGCAGTAAAATCTGGACCCGAAATTTCGAAAACTGAAAGAACACACGTCACGCGCGTAACGCATACGCGCGCCGGACCGAGCGAATAATAAATCACTTTTGTCGACTTGCTCGTTTTGCCGTGCAGAGAATGCCAGGCAGGCGCGCGTCCGACATTGTTTTGAAATCCCGTCGATCGAGCAGCTGTTCCGCGGTGTATAACCACTAATCGAAACACTCCATTTCGCCCCGTCGAATTCCCGCGAACTTTCTCTCTCTCTCCCTCCGCTCGCATCTTTCGCGGCCGAGCGCATGGAAATTGCACACCGGCCACCCGGTGGATTTGAATTCGGAAAATAGGCTGAGAACCGTGTGATGCGCTCTTGGTTTGTTCTCTCACTCTACTCCCTCCCGCGAGAGAGCAACGCATGCATATGCAAGCACACGCGTGAGCGTTACACACCACGCGGTTCTCTCATTTGCATTTTCCGCGTGATCTTGCGAAACTCGAATTCGCGTTTTATACGCTGATGTGTCCGTGGGTGGAAGCATGCTTAGTTTGTTTGCGTATACACGCTGCGGGGTGTGCAAAAAGGAGGAAGTATATATATGCTATGCCGAGGGGCTGCAGCACATTCATGACTATTTTTGCATACACCCCGATGTTCTAGCTGTGCTCTCTTTACGCGCGCAGCACGTGTTACAGCGAGTACAAATAAATCGATTAGGGATCTCGAGCGTACCGTATATAGAATTTGATAGGCGAGGCGACGCGTGGTTGGGAATAATCGAGAAAAAGGATGAAACGAACATTATTGATTCGGTTTTGGTTTGTTTTTGTTTTTGAAACTTTCGTGTAACGCGATGTGTAAGCCATCAACGTCGACGTTTTATGGCAGGTATCTTTCATCTGTGTGTGGGAATTTTTTACTTAATTTTTTACTTAATTTTTTACTTAATTATTATTCTAAGCTCTCGCCGCGGCTTTTTTGCTTGATGAACATTTTATTATTTCATGTATACAAGGGAAAAGCGGTATTTCTGCGAAAGAGGTCAGGTGTCGAAAGTATCAATTTTTAGGTTGCACCTGCGACGTAGCCACGCTTACGCGTAACGCAGGAAACGAGAACTGAATATAAAACTAGAAAGAAAAATCGGTCATACCTGGTGGCAATATTGACGAATAGTTGCCACTTTATGCTTCTACAAGTAACTTTCCATATTTTTAATAAAACGAATCTTTTTTGAATTTATTTAATCACAATATGATGAAATTTAATAATCGCTCTGGAAAGCAAGTGCATCGAATATCCCACTCCAAGCTAAAAAAATTCTCAAAATCCGTACGTCAGTAAACAAGACTGTATGATCCAGCAGAAATAACAATACTTCCGTGCAGGCGACACATTTGCGAATTGCAATCACTGACGCAGCCCTGTATTATCCAGCGCACGCACTCGTTCGAAAGTACACTGCTCGAGTGAAGTGCGTGAGAGTTGCCGTACGCAGTATTCACCATTCCCATGCAAATGAGAAAGAGGAAGGGCTCGAGAACCGTCTCTTCCGCCATTAGGTTTGAATTGCATTCGATATGAGAGCAGCGCGACGAGCGTCTGAAATGTTCTGCCCGGAGGCGAACATCGTGCGAGATTTGACCTTTTTATGCATACGTCTGTATAAGCCTTTGATAAAAGCTTCTGACTGCCGGATGCTTGGCGGTATTATAGTCTTTAGCGGGTAAATCAACAAAAGATTGCGACTATTTAACCAAGTTTTATTATTCCACACTAGACGTTAAAGACTGTATTTATGTATTCTTTTTTTACCAAGAACAAATCTTTCGAAGATCAGAGTTGTGGGATTTTACAATGTCTCTATTAAAAAGATAACCAAATAATAATTATGTAAAACTTACCCTTATTATAGAGATCAATATTTGATAAAGTTTTTCATACATACAAAAAAATCACTTCAAATTCAAGACATTCGAGGAAAGGACTTTCTCACGCGTGGCTTTCGATGAGCCGTCGACTAATAACAGGATCAGATTTATAACCAACAAACGTTTTTCTCTCGGTGCATATATATGAGCGCTCAAGATGTACAATTTTTTTCACGAAAGATGTGACCAGTGAACTTTCTCTCGCACCAATCAGCATCCTCATCAGTTTAAAATTTTCTCAACCAATCAGCACCCTCACTTTCCCTTCAGATTCGATCTAAACTCTCCCTTCTGATAATTCAAGAAACCAAGGATCGCAACAAACTACTGATCAACAGATTCATCTCGACCTCCACAGAGTACAGATCGGACTCTCCAATGCAAATACACTTACACGTTACACTCTGCACTATACCTATACGACAATTTCAAAGTTCACACATCTCAGTAAATAAATTTACATTCTGTGAAATTATATTTGTGAAATATTATTTGTTTCACCAAATTAATCCCGTTGTTCACGATTAGGTTGGCGAGCAACAAAAGGGCAAAAGGGAAGAAATCTACTCTGAAGATGCTCATATTTTTTTTTATTTTTTTTTTATTTTTTTACAGACTTATAAAGCAGTAGACCAAACGAGGCAGTTTTAGAATAGGTGACACACCAATATATCTACATTTGGGGGGCATATTATTATGAATACGGAAAACTGCTCACGCGCCACCTATTTTCAGCTGTGTCAGACGCACACGTCTGCAACGCGAGCTGCGAGACGAGTCAGCGATAGAGCTGGCCGAGCCGCACTCCGATACAGCATAACGTCCGAATGCATCGTAGGCATAGCTCAGTGGTAGAGCTCCTGATTGTTAATCCGCGGCCCCGGGTTCAATCCCAACTGCAGGCACCGACACCCCTGAATCTCAGGAGTTTGGCTTGGATTGAACCTGGGCCGCGGATTAACAATCAGCTACGCCTACGATGCATTCGGACGTTATGTATCGGAGTACGGCTTGGTCAGCTCTATCGCTGACTCGTCTCGCAGCTCGCGTTGCAGGCATGTGCGGTGTGTGACAGGTGAGAGCTGCTACAGACACGGTGAGTTAAGACGGTGACGCAAGAGCTTGCGAAAAGGCCAGTCCAAAACTGGATTGTTTTGGTAATTGATATCGCTCTAGAGGTTCACACTTATACGTACGTATGTATATTCAAAATAATTTCAATTCAGACCCCCGATGTGTATTGGTATAACTATGACAATATTCAGCCCATTAACATCATCGAAAATTTTCAGATTAGCTAACTTACTTTTACATACTTCAAAATCAAACGCATAAATGTAAACAAAATTGTAATTTAACATCTCACCAACATCCATAGGAAATATAATAATTTTTATTTTAAAAGCTGAAAAGCTTGGTTTATTGCTTCGTCATGTCGCGCGAAACCGGAGTATTTTAATAAATAGCACGTCGCTAGCTACGCAAGTGAATATTTTACGTCAGTCAATTATTTAATTTTTCGATATACCAAGCGAGCAAAGGCCAGCAGCATTGCCACTGCGTTAGAGGTGGAACGGTGCGTTGTCGGTGCACGTCGGTGCAGTGCTTCAACTGTGTCAAGAGTTGTCGAATGAGACAGAGCATGCGCTCTTTGAAACTGAAGAGGATAGAGTTTTATAATGCACAGGCTCGCATGTTTTTAATATTGGTTTGTTCTGTCGAACAAAAAGTGTCCGTGTGCGTTCTGGTAAAATTAATTTCATTATTCTACGAAAAACGAATTGATTTAATGGGTGAAAAAATAATTTCCTCCGAAGCTGGTTTTAAATCAATTATCGAAGCTACAGTAACGAATAATACCGAAAATAACAAAGGATGAATGATATTATCCGCATAAATATAAAACTTATTAAATCGGATTGAGATTGTATATTTGTAATTTACCTTCAATTAGCTGATCCAACATGGCATAAATATGGGACGTTGCTTCGTCGGTCATCACCCATCCACCCGTTGTCATTTCCAATCGACCTTCTTTCACTAATCTTTTGACTATCATCTTTTTCGTTGGATGAGCGCTGAAATACAATATATTGTATAAGCTTCTTCACATAGACATAACATTTAAGGTTTCCAAGCAGTAGCACCATAGAGGACATTTGCACAAAACAAACATGGAGTAAGTAGCATAAGCCGCTCGAGCATGCATAACAAGGCAGTTTTGACATAAGTTTCACACCTATATATACATTTTGAACACAGATTGTGATAAGGGAAATAGTATATTACGTACCTAGGCCGGGAAAATAAAGAATGTCTTAGATCGCATGTGTATTGCCACCTGAGGTGAAGCCGAGGGTGGCAAACATGCGAACTGAGCATTCTTTGTTCCCGGTCGTGGTGCGTACGCGATTTTACATGCCTCAGCGGTCGGAAAGTGACATTTTCCCGGCCGCTGGCATGTAAAAGAAATATTTTTGCGCCACCTATCGCTGCTAGCCAGAATCTATGATGTATAGCCGAAAAGTTCGAGCGGTAAGAGAAAGAGCCCAACAAATGGATTTGCCCGGTGGAAGAAAAGTAAAGAATATTTTTTTTAGAGGTCTGGAATCAGTTAACTATTGCCAAAATCGGCAAACTGAGATATGGTATATTGATCTGATGGATCAAAAATCCCACCAATAATCGAAGAGTTGTCGTACCCTTCCCTTGGCTAATCATTGGTCATTCATACATCGACCAGTGATCAATATACGAATCTAGCGGACTTTCCTATAGTTACGTTATACCATTACCGATTATCCATACATAATTCCATAATTTTAATGATATTTGTGAATATTAATAGAAGTATTAGTACAAAGCTTATACTGCAACTCGCAAAAATCTGATAAGCTCCAAGTTAATTATCACAGTTATTTGAAAAGTTCATAAACTTTCTAATATAATGACTTTTGTTAAATAATGTATTAATACTGCTGATAGCTTTTAACAATTTGATTTAAAAATTCGCAGAACGCACATAAAAAGGGTGCAATAGATATTTATAAAAAAGAAAAATTGATAACGTGTAAGGGAGCTCTGCTCTCAATTTGTAAGGTTCTAAAATGAAGCATGATACATAATAGAGGTGAGTTGGAATCCGACGAGGGATGACAGTGAAGGGGCCTTGATTAGAATAACGGCGTGGGAGTGCGCATATTTGTTTGAATACCGGTTTGATTTTCAATGACCCTTGATTTTAATGAAATCGATTCATTGGTATGAATAATTTTCATACTCCATAATAATAATATCAATTTTAATTAGCTATCACTCTGAATATATATGTGAACATTTAAGGCAAATCATTAATTTCTATCTATTGAAATATGCAAACTTTCATACTGCAATTCTGTAATATAAATTGCTTTACTCTAACTTTGTATTTCGTTAAAACCAAAATATGTAATATTAAGCAAAAAGACTAAACAATTTGAAGCAGCTGTATTTTTACTCAATTTCGCTTTCCAACGCTATCAAGTGACATAAAAAAAGTAATAAAATTAAAACGCTTACCTTTCCCACCATAGCGACAAAAAGGAAACTTCACTCCAAATAAAAGTCATGTTCTGCCACTGCTGCAATTTTGTAACCATGTTGTTTAAAATGCTTCGAGTAGCGCTGTGGAAGTATTGTTCGAACGTTTTCAACCATCCTGGATCTGTATGGCTGTGCGGCACCAATATGACCTGCAATCGAATAAAACGAAATGCGTGTTATGTTTGGATAGAAGAACATATTTTTCAATACATCATATATTGTATAGATTTATAAATATCCATATAGGTCAAATATTTACACACATGCATTTGTTGTAATAATTCACGTGAATATGTATATAATCAGATGTTTTCAGGCAGGGCTGTATATTATTAAACCTCCAGAGAATTTAGCCGGAAAAACGTTGGATATATCATAAATTAGTTAATCTCGATATATGCAAATGTGACATTCGTATTAAGCTTCATTAAATCGCGGCCAGAGCCGATATTATCTTGTAAATAGCAGGGATGCTCAACCGTATCTGTAGCGACCTAACGGCAAAACCGAATTCCCGAAACCACGCTTGCACTGATAGACGTGCGAGAAATCGAGTCATTTACAATTTTGACGTGTCTACCATAAATTTACAGTATGCAAGGACGAGATTAAAATTTGACTGGAAAGAAAGCACAAGCCTGCTGTAAGTTGAGAGCCGTTGTTCGAAGGATTCCAGCAAATCGATATCCGGTCGCTCTTAATCATCCTCGAAGACGGGAACTGCAGCGTACTAAGCCTCTCTTGCTTCCCCCCTCGTATCTCTCCTCTTGCTCTATCCCTGCTCTCACATTAATTTGCTTTGAAGCACGCGTACACAGCAAACTACTGTCATAAATCGCATGATCCTTCTGATATTCTCTGCTTGATGCTGAATATATCATCAATAATTTCAGCGAAGCTTAAACTTCTGGCGCGGATTAATTTTTTTAAAGAAACAAAGGCCTGCCGATGTTTTGATAAACTGGAAAAGCGAGCGATGTGAACGCGGTTAAAGTATAACCAAATTAAGAGGGTTAGCGCGTGAGAGCGAGTGATACGGTAAAGCGAGTGCAGTAAAAAGTTTAGCAAACTGCAAACGCAGACGTCAGTTAAGCTCATTCCCAAAAAGTTTAACAAATATGGTCGTAAAAGTTTAGGATTTCGACGCGCAACTTTCACGACTGAATTCTAACTACTTTGGAATGGGTTCAAAGTGATGCTATCATTTTTAATTTACCCAACTTCTTAGAGAGGTCCATATAACTAACTGGATTTTAAGTAGCAATGATTTTTGAACGATTTTACTTTGTTTTGAACTTTTCTCCTTTTCTGTCCTTGCGTTATTTTTCTTTTGAAAAACTACTTATTTGTTTGGTTCATAATAGGGTACTGTTCCAGAATGTATCCCTGTTATCGTGGTTCCCTTTATCCCCATCAAAATTGCAATAGTTTGCTGGTTTCTGCGGATATCCTCAGAGCAGCTTGAAACGGCTTTGAGCGTGTAATCCCAAGTGGGATGCCTAATGAGTGATTGTCAGCTCGACCATCAAAGGATGTTTGCAGACGATGATCTAATACAGAGTTATACGAATAAATTAACCTAAATATTTTCCATGACAATGTTTCGACTATTTCTTCTAAGGAAAAACTATCATCATATTATAATTTATCAATTTGGCAAAAAATTCAACTCAATCCATGTTTCTTAAGGTTAAAAATGAGTTCCATAAAACTTTTTTATCAGTCTCAAATCGTTATAAACTGTTATTATAACAAAAAATATATTAAAAGTATTGTACATTAAATTCTACGATTATGAAGCAATAAAGGGCAGGAAGCTTTTATATCGCAGTGAAACTGCAGGTTTTTAGTACGACGCGTTTTATTACCTCATCATGTGATCCAATAAACCATTCGCGTTTGTTAGGATCTTTTGTCGCCATACAATAACACTGGGTTACAAGACAATGAGGTAGTCTATGCATTCATTTTATAAAGACTACTATCGACAAGAATGTCAATCGTATTTTTTTTTGTTATTTCATAACTGAAGATAAAAATGAGAGGCGAATCTAAACTTTTTCATTCCATCATAGAGTTCAAATCTAGCAATATAGCGAATCGCTACTGTAAAGCCAATAATTCACGTTTCAAAAGACTTTCCAAAAATAGGATATTCCCATTTTTTTTCAAACATAGCTTGCTTTCGTATTTTCGAAAAAAAGTCAGCGCACTATACAGCACAGCTCTCCAAAACCTCACTCGACGCTTTTGAGCACCGCTACGTCAAGAGGCACTGGCCTGGCGCTGAAATCGCGCAGAAGCCGACAGCGGCTCTTTCGATAACCATTCGCTCATAATCAGGCCGGGCGAAAACTCGGCACCCGCTGCTGCGGTAGGCTATATAAGCCCTGCATAGGCTTATACGCTGCTTCCGAAATCTCTTTCTCCTCATATATGCGACGTTGTACGTCGCAGCCGCGCAAATCGCATTTTGTTGTTTGCGCGGCAAAACCTCCCGATGCAAGAAAAGAGCCGATCGGTTCCAGCGAGGCCCGTGTTTTCTCGGATGCGAGCAACGTACCGGGAATTCATGGAATTCGCTGGCCGTCGTGCTCAAGGAAGAGCCCGCCGGTTCGAGCGGGCGCGAAACGAGCTGCCAATCAGCACGTCTCGCGCCGCACTTGGCCAATCGGGTTTCGTTATCGGTCGGGCCTTAACGGCCGACGGCGAGACGCCGAGCGCGCGCGCCGCGGCGCGACTCGGCAGTTCGTTGTGGATTCTCGGTGACG
>CM053170.1:14264179-14298740 GCA_012977825.3 Pteromalus puparum | reverse complement strand
ATTGCGACGTTGTACGTCGCAGCCGCGCAAATCGCATTTTGTTGTTTGCGCGGCAAAACCTCCCGATGCAAGAAAAGAGCCGATCGGTTCCAGCGAGGCCCGTGTTTTCTCGGATGCGAGCAACGTACCGGGAATTCATGGAATTCGCTGGCCGTCGTGCTCAAGGAAGAGCCCGCCGGTTCGAGCGGGCGCGAAACGAGCTGCCAATCAGCACGTCTCGCGCCGCACTTGGCCAATCGGGTTTCGTTATCGGTCGGGCCTTAACGGCCGACGGCGAGACGCCGAGTGCGCGCGCCGCGGCGCGACTCGGCAGTTCGTTGTGGATGCTCGGTGACGTAACACGTCAACGAGAATCAAAAGCGCGCGCGAGTGACAGTGCGAGAGAGAGAGAGAGAGAGAGAGATAGTGAGAGGATTCTGGCGACCTGGACAGCCAGTTCAGGACGGAGCCATCGTCCACCAGCCGTCCAGTCACCGACCTCACCGCATCCAGGGGTTTCCTGCAGCACATCCGCCGTCTCCTGCGCCACGCCAGTACGAGAGGACGGGGGCCAGCACGAGAGGACGGAGGCCCGCACGAGAGGAGGTCCACCAGCCCCAACACCTGGACGAGAGGACGTGGACGAGAGAGAGAGAGAGAGAGAGAGCGAGAGGAAAGCCAGCGCCTTCGTGGCCAGCGAGGCTTCCTTCGAGGGAACGGGGAGTCCGGGGCTCGTCCCCCCCTGTGCCAGGTAAGAGACCGTGATCCATCCGGGAACGTCTCGACGCGAGCCATCGGGCCGTCGAGAAGCGAGAGAGAGAGAGAGAGAATCAGAGTGAGAGAACCGCGATTGAGAGAGAGAGAGAGAGAGAGTCATCTAGACGAGAGTGTCGGTGTGCAGTGCGGGCGCACACCTCGCCGATCTACACGCGAGGCACTTGTCCAGCGTGCGCGCGAACGAGAGAGAGAGAGAGAGAGAGAGAGAGAGCGCGTGTGTGTGTGCGAGAGAGAGAGAGAGATAGCTAAACCGAGCGAGCCGGTAGACGCGGGCTCTCGGAAATCCGCGCTGCTCGAACAGCAGCAGGTCGGGCTTGCCGTCAACACGAGGCAGAGCCTGCGCGCGCGCGTCGAAGAACGAACAAGAGAAGCGAGAGAGAGAGAGAGAGAGAGAGAGAGAGAGAGAGCATATATATACGGACTGCGGTTCAGGCCTCGTCGTGCCGGGACCGCTAGCGCGAGCCGTCGGTGAGCGCGTAGCGGTGTGTGTGTGAGCGCGAGAGTAGGGAGCGTCGGCCGCGCAAGCTAGCTCTCGTACGCGAGAGGTTGTGCCGCTAGCGGGTACTATCGCGCGCACGAGAGAGAGGGAGAGAGCGTATCGGCCGCGCAGCTACCAGCGGGAGCTGCGCTGAGCCGGCGCGTGTACGTGCAAGAGAGAGAGAGAGAGAGAGATAGCTCCGTTTAGAGGCGAGAGCCTCGGGACGGCAGCTGTTAGCGTAGCGTGACGTCACCGGCTACGGCTTGGGGACTAACGCGTATTGATAAAGGAGAGTCAGCTGTGTTCAGAGGTGAGAACCTCAGGACGACAGCGTGGCAGAGCGTGCGTGTACGAGAGTGTGAGCGGAGGAGCGACGACGAGCCCTGCGTGGCTATTGTGCGTGGGCGGCTGCGGCCACCACGTTGTAGGGAAGGGTTGGGTGAAATACATGAGCCCGAAAAGTGAATATAGTGTTGTTTGTGTTTAACTTCTTTTCTGTTTCCCACCTCTCCCTAGCGTACTCCCATACGTCGGCGATCGCGTGTACAATCCCGCGAAATAAATAAATCCTAGTGCATACGGAGGCGCTAGGTGTTGCGCACCTGTGTTGGGAGGCACAGCGTCGCAATTGGCATCCCTTGTGGGGACTCGCGATCACCGAAGGGAGAGGAGAGGCGAAAAACTAGTAGAGTCGCGGTTGTTGAGTGAGAGAGAGAGAGTGAGTGAGATCGCGATGCAGCGTACGGGCGTGACCGAGATGCATACAACCGTGATGCAGCGGTTAACCCAGAAATCGCGAGAAATACGCGCACTAAAAATAAGCGTAGGTCGGCTCTCGGAGTCGGAACTCGACGAGGAGCTCCAACTAAAAGGATTTAGTTTACGGGGCTCTCTCGAGGTTCGCCGAGATCGGCTCTTGCGTGCGTGCATAGCTGAAGCTATGCCAAAATTACAGGGGCTCCCCTGGTACGATTGGGATGTCGTCGGGGCGATGGTGATGATCCCAGACGACGAGATTGAGCGACGGATTTTAGGAGAACATCCTGCTAAAAGGGTGAAGAAGACAGTGAGGTTGGCCAGACCACGTCTCGACAACAGCGAGAGCGGAGGCAGCCAACACTCAGCTGGTCCGGGGGAGGTGACACGTGGCATAATAGCCACGACGACGACGTCATCGAGGGTAATAACCTCTCAGGCCGGAGGAGCCGTGGTGACGGCTACGGCGGCGCTGCCCGGGCGACCAATTGCTTCAATAGCAATTGGCAATAGCCCGCAGTCGCCAACTCCAGCCCCACGTGGTTATCGGTTTGAGAACCTTGTGCCAAGAGGAGGTCCTGCTGCGTGGGAATACTTCTCCGCTCGGCTAGTGCGAGGAATAGGTCAAACGCCTCTCGCTAGACCGAGAGTGGGAGAAGAGAGACCAAAGGATCTACCGCGGATCGACGCGGTCGAAGATCAACGACCGACGCGACGAATCGAGGAGTGGTTTACCCCATCCACGACTCTCGCTAGCGGAAATAATTTTTCAGCTGACGTGAACGGACAACAGCTGAGAGATGCCGCGGGTTCGTCAACGAGTACAGATGAGGGTGGGGAGTACAGCGAGTCCGAGCGGGAGAGTCGAGCGAGCGGGATGAGCGAGCTGTTTACAGCGCGGGCTGCTCGGATAGGGGAATTTCGCGCAAGCGGAATGACCTACGAGCAGGCACGTGAGAAAGCTCTGGACGAAGAATTGGAACGAGAGGAAAATCGCGCGTTTAACCAAATGTTGGAGGAAATGAGAGTGGAGCAGGAGGAAGAGAAGGTACAACGGCAGCACCAGCGAAACTTACAGCTGGTGCGCCAAGCTGCAGAGGACAAGGCACGCCAGTTGGCTCAGGCGCAAGCCGAACTCCGCCAAGAGGAAGAGCTGAGACAAGAAAGTCTCCGGCGAACCTCAGCGTCAGCAGCGGGCCGAGTAAAACTACCTCCATCGCGAACGAGGGTTGCCAGGGATCCTGAGAGCCGGTTAGAAAAAGAAACTAGGCACAGGATTCCCACGACAAGGCACCCGACAGAGAGTACAGGGAGTCAGACGGATGTCTCTTACGCGAGCGACAAACGCGTGAAGAAGACCCGACGAGGAGGAAGGAGGACGAGAAGCTTGCGAAGCCAGAGCCCGCAGGAAAGCCTAAGCTTATTGAGCAGCGGCAGCGAAAACGAGCTCAGCTCGCATCATGCGTCGTCGGGGAGAGTCTCGGTGCAGCGTCATCGGCACGAAAAGCCGGACAACGCACGGGATATCACAAAGAAGCTCAAGGACTGGGGTTTCCAGTTTTCCGGTGAAGGCCGAAACGAGGACCCAGAGGAGTTTTTGGAGCGGTTGAGTGAGTGCCGTAAAGGTACTTACTCAGCTGATACCGACTGGCTGAATGTCCTGCCTTGTATTTTCCAAGGCGAGGCTGGCCGTTGGTTTAGAGCGAAAAGGGATAAAATTCATTCGTGGAGTGAATTTTGCCGGGCATTCCGACACCGCTACGTGACGGAATACAACCGGGAGGACTTGATGGAGGACTTGCGGCGGAGGACACAGCACCGGGGAGAGAAGATCACGACGTTTCTCGCAAAATTCGAGTACATCGTGTCTCGTTTTCACCGGCCTCCGTCAAAACGGGAGTTGTTGCAGATAGCGTATCGCAACATTCTCCCCGAGTACCGAAAAGCTATCGGAGATAAGCTCATCGATAGCCTTGAGGATCTCGAGAGATACGGGCGGCGTTGGGAGAAGCAACGTGACCTCGACAGCCGATACGCACCGCCACCGCCAGCTGAGAAGATGCACGTTCCTGGCGCGGCATATAGTGGTGGTGCACTTAAGCCGAAGGTCGCTGCAGTGGAGACAGTGGAGGACGAGAAGGAAGAGGATGTGGCTCCGAAGAAGAGCAAGAAGTCGAAAGCTAAAGCCAAGAAGGCTGCGACTTCGGCCTCTGCTTCGGAGTCGGAGAAGGTCGCTAGCGCCAGTGCAAGCACGGGCGCCGGGAATAAGCCAAAGGCGAACGAGAAAAGTGCGTCCCAAGGCCAGAACCCGACGAACAAGCCGAGAGGCGCAGGTACACAGCCACGCTCTGGAGGAAATCCAGCTGCGGGGGCGGCCTCGCCTATGAGAGCGACGAATGTGAGAGAGGGAGAGTTTCTCGGGGCGTGTTTCACGTGTCGTCAGCTGGGACATCGCTCTGCACAATGCCCGGAGGTAGTCTGCTACCGGTGCAGAGGGAAGGGACACACCTCAAGACATTGCACGGTGAATTGCGCGCCGAATGCCAACGGCTTGGAGCAACCGGCTGCTGCTCCGCAACAGGAGCCGAACAGAGTCGTGCGATGTCAAGGATGTGGACGAGAGGGATGTACGGTGATGACGTGCCCCGACTGCAGCATACTGCTGGCAGCTCTGGGAAACGTGAAGTTGGGGGCACAGCGATAAGCCAGCCTGCGCCCCCGCATAGCCAGCATCCAGTAAAGAGGAAGTTGGTGGTGACTTTCGCGGAGCCTCTCGAAAACCGAGATGAAACCGTAACGAGCGACGAAGAGGAAGCTCGCAGGTTCACCGAACTGAGAGAGGTCGAGGAGAAAGTCATCAGATTATTGAGTGAGGACGGGAGAGAGGAGCGAAGGAAGTGGGACCTGACTGCATCTCGATCAGCTGATCGTGACTGCAGATGGTCGGTGCCGTCATGGATGCACGAGCAGAGCGAGGGGAAGAAGACGAAAGGGAGCGAGAGCTCTCCAAGTCAACCAACCCCGTTCTGTGCACCAGACACGAGTGAAAATGACAGTGGAGATGGAGAGGAAGTCGTGGCAGCCACGAACGCTGAAAACAGAAATTTTCTGTTAGTAAGCTTAGGCGGGCATGTGTATCAAGCACTGCTCGATCCTGGGGCAACGCTGTCGTTAATCGGTCCAGAAATTGCTGAGAGATTTCGGGACAGATTAACGAAAAGCACTACGAAACTACGCACAGCCACCGGACACATACACTCAGTCCTGGGAGAGCTGTCGATAGTGCTGGATATAGCAGGCAAGGAGCAGGCCATTACTTTCAAGGCCGCACCGTCGCTCGAACAACCAATAATACTTGGTATGGATTTCTGCAAAAAGTTCGATTGCGACGTGCGGCTGGGAAGAGGCTTGTGGCGCGCTGGCGAGGGCGAGTGGCAACCCTTTGCTGATATGAGCAGCCGAGAGGAAGCCAACGTCTACGCCGAGTGCGCCGGGCTGTCGACTATTTCTGAGGAGGAGCGGGAAGAGGTGAGAGCACTGGTAGAGGGCCTTTTGAAGGACCAAGGCTCGTCGATAGGGTTAACACACCTCACGGAGCACCATATCGAGCTGGTAGATTTCACGCCGATTCGACATAAGCCTCGGCGCGAATCTCCAGCAAAACAGCGAGCTGCGGTCGAGGAGGTAGAGAGATTGTTCAATGAGGGAATAATCGAGAGGTCGGCGAGTGATTACACAAGTGCACCTGTCATGATTCGTAAATCAGACGGAACATGGAGGTTTTGTGTAGATTACCGGGATGTGAATCGAGTTACCAAGAAGGATGAGCATCCGATTCCGAATATGGACTCGATCACAGATAGGCTGCGCAGTGCTCGTTATCTGTCAAAGATCGACCTGAAGCAGTCCTATTATCAAATCCCGTTGTCGCCAGAGAGTAAAAAATACACGGCTTTCTCTGTACCGGGCTCAGGCCTGTGGCAGTTTAAAAGAATGCCGTTCGGTTTATGCAACGCGCCCAGGACCCAGCAGCGATTAATCGACGCTTTGTTTGGGCCGGCGTGCGAGCCTAACGTGTTCGCCTACCTCGACGACCTCGTAATCGCCACGGAGACTTTCGAAGAGCATTTAAAATGGCTCGAGTTTGTCCTGAAGCGACTTACAGGCGCGGGGCTGAAGGTGAACGAGGAGAAATGCGAGTTCTGTTGCTCTCAGATCAGGTGGCTGGGATTTTTGCTGGACAATGAAGGACTTCGTCCGGACCCTGAGAGGGTAGAGCCAGTAAAAAACTTTCCTGCACCGAAGAACGTGAGACAGTTGAGACGTTTTCTGGGCATGTTGGGTTGGTATTCGCGCTTTATAGAGCGCGAGTCCGAACTTAAAGTCCCGCTCGTCCGACTGCTCCGTAAAGATCAGAAATGGGAATGGGGAGAAGAGCAGCAAGAGGCTTTTGAAGCCCTTCGACACGCGCTCACTGTAGCTCCTGTACTTGCTCGGCCTGATTTTACAAAGCCGTTCAAAGTGCAGTGCGATGCCAGTGGCGCGGCTATCGGGGCCGTCCTGACTCAAGATCATGACGATGGTGAGCACCCGATAGTGTATATCAGTCGAGTGCTGACTCCGGCGGAGAAAAATTACACGACGACGGAGAAAGAGTGTTTAGCGGTGGTGTGGGCGATCAGGAAGCTGAGGCCGTACATAGAGGGGTACGACTTCAGCGTGATAACTGACCACAAAAGTCTGCAGTGGCTGAGGAACTTAAAAGATCCTAGCGGTCGCCTAGCGAGATGGGCGATCGAACTGCAGCAGTGGCAGTTCGAAGTGATTTATCGAAAGGGCGAGTTAAATCACTTTCCTGATGCACTATCCAGAAGTGACGACAATGGCGAAGATGCCGTTGCCGCCTTCGAGGAAGTGCAAGACCCGGAATATTTAAAACTGCGTGAGCAAGTTGAGAAATTTCCGGAGAAGTACGTGGGATGGCGTATCGAGAACGGTGTGCTCTATCGTTGGCGCAATGATGCATTGCTGGACCCGATAACACATCGTGAGGAAGCGTGGAGATTAGTAGTGCCAGAGGAGCATAAAGAAAGAGTGATGAGAGATGCACACTGTCCGCCTTCCTCGGGCCACTTGGGAATAGAGAAAACCTATGACCGAGTGGCTCGAGAATATTATTGGCGAGGAGCTTATCACGACGTGTACAAGTTCGTACAGTCGTGTGAAGAATGCCAAAAATATAAAACGGCGCAGAGCGGAGCGAAAGGGCTCATGGGACGGCGAGTTGTCGAGAGGCCTTGGGCCATCGTCGCAGCCGATCTCATGGAGTTTCCGCCGAGCAAAAATCGATTCAAATACCTAGTCGTGTTTCAAGATTTGTTTACACGCTGGATTGAATTGAAGCCGTTGAGAAAGGCGGACGCGAAATCAGTGGCCAGAGCTTTTGAGGAGTTGATTTTATTCAGGTGGGAAACTCCTGAATATTTTCTGACGGATAATGGCAAGGAGTTCGATAACCAACACTTGAAAAAGGTGTTGGAAATCTATGGGGTAAAACACACTACAACTCCGCCTTATCATCCTCAAGCAAATCCCGTCGAGCGTACGAATCGCACGCTTAAAACGATGATCGCAATGTATGTGAAAAACGATCATCGTGACTGGGATTTGCATCTACATGAGTTTCGTCATGCCATTAATACGGCGACGCAAGCTTCTACCCGAGTCTCTCCTGCGTTTCTCAATTACGGACGACATCCTCGTCCGGTGTTGAGTTTACGACGGGAAGTCGAGGAGAAGAAACCCATGGAAAGACGAGAGCCAGATGAGTGGATGGATAGAGTGAAGAGATTGGAGGCGTTACGAGATTTAATTGGGAAATACACGAGCGCTGCGACCGAGAAGCAAGAACGCGTTTATAATAAGGGAAGGAAAAACGCGCGGTTTCAGGTGGGAGATGAGGTCATGCGAAAGACCCATGTACTATCCGACGCGGCTAAGAGTATCTCTAAGAAATTAGCCCCGCACTGGGAAGGCCCGTACGAGATTGTCGAGGTTAAATCCCCGATAGTCTATGTTCTGGGCTACGGTGACGGGAAATCGCGACGGTTGACAAAGGCTTACGTCGATGAACTTAAGCGCTGGGTCCCGCCGCGAAAAGCTAAACAAAAATAGTAATTCTTTTGTGTTTTTAGGATGAAACGACGGCCAGAGGAGGAGAGAGAGGCGACGCCAACCGGCTCGTCACCGTCCAACAGCCCCGCAGCACGTCTGACGTTCGCCGAGGTGGCGAGAACGCCGACGCGACCGCCAACATCAGCCGCTCCGCCGAGACCGATGCAGGGTTCTGGGGTGGGGATGACCAGCCTGAGGATCGGCTCCACCACACCGAGGCTACGCCAATCCACAGCTGGTCCTACGGCGACGCCAGCACGCAGCCAGCAGGAGGAGAGGACGGAGGCGATGGAGAGCCTGCGCCGGGGGATGACACAAGGAGCCATCTCTCGGCGACTGGGCCCGCTTCGAGAGGAGATTGAGAGAGAGAGAGAGAGGGAGAACGAGACTCGATCGGAGAGGCCGGAGCCATCCATCGAGTCTCGAGAGAGAGAAAGCTCGGAGGCAGAGGAAAGCAGACGGGCGCAGAGAGAGCTGGAAACGTATGTTGCTAGCTCTCCTGTTGTTCCCGCTGCCGCCCCTACTTCGAGTGGCCAGCCCGGAAGGGAGGTTGGCGATTGCTCGCCGACGAAGAGGAGGAAGAAGAACAAGAAGAAGAAGAGTAAGAATCCCCCTCAACTGACGGTGGACGATTACGTCTCCGCTCAGAGGGCCGATTCGAGCGACGACGAGGAAGGCATGAGGCCACCGACAAGGGGTTTCTTCGGCGGCGTCTATTCCGGAACAGCAATGCTGGACTGGGATAACTGGACTCCGACTCGTCACCAGGAGGACGGAGGCCAGACTCCCGAGCCCAACGAGGATGAGAGGAGGAGGAGAGAGGAGCAGCGACGAGAGCAAGAGAGGAGAGAGCGAGAAGAAGCGGAGAGAGAAAGAGAGAGAGAGGCCAAAGAAAGAGAACAGGAGAAGAAGAAGAAGAAGCAGCAAGAGCGAGAGAAGGAGCAGAGGCAACGCGAGGCTCGCGACGAGGGACAGCGGCGCAAAGCTGAGCAAGCAGCTGCAGCGGCAGAGGAGAGAAGGAGAAAGAACGAGCAGGAGAAGAAGGAGAGAGAGGAAGCTGAGCGTAGTCACCGAGAGGAGCAGCACACACGAGCCGAAGCTGTTTCCACGACGAGCACGCAGGAACCGATGGAGACGGACCAGCCGACATCTGCTGCACCCTCTGGAAGCGACGCAAATCGGGCGGAGGCTGCCACATCGAGAAACGCACGACGTAACGCAGCTAGAGCCGCCCGGAGAAGAGAAGCTAGGCGCATACAGCGAGAGGCGGAAGAGGAGGCCGACGCCCGCTTACCAGCCCGGGACCAACCAGTCTCAGCGGCGAGGACAGCGGCCAACGGCTTCGAAGAGGAGGCCAACGCTCGCTTACCAGCCCGGGACCCGCCAGTCTCAGCGGCGAGGACAGCGACCAACGGCTCCGAGGAGAGAAGTAGAGATAGAGAGAGGAGAGACGCGAGGAACGTCATAGAGGCCCGGTCGGCGGATCGAACAAGGAGTCGCTCCAACAGCCACAGGACCTTGCCTGTAAAGGAAAGGGGAGCGTGGTTCGGAGGACTCCAACCGATCCCGACGAACCCGACGATCGACCCGCCTCCCTATCACTGCTTCAACTGCTGGCAGCCAGGCCACGTGGTAACGCAGTGTAGGAAGGGGATTACCCGTGACTTCTGCGGTAATTGCGGAAGGCACGGAGTCCTGTTGGCCGACTGTCCGCGGTGCGCAGAGGCTTTTCGGAGTCACCAGCAGCGAGGACGAGGAGGCTACGCGACACTCGAGACGGCCAGCGGAGTCAGCCTCGTCGAGGAGACCTGGGACGAACCCGAAGACAGACAACGAGAGGAGCAAGCGAGACAGGACCATCGCCAGCGAGAAGAGCGAGAGGCCAGCGAGCGTCGAGAGAGAGAAGAGAGAGAAAGAGAAGCCGTGGCACGTCGCCAGCGAGAGGAGAGAGAGGAACGAGAGGCGTATGAGCGCCGCATACGAGAGGAAAGAGAGCAGCAGGAAGCTGAGTATCGGCGTGAGGTCGAAGAGCGAGTGGCACGGGAGCTATACCAACAGCTCTACCAACAGCAGGAGAGGGAGCGTCTCCGTCGTCTCCAGATCGAGGAGGAGGCCCGGAATCGCCATCTCCAGGGAGTAAGGGAGGCTCCTATCCATAGCCAGCAAGAGGAGAGAGAGGCTCTCCTGCAAATTCTGCGAGGCTTGGAAGGGGTCTCGCCTGAGACGAGAGAGCTCGTCCTCCGGCGCATCTACGGGGGACGTCGCGAGGAGAGAGAGTAAGAGAGAGAAAGACGACGAGAGGGAGCGGGAAACCAGCGGCCGCGAGGCCAGCGAGGCTACCCTGCGTGGAAAATAAGAAGAGAGCCACGGGAGAGACAAGAGGGAAGAGAAGTCGGGGTTGCGATTGTGCTCCAAACGCAACCCCGGGGCGAGTGGGAGGATGTAGGGTGGCGCCCCCGCCCAACTTAAAACCCACTCAAATGGGAAGGAGTTGGACGGTCCTCTTCCTGGACCTGCGATGTGGTCGGTCTCTCCTCAAGAGGGAGTAGCATCGTTAAGGGAGGGGGATTGCGACGTTGTACGTCGCAGCCGCGCAAATCGCATTTTGTTGTTTGCGCGGCAAAACCTCCCGATGCAAGAAAAGAGCCGATCGGTTCCAGCGAGGCCCGTGTTTTCTCGGATGCGAGCAACGTACCGGGAATTCATGGAATTCGCTGGCCGTCGTGCTCAAGGAAGAGCCCGCCGGTTCGAGCGGGCGCGAAACGAGCTGCCAATCAGCACGTCTCGCGCCGCACTTGGCCAATCGGGTTTCGTTATCGGTCGGGCCTTAACGGCCGACGGCGAGACGCCGAGCGCGCGCGCCGCGGCGCGACTCGGCAGTTCGTTGTGGATTCTCGGTGACGCGACACGTCAACGAGAATCAAAAGCGCGCGCGAGTGATAGTGCGAGAGAGAGAGAGAGAGAGATAGTGAGAGGATTCTGGCGACCTGGACAGCCAGTTCAGGACGGAGCCATCGTCCACCAGCCGTCCAGTCACCGACCTCACCGCATCCAGGGGTTTCCTGCAGCACATCCGCCGTCTCCTGCGCCACGCCAGTACGAGAGGACGGGGGCCAGCACGAGAGGACGGAGGCCCGCACGAGAGGAGGTCCACCAGCCCCAACACCTGGACGAGAGGACGTGGACGAGAGAGAGAGAGAGAGAGCGAGAGGAAAGCCAGCGCCTTCGTGGCCAGCGAGGCTTCCTTCGAGGGAACGGGGAGTCCGGGGCTCGTCCCCCCCTGTGCCAGGTAAGAGACCGTGATCCATCCGGGAACGTCTCGACGCGAGCCATCGGGCCGTCGAGAAGCGAGAGAGAGAGAGAGAGAATCAGAGTGAGAGAACCGCGATTGAGAGAGAGAGAGAGAGAGAGTCATCTAGACGAGAGTGTCGGTGTGCAGTGCGGGCGCACACCTCGCCGATCTACACGCGAGGCACTTGTCCAGCGTGCGCGCGCGCGAGAGAGAGAGAGAGAGAGAGAGAGAGAGCGAGTGCGTGTGTGCGAGAGAGAGAGAGATAGCTAAACCGAGCGAGCCGGTAGACGCGGGCTCTCGGAAATCCGCGCTGCTCGAACAGCAGCAGGTCGGGCTTGCCGTCAACACGAGGCAGAGCCTGCGCGCGCGCGTCGAAGAACGAACAAGAGAAGCGAGAGAGAGAGAGAGAGAGAGAGAGAGGGAGCGAGAGCATATATATACGGACTGCGGTTCAGGCCTCGTCGTGCCGGGACCGCTAGCGCGAGCCGTCGGTGAGCGCGTAGCGGTGTGTGTGTGAGCGCGAGAGTAGGGAGCGTCGGCCGCGCAAGCTAGCTTTCGTACGCGAGAGGTTGTGCCGCTAGCGGGTACTATCGCGCGCACGAGAGAGAGGGAGAGAGCGTATCGGCCGCGCAGCTACCAGCGGGAGCTGCGCTGAGCCGGCGCGTGTACGTGCAAGAGAGAGAGAGAGAGAGTGATAGCTCCGTTTAGAGGCGAGAGCCTCGGGACGGCAGCTGTTAGCGTAGCGTGACGTCACCGGCTACGGCTTGGGGACTAACGCGTATTGATAAAGGAGAGTCAGCTGTGTTCAGAGGTGAGAACCTCAGGACGACAGCGTGGCAGAGCGTGCGTGTACGAGAGTGTGAGCGGAGGAGCGACGACGAGCCCTGCGTGGCTATTGTGCGTGGGCGGCTGCGGCCACCACGTTGTAGGGAAGGGTTGGGTGAAATACATGAGCCCGAAAAGTGAATATAGTGTTGTTTGTGTTTGACTTCTTTTCTGTTTCCCACCTCTCCCTAGCGTACTCCCATACGTCGGCGATTGCGTGTACAATCCCGCGAAATAAATAAATCCTAGTGCATACGGAGGCGCTAGGTGTTGCGCACCTGTGTTGGGAGGCACAGCGTCGCATATACGACCCTTATGCGCCACGAAAATCGAAGTGTCGAGGCCTCACGGGATAAAGGATTCGCTTCTGAAGCTGCAGTAGAGAAAAGGATCAATTGACGTTTTCCTTGGAAAATGTAGGCGGCGTATCATCCCATTATGAAGAAAAGGTATGCAAGGCTATAGGTGGAGAAGAATGAGGGCGCCTCGGATCAGATTTTATACGGGCTGCGTTGCAAGCTTCTGCGGTAATCCGTCTATTGAGAGTATAGATTCGATTCATAAACGGAATTTTTTGCGATGGACTCTGTTGAACAGTTTTTTTTCGCTGTATAGATCAAGCGAATAATCGGATGATTATATTTTTGCAGCGAACATCTGATAATGTACTGTCTTAAATATGCAGTTGTAATTTCGGAAAAAATTGCGTAACTGAAATCCCATTTCGTGAAATAAAAGATTTCCGGCCAAAATGAGAAATGTGACAACCGTAAAATCCGCTAAAATATTGAAATGCCCTGGTTTCATTCTCGACGGATTTTATTTCTCTTTCAGCCACGAAATATACAGTACGTTTCTCAAAATCGATGACGTATCAATTTTTCAACTTTCAGTGCACACGATGATAGTCCTACCCACTGTTCTAAATGAATTCCCAAAACGTACACATAGAAAAAGCAATTTATCCCAGCGATGATTCCAGATAAAATTCCAAAGATGACTTTACAGAATACATACGTGTATTAAAAACGTGATGAAAAAGCTCTGCCATCGTATACATCATCATCCAACAATGTATGGTCCACCTCGAGGTTGTAAAAAAACGAGGCTGCGCAAAGATACGAAAAAAATTCCGCGCGCACCAGCGAGTGAAAGAGAAAGAGAGAGTGAACGTCAAGCCTCCATAAAACAATAACTTTTAATACGCAAGTGGCGACTCCAAAGCACTTCACGCTCGCAGCGTCGTTTTTATCCCACCCTTTCGCGTGATAAATTCCTCGAACTTGCCCCTGCGTCGACGCGGCGCGAGGCTATAGAGACCATTATCCGAAGGCATAAAGTATATGCGCAAGCCCGAGCGGCAGGAAAGGGAGAGGATATTGCCGGAGGGAAAACGACACACAAAATACGCTACCGCAGCGCACACCCGCATGCATCCGGAGCTAGTCGTAAAAGAACGCGCAGATTTTTCTCGGCGGTTCTCTTCACAAAGGGAGAGAGAGCAGCGCCGCTTGCAAAGAGAAAAACTTCTAATTTTCTCGCGCTTTGTGCGCAGAATGTCTGTGTACACGACTATATATACGTATGCCAGGATAAGCCTTTGCCACTGTTTGCGGAATACTTCCTGGCCTATTGTGGAACGTTTTGCACCGCCTCTATTTTGTTTTGTTTTTCGCGCTCTTTCATATGTATACAAGATACTGTTGCGCTGCAGCGCCTGGGATTGAAGGCTCCAAGCGAAGCCAGCTCAAAGGATCTCTGTTGCTTCTGATTTTGGACAAAGTGTGCAGAGTAGGTGAAATGAAATTCATGCACGCGGGAATTTCAGCTGTAGGTACGCTTTACCGCAGAAAATACTTTCAAAAAACATGGTCAGAAATAAGCCATAATCAATCGCTCTAATCAACAAGTACACAACATCCAACCATCGTCATCACGATTACCTCACAAGCCACTGAATGACATCCCGTTTCCCTATCCAAAAACGAACGAGCGCATCGATTCGATATACACACCCCCGCTTGCTCTCTCGGCCTTTGGCGACGCGCGTCCGGTCATCGGCACTGACCCTCCAAGACAAACGGCTGCGCCTGGCCACATAACGTCGCGCCGATCGTGGGGTGGTTTATATGACCGATGGCCGTAAAAACGCCGCGACGAAGACGCGCTCGGCCAAGCGAACAGCCGCGCCACAGAGATAAATCGTAATGGGCTCGAACTCTTCGCCATCGAGCTTTCCGCGCCGGAGTTGTCGGAGCTTCGTATAAGGTTGAGAAGGGGGACACGCTGTGTCGGTTTAGGATGCTCGTGATGAAGAGTTATTGTTCTTTTTCTTCGAGAAAGTTTGGTTTAAATGAAAACTTATTTTTCCAAGTTTGGTATCTGCTCTTTCATTCTTTCTTTCTTTTTTTTTTTTGTTGTAGGACGTTAGTAAAGTAACTCCTTTTCGACGATAAAATTTCGCAAAACAGTTTTTTTAGTTGGAAAAGGATAGTCGTGTGGAATTGTATACCACTACCCACTGTTCGTGGAAGAGCTGTCAGAAATGTTACTCTCTTCTGCATCAGCGAATTCGGGTTTCCACATTTTAGACATTTTACGTTTTTTTAAATTTTCCTTTGAAAATTTCTTTTTTACTTTTCCATGCAATAGCTATACCTCAGCCACATAATACTGCTCTTTATGATTGTCATGCCGCATGTATTCCTTTAAAATATAAAACAGTGCTCGAGTGGAATATAAACATTCACAGTTTTCATAAACTTGTTTATTTCAAGTAAAAAGCAGTGCTCTAGTGGAATAAACATTCATACTTTTTTATAAACATGTTTTTGTGAAGAACTTTTTACAATAAAGCGCATTCAAACTTTTTAACGTAAAGAACTGCGTTGAAAATTAATCAACGCACTCGTTACAAAAAAGTAACCGACAGAAGTTGTGCATGTGCATCTCTCAGTTTATTAATCAAAAAAACTTTTCATTTTTCAAATAGATCGTTCAAGCGTAAAATGTACTCCTCTATTACATCCTCGTTTTATTCCAGTAACGATAAGCATCTTAACAGCTTTAATATCGCGTTATTATCCATCAATTAACGTCATTTCGCGCAGCCATTCTTTCAAGATTTCGCATAAGGAGCAAAGTGCCAATGTAATTAGCAAGATATTTTACGCAAGCGCGTCTGCAAGCGCAGTGACGAAAAAAGACGTCGCGGGGAAATGCGTTTTCAAAGGTGGGCAGGAACGGCAGCGACAATGACGACGACGGCAACGACGCTCGTTTTTCTTTTCCCGTCTGGCGATTTACTTTTAATTACGGAATGGTTTCTCCATTCAGCAAGTCGGCTCTTTGCGCTTGGAAGAGCGGTGCAGGGTAACGAGAGAAAGACAGACTCTCTTGTGTTTTTTCTTCGAGCCAGACCTGCCCGGAGACGTGTTGGCTGGTATAAGGAGCATATAGGCAACATCTGTGCCGGATAGAAGCTTGAATTTTAGCTTTGTTTATTCAATTATGATGTGGTCGGAGGAAATGAGTTTGCTGCTGTTTTCCTTTATAAAGGCGTTTAATAAATTAGGCTTGAGTTAATTTTTTACCCAGTGTGATAATGATTATGTAGAACAGTTTCATAAATATTGAACCAGACGAGAAATACGTTCGTCGAGACATGATCCCAAAACGTATTTCGGAAAAGAAGGATAAAACGAAACTTCCCGAGGGCTATATGCTGATGAGAAAAAGTAATTTATTAAAATGAGATAACTGCAAATGTTTGAGGCAGGTATGCGAGCTTCTCAAAGTTATTCGTTGCCCCAGATTCAGAAATATAAATGAGGCTATAGTATCTTTTTTATCTTTTCCTGAATAATTGCAAAAGTTTTTTCGGCACTTCGGAGCGAACAAGCTTAATACTTCTTTCGAGTCGAATATACGTTAATGGCTTTCTCTCGGGAACTTCGCGCTAATTATATACGCGCCTAAGGTTCTTCGAAAGCGATAAAGAACACTTAAAACATGTCCAAGTCAGGCGTGACGAAATATAAGATCCAAGATACACAACGCGCAGTTGAATTCGAAACAGCACAGAACATAGCTTATAGTGATCAACTACAACGTGTACACAACATATTGGAGCGCACAAGCGCATGGAACAATCATACAACGATGATCCGAGTTCGACCGAACGTCTCGACGATGGCAAACTTAACTACACCAAGAGGTATAAAGACAGGAGCAAGAGAGCCGACAGCGTCTAAGGGGAAGGAGGGTGAGAAGCGTCGCATGCATATACACAGCTATATACGGGAAAGCGAAGAGAGTGCGCGAGTGTATTAGAAGCTCTCGCGCGTTCAGCCCGGCGTCTCATGCATACCAATAAGGCGCTGCAGAGGCTTGCCTCGTGTCCGCGCGCTAAGACCGCGCATAGTCCTCTCGCGAGCAGCAGCTTCTGTCTCTATACCGGCCGAGAGCAACTTTAACTTCGGGTCAGTGTGCTAGGGCTTTATTAAGCTCCAGCGAGAATGTTCCCGGCCAGTAATTAACGCTCGGCCATTCATTGAAAGTCCCGGCTATCTATGCGCTTATTGCTCCCGACCACTGCTATACTTTCCACTTGCAGCTGTGTGGATGTATATGTATAGAGGTCTACCTGTGCGCACGCGGCGCCAACGAGCTGACTCTCACTTGAGCTTGTTACGTATGTGTCTGTGCGCGGGTGAGAGAAGGACGGAAGAACGGAGGGTTATACTTTCATTTCGCTGTAGCGACGCTCAAGCTGTGTAATACTGTGATAAAGTACTGGCTATTCATTTGCCGAGCTGCGACGCGTTCGGTCACTGATGAACAATATTGTGTGCTGGGTGGCTTTTTGCTTATAGTTGTACGTGTGCCACTTGTTTTATAACTATTAGTTAGCCATGTTTTTTTTTCTTAATAAAATTAGTTGGCTTTAAGTTAGATTAGAATATTCTCACTTTTGACGAAGTTTTAAATGAAGTCCTTTAACGTAACGTAAAGATAAAGGCACGGCCTGAACACACGCCGATCGCACTACTTACACGTGTAGAAAATTATATTGCGGAATCCAGTGTCAGAATTGAAGAAGCGTGATTTTAGACACGCTTCGCGCGCAGTTATAGCATAAGCGGCCGAAACAGCAGGCCGAATAAGGCAGTTTTAGCATTGGTAGCACACCGCTATATCTGGACTCGACGCACATAATGTTATAAGGGAAAAGGAAAAGTTCACATGCGCCACCTGTTTACACCTGCCACAGACATAGAGTGTTTAGGCGGTGACGAAAGGCTCTCGAAAGGACCAGTCAAAAACTGCTTTCTTTTGGTATTGATATCGTTATGTACACTAAAATTAAGTTTAATTTAAACTTGCAATAATATTTATAAAATAAAAATGTTCGGTACATAATCAAGTTTCAAAATTTGAGATTTCTGCGACAATACAACGAAACCCCTAGTTATTATATTTTCCCACTTCTCACTATTTGAGGTTAGGAATTTAAACATACGTAGACATTGCGTGGTAAAACGAACACTCAATTAAATGGCAAATAGAATGATCATCATGTCTTTTTTTAGAGTAGGATTAAAGCCTGGATTTTCAAATTGACATTTTTATTGTTTCAAACTTTGAAATTCAGCGGTTTCGGCTATTATAAAATGTGCTAGTATGTATAATTCGTTTATAAGAAAACATTGCACATAGCTACTATATGTATACTGCAATCGTTTTTTTTTTATTTACTCATTTTTTGTTTGTGTTCTCTACTTCACGCAAAACTATTAAAAATTGATCGACATGGTCAATAAGCAGACCCACTCAACGCGAACGAGCAACAACACAGAAAAAGAGTACTGTCACGTCGTGTGACTCGTGGCATACATTTAGAGACAAATTAGAAGTTATTAGAATACTGAGATCGAAATTCAAGCTCTCAAAAGAAAAATGCATTGCGTGAGCCGACCTGTTTCCACACACTGCCGAAAGCATGTCACTGTCGAATCAGCGAACTTGCAATTCGTGACATCATAAGCGAATGCCACTTTTTATGTATTGCAATACTAACGAAGGGTTTAAAAAGCCTTGCATGTACTCAAATCGGCAGTTCGTTACCAGACACGGGCTCCGTACACGTCAGTTCGACAATCGGCGAAGCTCATACGTGGAAACAGTCATAATTTTAAATACATCTGCCTTATTTTATTCTCGTCATCGTCGAGTAATATTGTAATTAATTTGCTAACGCTAGTGGAATAAATTACATCGTTACAGTGAAACTTATTTGTGCCTTGAACGTTATTTATAATATTCTATCCTACCCAACACGAGCTCAAGTCTACATACTGGCAACTGCACTCAAAGGTAAGTTTCTCATTTATTTGACTAACAGTGAGAGTGTTAGGCGCGAACTAATATCCTTTACAGCCTTGCCACTACACCTATCACTACGTTCATAACTATTTATTTAAGAGTAGTCTGGACGTAACAGTACACCACTTCAATTTTTCGCCAACGATCCTCTCGTCCATTCAACTCGAAGAATCGCTTATACACAAAAACTCGCGCAAACTAGCATCAGAATCAAAAGCGGAATTCATCAGGAGAATCCCCGCAGCAAGGCACGATTTATCAATTAATCCCGGCCGACTCCGTCGGACTCGCGCGCGTTCGCGAATTCAATTCGAGCGAGCAAGCGCGCGCCTCGAAAGCGAAACTCGTCGGCAGCTCGCTGTGAACGGCTCATTAACGAAGGAGAGACGTCGGCCTATACGCGGCATTACGGGGAAAAGATAGAAGGAGGCGGAGGAGAGGGTGGATGGAAGGCGCACGCGAGCCGCTATACACAGGAAGGAAACTTCGCTAACGAATCTTCCGAAGTGGCCTCGTTGGTTATATATATATATATATATGTATATATATATATATATACATGCGGGGCTGGGCCGCCTTAATTAGCGCACGCGCGCGCGAGAGAGAGAGAGAGCGCGAAAGACGAGACGGACCGGCGGGCGGTGGTGCAGAGGCGAGATTATATGATTGTGCCTGGCGACGACGAAGCGCGAAAGGTAAACGGAGCCTGGTCGAATAAATTAAGAGTCCTGTGCTCTCGCTTTTGCTCGTGTAGCGTAGAGGGACTTGTTTCGGTATTTTAGTTTTAATTGATGGCCTAGTGAAATACGAGCTTTTTTAATATTCAGAATTAATAATTTCGCGTACTACATTACATCCAATTATCGTATACGAAGATTCATCTCGAATCAACCCTAATTCATAACAGTATACACAGCTTACAGCCCCAGCTTCAATAGAAATGATAATCCAACGGTATCCGTATCGCGGGTTAACAGTTCTACACGACTACAAGCACCAGGCCATTTGCTTCTTAATGTATACGCGAGGGATCTTCCGTCCCCATCTCCTTCTCCCTCCAAGATCCCCAAGACTACTCGCCGCGGAAGGAAGTCTCGGAAAGTTCGGAGAGGGTGAACCCTAAGACGCGGAGGCTCTCGCGGGAGTTAGCGCGCGCGCGACGGCAAAAAGATGAAAGGACGAATCCGTGACGACGTTCGCACGAGCGCCTGCCTCGACAGATTTGCCTCCGTGACGGATGAATATCGCCGCGAGTATAGCGAGAGAAAAAAAACCGCGAGATTTCAGTCGCAGCGGGGAACTTTCTTTTTTTTCGCACTATGCTGCTGGGAAAAAGATGGCGAGATTACAATTTTAAATGCCGCGAATCGCGCATGAATATTTAGCGATCGAACGCGATATTTTGTCGCGGTTTCAGCTGCGATGTATATAGTCGAACGATTTAAGCCGTGTGAAAGATGACGGAGGTGAGCTCCATGCATATTTACGAGGGAGAAGCGAAGTTGTTTGGTCTTTCGGACAGAAGAGCGTGTAAGGCTACGGATGTCTCGCTCGATTATTCGGCTTGATCTTGGGAATATTCAATAAAAGGCTACTGGATTATTCACGAAGCCTTCGAGAGAAATGTCGAGTCGCCCTTCGACGATCATCGATACTCCCCGAACTTCTGACCAACTTTTGGGCTATTCCGAGAGACGAAACTTACGCTCAAGGACGTTCCAGCCTGCTCTTGGTTATTCTGAGACGCTAACCAAGAAAAGATTTCTTCTCGGGCACGTATAACTTGCGATTAAAATTTACCCCGATGAAAAGCTCGATATCAAACCAAAAGCTTAATCAACGCGATCGCTTAATCGAATTTCGCTTCGAGTGCGTAACGCAATTATACGCCGGCTCAAAGTCGAAGCGAGCGCGATAGAGAGAGAGAGAGAGAAACAAGCAAACCGAAAGACAAGAGGAACTATTACGACGACGACGACGACGACGGCGGTGCCTAGAAATCGTGCCTCGCTTGGATATTGCCGCGCCGCGCGCTAACAGAGAGAGAGAGAGAGAGAGAGAGAGAGAGAGAGAGAGAGAGAGAGAGAGAGAGAGAGAGAGAGAGAGAGAGAGAGAGCCTTGGAGGTATAACGCGCGCTATATTTCTTCGTTAAACCGAGGATCGCGCGCGAGGCTTTGGGTCACGCAAATTGAGCCAATAAGGCGCGTGAGAACGAACACGAGCGCGTTATGTCGCGCGCAGCCTGCGACAATATCGGGATTTATGCCGATATCGTGACGTCTAGCGCGAGAAATTACGCTGGAGGCTGAGCGCAGAAGTGGGAGTAGAATAGTTCTTGGCCGCCGTTGCTCTGCGAGCTTATCGACTTGTGCGTTCCAGAGATTTTCAGCTTTTATCGGCGAAGTTTGTCGAACAGCCGAGAATCGGATTAATTAATGGAGCAAGAGCGAGGCCCGATCGATGAATGGTGTACGCGAGAGCTATACATTCCTTGGGATGTATATTCGTGGATTTTGATTTATATACTAAGGAGCTCTGCGAAATTTCGCTAAATCTGAGTTATTGCAGATGGGGATGAATTACTTTTTATTTCTGTATGTGTGCGAATGTTTATTCGTTGAGTCATTGAAGATAATGTCAGATGATAATGTTTGTCGTTGAGCATAATTATTATGATGAACATCATCATCCTGGCTTACATTCATAATGTGTAATTATTGCAATACTGGAATATCATTATGCAAAGCACCTGCGCACTTACTGCCATAATATATTCTATAACATTGCGCCGATCAGTTGATCCTCGTATAGTTAATGCTGAATTTTACAACAAGCTCTAAACGTATTAATTCCGCACGTTCGTAATCATAGGCGTACAAAATACACCACTCAAGAGATTAGCTCTATACATATACCCTACCTCGTATATAGCGGAAAAGCAAAGATACAGAAAATCGATAGGCGGCTTTCAAAAACACAATTCACATAAAACGCCGTAGCCGCGTAACAGCTATAATCTCCGCGTAAGCCTCGGAACGATGACGTAAAATACTTCATCAAGTCTCGCTCTCCCTAACCTGCCGATATAAACCGCGGAAAAAGGCCGGCGGGCGAGCTTTCTCTCTTTCTCTCTCTCTCAGTTTGAATCGAGATAAAGCTGGAGATCGCACTCAAAGGATTAACGGTAAAAAAAGTGGATCGTTAGGGCTACGTTGCGCTCTTTCAATTACAAAGTATAAAAGCCCCTAAAACCGGTAGGCAAAATGGAGGACCCGTGAATACTCGTAATTTTGTCGATGTAGTACGAATAAAAAGATGAAAATAAAAGGTGAAAAATTGTTGATATTTTAGATAAAAATAAAAAATATTGATGAATGCTCTTTGAATAGATATTCAGATATGGATAAACGCGGAACTACAAAATAGAATGTATTCAATATTTATCTTTATTGAAATGGAAAGATTTGATTGGAACCAATATTGAGAACTGATATACCTCCGAATATAGACTACTGTCTAAATTGAGTTTCAAATCAAGTATCAATACTATTGCCTGTATTTATATTTCAGCTATAACGAACAGAAAAAGAATTCTTTTTCAGCATCATAAAGGTCCAACGTTCCACAGAGAATAATAAAGTCAGCGAAAAGAAATGAAGAGACGCGTCGTCAGGCGCCGAGGCTGACCACTCCGGGACGTATCTACTCGCACAAGCATAAACACGCCAATATTCTTCAATCTTCCCTAACAAGGTGATAGCGCGCTGCGAGAGCGTAATATTATACGAGACGACGACGACGACGACGACGATGGCAGGCGTTATATGCGCCGACGGGCAGTTTGTGTCCGCGTCGAGGCGTCCGCGTCGTTCCGTATAACGAATAATATGCGCGCGAGGGGGAAAGTAGAGCCCATGACAATGCGAGCTCGTATTCTCAGCTGCTTCTTCTTTTTCTCTGTCGGGGTGATGAAGCGGTGAAATGGAGAAAGAGCGAAAGTGTTTTTTCAGAAAGTTGGATCCTTTAAGGAGTAGATTTTGGTGTGGTATGATGTCGTTATAAAAGCGTAATGACCTTCAACTATTTGTAATTATTCATGTATTTATAAATAATGTTATTATTAAATTATCTCAAAGTATTAATTAACATTAAGGAATGGATATTTTATAATCACGCTAAAAGCGTCTTAAGCAGTGATATCCTTCCGAGCTAACTTAAAACAGGGCTAGATTTATATAATACCTTAATTTGAATGTTTCGTGAAAGTAAATCATCAGCGTTAAAGCCTAAATACCCCATGAATAATCAAGATAATGCAGAGTGCTGGCAAAAGTAAAAACTGAAATTACCAAAAGCAAATTTAGCCACAAAGGAGCCAAAGCCCCTTAGTAAGCACCATCGCGCAAATCCATTATCCGATTGCCGGAAAGGCGAGCCTAAGTGCGGAATTGGTCTTAACGACCGGTCGTTATGCTGTTGGCCGATAAGTGTCGCTTCGTTGATTTGCGTTTATGTACCATTATTCTCGTTTTGAAAAAGGCTAAACTCACTTAAGCTGCCTTAACGCTATGGTTCAATTCTAATGTCGAGGCGTATGAAATGTTTTAATAAACACAATAAACTATAGATTTCGTGTAAGTTGATAGTTAGTTCACAGTTCATCAAGATATTGTATTTTAGATCGTACTAATTTATTTTTTCATCGTATTCGAATCAATTTGAAAGGCTTCGATAGTAATGAATATTGAAGTTTTTACATGCCGTTTTCATATGGTTTCCCTAAATAAATTTTGCAAAAATTCACGTTCAAAAAAATATAATATCCGATGAAATTTTACAAAACATTGAGCATCCACACCATTTATAATAAGAATCTTATTCCAATACCCTGCTTTTAAAAATAATTTGCAGCAACGACCGACGAATCAAACTCATCAGTGAAAACAGAACGACCATCAATCGCAGCGTGAAAACAGTCCAGCCGCGCCTAAATGCAAAACGGATATTGCTCTTCTCTCTCTCATACACTGTCCGCAGGCGTAAGGTCTTCGTACGACTGAAAGCAACGCACCTTCCCTCGCCGCAGCAGCCCATTGTTTAGTCCGGGGAGCGAATTACCGGCTGGCGGCACTCTCGGGTTCGTATACACGCGGGCGTAAATAATTTATGCGAACGGTAAGATAATAACGCGAGCCGACGCTGCGTATAGAGTTCATCTCTCGTCGGTACATTTTGCGCGTCGTGGGACGCCGTCAGTTGGCCTTAGCTGGAGGCGGTATACGCGTCCAGCCGCGCACTCAGCTCTTTCTGCATGCAAAATTAAAATCCGCGAATAGTTAATTCTGCGGTTTCCGGTTAACTAAGACGGGGCTTTATACGAGCTTTTGTTTGATTGTTATAATGGTTTTTAGATGCGGAGAGCGGAATATTTTCATACTTTATAGAGATGGATTTCGTTGAAAGATTGAATTGATTGAATTGGTTACAGGGTCTTGTGTAATTTATAGGCGTTAAGGTGTGTGACCTCTACTTGTTTTAAGTTTCCACCATCGCTTTGCGCAGTTACAGCATGAGCGGCCAAAGCAGCAGGCCAAAGAAGGCAGTTTAAGCATCGCTGGCACATCACTATATCTGGACTCGGCGCGCACATTGTTATGAGAGAAATGAAAAAGTGTCCATGCGCCACCTATTTTCACCTGCCAGAGACACTAAGAGTTTGGGCGGTGACGAAAGGGCTCGCAAAAAAGCCCGTCCAAAACTGCTTTGTTTTGGTATTGATATCGCTCTAGCGGTCCGCACGTATATGTTATGAATATTATAATTAAGGTTAATTGCTCCGCGTGTTTTAATTCTTCACATTTTTAAGGTTAAGTAGAGCTTTTAGATACGCGTACTAACATAAACGATTCATTCATAAGAGTCTGGTGCGACTATCCTTTTTGGTATAAAAGTGACATTTTCTTTTAGTCATAAAGTATTTTCTTTGAAGTTCTATAAATTCATACCTATAAATTTTATAGGTTATGTCGTGCACTGCCCGAATTCGTAAAATTCTAAATGTCAGTAACTGTTTGAATATAATAAAAAACTATCCTCATATCTCTTTTTTTGTTTTACTTATTATTCTTGTAAAATTTAAAATACAATACTTCGAATTCAAAATCGAACCGCGACCGCGCCCTTTTTTAACTGACCAATCATACAATAAATAGAACTCCTTCCAGATGGGGCGATCAAAACTTTTAGATGGGATAAACTTTTATATAAACCGAAACTTTGGACGATGACATTATCAGCACAAGTATCGAAAAATCTGTCCTTATACAATAGTTTAGATTACACTCAAAAAGTTTTAAGAAATTGTAAACGTCAAGCCTGGGATTTCAAGTAAATTGGGTGGTTTTCAAAGTATTCAGATTTTACTTGTAGAGAGAAATTACAACGACGCTTAACTATTCACAACGAGGCCAGAGGTCAACTGAACTCGAGCGGGCGTCGCGCTGCCCTTTTAAACGCTTGTCCGCGATAACCCCTCTCTGCGGGGTTCTGTTCGCAGAAATTCCCCGATTGATTCGCGATCGCATCACCTGCAAATCATCGCCTTTGTCCTCGTCAGCCTTTCTGCCTGAGTCCTGACATTTTTCAGCAAGTTCCTAACCCATAATTCCTGATTTTGAAAATCCAAGATTTTCCGCCCGGAAAACCACCCTTGCGAGACTACAGCTTTCGAAAACCATTCGTTTTCCCGGCACGGCACGGCATGTCTCACAAGGGTGAACCTTCCAGATCGCGGAAAATCTTCGATTTTCCCGGCACAGCACGGCATATTTCAACGATGATTTGGAGTGATTAGTCTCACTTCAACCCCCCTGAAACTCTGGCGTCACTTTACATTAGTTTACAAAATTATATTAGTTTATTAAAAATTATAATTAAAATTTCGCTTACAAAAATGTGCGCGTTGTCGAAGTATTCTTCAGCATAGGCTTTTTTCGAGCCTTTGTCGCCGCGTTTGTTTTGGCTTGAGACGCGATTCGCGATAATCGGTCTCTCGCTGGAATATTCTAGGCGCCGCCGTACTGTTTCGTCTCGAAGACTTATACTTCGACGTGAGATTCATTTGTGCACGCTACAGAAATGTTTTACTAAATTGAAACATAACACACCAGTAACTAACAGGATCAGAAAGGAAACACAGCAATTATGACGGAACAGTTATAAAAGAGTTATTTAGTCAGTAAAGTATCCCGCCGTCGATGTGAGAACTTTAGGGGACAAGCCACTTTTAAACCCTGAAAAATAAAATTCTTATAAATAATTACAAAAATAAATTATAATTGATATATAATTTTTATACTAATTATAATTTATTTTTGTAATTATTTATAAGAATTTTATTTTTCAGGGTTTAAAAGTGGCTTGTCCCCTTTATATAAGAGCAAAACATAATCCGAACACCTTTCCACTGGCAAAGGATATCTTCGAAAGCAGTACCGCGACAATCCGTACGCGAGTGCATAATGCACACCGCGACGAGCTGAGCGCGTATCTATAGAATAAGTGACCGACCTAGCTCACATACAAGCTCCCAGCCCCTAGGATTTTGCAGCGACTGCGGCGCGTCTGCATTGTCGGGCGTGTTTTGGAGCAGCATTGTGCGCGGCAACAATGGCCTGATGAGCCGGCATTGTCGAACTTGCCGAACTCTATTTGCACCGATCGCGCACTTCTAGGAGCTATAGCACTCCGAGAAGTAGAGAACACCCTATTTTTTGCCCAGGAACCAAGCAGGCGTTGCTTTCGCACCAGCGGCGCTTTCGGAAGGTTTGTTTTTCTCGCGCGGGGATGCAAGTCGAAAGGGACGCGCTCGAATGGATCGGCAGGTTTTTTGTGGCTTGAAATCAAAGGGTTAGCGTGTGTGTTTGCTTCTCCTGTTTTCTCTCGCCGCTGTTTTTTCGGGAACGAGTATTTAGAGGATGATACAGGCGCGTGAAAATACATCCGCGATGAGTTGATGATTTTCGTGGATATACGAATGATAGCTGGACTTTTGCATTGAAATTTTTAGCGAGCGAGAGCATCTACCCGATGAAACGGTGAATAACAAAAAACAGAATTCGAACGTGAAAGCTTTCTTTTGTACTGCAGCGTCAGAGATAAATGCAACCGCTTGTCTGTGTATTCGATATTGACAGTCGGATAAGCAATGCGCGAACCCTTTGATCGTTTTTCCTTTACCGAGTATTTTTCTATCTCTTTCGTCCGGGTTAAACTTGACTCTTTTCTATACACTGGCGAAACAAAACGTTCGCAAGCTCCCAGCAAAAATCACGAACTCTTCAAAATAAAATACCGGCACGAAGAAACCTCGCAAAAAGGACACTTTTACGGTTCAAAAAGCAAGCGAAAACACTACATCCGTCCGTTGTTTTGTAAAAACTATCGAGTCACGTGCAATTTTTTCCTTCAAAAACCATATAACATTTCCACGGCTGCAGGAACGAGCCACCGAAATTAAATTCAACGCGAGAGATAAGCACCCGGCGAGTAAGCAGCGCATTAAGAATCTCCTCGCGCAACACCTCCGCCAACGACGAAAAAAAAGGAGGCGCTCAACTCTGGGGGAAAAAAATGAAAAAGCAGCGTTTAATTCTGCAGCAGCAGCGCGTCGCTCGTAAGGTAGCCCTGGCCGCAACGGCATCCACGCCAATTTCCCCCGGTCGCCGCGAGGTGCAACGCGCCGGAAAGCTCGCGGTTGAGCGTTCACTCGAGCGTCGCGTATAATTATTTGCGAGCGCCCAGACGAGGCGTGAAACGTGCTTCCTCGGACTGTAGCATTCGGTGGTGTGCGGCTTTTCCGCGTTTCAACGCGAGACTGCATCATATTTTTTTCTTTCTTGAATAAAGTTGAATTTTAAATGTTTGCTCGAAAGAGGAAATATTTTACTGTAAAATTCGTATTTACTTTTTTGATATAAAGTGATACGTTAGAATGTTATGCTCTTGCCTGGAATATAAATATAACAAAAAATGGTAAATATGTTGGAATATGTTTAATAAGCTCAAATACTGTATGGATTCAGAGCTGCAATTTTTTTAAATATTGAAAGGCAATTGAGCGTTAGAACAAATGTTTTGTGTTGAGTCGTGCGGAGCTTTTTCTTTTTCTTTTTATTCTAACGGAAAAAGGGAAGATAAATTTTGAGGCGCGTGTGGGAGTGTGCTCCACGGGATTGCTTTCAGTAGTAAAAATTAAAGCTATTTCCAAATGCAACTGTATATCATTTTGTAAATCGACAAACTTATTTAACGTTTGACTGTAAAAGTAAACTAAAATTTTCAATTATATTAAAATTTCATTCCGAGTCCTCTTTCAGCGCCTAAAATTCTTCTTTGTCTTCCAAATTAAACTTACCCTTTAACCATCTTCTTTTCCCATTAACTTTTAATCCAGCTTATTACCAATATACTTTCCAAACAAACAGCGCAAGCCTTGCGCATCGAAACTCCTTTCACTCGTCGTAAAAAAAAAACGCACACATACTACATCGCCTGTTCCATCCCCCTAATCGTGTTTCCCTGTTGTGATTCAGACGGGGAACTCCCAAAAGCCTCTGTTTTTACGTTGGCATTGTTTTCCACTTTCCATCATTGTTGGCGCGTTCCGAGACTCGAGTGCTCCTTTCACTCTCCTCATTCAACTGGAAAGGAAAAACAGGCGGAAAGATTCGACCAAGTCGCAAAGCGCTGCCGAATCACTCCGGAGAATAGAATTTCCGAGTTTGCTTAACGGATTACGGTCAAGTGGAGGAACGTGGTGAAAAATGCTGATGTTTGAAAAAACTGAATAGTTCTAAGAATATTATAAGTTATCATAAAATTAAATCTTTCGCAGATGCATAAGTAAATTTGGTAAGCAATGCAAAATAAAAGAGGTAAGTTTTAAAATCATAAATAACTAGCACTTTCAGTAGTATTTTGCAAATTGTGTATTTGTAAGATAATTTTAACTTATTATTTATTATCGAAATCTGCAACCCCTGGTAAAAGACGAGTAACGACTTTAAAGATGCGCAGTTATAGCTTGGGCGGCCGAAGCAGCAGGCCAAACAAGGCACTTTTAGTTAGCATTGCGGTGGCACACCACTATAGTTATTATCTACACTCGGAGTGCATACTGTTGTAAGGGAAAAGCGCCTATGCGCCACCTATTTTCACCAACCAGAGGCAAAGAGTATTTAAGCGGTAACGAAAGGACCAGCACAAAACTGCTTTATTTTGGTAATTCGTATCGCTCTAGCAGTCCACACATATACGTACCTATGTACATTAAAATTAAGTTAAATTTAGTCTCGGAAAACAATGTTTTTAAAATGCAAATGTTTGGTGCATAAGTAAGTATCCAATTTTTATTTAAAAATGCCAAGATTCCTGCGATAATAGAACGAAATACATCCCCTTGTTATCATATTTTCTCGATTTTCACTTTTTGAGGTTATAGGAATTAAAAACACGCGCAAGCGTTGCGCGGTAAAACAAACAACCAGAGGACGAATAGAATGATTACCATGTCTTTTTTTTAGAGTAGGATCATGTCAAACAATTTTAATAAAAGGTCCTGAATAATAAGAAATTTTGACTGTTGGCGAGCTTGCATAGTGAAATTTAAACAAATTTAATCATTATTAGACAGCGTAATTAAAGTGGAGTGGCTGCTTCATGCTGTAAGCGTGCATACGTTATTCAGAGTTTATATGTAATTATATTGAAAGGATGTAGCTCAATTTAATAATTAAAGTGACGCTAGCATTAATCAGGTAAATTGCACGCTTTAATATAGTGTGATCCAGAAATTTCATCATCCAACACACGTGAGTTTTTATGCAGCTATACAATTTAAAATCTGCAGTTCTTTATAAGCATGTATCTCATCTTATAAAAGAGTCGAGCTAATATACATACAGCTGACTCGTCGAAATTCGAAAAACCAACGTACGCGTTTCTTCTAAAAGAGATACTCTCGAAAATGCATTCGGCAGTCCACACTCTGTGCTCTCAGGGTCTTTAGGAACAGCTGACTCCAAGGTAAAAGCCGAAGCACGCGTTCGGCTGACCGTCCCCCACAATTTACGTTGCAGGATCTCGGTAAAGGGCGTCGAAGGAGAGTCTCAACCAAAGTCCGAGATGACCCACACGATCGATCGGCTGACGAAGCAAGGAAATTCTACCCGAACACTGGCATTTCCTGCATTGAGGTCATATACCCTGACATTTTTGAACGAGCACACTTTTACAGTGATCTTATATTTACATTTTTAATTCAATTCGTTGTGTTTTTCACTTATATCTCAGTCAGTTAAGGAGTTTACTGCTTATTGCCGCTCCGCACGATTCGTTTTTTTTTCAGACTGATGACGAGTAGAGATACCCACACGGGGTGAGTTTATGTAAGAGTTGGAATTTCCTGGTGTGGAAGATTTAGTGTTCCCTTTTTATCTAGAATTCACATGACTTGGACTGATAAACAGAATTTTTCAAGATTAAAAAAAAAAAAAAAATAAAACGTTGAACAAAGAAACTGATTAAAAATAAACAGCTCTCGAGCCCTCGATCATCTCCAAATATGTATTTACAGAATATCAGGTCCGTTAATCCGATACCCGAAATCATATAGCAAATGAAATCATGATACGAGTTAATCAGAAACATAATTACCTTGCCGATTAATTAGTACGAGCTTGCAGTTCGAGGATTCTATCGGCCAGTAGCGTAGCCACGCGCACGGTTTTATCGAAGCCAATGAATTGAATGAGAGTAGCATTGGAATAAATCTTAATCCAGCGAAGGAAGCTCGGGTGCGCTGGCGAGCCATCGAGCTTAATCAACGTAAACTTTGATCATCGTCAAAGCTCCGATAAAACTCCGACTACGGCAAGCTCTTCCTCGAAAGCTCGCTAACTCTACCCCCTCCGCGCGTCCGAGTAGTGTTCGGCAACAAATAATTAAACTTCGCTTTGACTCGTCGCCGAGAGGCAAAACTCTCTCGTCCCGTTAAAACTTCCAGGGATGTATAATCCTTATGACATTCTCCCTCTCTCGCGAGGGCAAATCAAAAGGAATTACGGCGGCCATTATTGGCTGGGCTTCGGCTAAAAATAAAAGTCATCGAGATGAGAAAGAAGAAGAAGAAGAGCGCGAGTCGTGGATTTAATCGCGCGCTGGAGCTTTCTTAACCCAATTAGACTTCTGACCAATAATAATTAATGAAGTATCGAGCGCGCGGAGCTCCCTGGAGCTTCATTAAAATCCGAGAGGCTTTGTTCGCAGTTGCCGGAGGTCCGATGTCGGAAAGTTTCTTACACCGCCGTGAAAATATTTATCGCCCTAGTTTCTCCAGCTATCTCACTCGGTCTCTTTCTTCTTTCCCTCTCTCGGACGACAGCGGACAGTTTTCTCGCACTATCTCCCTCTACTCCCTCTCTTTCCCTTTCTCATATTATCGCGCCCCTGGAACTTTACGGTCACGCCATCCTCGTGTTTCAGCGTCGCGCACGCGATAACGACCCTTTACTGCTGCTGCTGCTGCTGCTGCTGTGCAAGCGGCAGCCCCCACGGCAATTGTTAATTTTCTATTTAAATAAAAGCCGCGGCAGGGCCAAAGTGATTTACGAGACGCGCGCAGGACGAAATACACTAGGGGGTCGCGACAAATGCCGACTGTTTGCGTAATGAGCGACGAGCGGTTGAGAAAGCGCGAGGAGAATTCTGTATAGCTCGTCTTCTCCTTTTTTTCGCGGGAGCTCTGTCTTTTGAGCGCGGCTGGTGTATCTAATTGTTTTCGTACTGCGGAGATCACGTCTTGGCTCGCTTTAATTTCTGCCCCGGTGATCTCCGCGTGTTGCGCAGCTGGCGCAGAATTGTATTAGAGATTTTTCGCGAGGCTCTTTAATCATTTGTTGATTACACGACTGACTCGTTAACGAAGGGGGGAGAGAGCTTTTTACATCGACGCTGCAGGATGTATGAAAACTTTTTTTTACAATAATGAAAACACGTGATTTACAACCGACGCGTATTGCTGTAGTTAGCGCGTACAGCAGAGTAATTTAGTTCGATAAAAGTTTCCCTCGTAAAAATAACATCGCGACATCATTTTTGAAAATGCTCGCGCTCCGGCAATAAAAGTCCATACTTTCCGACGGAAATTATTGAGGTGTGTACGTTTTATGTGACGTTGAAATTCACGATATAAAGCAGATATTCGACCCGAATCGATGAATTAGGAATTTATTGTGTAGCGAATAAAACAACGAGATTAAATCCGTACACGTCCTCATCACACTGTTAATCCACACGAGCTTTAACTCAAAACTAGCTGTTCAATTTTCCAAAACCAATCGGATCACGGCGTTCTAACAAAGCCGTCCAAAACTCCGGCAGCAGTAGCAAGAAAAATGAAAACGGCTGCTGGAAAAAGTATTGCCTCGACGCGCTCAGGGCCCTGCAGGTTTCGCAGTGGAGTCATATTTACGAGGCTCACCCAGCGAAAATTGAATCGGCCTGCATGAAACAGTGCGCGCGCTCCCATAAATCAAGCCATACGTGGCCGCGAGTCATCGACAGCCGTGCGTGCGCGCGTGATCGTGGCAAATTAAATGCCGGACAAAGGCGTCGCGCGCAGCAGCAGAGCTCGATAAATCGCCGAGCCGACTCGACGATTCATAAATAAAAGCTCGGGTCGCCAGAGGCTGCAATCAGCCGGCCGAGCTTTTAGCGCTTCTTTACGGAAAGAAAGAGAGAGAGCTTCTTTGCGCGAAGTTAAGTGCGCGGAGAGGAGCTTCGCGTGCGCTGCTCTCGAGACTTTAAGTGCCCTGAGATTTAGGGGGAATCGAAGAAACGGATTTTCGTTGTGGAGAATGTATGGCTGTATAGTGCGGGAAAGGGACGATATGTACTTTACGCGTGCGGAGCCGACCGTTAACTGTTTTGCCGAAGCTTTAGCGGGATTAGAACTATTTTAGTTGGCTGGGATTTGAGAACTTGGATTTATGATAATGATGCGATGTGTTCAGATACAGAGCTTTTTGCAGAGATCTCGAAAGAAAGTTTGGTGTAAAGTTTGGTGTAAAATAGATTAACTTTTAGTGGCCACGAGTTACATAAAAAAAAGGCATGATTAAATGGAGTCGGCACTAAAGCAGTTACAATATAAGCGGCCCGACAAACAGGCACAAAAAGGCAATTTAGCATAGGTGGCCCACCTCTATATATCCATTTTTCGCACATATTGTGATGTAGGAAATGAAAAGGTGTTTGTGCGCCACCTGTCTTTCGTAGATAGAAACTATGGAAAGCAAAAAATCAAACTCTAAACAGAAGGGGAAAGTCCAGTCCAAAACTTTTCTATTATACTGTTGCTCGAGCTAGGAACTTTAACAGGTTTGATAATGCTACAATTATTTTCATATGAATAATTAAATTCTGTGCGTCCAGAACGGACGGGTGGGTGCCTATCACCACTACACAGCGCGTCCTCAGGTTGCGGATAGAGGAACGGCCCCTGAGAAAGAGGTTAGCTGCGAATAAATCGAATAAGCAGCCGCGGACAGCCGATAGGCCCGGGCGTGGGTGTGATGAGCCCGCACTGGCGATCGAACGCATTCACCTAGAAACACTACGCAAGCACCACAACAACGAACACTCAACAATATTTCTTATTTCACTTTCTCTTCCTACCTAACTATGTCTATAATCTATCTCTTTTAGCACACATTACAAAAATCCTGCTGTCGTGGGGAATGCGGGAGCGATGACAACTGCCCCGAAAGGGGATGTGTAGAATGATTCGCCACCTGGTCTTACAGGCTTTACTATGGCAAATGCTAGCATAAGTTCTGTCAAACGTAATACATGGCCTAGACTCACAGGCCCTTCGCGAAGATATAGGTGGAGATTATCAGTGTGGATTCCGGCGTACGAGGTCGACGAGCGTTCAAATGTTTACTATGAAGACAGCTGTTAGAGAAAAAATGGAATATGCGAAACAATACACCAGTTATTCATAGATTTTTAAAAAAGCGTATGATTCTATCAAGCGAAGCAAAATGTATCAAATCCTTGTGCTCCTCGCGTGCCAAAAACTTGTGAATTAATAAAAATATGTCTGAACGGAAGCACGGAAAAGTACGAGTAGGCGGTAATGATATCTGAATCGATCATGATACACGACGGTTTGAAAACAAGGGGGACGGGCTCTCCACGGTACTCTTCAACTTAACGCTAGAGTATGTTGTTAGACAAATGCAGACTAGCGGGCTGGGCGCAACACTCAACGGAAAAAACGCAGATTCTAGGACATGCAGATGATTTGGACATAGTGGGAGATAATGGCGAAACGTAGCGAGAAACGCGGAAATATTCATAAAGCGGCCGAGGAAACGGGTTAGAGGTGAGCGAATCGAAAAACGAAATATATGATTGGATAAACTGGGGCATTTGCGAAAGGAGAGGGGGATCTTTAGAGTCGAAAATTTAACTTTCGAAAAGGTTAGGGCAGAATTCAACATATTTAGGTACAACGTATAAATGATCGAAGATAATCAAAAGCCCGAGATTAAATAGAGACTACTTTCGGTAAGTGCCTGCTTCTACGCCGTGTACAAATTACTAAAATCAAACTGCTTTGTCTAAAAAATGTAAAAATTAGTTGATATATAGGACTATGATAATGCGGTAATCTGTACGTGATGCGAAACTTGGGCGCTTCACTAAAGAGAGGAAAACCGTTTAGGTTGTTTTGAAAAATAAAGTTCTTGCGGAAAAATATACGGGCTCAAAGAAAAGATGAGGAACCGGGAGTGGAGAAACTGCACAAGACGAGCTAGCATAAGGCTTA
>CM053170.1:14125482-14262219 GCA_012977825.3 Pteromalus puparum | reverse complement strand
ACGGGCCAACGAAGCCGCGTAGGCGCGCTGCCTTCAGGGGGGGGTTAGGATACGAGCGTGATTCCGTAGTGTGTCCGATGATGAGCTGACTCCGTCCTCATCAAAGTCGGAAAGCTCTCATACTTAGTTCTAGAGAGGTATGGGAGTTACACCTCTAACGGATGATCACCTGCGATCGGAAACAGGATCCAAAACGCGTGGGTTTCACATACTATCATGGCTCAAAAAACCAAAACCAAACCAAAATCAATAGGGACTTCAAAGGTAGGAACGTGGAATGAGTAGCACAGTGTGCGCGTTTATACAGAGCAGGCGCCGTACCGGCGAAATCTTAAAAGAGGCTGATGGGTACAATCTAGCTTAGTAGCTATACAAGAAACTCGGTGCAAGTATACGCGTCACCGAATATAAACAGAATAATTAAATCGCGAAGACTAAGATGGGCAGGGCACGTTGCAAGAATGGGAAATGATCGCACGGCAGCGCGTATAATGAAAGGAAAGCCAAATACGTCGCGACCTCTAGGTAGACCTAGACGCAGGTGGGATGACAATGTAAAAGCAGACTTAACTGAAATCGGGCAGGACGGCGCGAAATGGATAGGGTTAGCACAAAATAGGGATACGTGGAAGGCTTGCGTAGATGAGGCGATGAACTTTCGAGTTCGAAATGCCACTTAAAAAAAAAAAAAAAAAAAGAATAATTAAATTTTATAACTTAAAGAATATGCATATAATACAAATATAGTATCGATTTTTCGATGAAAGCGTCAGAACTTTCGACAACTATCAGTTGTAGATCACTCGTTCTAAACGCTCAAACAAATTGTAAACATAAAATTTAAACAGGGATAAATCAATACGTCAGAGTGTATAAGCGATGCGTTTAAAAAAATGTGGCATCAACTTTCCGTAAAAAACAAATATCCATAAGATACGTGGGTTATACTGTTGCTCGAGCGTCTTTACTCCAACTATAAACGAAACCCCGAACAAAGTGCCTTCCACCGCAGAAAAAGACATGACTAACAAAGCCACGTTCGTACTATCCCGGGGGTAAAGGCCATATCGTTAAGCGGTTACATTCACAGTTACAAGCTCAAAGGGAAATTTCAGTTTGAGGTGACTGCCTCAGCCTTTCGCTCCCATATTAGCCCGCATAATGCAAAGTCAAACATAAAGCGTCGCTCAACTCTGCCGGGCGAATTCCTCGTCCAAACAATTTCGGAAGTCCGAGCGGCGAGGCTTTCGTGTCCGATGGAAAAGTAGTCGCCACCACGTACGAGTTCGGCCAACTCGGGCAGCAATGGCCGAGTAGTAGGTGAAACGTACAATCGTAGCTTGAATCATGCATAACGCAAGAAAGAGAGCAAATGGGCGGTGGGTCGACGTTGAAAAGCCACTGCCGGCGTGTGCTACTCGACCTAATTGGTCATGTGAAACGCGGAAATCGGAAAGTGATTTTCGAGCAAATGCGAGGTGGATTTTTTAGCTCTTTTTTACTGCCATTATAGTTCGGACTATAATGACGATGGAGAGCTTAATATATTGCGGAATAACGAGTGCTGTAATCAATTTGGTAATGGTTGTAATTCAGTAAGTGCTTCGTGTTTGATTTGCGAGTTAGCATATCAGGTGGATGAAGTATGCACACAATTTTTCTAAAAAAAAAAAAAAAAACCACAGGAGAAAATTAATTACATTATCATAAAACTGACCTTTAGAGGTGGTCTCCTGGGATCCTTCTTCAATTCCGCGTAGCGGCGTTCGAAGCTGTCGTCCCAGTACTCTCTGCTCCTCATCCACGACGGCTGTAACAGAGAAGCAACGTATAATTAACACCAAAGATCCAAAATTAATATAAAAATTTTCTTAATTCCACGCTCACGATGAATAGCTAATTTTCTCCGTAAAAAAAATTCATCCGCACAGTAGAACTAATTTAGTCGAAAAAAGTATTTCTGCCCTATTCCGAATCGCAGCCCATTCGCAGATATTAAACCGATTTCAATAAAGTGCGATGTCGCACTGTCGCTCAGCCGACTTCCGGATAGAAAAAAGACAAAATCGCATCGCTCGGAACAAAGCGCTCGGTCTGCCCACACCAGCGCAGTGTGCAAATTTTTTCCACCAGCTCTTAATCGCAAGAGAGGGAGAGAAATAGAGCCGCCAATATAAGTGATTTTCAGTCGTCCGGCATGGGGAGCGTGTTATGCGCGTCAGTTATATATATATATATATATATATATATATATATAACTGACCGATATATATACCGGCATTGTTCGTGCGAGAGCGAGAGGGGCAAAAAATTGCCGCGAAACAGATTTCGCGCTCGATCCGTCGAGCGTCGCTTTCGGAAAATCGCGCGCGCTATACACTCTCGGATTCTTTTTTCTTTTTTTTTCGAGGTTAACGGGCCAATCGAAGCGCGGCATCGTCATTCAATGGGACCTCTAACGACTCCCGACGGAATCGAGTGGAAGCACTCGGCATAAAAATCAGGAAGCTCGCCTCTCGTTCGCTCGCTCTTTCTTTCTTTCTTTCTTTTCTCGCCTGAGCATTTCTGTTTGTCCGTTCTTCTTTCTAGCGCGCGTCGCTTGCAGCTGCCTCTATCGCTCTTCGTGCGAAGGTTCCTTTTTTTCTTCTTCTTCTTTTGGGTCTAACGTGACTTTTTTACGGGATCGTTTCCAACGGTTTGTCTTTCCTGCGATGATGTTAAACACGTATTTCTACTTTATTTGAGGAGAAATTAATTGGACTGGAAAAATGATCCAGTCGACTGTGCGAGGGATGCTTCAAACATTTGAAATTTCAGCTTTTAGATCAAAATAGAGCTTTCCCGACATAGAGCAATTACGATGATTAGAGTACAAAACACTTCGATTTTTTTGGCAATAAGAGGATATAGAGCATTTCAATAGCGGCAGCGTTGACAAGCCGCATTCGGGCAAGCTTTTTTTTCTTCATCCGCAGCTTTTATCCTGGCTTCTGTACACTGCGGAGCCACGCTAACAAATAGCGATCAACTTTCAAAAGCCAATTTGGCGTATCCTAGCGGAAGTTCCGCGAATCGGGCGAACTAGTTACATTAGCCCGTACCGTCCGATCTTCTCTCGGTTTCTGTGCAATCAACGTCAGTCTCGCGCGCTTTTTTTCAAATCCTCCATTGCGCTAGCTTGCATTTTTCGCTCGCCGTGTGCATTCTTCGGGTTATAGTCGAAAAGTTCACCTCGATACAGCCAATGGGATGAAATGAAAAAATGCTCTCTCTGTGTGGGAGGCCCACTACTATTGCTTCGAAAGAATGCTTTACGAACGAGGATTTCTAAAAATTCAGTCGGAGTTTATTAAAAGAGTTGGGATTCTAGTTTTTGTTCCCAAAGGAATTCTTTTGTAGTAGTTTAAAATTACAAAAAAAAAAGGATGCGAGTAGTTCATCAGTCAAGGTTCTTGAACTAATAGTTTTGTTGGATTATGCTGTTTACCTTCGCAAAACGATAAACAAATTGATCGTTCTATAACTGTCAACAAATGCTTTGTTGACGCTCCAGCTATACGTGAATGTATACCTAATATTGCTGCTGTTAGGGACAAGACGAAGATGAGGTTAATAATTAACAACAAAGCACGTTTTATTGTAGAATCGACCGTTTATTATCCGAACTTGCAACAAAGGTCAGCACTTGACCTCCTTCTCTCTCGAGTCGCCGCCAGTAACTGTCGCTTTGCTCATTAAAATCGCCGCCGAGAACGTCATCGATGACGGCCGAGAAAGGGCGAAGAAAGCCGAGCATATAGTTCGCATTGCATCATTCTTTTCATCTCGCTTTCTTCGCGATCTACTCAGTAAAACAGGCAACTACCGTGTATATACGCGATTCTATCCGTAACAACACTCCCCCTCGTACAAAATATGTTTCATTAAACTTCGTCGAAATAACCAATCCATCGATTTGAAATCACGTTTACGGATAAAGCAGGAAAAACAAAAAAGATTGCGGAATTTTTTCCACAATCGAAAACGCAATTAATTTCCCTCTGCATATTTACGATACAAATATATGAAAATCCGATATTCAGAGAGTAAAAAGGGAACGCGCGCCGTGCCAAGCCAGGCATGCGGACTAATAGGACTCACGTCGCCTGGAAATATTACGCGCTTTGTCGTTCGAATGCACGCACACGCAGGCGCGCACATCGCACGCTAATGTAGCGTAATTTCATCCTGTTCGCCCTTTGCTTTTGGTTTTACCCTTTATTTGAAATATCGAGCTCGTTGCTCCGCTAAACGAACCCATTCAGTGAGAGTACGCGCTCAAAAGCGCTCCGCTTGCTGTTGCGCCAGTCAAAGTTGTGTATTAATATGATCGTTTCATTCGGATTCAGTTTTTGGCTCGTAAGCTTTGCACGACTACTTCGTAACGTAGTATTTCGCGAATCGTTAATTGCGAATTCCATTATGTATGTATGATCAGAATATTATTGTAATAAATATAGGAAGTTTTTTGGATTATTTGATAAATAGCATGATTTTGTTCTTCTTGGAATAATTTTATCGTAATATACATTTTTGATAACGTTCGGAAGTACACTTTGTTAAAAGCTACAAGCTACGTTGAATTATTATATCTTGACATTACGTGGGCTTATATTGGAGCAAACAAAGCGGTTTTAGCTTTCAAAAACGTTTTTACGCGGAAAGCAAATATTTTACTTCGTTGATTAGATTAAAGAGAAATCCATTGAAGACTCCTAATGAAGTTGACTCCTAATCAATGAAGCTTAGACAAGAGCATATTAGCCAAAATGATGACGTCGTAAGAACAGTTTAATATTGTTCTTTAATCCGTGTTTAAATAAAATGCGTTGATAAAGAAGAATGCCCATAACCAGGAGATTGATGCCCACGATGCGAGACCTAGTAGGAAACCCATACAAACTTAGAACCAAACAAATTTCAGCAACGAAAAAACGAGACTGCATACGTTCGAGCAGTTATAGTATGAGCAGCCAAAGCCAGCCCACAATGAAAGACAGTTTGGCATTATAGGTGACACACTCCTATATATCCATTCTACGGGCGGATTGTGACGAGGGAAACGGAAAAGTTCCTGTGTGCCACCTATCTTCCTTAGCCAGGAACTATCCAGAGTTAAAAAGTTCAAGCGGTGGGCGTAAGAGCCAGTCCAAAACTGATTTTACACCACATGCACCCAATCCCTGAATATTATCAACAGCTAACGCACCAATCCAACAACTGCCGCGATAAAATCGTCCGGTTGTCGTGCGCGCGCGTGTACCATAAGACAGACCCCACAAATAAGTCTCTCATACACGGTATTCCGAGCCGGCGACACCTGCCTCAGCAGGTGGCGTGATTTAGCAAGGGCATGATTCCCGGGTAATACTACCCTTTCCCCCTCTCGCACATTCCCCCATAATGTCACCGGCGCTATAAGTTCGAGTGTGTCGCGGGCTTATAGCCATTTACAAATGGTACAGCGAGAACGAGAGAGCAGCGTCGCGCCGCTGACATAAATCTCTCGGCGCTGCCGCGCGATATCTAGCCTAGCCGCATGATTTCTCGCTCGCGCGAATTCTCTTATTTATGCTCCCCGCTCTCTCTCTCTCTCTCTCTCTCTCTCTCTCTCTCTCGCTCTCTCTCTCTCTCTCTCCGTGCAGGGCAGTTTGCCTATGGGCTCTACTGGCGCTAAATATGGAATAGGTCCCATGCCGACCCTTTATTTCCCGCTAACTCCTCGCTCGAATCGCTTTTCGGCCGCGAAAGAATGTCAGAGAGCTGGGGCTTGATGAACGATTTATTCGTGACGCTGAGGAATTGCCAGCGCGCGCACTCGCGTTCTTTCACGCAGGTGGGCGTGGTTATACCTTTCGACGCTTTAATTCACGACCGGAGCATTTGGATGATAATCATCGCTCTTATCTTGGAATGTTTTTAAATCAAAGATTGTCATTCGCTGCGGTGGTACGAAAAAATTATGACAAGTTTGCGATCAAACGCAGTAATAACCGATATCTCAGCTTCGTCAGAAATTGCACGGCTGCAGCGGATCAAAAGTTCCGTAAGCTCCGCGGGACGCTTCTGTCCAGGTGCCCGGAAGCTTATAGTACACACGCGACAAAGCACAGCGTGTGGCTGATCCGAAAGCTATATTATATTGCTGCTCGCAATTAATCACTATTTGCTCCGCCGGCCAAGTTCGCGACGCTCCGATGCGTACCCGAAGCAACGAAGAAAAGAGAGAGAGGGAGGAATGCTGTGTAATGGTTTTCACGCGATGCAGTGCCGGGATAAGGCAAATACCGAGTTAAAAGTGCCTTCTCTCGTTATTCGTTCTGGCTCGCGAGTCGCTAAATCATCGGTGCCGCGACTTTTCCGCCTTTTTGCTGGAATTTATGTACGGCTCGGAAGTTAAACGAGAGAGAACTTATCGCGAATCTCTCGTGCCGGTGCACGATGCGTTTTGAAGTGCGATTTTTTACCATCTACTTTATGGCCGCGCTGTTGGTAATTACTTAAGAGCTAGAAATAATTCTAATTAGTGACACAAAAGAATTACTCAACTGTCGCACTAACCGATAACCATCCAAACTTTCTCGCCAGCCAGCATAACATCATTATAAAATAGTTAGCCAACCAACGTATACGTATATAGGTAAACGCGGGCGATTCTGCGAAGAGTCGAAGCTAAGCGTCACCAATGTGTCACGTGCGCTGCTCGACCCCCTGCTTCGACAACTTCGACGTGTGCACAGCCTGTGGCTAACTGCTCTCAGGACCATCCGAACTCGCACGGCGACATCGGAAGACTTGCCTCTTATACCTCTATACGAGCTTCGTCCGGGTATACGTATAGCGATCTGCAGACGTGCTGGGATCAACGTATCGGAGTTCTAAAACTGTACGCGGGTGCTCACCGGAGTCAGGCGTTTAGTTCGAGTTATTCCAGAGGGAAGATATACCCTGACTCTCGTTTAAATATTCCAGATGTTGGACAGCTCTCGTGTCCTGAGCGAGACGATGTGGATGGTTATTTTTGCGTTTGTTGTTTTACTTGCTCGGCATAATTTTGTAGGAAAACGTTCGAAGTTATTATTAGCCGTCGGCGTCTGATATTTTAATATAATTAAATCATTTCCAGGATATGTTTGGGTAAAACGCGATATTTTCGTTAGTGTTTACCAACTTGGTGAGGGTGGGTTATTTTATGCCAGTTACTCTTCTGATTAAAGAGGTGCATGTCGATTTTCCGAGCAGAAGTGAATCATCCGGCTGCCTAATTTTGATTCTTTTTAAATTGAATTTGGAACAAAATGGAAAATCAAACGAAATCAAATTTGCTTTGATTTAAAAATAATTTCTTTTACATTGATTTTCATCATTTATTAGAACAACAAACACAAATTGAATCCAGCACGAATTTCATTTACAAAAATTGCAGGAGAAACAAATCAATCTGTATCAATAATGAATTGGCACTCGGCGTTCAATGTTATCGAATTTGAGTTCACCCTTTGTGTAATACTATCATCCAACAAGCTGCTCGAATTACGAAGCACAAACTAAATAAACAATCACAATCGAACATATAAAAATGAATAATAATCGCACGATTCCATACACAACTTCAGAAACGCGTTGCCCACTACAATCCTGAACAAAAGCACGCGCGTCATTCCTCTTAATTATGCTCAGAAGACACGAGGCGACGCGCGCGCGCTTGCAAGCTCGCACAAATCATACCGATCTCTCCCCCGACGCAGAAAGATCCAGCGTCTCGTGGCAGAACTGTGTGTGTACATTCCATAGAGCAGCAGCAGACTTCCTTCTCCGGTATCTCGAGCTTCCGTGGACGTCTCGCAGGATATCCCGTATAAAAAGGCAGGATGTAAAAGAAAGCGTCGCGCCGACAACGACAACGACGACGACGACTGGAAAAGGCGCCACGCCGGAGAAGAAGGAAAAGAAGGGAAAGAGGCTATGATTTACGGCTTAGCCCAAGAGAGGGTAACCCTGTACCCGTACACGTATACGTATAGAGCTGTATATATATGTATATATAGGCGTGTGCAGGGACGAGGCTCGTCGGGCGCCAGAAAATGTATGGAAATGCATTCTGCCCCTGTGAAATCCAGCCGCTCTCGTGCTGCTGCGGGGATCAAACTGCGAGTGAATATCAAGCGAGCGTCTAAGCTTCCAGGAAGCCGACCGCTTCTCAGCGTACCGGTTCAGGTGGATTTAAGGCGCGAAACCAGGCGCACTTCGGAGGGTACTATATGCAGGTATAGATTCGGGCGCCTTTGTTAACGAATCTTGGGCGAGCTTTGGAGAGGACGACGGATTTTTTGGTTTTAGCGGGTGATTAACTGCCTTTCAACATTTCAAGTGGATGAGTTCCAGTGTTCGTTGAAAAGAAATGTAAATTAATGATAACTTATGCGTTTGTGGTTATTCTTGGTACGTTGGATGACCCAAAATTGACTTGTTCTACTTAATATAACAGTGAACATTGAAACGACACACAATCGTTACACATATAACGAAAATACAGATGTCATGGCGATGACTTTTACAAAATTGTAAGTAGAAAACGATGTACGGTTGTTATAAACGTATACGAGGCGTGCTGCATTAGCATCTCAACTAGAATAAGGCAGCATATCCGTCGCGATGTCAACACTAGCGTGTACAATCAGAAGTCAAGGAAGTGACCTAGTTTCTAAGCTGTCTCGAATATACCGCGTATATCGCGTGAGCTTATACGAAAGCTAGGGGGTGACGCCTGGTAATCCCCGCGGATATAGGTATACTCTCGATGTTCTTTTGTTGAAAAGCAGATAATTTAAACATTCATCACTGCATGTTGTAGTTCAAAAATATACAAGTTTTTTAACGCATAATGCAGTGAAAAAAAAACCCGTGCAGATTCAATGATAACTTTTTAATGCTTACACCAGCAGATATCAAAAACTTTGCTTTCACAAAAATTTCAATACACTTTGCGGAAATTTTTCGCTCGCTACGCTGTAAGGCCATATTTTGCAAACGTCACGTGGCACTAATGACTCCTCGTACCTTCCGCTCTTAAGTTTGCCTATAAGAGGAAAGTTTTACTATCGATAGCCGCATGCTTCGTACACATGTGTTCGCTCAACTTTTCTAGCTAATAAAGTCAAGGCTGATTTAGAAGTTCAATTTTGATGCAAACTGTTATTTATCAGAAGCCGCGTAGAGAATGAAACAGCGTCGAGAAAAAAGCTCTCTGATGCAATATTGCGAAATTTTTCATGAAATATTGGAACAAAAAAGTACGAATATTGTTTGAACTATTTGCATTTTTGAGAGTTGCTCGAAACACAATGCTCTCATTGTGCTTCACTGTGCAATTGTAGAATCACTGCAGGGCAAAAAAAGCTCGAACAACGCAGCAGATCTTTCATTTTTATTGTATTTTCATTCCATTGAGTGTTGCTGTTAAAGCAATCACAATAGCCTCTCCATTACTCAATGATGCTCCAGAGCGCAATTCGCTCCTCGATTTATGTTTCAAAACAAACAGCGCTCTTTATTCCTCTCGAAATTGGAGAGAAAGAAGAAATAAAAAAAAAGCTCATTCAGACGAGCTTTCATACAAAATCCGTATATAACTCGGTTAAAAAGCGGTCCTTCTCGCTATATACGAACGAACCAAAGCATTTTGAACACCATAGGCTAATAAAGCCAGCTCGTTACGATTATATTCATCGACGGTTGCGCAGAAGAAGAGCCAAGCCAGTACAGAGCTTACAAAGGCTGGAAGAAATCTCGTGCGCGCGTTCTTGCGACGCAGTTAAGCACACGCTGCTGCTGCCTCGTGCACCTTCGAGAACGGCAGAGTATCCAAGGGGTAAAGGAAGAAGGAAACGACGGCACTTTACTGCAGCGGCAGCGTTAAGGTTATGCCGGCTCTCTCTCCCTCTCTTTTCCCCTATACACACGCTCAGAGGGTAGCTTTAGAGAGATACTGTGCGCGCGGTCGAGGTAAACTGCGAGAGTGTCTTTGTTCTTCGTCCCTCCCGAGGAGAAAGGCCATCGTGTGCGGCGTAGCCGAGCTATTGGAAGATGGCTCGTGTGCACGACGCCGATGAAAAACGCGCTGTGGGGAGAGAATTGTATGGCTATGAGGAGAGGGACGCGAAGGACATCGAGGGCGCGGGAAAAGAAGAGGCGAAGAAAGCCTCGACTGCAATGTGTGTAGGGTGCGGGAGAAAGATCGAGAGGAGGAAGGTGAAGGGGTTAAGGTTGGGATGAGTGAAGCATCTAGTCATTGTGTAAAGTGATCCGAGCTTTTCCGTAGATTGATTCTGGTTTTTCAATGCTTTTTCTGTTTGAAAATTATATAATAGTAAACCTCGCAGAAATCGATAGTATACCGACGAACTGCGTGCATCCAAGAAAACAGCAGCCGGTGAAAGACGTACGCAGCACAAAGGGAGCTTTCTCAGCGAGACGAGATCCGGAAAGCTCCCGAAGGAAGAATAGAAAGCGAGGCAACGCCGGCAAAGTTTATACACGCTCCTAATTCAGACGGCGTCGGAGACAACTGCGGATTCTCTACGAGCTTTTCGAATGACGGCTATAATTTTATAAAGCGACGAATCCTCGGCTGTGCTCGCGAGCGGCGCGTCTCCATTAAATCGCGACGCGGCTCGGTTAAGTGCCGCTGAGATGGAGTAACTCATTTACTGCATATAGGGTAGTTTGATCCGAAAATTGGTAAACTTTACTTTCGCACCGCTATACTACGCTATACACCACGCTACGATACTGCCGCTGTTATACCGTCGCGACCTCGGAAGCATTCATTGCTACCGAGCACAAGTGCCGCTTTATTTTCATGAATATTTAGTAAATAAAGCTCGTGTGTATGGGAGTTGTCGCGAGTTAAGGACGACATGAAATGGTTTATGCGCTCTGTGACGGGATTGAAAATGCCGAGAGTATCTCGATATCAAGCATTGTTGTGTTTATCCAGCAGAATTGATTAGAAAATGTGTCAGCGATCATCACCTTTATGAAGAATTCATGAAGCGTGAATACGCTTACAAGTAGTAATACTCGAGTTCGGTCAGGCCGAAGAATAAGCATCGATCAAAAGCATCGAGACCACTCGAAAGGATCCTCGATCGGCCTCGTCGACAAAAGGCCGCGCGCGCCGAACACTCCATCAAACTCGCATTTTTCATCAAAACGTCAGGCCGCAGCGTATATCGGATTTCGCCGAGAGTCCGAGGCTGCAGCAGCACACGGTTCACCCAACACCGGCCATCGCACACAACAACGGAGTTTCGGGATGGACGAGGGAATTTCTCGAATTCCCCGTCAACCCCTAACGTGTTCGTCCGGCAGTAACTTGATGAGTCTCGTCGACTGTCTCGCTGTTCCCGTGTCGAGCCGGGCAAGTCGACATCGCGCGTCGTTATCGAGAGAGAGGTGATGGAGAGCGCTGGAGAGAGAGAGAGAGAGAGAGAGAGAGAGAGAGAGAGAGAGAGAGAGAGAGAGAGAGAGAGAGAGAGAGNCTCTCTCTCTCTATACGCGTTGGTATCGCGATATAATAAGTATAGCACACTGCAGAGGAGGCGGCCGAAACTGGAGGAACCAGTATGCCGTAACCACGACGTAAAAACACGCAGAAGGACAGGAAGGGGGGAAGGAGAGAGAGAGAGAGAGAGAGAGAGAGAGAGAGAGAGAGAGAGAGAGAGAGAGAGTACAAGTCGTGGTCCTCCGAAGAGGCGAAACGAGGCGCGCTTAATCGAGGGCCAGAGAGTGATTTCCACTGGCATGGACACGCGAAACGATGCGCGAACGAACGGAAGAGCTGCGCGATCGATGCGCGCATCGACAAATCCGAGTCTTCAGTATCTACACTCGTGTGAGTAGGCGGCAGCTCGCGAGAAATTTACGAGTTGCGCACTACCGACACCGGCGGCGTGGACACGTGAGCTTGCGAAAGCTATCGGAGGCGAAGCTTGAGCGCTTTTTTCAACTTATTTCCACACGCTTTCGACGGAACGAGGAGCTTGCCGAAGTAGATTGATTTTTAAAGGATTTTCTATTGAATGCCGATCCGTTTTCGCGGTTGGAGAGAGCGGAACGAGTCAGTGTTGATGTTCCTCGATGTGAAATTTAAAAGGGTGTAATACTTTCTGTAGATTTGAATCGATTTCATATGCGTTTAAATTCACTTGCAAACAGTTATTCTAAAAACACTCTTTCAAGTCTAGACTAAACTTAATTTGGACGTGCAATAGGTACGTGTAAACCGCTAAAGCAATATTAATTACCGAACGCAAGCAGTTTCAGACTGATGGCCCTTTCATCACCGCCTAAACTCTCGGTGTCTCTGACAGGCGAGAATATAGGCACTTTTCTATCTCCCTCATATCAATATGCGCACCGAGTCTAGATAAATAGGTGTGTCATTCATGCTGAAACCGCCTTGTTTGGCCTGCTGTTTTGGCCGATCATGCTTACATGGCTGAGGTTGTTTTTTTTATTGTTGAAATTTGGATGTATGCTACCAGACAAACTTTTTGGGGTTCCTTAAGCCACCTATAGAACACGAAAAATATTGCGTTCCCGCGATTTCGAATTACTTATTTTTTTGCCGGGCAGTTTAAACTCTCTTATGGGAAATTAACATGGGAAAGAACGATCCATTGTTCAACTGCGCGTACTCAATGTCTGGAGGCGCAATCCAAAAACCACTGCCAATTCATTGGCACGTAGCTTCCTCCAACGAAATTTATTGTTCCAATAAATAAAATATTGTTTAAAAATACAGTATGTGAATGCCATTTTAAATATTTTCAAATTTAATTATTTTGCTGTAGAAGCACTAGACACCCCTATAAGAAGAAGCCAAATTTTTGAGAAAAATCGATTTTACATTTCAGCTCTTTACTTGAGAACTTATAAACAAAATCGTTTAAAATTTTAACAGCAGATAGCTTTTTTATGGTGAATCGCCAAATAAAATGTTAAAGCATTTACATTGTTTCATAGATATGAGGAATCAAAAATTTTTCAAAAAAAAAATTCAAACCTTGATATCTTAAGAACCATAAGGGTATTATAGCTGCGCAATGAACTTAGCCAAAACATATAAAATATCTACCTTTTCCCAAAATCTCAAGTGCAATAAGGCCTTTTTACGCCCGTAATCGAGACTCAAAAAAACTCATTTTTTTCAGTTTTCGATTTATTACTGAAAAAATAAGTAGTCAAATCACTTGAAATTTTAATTGCATATAGTTTGACACGTAACCCATCAACATATTTTTTTTCGTGAGGTTATGATGTTTAGTTTCAGAGATATGAATTTTTTTTTAAAATCATCTTTTTCATTTTATCTGCCGAACAAAGCGGTCAATCCCGAGGACCAAACGGGGAAAAGTAGGTAATTTGATTATCTTTTAAATGCATTTTAGCTGAATTGTTTATAACAATGGAATGATTAAAAAAAACGAAAATAATGTTTTTAGAAAATCAAAAAATGACCATAAAAGAAAAAGTATAATTGAAAAAATAAAAAAATAAATGTTTTTCCTGAATTCAGAATCCAAAAATAGATATGCATGTCAAATTTGATTGATATTGACGGAGTAGTTTCAGAAATATCACGGCATACACACACACACGCATACACACACACACATCCATACGGACATTTCCTAAAAACATGTAATTAGAACTTCTAACATCTTAAAACATGTTTCTATAAAGTTTTAGCGAAACTGAAAAATTTACTATTACAAAGCTTCCTCTAGGAGGAAGCAAAATGTGTATTAATACGATTAAAGTATCAGAAGAAAGCTTTAATTTGAGCCCCGGTGGGTTAAGAATGGTTGCCTCGATCAAAAGTTGTCTAGGCTTAAAAATATCGAAAAAATCATGAAAACTTCGATTTTTTACGAAAATCGGCGATTTTTCTCATTTTTAAAATCCTTATAACTTTTGATCCGAGAGGTCAATTTTTAGCATCCGGCCCTCAAATTAATTCTCTTTTCTTTTACTTTCGCTTTTCAAAATTTAGATTGATATTTTACTGGTTTCATCATATATATATATATATATATATATACATAATATATATATATACTAGTGGGGCTTCGCCCCCCTGCTCGCTTCGCTCGCCACCCCCCATTTTAGTTTTTGTTTGATTTTTATTTTTCAACTGTTTTTTCGTTATCTGATGATTAAGTTCTAGTTGGCCAAGAATAATCTTATGTATTATATAAATTTGTAGATCATAAAAAGGTCAAGAATTTAATGTTTGTCGAAATAGAGAAAATCGAAAGAAAAAAGTAAAAGTACTGAATTAACGCCGAACATCTACTGCTTATGCATTTAAAATATATAGTTTTTTTTTCTTTTTGGAAATTGTTTTGAAATTAATTTGATTCTTCCCACTTTCAATTATATGTTACAATTATACATAAATCTGGTCCACTACTTTTTATAATAACCATTGCTGCGTTGTTGAATGACCTGTGGCTCTAATATATGTTGATGATCGATCTTTTCGTTTTTACGTAGCATAATGAGGAAACAAATATGTTTTCTTTATTAATGTTTAGTGTCTAAAAACTCTATTAAAAAATAAAGTTTGGTTCCTACCTAGGGAAGCTTTGCATTTTACAGACCAAGTTAAGTAAAAGATAAGGCACAAATCATATAAAAAATTTGGATCCGGACGTATTTTCTTGTTATCTCAATTCTTATTTCTATACGAATTTATCGATCTCTGCAAGTTAAATTATCTTCTTAAATCTTTACTTGTAACTGCTCATTAGCTTTATTTAATTTATTTTGTCAACATTTTTTCGAAAACTTAAGTTTAAATCTTGCACCTAAGTACATGAGTTACAATTTTTACTCCATAATATTTAAGGGCCCTCGAACAATCGCTATATATATATATATATCGATTGGCCTATCGGGATACCACTTTATTTTTTGTTAAGACTTTGATATATAATTCACATTTATGATCTTATAAAGTTTTTACAATGCCTAAGTATAAACACGCAAAAGTGATATATATACAAAAGCAAAAGACAATGCTAAGTATAAACACATCAAAGTGTCAACAATACAAAAGCAAAAGTCAATGCTAAGTATACGCACATCAAAGTGTTAACAATACAAAAGCAAAATAAAAACCTTATAAGAATTATTACTTCAAACTAAGTCAACTTTTAAGTCAAACTTTAACAAAAAATATTAAAAAACGCCCTGTCTATTTACCTCATAGGTGGTGTGGAAAAATAGAAAATAAAATTTAAGTTTATCTCTTATATAGTTTTTTCTACTGTTATATATAATTTTGATACTGATGTGCTATGAGCTTGTTATGAGGGCTTGGAAAAGTTTCTACAAAGGATGTAGGATCTTCCGAGGCTAAAGACATTATTTATGCCAAAAGTATTGTATTGTATTGCTCGAGTCGTTCGTTGAGAGTCGGGGGAAAGTAACTTTATACATCATCTTAATATAGTGCTAGCTAATATAGCCTAATATATTTTTGAAAATCGAAATAATTATACGCGTCGCGAAGTGCACGACTAAAAATTTCGTAAGATGATTCAAAAAGTGTGTCATAAATTGATCCGATTTTATCCGATGACTATTACAATGTGTGTTAGTAAATTTTTTTGCTAATAAAAAACTTTTAAATAAAAAAATTGTACTAACAATTAATAAATTTTAGGAAAAGCTGCTGCTAATAGGAAGTGCGGGGGGGCTGCGGGGGGTTGCGGGGGGGGCTTTTCACATATCCAAATCACATGAAAATTAAAGAATTTTGCCTTATTTTGCGGGGGGGGGGCAGTGGGGGGGCTAGGCGGGTGTGCGGGGGGGGAGTATCTCCAAAACAACTATATAATATAGGTAGATATATATATGGCAATGAAAAAGGTCAAAAAAACAGCCATAACTGATAGGCAGATCTTCCTCTATCAGAGAGGATGCAAACCGCTAAGGTAATTACTTTTTAGATCAAACACGCACAGTACTTGCTCAAAAAGTTCAAATAAAACTTGTTACCGCATGAGGGATGCGTAGCGCAATTTATTCGCAGCGAATGCTTCTGTTACTCACCTGAAACATGAAAAATATCTTAATTAGCGACATGCGTAGTGAGTAAGCCGAGGGAAATATGAAATTTATAATTCTCGTTATACAGAAGTAAAAAGTCTTGCTAGAGGGTATTATACAATGTTTTTTCACGCAATAAAATTATATTATAATAATACGGTACGTATAATTAAATTACTTCCTGTGTTACAGTATTAAAAGCTAAATTAATCAAATCGTCGCTGTCAGAAATTTTAGTGCAAAATATACAAAAACAAAACTATAAAATGATATTTGTCAAAACTAAAATAAATAATATATCTAGAAAAACTTAGTACATACATAGTTACAGTGTATTTCATCCTGTGAAACAAAACGGAAACATCGGCAAATCCCAACCGAGTTACGATGGCTCGAAATACAAATGTATTCCAACGAAGCCCGGCAAAAGAAATAAAACCACGGGAAAGAAACAAAAAGAAGCTTCAGCCAGCGCAGAGAGAAAGAATCGAATCGTACACAACAACAGAAGCCAAGCCAAACTTATACCCGTGCGATTCTCGTTAAAAAGTTGCCCTTATTCCCCCGATCCGATGCTGGGAAAAAGCGATATTTTTTTCTGGCGGTACATCTGACTTGTTAAAATCGAAAAGTCTCGATTCTCTTTGTTGCGTCAACGCACGAGATATAAAACGCGGAAAGTAAAACAACGGGAATATAAAAAAGACACAAATAACGGATAGCGGAGGCAAACAGATACAGCGAAGCGGAGCCAGAATCCATAGCTAATCTGCTCGCTCTTCCAGAACGATCGGTCGCACAACTATAACGTGTAAACCCCCAGCGCTGCTGCCTCGTGTTTACCAATGTACACGCAAGAAAGCTCCAAGGCATTCCCGTGACAACGTCCCACATCGCTTCGTCGGCAAACGCGCGGAAAAAATAATCGCGCGCAAAGCCGTTGAGCTTCGCGACGAGTTAATGCAAGGGCTTAGGTTAATGAGATCACAAGCGTGAGTTGCGCTTCAAAGATGTTCGCATGAGCTTGAAAAAATAATAAACATTTTCAAGATCAATGTTTCAATATTTTAAAATCATTCGAAACACTTCAAAGCCACTCCAGCCTGTCGGCCTGTGGCAAAGAAAGAACAGAGCTTTAGCCTGGCTTATAAAAAAGCTCACGGTAATCTAAAAAGTGCAAAGTCTCGGATATGCTTCAGCGTGAGAGTAATCAGCGCCGCGACGTGATAGAGTACACCAGAGCTTTCGGGTTGTTCGCACCTCGGCAGCGACGTGCCGATAACGTCAGAAGAGGTTGCCGCTGTGGCCGATGACAATGCACTTTCTCTCGGTGAGCCACTCGACGGGCGATACCGGAGTATCGCGCGACGAAGGTACGGAGAAAGCAACGGCTCGATCGATCACCGCGGGATTTATCATCGTCGCAAGCTCAGCTTGCGGATAGCTGAATTTTAAACAGTCATAAATTTAAATTACACGCTTCTGTTGCGGGGACGAGAACGAGGAGATTATCGAGAAATGTTTTGTACGCGCGGAAATGGGTGAGGGCGTCGCTCGGGATAATTAGGCTAGCATATAGTCGTTCGGAGAGTGTCGAGTAACGTTTGCTGTATAATAGTTTGCGAGCGGCGGCAGCGGTTCAGAGAACTACGCTGATGAGGATAGTTTGCCAATTTGAGGGTAACAATCTCAAGCATAATGATTTCAAGCTATAAACATTGTCGCTCTTTGTGTAAGTTTGCGAAAAGATATTTAAAAAGATACTTTCAGGCCCGCTGTTTGATGTATCGATTTATATTCAGTAGAACAAGGCTGGTTTGGTCGGACATAATGGCACTCGCGATTGTCCCTTCCGGCTACACTGTCCAATCCGCGCGACAACGTCAGCCAAGACTTTTCGAAGAAACTCGCTTGATCCAGACTTCTCATCCTAAAACTTAAATCGCTTTTACTTATTACTTCCGTGAGAAAGTCATTTAAATGTACTTTTACTTCGAAAGCTTCCATCTTTTTTGACTCCCAGCGGCGAAAAAATCGTCTTTTTTCCCTCTCTCTTGCGCATTTTTAAATCGACTTCCTTCAAACGACATTTTAAAATTCAAACGAAACGAGGGGTATGGGGTATGAGAGCGATTTTCTTTTGTGTATAAAAGTTAACCGTCTTTCGAGCGAAAAAAAAAATGATCGCCCTAAAGTCCTTTCCAACAATTTTACATTTACCAGGTAAAAGTGCATTTCTCGTCCCCGACGATAAAACAGTCGTGAAACTCGAAGTGACATCGTTTCTCGGGATCAGAATCTCTGCGAGAAAAATCAGCGATTATCTGACACTCCTACTACGCTGACAATAATTACCCTCTCATTAGGGCCTCTAAGCGGTGGCTTTTTCATGCACTTTGAGCTGCGAGCGAAGGAGGCGGGTCGGCGCTGGAGTCTCGGATGAAATAGGCGAGTGTAACTCGTGAAGAGAGATCTGGCTTGGCAGATAGGGCAGAAGTCAGTCTGGCGTAAATAGGGACGTAATTGCCCTCACCGTTCATCCGTACGTCCCGTCTTTCTCTATGCGCCTGTCGAAGTTTACCCCGACGCGCCTGAGGCCGCGCGCACGACCATCACCTGCCACGACGCACACGCGCGCGCGCCTCTCTGCAAACACTATCTTTATATCCCAGCCCTGGCACTACTCTCATTCTCGCAAGATTTAACGGAGGATCCTGGGAGACCCTTAACTGCTTCCCGGTTTATATCCCCGCCTTTATGAGAGGATCCTCCGGGGCGGGGGCAGTCGGAGAGACGCGACCCGCGAGAGTTCACTCGCTGTGTATGTGTGTGTGTGTGTGTGTGTGTGTGTGTGTGTGTGTGTGTGTATGTGGGTGTGAGTGTGGAGTTAGGCACCGACGATCGCTGCAAGATAAGCGAGCCTGCTACTGCGAGCGATATAAACGAGGCGCGCGCACGGAAAGAGAGATGCAGAAAGGAGAACTGTAAAAATGTAAAGCGAGAGAGAGAGAGAGAGAGGAGCCTCAGCGTGCAACGCTTTTCTACTTTTATGCGTCTTGGATGAGTATTTTCTCGCTTCGTTTTTACTTGGCGCCTTTATCGTTTTCAGTTTTACGGGCGTATTATTACGGAAAAAGTGTTTCTCCCGCAGTCGAGTCGACGAGCTTGATCGTCTTCTACTGTGTGGGGGGAGGGGGGGGGGGTCCGTATATAGACGCTGCGAGGAAGATATGAACGTCTGCCAACGGTTTTCGCTCGAGAATGGCTCGTAATTTGGTATACCCATCTGGATGAGCTTTACCGTCTCAATTGTTAGTGATATTGACTGTTAAGGAATGATATACGATCTGTATACTTGATGCTGTCATGAATTTGATGAATGAGCTTTTAAAATTGTTTTGCGAAATTTTGTTTTACATTGATTCGTCAATTATGCAACTGTGTGATGCTATAAAATGTATTTACTGCCAGCTGCATGAAGAAAACCTATATATATATACTCGTCAAATCATCTGAATAACTTATGGGTTGTATTCATATCCTACGTCCACATTCGCTTTTGATGTATTATGAATTTATTAAAATATTAAACTATATCTTCGATACCCTAGTCTGAACATGTAATAATAGTTTCAAGAGATCATAAAATACAATATATAGAAAGTTATTCAACGGTACAGTAGAATGCAATCACCCAATCGATCAATAATTAATTCCTCGCATTACGCAATACAAACCAATTCCCTCCAGATCCTCAGCCAAGCTTCCGCTGCCTAGCTTCCAGTCTATACGACCTAGCCCACGGCCTCTCTTCCTTACTTTAGCAAACACACACGCCCGGTACACACGAGCCTTTCCCTCGACGCTCCATACTCGCTGAACCCGTAGGCTCGAGCCGCCAGAGCGTGAATAATTGGTGTCGCGAGCAAGTGAAAGAGAACGAGAGAGAGAGAGAGAGAGAGAGAGAGAGAGAGAGAGAGAGAGTTTCAGCGACTCGACGGGAAGGCTGGAGGTGAGCCGGAGAGGCTGCGGCTGTTGTTTTAGGCGAGTTCGAAAAAGATACGACAAGAGAGAGGGAGAACTAGAGGACAGCACGACGACGACCGCCGCTGCCGCGAAAACGGCGTGCGAATGGCATTGGCATACTTGCTTCTCGGCCAAAGTACACTCGACAAGTTCAAGTTACGAGTCGCTGCACACGAATGCCTGTCGCCGCTGCAGCTTCCGTCCTGCTCTCTTGAGTTTCTCGCACCCCTCAGCTTCTTCTTGTTTCTTCTTCTTCTTCTTTAGCCGCCGCCGCCGCCGCTGCTGCTACTGCTGCAGCTTCTTCTCGTCCGTTTGCTTACTTTCTCTTTTCTTCGTCTCTTTTGGAAACTTTGCGTTTCTACAGCTGCGAGCTGAGTTTGCAACTCCCGCGGCTGGGATAACAAGACTTCTCGGCATCAATCATACTGGGCGCTGCTTTTCGAGCGATGCGGATGCATTATGTGAGTTTCATTAGAGATCATTCGATTTTTACATACTGAACTGCGCCTTCCTGGAATTTCGCATGTAATGATAAGAAGTTTGCCATTGGAAACTCGAGAGCAAGGCTAATATGATGTTAGCCGTAGCGAGTGTTTTGGGAAAGTGCACTTTGATAAATATAGAATGGTTCAATATGTTTCGACGTTTTAGCTGGTATATGCATACTGATCAATTATGTGTCCTAAATATCAATGCTTATAGCTTCATCGGGGAAGAAGTACCATGCAATGAACCAAAACCAATTTTCATCGGGCAATTAGCAAACAGTGGTAAACTTTTAATATAGCATGAGCAGCCCAAGTAGTAGCCTCAACCGTAGACAGTTTTGGCATAGGTGACATACCACTATATAGATATGGACTAGGCTCGCGAATTGCGATGAAAGAAATAGGGAAGCGCCTATGCGCCACCTATCTTCGCTGGCCAGAAACTCAAAGAGTTTAAGTGGTAGATGTGAGGCCGGTCCAAAATTGCTTTGTTCAAAATGCACTCCTTTTATCATATTCTTGCAAATTTTACTTCATGAGGTTAGGTACATTCAGCTGATTAGAGTATCAATAGAATAATTACTATTTCTATTTTTTACAGTAGGATACGAATCTATATGATTTAAGAATAGAGGAAATATTGCCATATTATTATCCCCTCTTAAAAAAGAGAACAGAGAAAAGTGAAGCCGACTAAAACAAGTTTTGATTGGTTACTCAAAATAAGGCGCAAAATTTTAAATTTTAAATTTTAGATTTTAGATTACGATTTTAAACTTCTAACCTTAGAAAATTGAGCGCACGAAGCTCGCGTTAGATTTACTAGTGTAATATAATAGTTGAAAACAAAATGTATGTTTTAGAGTACATTGTAGCTTAATTAATAAAGCTAGAAAGCTATATACTAGCAGCTGGAGGGCATATTGTGGGGATATTTAGAAGCTGCGAATTTTCGGTCAGTCACAACTGTATTTGACATTTGATTGACGTAAAGAGTGTTGTTACGGAATTCTCATCAGCGGAATTGAGGCAATGCTATCGTTAATTATTCTCTTTCAAAACGAAATGATATTATCGTGTGCTGTTCCGCAAGAATGACCAACCGTTTCATCAAGTGAATAAGTGTGATTTAAATCATATCAAAGATATTCTTAATTATTTTAATATATATCAGTAAGAACAATTAAATTCCGCTGATTTATTACGAATCTTCAGCCAAGCATTTATTTTACAAAATTAATTTACAACCATATGACCTAAGTTGATCTTTCATAAATGATTCATAGTGACAATGTGTGCGATAAAAGAGTTATTAAAGAAAAGTTGTCTTTCAACCGAAGTTGAAACATGCCATTGCGGAAAACTTAAAACAACTTCCTAAAAAATCGGTAAGAAAGTTTTTGTCGCCCGAAGTGTATAAAAGGCAGCCGTAAAAATTGGTTAATGGTGGGGAAAAGAACGATAGTGCAGGGAATTATACCACACTACTTGCACTGCATGAATCACGTAAATTTATAGCGCCTTGTTCTTTCTGGAGTAAATTCTGTTTTCACAAGATAAATTAGTTTTAAAAATTATATTTTATCTTAATATAAGTTACGTTGAATTTAAAATTTTCTTACTGCTCTGAAAAATACTTAAAATATATTTCAATCTTTTTTACTTTCTTCTTACACTAAATATGTCTATACATTTTTATGATTGTAACAAGACTTAAAATCTTTTTGATACTTTTATGCATCGCGAAAGAGTTAAAGTTTAATTTTGCAAGTACAAAATTAGCTCATAAATTTTGAATAAGGCACTGACTAATTTTGAATTCTAACTACAAGACAACTTAGTTTAAATATCTTCAAACTTTACTTGATGGACAAGTATTCATTTCCATTAAAAATATTTCTTTTTATCTTATACACTTCTTGTGACTCCTAATTGCCTTTGTTTTGAAATTCCATTTAAATGCAACATTAAGTTAGCAACACAATAGAAAATATTTTTTTAAAAGGAAATTATGATACTAAACTTTTAACTTTAAGAAATACATGCACTATATTCTTGAAATTTTAATTTAAAAAATATCCAACCTATAATTAGCCAGCAAATAATAAGACTTATAACCAACCCAGGACAACAATTTTTGAAATGATTGCTTAACAAACCCTTAGAACTACCGTTGCTGGAAAAGGTGATTTAGCTCTTCTCTTTAAGTGGCTTTGCATAATGCTCGAACCCAGCATTGTGAACTTGTAATCGGCTTTTAGTTACCTTGATTCTTCACCTTGTCACGACATCCAATCAACGCTGCGAAAAGGGTAGAGATAGATTAACCTCCTTCTTTTCTCTTCAGTTTCGGTGTCAGTGTTAATAGCGGACACGCAATCCGGTTGTTTGAGTTTTAAGAGAAAAAAAATCACTGGTGTGCTATTTATCTTATCGTTATCTTTAAATAAGCAATTAAGGGAAGCCATATGACAGAGCTTCGTTTACGTGTAACCTAAAAGCCTGACAATGACATCAATACTCCGTAACAATGTGGAACAGAAATATTCGACAAAGCACTTTTTTTTTCGTTGTAATAAAAGTTACGAATTTTTAAATCATTATTACAGAGTACAAATTATAAACGCATTGTGGCGGTCGCCCAGGCTCAATTGCCAGGCGCAGCTGTCGCTTTATGTTTTTGCGCTCGAGACGTACCCAAACACGAAAAGGAAAGCTTCTCAGGCTTTCAAAAATTTTTATAGTCTTTGGAATTCCCCGGCCTTAATCTAGGGTCCGGCGCGCACGCAGGCTACCGGCGTCGGCAGCCATAAAAAGACTTACCGACCGGCCCAAGCATCTGGGGCCATAAAAAGGCTTACGGCCCGACGCCCGGAGAGGGAAGCGTCCCTGTGCCTTTCTGCGCGTCTGTTCTTCAGCCCCCGAGCGGTCAGCTGAGAGCAGAGGAACGGGAACGCCCGAGAGGCCGACCGGATCGTCCGAGTTACCTTAGAGACACGACACGGTTGACATCTCACCTACAACACTCGCGTATACGCTTACTATCCGAAATAAAATCTAACTCTAACGAACTCTGTGCGTTCAATCTTTTTCACTCAAACTTCCTTACCGCTTCACTCTCCCAAACGCATAAACATGAAGAACTAAATGTTGAAAGGAATATGTAATATAAATTACAGATGCATTAGCATGAATAACTCTCAGCCAAACGAAGTGGAAAACGTTAAAAGTATCTTGAATAATAAATAAAATTAATCAACTACCCTACATTAGATCAACGAGTCAATCCGCTTTTATTCAACTCAAAAGCTCATGCCAGACTGAATCATGCGTCAAAAATCGCATTTCTCGATCCAGTGCTAGAAATCCAATCTCCCTTTCCCAACAAATACTCCGACTATTAACGCACGAGCGCGTCGGCGATATTAATTCAATTCCCAAGCAATCTCGTGATTTAGAATTCATCGCCCGACTCAGAGAACGCAAGTAATGACGTCAACGTCGTCGACGACGACGGCTGGCCTCGAGTGCGCGACGAAAGAGCTTGGAAAAGCCCCGGCGAACTCAATCGGAAAATCGAAACGCGCGGGTAAATCCAGCGCCGGCCTCCTTTTAGGGGATGCACGCGGTGCCGGAGATAGAGGAGAGCTGACGGCGGAGAGCAGACGAGGAGTATAGGAAGTGCAGAGGCTTTATTGTGAGAGCACGTTGAGAGCGCGCACGCAAGCATCATCGGAAATCGATCATCCCGAAAATACTCCGCTCTCGCGTGCTACTACTGCTGCCGCTGCTCCGTGCCTCGGCCTTAATATTCGAGATTATCGGTTGCGCGCATCTCTTATCATGCAGCTTCCTCTCTGTACGCGCGCTTGAATTTTCCGGAGCGGCTTGTCCTCGTCGAAGTCGTATTCTCGGCTCCTAGCTCCGAACGATCGAAAATCCTCAGATTTGCGTGTACGCGCCAGCTTTGCGTGCTCTGTCGTAGAAAAGAGGACTAGAGCCTCTGCTGCTGCTGCGTCATGCATATGGAAGCATTATTTGATCAGTTCGTGTAAGCGCTCTATGTGTGCCTTACCGGGAGGATATGTCACGACGATTTTCGAAACAGATTTCTGTTTGCAAATGATAATAATAATTGATCTTTCGATACTAATAGTGTATGCTGCGGAGATGTGCGTTTCCAATTCGATTTTTCATACTGGACTGATGGGTTTGCCTTTGGGACCAAGTTTGTGTGTTGGTAAATAAAAAAAGTCGCAGAGCGACTGCAGCAAACAGCTCGAGTAAATATTGGAATTGTCAAGGGATTGCAATGTTTGTTGTTGCATCGCGGATATGCAATATAAATCAAGCATTATATTCGCGTTTTTATTCAATCGACAGTTAAAGTTCGAATTCCAAACGAAAAAATGTAGAATATTCAACGGTCAGTGTACTCTATCGCAACTCAACAGTTTTTCAGCAAGTTCATAAAGGAGCAGGACACGGTTCGTCTATCCGTCAGTGCATCGAAATTAAGAGCCTATACGAGGGTGTCGCCAAAGCCTATTGACTCCCTCTCTTACTTCTTCAACTCGCAGCGCACGTTTCTATCGGTCCGACAGTCCGACTATAACCCCCCCCCCCCCTCCCCCAAGAAGCCAAGAACGCGTTAAAAGAATGGATTAACGGAGCTTTCTCTCTCGGGGTTAATTGGCGTGATCCCAGTCCTTTGTCTGTAACGCCTCGAAAGGGACAAAGCCATCGAGTTCTCCGCGTTGGGATACAGGTATATAAGAGTTGGCGATATGTGTAGTGACGTAAGTCGCGCAGTTGGCGCGAACACTGCAGCGGGGATGTGGTAATTGTTCTCTTGTGTGGTATCGAGCTTTTACTGTTCGAATGCTGCGCGCACCCTTTCGCGCGAGCTTGATTGGCTTCGAGCAGAGATTGCGCAATGGAGAGAATGTCTTGTTGGAAAATCGAGTTTGTTCATCAGCTTTGGCGATTCGAGGCGATAAGATTGCGAAAGGGGTGCTATACATTTACTGTAATTTGTTATAAAGCCTTTAATAATTTGTAATAAAACCGTTTACGATAATATGTTATTATGGTTAAGAATTTAATTAAAACATCCAGAATTTATTATCTATGTCATGTTATTGTTGACGTCGATTGCAGCGGATTATTATTTCGTTCATTTTGTACGAGCTTAAGACAAAAGATTGACGTGTTTTCCAATCATGTCACTTAAAACAAGTGAAGAATTATTTTACTGGCAATGCGCTGTCGTCGGCATTGATTTTATTGCTTTTCTGTCAGAACATAAGTACCTATGTGACATCCGATACGACAATGAAAATCAAATAAAATACACCGCAATGTCGATCCATCACAAAGTTGATTTTAAAATTACTAGCAAAACAACAGACTTCCAAGCGAAAATACGCACGAGCGTTACGCGTACGATTACGACCAGCAGCTTATTTTAAACCAACAAATTATTCCTCGTGGCAGTCTGGTAATTTATTGAATGCAAACATTTCCGCGCCGGCTGCATCCACGCGCGTTTGAAAAAATACACACCCTCGCACTCTCGCGCGCCTCGAAGGAAAAAAAAGAGAGTAAAAAAAAAACCGAACGAGAGAGAAATAACAGGATTGTAAGCGCGACCCCCTTTTTCGTTCTTTGTTCGGGAGGGAAAAAGCTCTCGCGTTGCCGCGCTGTTTTCTCAGTGATAATTTAACCGGCTGCGCGCGCAAGCGAGCACTCGTTCAAACAAAGTAGCGGCGCGGAATGAATAATGCGTCGTCTGCTGCAGGAATTATTGTTCGCGAGCTCATATTGTCGGGGGGGGGGGGGGGGGGGCCACTTCCTCGGCTAATCTCGCTTCAATGCGGTTTAGCCGCGAGCGTTTCGCGCTCATATGCATCGCATGCCGCGTTATATATACTATATATACTGGTGGAGTTGCGGAGGAGGAGGATGAAGCGAAGGAGCTGAAGGAGAAGGTGGAGGAGGATTAGTTGATACCGGCGTTATACCCCGCTGTGGTGGAGGCATTCGACAAGACACGAGCCGCGGATGTTTCGGAGATTCCCTCGCAGCGCTGGCTTGGCCGATTTTGCCGGATAATTGAATTTTGCGGCTGATGGTCGCGGCCGACGAGCGGATTCATTTCGACGAGTTTAATGAAGTATTTTTCGGTCGGACGGGGTATTTCGATATTGCGTCACGGAATGTAAGCTGCGATTGTGTAATGCTGTTGTTGTTAGTGAAATATATACTCGCTCGTTTCGCATTGGGAATTTTATTTGATTTTGGATGTATGAATATTGGGATCAGTATCAACAAAGTGATTTCTATAGCATGATTACTATGTTCGGGGCTTTTGTATTCATTGCAAGCAGAACTCATTTAGAATTAATGCTGGGCAATTAATTGATGGAAGGCAAATTGACGTATACAATTATGGCAATAAATCAATGATGCATAATGCTATCGTTGCATCGTTTATTTACTATGTTTTGATAAGATACTTATGGATTGATACACAAACGTATAATGCAACAGTGATACATAGTCATAACTGTACTTCTATTTTACGCTCGACACTGTGAATATTCACCAGTCATAAATATAAGTACTAGAATAGAATCATCCAATTAGGTAATATAACAATAATTTAATGCTGGTAGGATTATTATAAATGCGTGTTAAAATGTAGTTTTGCAAAAATCGATCTGATACCTCAATGTGGTACAGAACAAAATCGCCGTCCAAAGGAATCGCTCACCAGCGCAGTGCCCGAAGCCTCCAAAAAAAGAAGACTCTTCACAAGAGGGTAGACTTTGCAATTGAAATGGTCAGCCCCAGCAGCAGCAGCAGTATATAGCATTCGTCAAAATCAATCTCTCCGAGACTCGACCAGCAGTACCGCCACGCCTGTCATTAGCAGCGGAAGTTGTAGATTCGCAGGGGGTCGTCGCTTGATGTGTGCGAGTATCAGCTGTCACGCATACGAGAGCGTTAGGTATAGTTACGAGAGCAACGTAGAAAACGCGCGCGCGCGCGCTGTGACCAAGCCGATCGGAAATTAGGAACGCACGAGTTGCCTGAATAAATATCACGGCAATTTGCCGGCAGCGCGGTAGCCTCGTGGAAATGGAAGTCGCGCCGGGCTACTTCCGCTTATTTTGCACCGGCAGCAGCAGCCGCCACACCGCTGCTGTTTTGCCCGACGCTTTATATTCTTGCAGGGCTCTTTGTTCCTCTCTGCAGCCCGGAATGCATTACTCTGTTCGACGAGCGACGCGAGAATTAACATATTGTTCGCGAGTTCGCGTGTTGTTTCGCGCGCAAGCGCTGCCGAGGTATTTTCTGCGGTGTAGGGGAAGGGGGATTAGATCGTTGTGGACGGGTTTTCGGTCTTTTGCACCGCTGCAGCGTGATGCACTCTTTTCTGGCTTATCAATGTTTTTTGCGGACTGACACACTTTCCGCGAATCGATGAATAAATTGCATTCTTTATTAGATCTCGGAAAATTGGATAGATCGTAGTGGCCCGCTGGCGTTTTTGCGAGGACGAAAATTCAATCTGCTTTTGTTGGCGAGACGGGATTGGAAAATTTAGTTTGGTCTCTGGTTCTTTCTGTGCGGCTGGTAAAAAATGCAAGCGCGGGTATAATGTAATACTATGACTGTGTCAAATATTAACGATGCGAGTTGTTTAAATCGAAAGCAAAGTAGAATAGAGTGACAGAGTTGGGTATAGATGTGACTGGAGTTGAGCGATTGATGGAAACATTGATTGGCAAGGTGAGTAATTGATTGAATGATTGATTGATCAAATCATTAACAAAGTTGTAATGTGGACTTCATTCGAGCAGTCAATATTATCATAATGGATGGAATGCTCGATGAAATGCTTTACTCTTTGCTTGAGTATAGGCGTGTTGAAATACGAATAAATAGTACGGAACACCGACGATACGATCTCGCATAATGACAATTAGTATCATCGTTGATGTTTTTGAAAATCAAGTAAAACAACAAGGGCGATCACGATTTTGAATGGAGAATAGCATGAGTGGATCGACATGCTGCATAATGAAACCGTTCACGGCGATTTAAATCGCCTGATCAATTAGTTCAGATTACTCGCGAAATGAATAGTACAGCCTATAATGAACATCATTCGTTTAGTCCTGTTTGCATGTGCATTTCTGCATTCAGTTTTGATTACAGAATATTTTTCATTATTTCCTATACACAAGTGTATTATCGCTTTTACAACAAAGCGTATATAATAGAGAATTCGGTATTTCAACGGTACAATAGTTTACACATGATCGATTTAACGATTTATTTTTCATTTGCAAAAAGATCGCCAACCACCTGCCTTGCATCTTTCCCAGTCAGTCAGAAACTGCAAAAGAGATAAGCGCAAGAAGTCCGAGAGTCAGTATGCGAAAGTAGAGAAAAAAGTAAACGGCCAGACAAAGAGCGCGAACCGCAGCATTATAAAGATAAAGCGCGGAAAAGTAGAGCCAACGCAGCGCATAAAGGTTCGTCGCGGAGAGTAAGAGAGGGGCGAGTCTTGTCTGGCCTATGTGCAAACGGACTTGCTCGGTCCAGACTTGTTGAGAGCCATTAAGTCGCGAAAGTGCCGCTCGCGAAAATACGGGAGGGGCGCATACCCCCCGAGACCTTCGGGGTTAACAACCGGGCTGTGCTGGCACACCGTCGCTTTTCTTTTCGCCGCGTACGTCCCTTTCTCTCTCGCCCTTGTGTTTTGACCATTCCTTTTCATTATGCGAGTATACACTTACACGCGTCCCAGCTGCTGCTGCTGCTCTCCCGCTCTTACTTTCCTTAGGAAGAGGTGTGGGAGAGAAGGTGGCTGATAAGGCATTTAGGCTCCGCAGAAGTGGACTTAATGAAAGGACGGTTATGCGCGTCTGGGGCGGCTTGTTTTGCACTACGAGAGTTTGTTTCCACTTGTGCCGTTGGTGATTGATCGCGTTCGTGTCTGAGGTTAATAGGAAAAAATTGTAGAATGGCTTTTGCGGATTAGTTCTTCAACTATGGAACTCGGATTGAGTACTCTGTACGTGGCACAGATGTATTGTTTCACAATATACGTCTGGTGAATGATGCATCGGACTGAATAGTCAAGGCACTGCTTTAAAATAAAATTACTTTCAAAGTACAGCTCTGTAATGACCAACGCTGTGGTTTTATTTTCCAGCCAAAAAAAATTCTCTATTATAATTAAATTTTCCGCGCGTCATATTCCAGAGCATTTGGAAATGTAACTTTTGTGACATCGCCAACAAGCTATTGTATTCACATGTTGACCCAGTAAAACCTCATTTCCCTGAACGTCCCGACGTGAGCTAGAAACTTAAAACGTCCCCCTTTCTCTCTCTCCCTCCCATATTCGTTCGAGCCGCAAAAAAAGCGGCGCACCCAGCCCCATCGCATGCATACAGTAACGCTATTTTCCCAATGAAATACGCTCGTTCGCCAGCAAAAAAAAAACCTGGTCCCCGAAATTCCGTTGCCACACGCGCGCGTCGTGCATAAAAAACTCGTCAGGATTTTTAAAGCTTGCCGCTAGAGCCCAACCAGCGATCGGGAAAAATACTGCTTTTTACGCGGTGGTTTACAAATAAAACTGATCCCTCGGACTGCTCTACACGCTTGGAATAATAATAATGATAAAAATGATGGTATAACGATGATAAAACGGGAAAGCTAGCGGATGACATATTTTGCTGGTGGAACAAAAGTCGCCACCGGGAGAGCCTCGTCGGCTCCATTCAGCGTTTCCGCGATTGTGGGATAAAAACACTGACTGCAGAGAAAAAGTCGAGAGGACGCGAGGGATCGACGAGCAGAGGAACCAAGTATGGAGTGGGTCGCGAAAGCTAGTCGGTGAAGCTAAATCTGTATCTTTTTGTCGCGATAAGTGTACTTGGTGTACTGCAGTTGAAAAGAAATTTAAGGAATATTGGGGCACACAGCAATATACTTAGGGGAAGAGGTCAGAGTATACTCGAGTCGTCAATTTCGCTGATATTATTTGTAGCTGGCTTTTAAAGCGGAAACGGATTACAGTCTTTTTACGATCGTTCTGAAAGTAGGTCTCGTATTGCATTATGAAGCTAATTGCGGATGATAAATTTGTTTTTCCATCCGACGGCATCCACGTAATATGAAGCAATAAAAATTCGTCCGGATCGGTTTGAAACTTTGACCAACGTGGAAAAACCCTGAGTAGCTAGGTATACGTAGGTTTTCATCAGCAGAGTGATACGTATATTTTTTCGTATTTCTCCATTAGCTGGTCTCGACGAATTAATGCACCATTATAAATCACGTGTATAATAAAGCAAGTCATCATCAGATATACCTACAGTAACCTGCTCTAAATTTCATCGCATAAATCACATTTCCAACACTCGAGACGACAGAAATAAAATTTAATAAAACAAACGCTCTACTTTCTATTAGTTTGCAAAATTTACATACCAGCAAGTATACGTCTCGTGTCTGGGTCAAGGCGCTGCAGTTGAGACTTCCATATACCACGGGAGACCAAATACACTCTCGCACGAACGGGAGCAGTACGTCCCAGTGTAACTATGCGCGCGTCCACGTGCGTTTACTCGCCTCGGTACATGTATACTGAACGGGAATGCCGAGTGCCGGTGGCGTGACGCGAGGCGATTTCTCAAAAGCTCTCGTAGCCCTGGAGTAATACATTCTCGGTATTTAAGAAGTCAGGACTGCGTTGGGCGTCTTTATTCGAGCTTAGAACGATACGACTATCCATAGTCATCTTACAACTGTGGCGATACACGGTTTTGGGTTATGACGGGGTATTTCTTTGGATGTAAGTGGTGGACTAGTCTTTTGTGTTTGGTTTGATGTATGATATGTAGGGGGTTAAAAGACTCCATAATGTGTGACTTAGCTCGATGACATGTTTTCAGTAGTAACAGATGGTTGTGGTTAGGCCGGTGTTGATTATTCAACTCAAGTTATTTGCTTCAAGTAATTTAAATAAATAATTTACTTAGTGATAAGAACTGTGAAAAGCAGCTCGACAAAAGATTGTATACCTATCATAGATAGAGTTAACAATCCATCACGACTGCAATAAGCGTTTTATCACAAAATCTCCTCTACGTGCGATCCCAATGTGAAAACCTAATGAATTTTCGATAAACTGCCTGCACATTGCAATCTATCCAAAGAGCATTATCCTTATCGACAGGTCAGTTGGGATGAAAAAAGGGGATTTGCCTCATTTAAAAAACATTGCCGCACACCGGCCGTATTTGCATCTATCACGCGCTGCGAAACAATCGAGCAATCGAATATTCGTTCATCGCTGAGCGCGAGCGTGAATTTATTCCAATTCCTCGCAGTGTATATATACCTGATGCACCGCCACCAGCAGCGGTAGCAGCAGCTACCGCCAATGTTACGCAAATGGGATACACTCTCAGGCGATAAACGAAATCTATTTTAATTTAATTCGCTCGGCTCCCGGCATACCGATCAGTCAGCTGATGCCGCCTTTTTTCGCTGTATTTTTTTTTCTCACGCCTGCAGTATCGATGCGCAGGCACGCGATAAATGAGCTTCGAGTGGGCGCGAGAAAAAAATCCACACATACATACACAGAGGATGATTCTCCGCTCTCGGGACTCATTTAAAAGCCGATGATACAACGGCTAATGGACAACGGCGCTATCGCTGCGCGCCGCCTCGTTTACACGACCTCGTGCGTGTAATGCGCGCGTGCGCGCGCGACTTCATCGCGAAACTGATACGGACATGCAGGGGAGGAAGGAGTACGGGTGGAAAGCCGATTAACACGTACACGAGACTCTATGTCGGGCTGAATTTTTAATGTGAATAGCAGAGCGCCGATTCGGCTACTGCAGCGCGACGATAATGTGCGGGGATATTTATGGGCTCGCGAATTTAAATGCCCGCTCGTCCTGTGCGTGTATCTTTAACGTTTTCGAGTGCTATCTGAAATCTAGATTTTAATTGGTAAAAATTCAGCGCTGCTGTGCTGCTGCCCCTGTTAATTATTCATCGCCGATGTCGTGAATCGTTAATGAAGATTCAATTTTATTGAGTTTTTTTATTTGTTGAGATGTGCAGATTGGGCATTGGGTATTTAAAGTCGAATTTGATCGAAGCACTGTATTACTTATTTTAATATGAATAAGCTATAGCCAAACTATAAATTGTTAGGACGCCTGTTTTAAGGGATATATTAAATAACACGACTCAGTTCTAATTGAATATATATATGTATATTGTCGTGAACGTAATAGAAATCAGACTAAAGTCAAAAGGTGTTCTCTCGAGAGAGGCTCAGATGGAACTGCCGTCGACCCGGGCTTCCAAACTACCATAGCCCGGAGTAATGCAGTGGGGGCCAGTTTATGGCATTTCCTCGAAGAACGACCGATAGCCCTTGTTTATCCAACAAGGTTCGGTACAGCGTCGCGCAGTCGACATATGATCTGCATCGGCTCACTAGCCAATGCTGCCCAAAACGGTGACGTCACGAGCGATGACGCTTTCAAAATTAATTTACTTTTAATAGAACACAGCCATTTATTTAGTTAATCCACATAAAGATTTTGACTATCAATTGTAACTCTTATAACAATCAGAAACGACTAATATTCGTATTAAATTTCAAATTTTGATTTACGAAAGGTGCGACGCTGTGCCTCCCAACACAGGTGCGCAACACCTAGCGCCTCCGCGTGCACTAGGATTTCTTTATTTCGCGGGATTTTACACGCGATCGCCGACGTATGGGAGTACGCTGGGGAGAGGTGGGAAAACAGGAAAGAAGTCAAACACAAACAACACTTTATTCACGTTTCTGCACTTGTATTTCGCCCAGCCCTTCCCTACAACGTGGTGGCCTTAGCCGCCCACGCAAGGTAGCCACGCAGGGCCCGCAGACTCCGCACACACACACTCTGCCACGCTATAGTCCTGAGGCTCTCACCTCTGAACACAGCTGACTCTCTCTCTTTCTCTCACGTACACGCGCTAGTCCCCAAGCCGTAGCCGGTGACGTCACGCAACTCTCCGTCTCTCTCGCACACACACATGCGCCAGCCGCACGGCCGGCTCTCCCTCGTCTCGTTCCCTCTCTCTCTCTCTCTCTCTCATCTCTGGTTCTTCGCTACTCGCGCGCAGGCTAATGCCCGACGTTGACGGCAAGCTCGTCCTGCTGCTACACACGCCACAGCGTTCCCGCGCTTTCTTCGCGTCTTCGCTCTCTCTCCACACACACACTCGCGAGCACTGGCTCGACGCCTCGGCGCTATGACGTCGTGGTGTGCGCCCGCACCACACACCGACTCTCTCGTCTCTCTCTCTCTCTCTCTCTCTCCTCTCTCTCTCTTCCTCTCTCTACTCTCTCCTCTCTCCCTCTCCTCTCTCTCTCTCTCTCTCTCGTCTCTCGTTCCCTCTCCAATGCAAGGTAGCCTCGCTGGCCTCGCGGCCGCTGGTTTCCCGCTCCTCTCGTCTCTCTGTCTCTCTTACCTCTCTCTCTCCGCGTAGACTCGACGACGGCGGCCTTTCCTCTCGTGCCTGCTCGACGGCGGATGGCGACGGATGGCAAGGCTCTCCTGCCGACGTCCTTCCTCCCGTTCTGGCTCCCTTTCTCTCGTGCCTGCCTCGACGGAAGATGGCAGTCGGCGTGAGGACTCTGGATTGCAGCATGTGGCGGGCGCTGGATGGTCGTCTCCGGGGATGGACTCCTTCCTCGGGATGGCCGGTCCAGGTCGTGATGCTGCTGCTGCTCTCCTCACAACTCTCTCTCCACACACTCGCACACTTAACACTTCGCGTGCGATTCTCTCTCTCGTCGACGTGTCGCGTCGACGGATCCAGACGAGAACTGCCGAGTCCACGCTTGCGTTCGCGCGCTCAGCGACACTCTCCCGGCCGTTAGGGCCCGGCCGATAACGTAGTCCGATTGGCCAAGCGAGGCGCGAGACGGGCTGATTGGCTGCTCGTCTCGCGCCAGCTCGGACCGGCGAACTTCTTCCCAGAGCTCACGACGGCTGGCAATTTCCGCGAATTCCCGGGACGTAGCTCACGTCCGAGAAACGCGGGCTTTGCACGCGCCGACTGTCTCTTTCTCGGCCTTATGCGTTAAGGAGAATTTGCCGCGCAAAACAGCAACACACGTTTTGCGTGGCTGCGACGTTTGCAACGTCGCAAAGGTCGAGATTCCCGCGTCAATACAACAAAGTTATACACCCTTTGTTACCATGTTTTCTCAATGTTCACTTTTTGAGGTTAGGAGTTCAAACATACGCAGACATTGAGCGGTAAAATGAACAGCTAATCAGGTAGAGAAAGAATAAAATGATAACCATATCTTTTTAGAGTAGGATTTTATCAACATCATTCTTCTCCAAACATTTTTAATTAGAATAGTAACCACCCAAATTGGGTGGTTAGCTTCGAATTCGGTGGTTATAGTTTGGGTGGTTAACTCGGTGGTTAACTATTTTGCGTTATGTAAAAACATTTATTTAACATTAAGATATGAAAGACAGTTTATACGGTCAATCTGTAATGAAATGTAATCTAATATTATATAATGCGAACAAATCTTATGTAGGAGTGGTAGATGCATGTGTGTAGAGAGAGTGAGAGAGATAGGAGAGAGGAAAAGAGAGTGCCAGATGCGAGAGTGCAAGATGCGAGAAGAATGCAAGGGATAGTTTTGAGCGTGAGGATTAGGATACGCGATGGATTAAAACCATAAAACGAACGGTCCGAGCGAGAGTTTTATGAGCGAGAGCCGGGCGAATGTTTTTATAGGTTTATTGCTTGAATGACGGTCCGAGAGAGTGAGTGTCGAAAACATGGGATGCACGTGGAGAAAATGTGAGGCCCAGCTGAGGCCCGAGAACGAACGACGCACGAGTGAGGCGGTGAGTGAGGGTGAGTGGAAGGGGCAGGTATAGCCGAGGTGCTGACCGGCAACCCCGAGGAGCGTTAGATTGATGTCAGCCACCGTAGAGTGAAGACGATGTAGTGTAATACTTAAATATATTTTTAATAGTATCTGAGACTCTGNCCCGCTTATTCCTACATCTTATAATTATAATTTAAACTAAGTTTTAGTACAGATCGAGTCGTAAGCTTTTGCGAATGCGCGTGCATCTATACTCATTGTCAGTCGTGATGCACGCGCATGCGCATATAAGCTTACGATGCGATCTGTAGATCTGTACTAAACTTAGTTTAAATTATAATTATAAGATTTGTTCGCATAATATCAGACTACATTTCATTAAAGATTGACTGTATTAACTGTCTTTCATACATTAATATTAAATAAATGTTTTTATAAGCGTTATATAACGCAAAATAGTTAACCACCGAGTTAACCACCCAAACTAACCACCGAACTCGAAGCTAACCACCCAATTTGGGTGGTTACTAACTTCGCAGGGCACCACAAAAAAATCGTACGACTACACACGGCATATCGGTACATCATTGGTTTATTCATTAAATAAGAGAAACGTTTTAAATCGGTTTGAATTACATATTTGGTGCAACAATAGAACTGGGAGCGTTATTGCAAAGCGTAACTGGAATATATAATAATAAGGTATTGTACACAAGGGAATTAAAGTTTTGCCAACATTTGAATAGCTATATGGAATATGAAGTTTACATTCGGGGCGTGTGTATAGTGTTATGATAGGAGAATCGAGATTGACTGACGTTGTCGAAATCGATATCTCACAAAAGCACAACTGCTGCAATGCGAAACCAAATATAGCAAGTTCAAGGTCGCGAGCGGTGACCTAAATTGTTTCCAAATGTACTTTCGACGCAATTGTATAAGATAAGTAAAGCGGTATCGAGTATGACTTGGTATTATCTGGAGCATTTTGTTCCGCAAACAAGAATTATAGCACGAATAATGATTGCACCGTGTTTATTGATGCTAAAAAGTTTCCGTAAACATTATTGGACATTTCTAAAAAAACGTTCTAGATATACTTGATTCAAATTTTAACTCATTTTGTAATTCCATCATACTGCAGTTTTTAAAATATTATTTTTTACTTCCTCACAAAACGTTGTAAAGTTTAAGCACATAAACGTACTCCAAAAAAATGGTACCAAAAAAGCTTTGTTAATCTTCGTAATACGGAGAGACAGCCAAATTAACAGAGCCATAAAACCGAATTTTTCATACAACGAGACACTCTTCTCGCGCGGCGGCCGCGGCGAGCAAGTAAAAGCGCCGAAAAAAAAATAATCAAGATAAAGCAGTAAATAAAGGAAAAATCCAAGCCTCGGTCGCACGCGCTATATTACTGCCGCAGCGCTATATGCCGTTAAAGCTCGCAAGCTCCGCGTCTCTCGTTGTAGTATAGGACGCCTCGGTAGTATAGCAGTCCGTACGAAGCGTAATCCGCGTCGTAAAAAATTCGAGCCGAGCTGAGCGGGCGTCGGGCCGTATAAAGCGCGTTGCTGCCGCTGCAGCCGAACGCCAGCAATGCGCCAAGGGCGCAGTCACGCACATAATCCCCCACCCGGGCTTTTTAGCACTCTTCTTCCGCCTTCTTTCGTCACCCTTTTTGTCGGGCTATATTCGCTCGTATGCGCATGCGAAGCTCTCTCTTGCACGCGCTACTAATGCGACTGGAGTGCGACTATTAGAAATAATGCGATTATATGCGTCGCTAGAGTGACGTTTGCGTCTTCGTTCGAGGAGTGTATCGTTGAAATGGCTTATAGTCGTCGTGAGGTCAAAGATAATGATTCTAGCGTGAGATGTGTATAGGTGTAAATGTCTGAGGCATATAATCCGCGGCAAAATGGAAAGAATTGACGGGACGTGGAATCGTAAAAGAGAATTGAAGAAGAGATAATGGTGTTTACGACGTGACCGATTCATCGTGGACTATAAAAGAAATTATTGTTTTAATCGCTACACAAATAAACTCTTGCGATTCTGAGATATCAAGAATTTTAACGATGATTGCAGTGGATTGGATTAAACCATTTTTTTTTCTCGTCTTTGCAGAAAAACAAACTCATCATACCTATACTAACGTCTCAGCAATAATAATTACACAGATGACATTTTGCTTCCTCCTAGAGGAAGCTTTGTGATAGTTGCATGTTTTTAGATGTTAGAAGTTCGAATTACGTGTTTTTAGGAAATGTCCGTATGGATGTGTGTGTGTGTGCCGTGATATTTCTGAAACTACTCCGTCAATATCAATCAAATTTGACATGCATATCTATTTTTGGATTCTGAATTTGGGAAAAACATTAATTTTTTATTTTTTCAATTACTTTCTTTTTTATGGCCATTTTTTGATTTTCAAACAACATTATTTTCGTTTTTTTTAATCATTTGATTGTTACAAACAATTTAGCTAAAATGCATTTAAAAGATAATAAAATTACCTACTTTTCCCCGTTTGGTTCTCGGGATTGACCGCTCCGTTCGGCAGATAAAATGAAAAAGGTGATTTTTCAAAAAAAAATTAATATCTCTGAAACTAAACCTCATAACCTCAGGAAAAAAATATGTTGATGGGTTACGTGTCAAACTATATTCCATTAAAATTTCAAGTGATTTGACTACTTATTTTTTCAGTAATAAATCGAAAACTGAAAAAATGAGTTTTTTTGAGTCTCGATCACGGGCGTAAAAAGGCCTTATTGCACTTGAGATTTTGGGAAAAGGTAGATATTTTATATGTTTTGGCTAAGTTCATTGCGCAGCTTTGAAATCCCTATAGTTCTTAAGATATGAAGGTTTGAATTTTTTTTTGAAAATTTTTTGATTCCTTATATCTCTAAAACAATGTAGTCAAATGCTTCAAAATTTCATTTGGTGATTCACCATAAACAAAGATATCTGCTGTTAAAATTTCAAACGATTTTGTTGAGCGGTTCTTAAGAAAAGAGCTGAAATGTAAAAACCGATTTTTCTAAAAAATTGGCTTCCTCTTATAGGGTTGTCGTTGCACGTCGTAAAGTCCCTCCCCTATGTCATACTGATAATATTAAAATAGCATTCACATACTGTATTTTAAAATAATATTTTATTTATTGGAACAATAAATTTCGTTGGAGGAAGCTACGTGCCAATGAATTGGCAGCGGTTTTTTCAGTTCATCCATCGCGAGCTTGTTTGCTTATTAGCTATCAATCAAATGAAGATCTCAACTTTTTTAGAAAAGAAATTACCAAGCTTTTGCATCGCTTTTCACGACGATCCATCTTCAGCACTGAGCCGGTGTCATTTGTTTACCCATCCCCGCCCCAATCCTCACTCAACCCGCATCATTTTTTTCTTTTCCACGTCGCACTATCAAATATTCATTCAAGCTTAGCAAACAGGAATGTACGACTCGTACACGATCTCCCAGACACGCTGGAATTTCCTGAAAACGAAACGATGAACGATCTTGTGGGAAATGACAAATGAAGGATAAGACCTCAAAAAAAATATCAAGAATTTATTCGCCACTGCCCTTTTGTATGATTCGAATACATCACGATCTATTTCACTCTAGCGACTAGATCTCGAGTACACGTTTGTCGAAACGTACAATATCCTCTGGCGATTTTGAATGGTCGTCACGTTTGCAACTACAACAGGAGCTGAGTCTCCTGCGTTCCGTTTGCACTGTAACAATATTATTCCACATCAGCGACAACACACGAAACAACGAGACAGCCTCAAGCGAGGAAAAAGAATGATGAGAAAACGCCAGCGATGACCATTACCTCCGACAGACACGAAACGAAAAGACCGGGCGGACGTAGAGAAAGAGAAGAGAGCAGAGAAAAAGAACTGGATTGGAGAGAGCGTATATAGTGTCTACAGGGCGCCAGCGAAAAAGAGAGCATACAAACGACGTAAGCCAATTAAATCGTGCGGCGCGGAGTAGCCGTAAATCCATCGTCGAAAGCCCGGGTATAGCGTCGAAAGCGCCTAAGCTCGTTAATCATCAAATCGCCGAGCAGAAGCTTACGGGGAGGCCGAAGAGGGGCTCGGCCATCACTGCTGCCGCCCCCGCACACGAGAAGAGAAAGGAAGGCTCGCTGAAAGCCTGTCGATCCCCCTACTCTCTTGGCGATATGTCCGCGTGCCATAGTTTTCTCAGGCATGTGTGTGCCTGTGCTCGCGATATCGGCAGATGGAGTATTGGGTATTTGGCTCTCGTCTTCATTTTTTAGATTTACGGAGGAAAGATTTTTTTGAGGTTTTAGCTCGTTGTTATGATCTTACAACTGGGGATGTGAGAGGCGTTATTTTGATTTGTCGATTTGAATGAATTTATGCTAAGTAATATGTATAGAGTTGTTGCAAATGTTTTAGTTTGAATGACATTACTGAAGAACAATGATGTAATGAGTTTGATGTCGGTTCATTTCAGAATTGATAGTTTTTAAAATACAAACCAATAAATCGTGATACACTTCCTTTGGTTTTAAGCCTTGTATTGTGCTGGTTTATTTAAAGAAATCTTGTATAATCCTAATAAGTGATACGCAGTCACTTTTATCAGAATCGCAGCCAGCCTTGAAAAATAACTTGAATAATGCATCAGCTATATTAAATTAAAAGTACAATAAAACAACCAAGATCAACCAAACCCACTTCACCTCCAATTTACAAACTCTTCCATTCTCCGTCCCTTCCAGCATTCCCTCAACTCCCACGCTTCCTTTAGCTCGTGTTTCATTTTTTATCGCGTAGTTGGCTTGCGCCTATCCGTCTATACACAGCATCCCTGACTCCTCGTTTCTCGAACCCACGATAATACGAGACTGGCCTCGTCTCGGTCCTTGGCTCCGACGACGACAACGACCACGACCCTTCGAGCGCAAGCAAGGCTCTCTCGTATTATACACAAAAGATTTCGCTCGCTCCTCGCGCTTTCATTCGCTGTGGCTACATTTTTTATCGCGAAAAAAAGAGAAGCGCGCGCACGAGCGTATAGACCGCAACTTCGAAGGGTAGCGTTTATTCATTAGCTTTAGTAGTGCACACGCGCAAGGAAAGGAAGCGAGGCGAGAGGCAGAGGAGTTGTCGACCTGTTGGATGTACGGGGATGTTTTGTACGGGAAAGGCTAGAGGGAGAGTTTCATTAAAAGTAAGAGTATTTGATGGTTTCCTCCCGAGGAAGAGTCGCGCTCTCAAAGTAAAAGCCCTGAGCGCGAGCTTTTTCTTCGCTTTCCTTATGCGGACGATGTAGATCGATGCTTCTACCGCGCCAACACCACGGTGGAGAGAGGATGCAAAGGCTATCGGAAAATCTGCCAGGCTGAGGCGGAGTTTCTTTTTAAGTGAATTTACCGAGTGGCAAAGTTTCGAATATATAGCAGTCAATGTGAAAGTATCTTTTCCTTCGTGGTTTGTAAGACAAATAATGGCAACCTTGTTTGATATCGAAAAGTAACGTAATACAATATTCACGATAAGTTTTCTTCTATAGTCGTGAATAATGAAGCAAAGAGTTTTCAACAAATCGATTAACTCGTTCTGAACACTGAATCAATTACGAAATATACGTTCATTATGATTAGCGCAGCAAAATTGATAGACACGTTTTTCAATTATTCACGCGAACTTCCAGAACACGACAGCATGTGGAAGCATACACGTTCTGGAAGCAGCATGATTGGCGCTTTGGCAAAGTTTCGCGTATCTTTAGAACACTCACACACACCCTTCGTCACTGACGCTTACGTCCTCTACGAGGTAGCTGTATTTAATTAAAACTGTAAAACAAATGCACATATGTGCCAGTTGCAAATTCATTGATATTCTACTTCTGATTTGTTCAAGGCTAAAGCTGAAGCAAAGTTATGACAAGTGTTGTAGCGCTCTTCAGGTATGACGATCATTTGCTTCCTGTACCGATAATCGGATAATTTATCCAAAATCTTTTTCGAATGCCTCGTAACCTGCATAATCATTGGTGAGACCTACCCGTTTAATTAGCTTATAAAATTTTAAATATTATTTTAAACAAAATTTTAAAATACGTATTTTGGGAATTCATCAAAAAATATGGAAATTTGGGACATAGGATCTTTAAATTTAATTATCTGCTGACAGCAACAGCTCCGACGAATCGCGTGCAAAGCCACTGTTAACTTTTTTACTTCCCTTGAAAATACGTCGACTCGCGCCAACTCCTGCTAATGTCATTAGTATGCCAATGACACGACACGTAAATGTGACAGGCGATCCAAGGGTACAACATTTTTGAAAACGATGGTTGGTATATTGTGTTTGTTCAGATAAAAGATTTTGATACCTTTATGAAAAATATGCGAATAAAGCTGTATTTTAGAAAGAAAGAAAAATTTATTTGGTCAATAACGCACCTAAATAATAAAAATCATGAAACTTCACATCCAAATAAGAAAAAAAAGTATATTATCAAGTTTTTTTCATCAAAGCTTTGGCTTCGTTCTTTTTTTTTTTTTTTTTGCAAAAATTGAGGACGCAACTCGCGCAATTCGAGGCTGGCAGAACAATAGGAGATAAAGGATCGGAAGAAATGAAGGGGATGGGGCAAAAAATGAGAATGAGACACAAAACTAGGCAATGGGAGAAAGCCGATATTGGAACAAGTCTCGAAATTTTCCCTCCAACGCGAGAAACTATGCGAAAGAAAATTCCTCGTCGTCGCGCTACTATCGTTGTCCGAGAAGCGCAGAAATGAGAGAGGGAAACTCGACGCGAGGATTTCTCGCGTCGCGCGATGAAAATGCATGCGAACCTAAGTTTACTGCATTTTTTCTTACTTCATCTATGTCATTGTCTCGTATCTCTTCTTTTTACTTTTGAGCTTTGGGTCGATAGTGGCATTGGATTTCATGAAACATTTCAATATTGTGACATTCTTATCTTGATCTTCTGATATACAATGTAGTCAGCTGTTCATAATCTGCATGGAATTCACGCGTAGACATGTAGAAGAAGATACGAAGTATTTTCGATTGTTCGACAATTTATATATATATATATATTGCTTCCTTCCTAAGGAAGCCTTGTAATAGTAATTTTTGGAGTTTGTGTAAAAACATGTGGGAAGTGTGTTTTGATGAATTTTTAGTCGAAAAATGGTGTTTTTAGAAAATGTCCGTACGGATGTGTGTGTGTGTGTGTGTGTGTGTGTGTGTGTGTGTGTGTGTGTGTGTGTGTGTGTTGTGTGTGTGTGTGTGTGTGCGTATGTATACGCCTGTTTCTCAGCTTCTACTTGGTGGATTTTAACCCACCAAGTCTCATTTTCTTTGTTTTTGCTAGAAGATAGTGGGACGAAAGTCCGTTTTTACAATTTATATACGGGTTTTTTTTTATAGTGATTTTTTAGTTTTGAGATTTCAGTTTTTGCCAACAAAGTTATCGGAAAAGTTAATAAAAGTAAATTGCTTAATATGTACCTGAAAGAGAATAAAATTGCCTATGTTTTTACCGTGAAAAATTTATATTATCGTTCGTCGTTCTTTTATTATACACCATACAGTGCAATTTTTTTAAATCGTTATAACTCAAAAACTAAATAGCGAATCATTCTAAAAAAATATATGATTATTGAAGGTAATTAGAACTATATACCACTTAAATTTTAAGTCATTTCATGGGGCAGATCCTGAGAAAAACATCAAAAACTGAAAAAAATCGTTTTTCTACGTGACGCGATAACTGGAGTAAAAAGGCAATAATCAAGTTCAAATTTTGGATTTAGTTAGCATTATATAGCACCTTTATCTCTTTCTTTGGGTTGTTTATGATACCAGTTAGTTTTAAAGATATTAAGCTTCAAAATTTTGTTTTCTTACCCTGTATACTCTATATAACTGAAAACTGTATCGCTTCGATCTCAGTTTCCATTAATGGATTTTAATCTATACTTAGACTCGTTTTTTGCTGTTTTTGTTTTATTAATCCGTTAAAAATAAGATTTTCAGTTACGCATGTGCGTATATTCATGGCGATTTTTCGATCACTGGTGATTTTAGATACGTTCCGCGAACTATATCCTTATCATTATATCTCGGAAACTAAATTTTGAACTTTTCGTTAAAACATCATGATTATCGAATGGTATTCTATAGGCTACTTTAATTTTAAGTAGTCTACGGCAATTAAAAATTTTGACATTTTTCAAAATTTTGACATTTTTCAAAATTTTGAAATTTTTCAAAATTTTCAAAATTTTTGAAAATATGCTATGCGTCAAAGAGTTCTCAATTTCCTACTCCTTTTGCATGCTTAAAAAAGGGTCTATTCATGCACGTATCATAAAAAGTACGGTGTTCAACAAGGGGGGAGTGGCTTTTTCAGACTCGGGTGATATTTTGAGCACTCGTGTCCGACTCGGGCGCCTATGGCGCCCTCGACTCCCACTCGTGCTCAAAATATCACCTTCGCTAGAAAAAGCCAATTTTCCCCCCTAGTTGCAATATACAATATACTATTTTATGCCAATAATTGCCGCCCTGATCATTATAAATTTTAACGCAACCAAATTGTACAAACAATATTTTCTGTTACGCATTGATTATCTCTCTATATTATAAAGTTTTATCGTCGCTGCCGCTGCCGCCGCGTCAAGAATGGAGCTTAGCCTGTTGCCATGGCAACGGGCCCAACCACCTGTTGCAATGGGCCCAACCACCTGTTGCCATGGCAACCACGTGGCCACGGGCCCAACCACCTGTTGCAACCACCGATTTTATGTTGATGCCTTTTATGTGACTTCCCCCCATATTGAATTCACAGATAAAATATAGAAAAGATGCATATATATACTTTTAGTTTACAGAGTTTCCATATACATACATACATTTTGAGTATTTACTAAATTTAATAATAAATACTATAATATGTTCCCCCTGCTCACTTCGCTCGCCAATCTTATTTACAATTTCCACAATAATCTTTGATTTTAATTTTACAACATATAAAGTCATTATATGGTTGTTTTGGGTTGTGTAAGTCTTACCTCTCCTCATTTTCTTCTTAGCCTTTTCTATAAAATATAGGTAAGATCTTAATTTTAATCACATATTTTATGTATGAAAAAAAAACAAGTCGAGTTCTGTAATTACTTAAAAATTTATTTCTTTGTTAGAACATTATGTATAATATTCGAAAATGAGAGTAAATAAATTTAAGTAATCTAACAATCGAGTAAATAAATAAAATTTATAAGAAAATTTAATAATCTACATATTTATATATTTCTTACGCAGATTTATCTCCAACTTTTATTTTGGTTTTTAAGTATTCTGTATTTGAAAAAGGTATCTTCTTTTCTTTCTTTATTATCACATTTGTCGCTACATTACTTTCTAATTTTCTTTTTCCAGACATCTTTTTATCTTTCTGTATACTAATATAATAATTTTTTATTAAAATGCGTAAAAAATATTAAAATATACTTCACAAAAATGTAAACGTGCTCAAAAAAATTTGATTATTAAAAAAAGGTAACTACATGAACTTGTACAGTTCCAATTATCCTATGAAGCATGGCGTATGCAGTCTTTTGTCAGCTGTTCATAAAGACTAAATGAATCAATTACCCTAATTATTCAAACCTTATTACCTAATTGTATTACAAAATTTAGGTTCTCCCTGCTCGCTCCGCTCGCCAAATTGAAGAAGCTTTAAAAAAGTATGAAACTACATTAACTGCTTGGTTTAAATTAAACCAAGTAGATGAATATGCAAGAAATTTTACATATGCTAATATACCACAACATTATCATTACTGTCCAAAGACAAAAAAATGGCTCAGACGAAAAGTATTTTCGAAAAGTATTGTTATAGTCGAAAAGTATCGACGGCTTGTTAATGTAAGTCCAAAAGATGTAGAAAGGTTTCACTTAAAATTAATTTTACATAGAAAAAAAGGAGCTAAGAGTTTTGAAGATTTAAGAACTTATGAGGATATTACATATAAATCGTTTCAAGAGGCAGCTGTAGCTATGGGTTTAGTGGAAAATGATAAAGAAATTTATAATATTTTTGTGAAGGGTTTTTGGATAATCATGAAAACAGAGCTTTGCAAGAAATCAATGATACCTTAAATAAAGAAAATTTAAAATGCTCTGATTTTGGATTACCAGAACCTGATCTAAGTGCAAATAATCATAAAAGCCATAAGGAACATACAATATTTATTAATAATCATAAAAATAATTTTAAGGAATTGATAAAACAATTGAATAAGGATCAAAAATTCATTTTTGATACGATCAGTAATTTAGAATCTAATGATAAATTAATATTTATTGATGGACCTGGAGGTACTGGAAAAACCTTTTTGTACAAAACTTTGATTCATTACTTTTTAAGTGAGGGTAAACAAGTTTTGTCAATGGCTTGGACAGCTATTGCATCAATTTTATTACCGGGAGGTATGACAAGTCACAGGACTTTTAGATTACCTTTGGATTTAAAAAGTATAAAATCTTCCTTTCTAAAGTTAGAATGTGATAAAAAGAAAATTAGAGATTGCGATATTATTATTTGGGATGAAGCTTCAATGATTTCAAAAAAAGCATTAGAAATTGTAGATAATACATTACGCGATATTTGTAATATAGAAGATATTCCTTTTGCTAATAAAATCGTTATATTAGGTGGGGATTTTAGACAAACGCTACCAGTTGTAAAATACGGATCCAAACATAATATCATTGATGAAACTATAAAACGTTCATTTTTATGGGAAAAATTTAAAATATTCACGTTAAAGAAAAACATTCGAAGTAAAAATAAAGAATTTTCCAAATTTTTATTGACAGTGGGTAATGGTTTAGTAGACAAGTTAAATATTCCGGAGTATTGGAAAACCAACGATGTATGTGATAAAATTTACGGAACTATCATTAAAGAGGATGAAAATTTATCAGATAGAATCATTTTATCGTCTCATAATGAAGATATCTATAGAATTAATGATAAGATATTAAAAAAACTTAACAGTGAAGAAAAAGTTTATTATAGTATTGACTATGCAAAACATAAAGGAGTAGATAAAACAGATTTAGATGTCGAGTTGAAATTTCCTACAGAATATTTAAATTCACTCAAATTTCCAGGCTTTCCAATCCATAAATTGATTTTAAAAGTCGGTGCTATAGTAATGCTTATTAGAAATTTAAGTATACACGATGGTCTTTGTAATGGCACTAGATTAAAAATTATAAAATTATATAAATTTAATATTCAAGCGATGATTATAACAGGAGTTAATGAAGGGGCAATAGTTTTCATTCCAAGAATTATTTTAGATACAGGAGAATATACTTCATTACCGTTCATTTTATATCGTAGACAATTTCCTATAGTTTTAGCTTTTGCCATGACAATTAATAAATCACAGGGACAAAGTTTTGAAACTGTTGGGATATATCTTCATCGGCCGCTTTTTTCGCATGGTCAATTGTATGTTGCTCTGTCTAGATCTCAAAATCCCAAAAAATTATTCATTGAAAATGATACAGAAGATAGAGATAATATACAAAATATAGTTTGGAAAGAAGTGCTGGAATAAATATTATCGTATCTAATCTATGAATTAAATTTATTCACAACTGTGTTATCAATGAAACAAGTCTATTTTCTATAGTATAAACATGTCTTTATTTATATAATTATTTCTGAAATTGATTGAATTTTAAACTCGACTTACTCATATAGATTTCAAACAAATGCTAAAAGTATGAAAAATATACGTATAACATACATGCGTTAGTTAAAATTTTATATGAGTTTATTATCGGTGTTGTCATATTTTCAATCAATATTAAAAATATTGTTGTCAATGAAAAGATATTTTTTTTTTATAGTCTGTGATTTGCAATGCAAATGTTTTCTGTTAAATATGCATCTTTTCTTAAAATTATCTGTGGATTAGGCCTACTGGGGATACCACATCTCTGTTGACAATTGCATGAACTGAATTTAAATAGATGTTTGATTGTAACAAAGTTAAATTATTCCAGTTACTCCTTAAGATCTGAATGAAACGCTAAAAGTATATGAAATACATGCACAAAGTTTGGACTTATAGGAGTTAACTGTGAATAATTTATAACATTTAAATTTAAACATACTAATTTTGTCAACAAAGAAAAAAAACGCGCCACTCTATTTACCTCACAGGTGGTGTGGAAAGAATAGAGAAATATCAATAAATTAAACAAATTTTATGTGTAAAATCAAAATCAAAGATTATTATGCAAGTTATAAATAAGACATTGGGGGTTGGCGAGCGAAGCGAGAAGGGGGTACCCCCTAGTGTAATATAATTATTTCGAAATAATTTTATCCATCAAACGAAAAAGCATAAAAACTTTATAGAATTATATATGAAGTAAAAACAATTTAGATATTAAAGCGATACATAAGGTTGAAGGAAGCTACGTGCCAAAGAATTGGCAGCGGTTTTTTTTATTTTGTTGAAAGATACTAAATAAAATGTATTGGTTTATAATGCTACCGAGATTTGGTTCCATTTACTGTTTCAGTGTATTTTCAGTAAAGCTATAGAATGAAATACGTAATACCATCAATACTAGCATGATAAATAAATCTATCAATTTAACAAGCCGTAAATACCAAATGGCTACGGCATTCTCTATCACCAAGTAAAAAGATTTTTGTAATTTTTATCATACAGTTCGCAGCAGTCGATTTTCGCACAAAAAAGACAAACGATAAAGAAAGGGACACAAGAGGGAAAATGAAATGAATCGTAAAAGATGGGATTGAAGCAAGACATCGGATATCGTCATCGTCCGTACTTCATATTATACTCGAATATAACGCAGAGCAAAGTAGTCGACGTCGAATCGCGTCGCAAGTAAAAATTAGGTCCTTATAACTTCCCCGTTTTCCGTTCTTTGTATCGCAGTGACTATACGGTGGCAGACTCGGCATGTCATAAATGAAGGTGTATATATATATTTTTCTGTGAGGTGTATAAGAGGGTCGCAATACCCGCGGAATTTTATAAAATCAACCGAACGTAAAGCGCAGAACGACTTGCCGAAGAGAGCAGTAAAGTTCGGCTCTCCTGGGGGAAGTGACGTTTTTCATTATTTTAAAAGTTATGATACTTCGGAGGTCTAGTCGAGGCGCCGAGCATAAGTAAATCACATGGAAGAAGCGATAGGGACGAAGTATTTGCTGCTGTCTTGGTACGTATACAAAGGAGATACTTCAATATAGATGTGCATTGAGAATGAGACGTGGGAGTTGAAGTGAAGAGCATTATTGTGCGGATAAACTCAGTAGGTCAAAGTCAAAGTACTAAGATGCATTCGTCTTCATTTTATACGCCCAATATCAAAGGTAGTAGGAAAACGATATTTATGTCCATAAGGCTGTATTAAATTTTTTTAGAAGAATATAACAAAAATGTAAAATATTTCAAGCAATAATTCTAGAGTTAAAAATTTCTCAGACTTTAGGACCTTCACATTAATCACTCGATCTATTAACAAATCTGACCTCTACTTATATTTCCCTCAAAACCCACACACAAGCTCGCGCGCACTGCGGGCAATCCGTTCGGTAAACCTTACTCTATCGGAAAAAAACTAGTACTAAAACGCTCCCCATCTTCCGCATAAATTCCCAAGCAGAGCAGCTTTTTTCATTCAGACCCTGCCGACTTCGACTGACAAACAAACTCGGGGAGAGAAAAAAACAGCCAAGAGTCAAAGTATTCGAGGAAGCTGCCTCGGATTTTTCAAGTTGTCTGCCTGTCAGACAGGCAGCAGTCCACAGAGATTAAACCGAGAGAGAGAGAGAGAGAGAGAGAGAGAGAGAGAGAGAGAGAGAGAGAGAGAGAGAGAGAGAGAGAGAGAGAGAGANGAGAGAGAGAGAAGAAATTCGCTGAAGCTATAAAGGATGTTTCGAGAGATCCGGGGGAGGTTGACGTCACCGGCTGATTCTCTCAATGAAAAAACCGCTGCCAAGACATTGGCACTTAGCTTCCTCCTATTCTGCTAGTGGAAGATAATTACATGGGAAAACCAACTCATTCTTTGATTTAAATATTCGCTACTATTCGATACTAAAAGGATAGGTTTACTCGAATTCAAAATCAGAAAACATATATGCACGTCCAATCTTATTACGATCGATCACGTAGTTCCAGAATTATAACAGTATACGTACGCACGCATGCACGCACGCACGCATGCACGCACACACACACACACACAGACAAAACCATCTGCACGGACATTTTATAAAACCATGAAAACTCTCAAAATATACTAAGCTTTAATTATCAAATTATATGGTTTAACAAAAATAATAATGTTCAGTCACACAGAGTATACAGGGTGAGAGTTGAAGAATTTGAATCTTAATATCTTTTAAACTAAAAGGTTTCATAAGCTACAAAAAGAACCTAGCCGAAGTGATCAAAAGATCAATCTTTTCCTAAAATTTCAACTCAATTTAAACCTTTTTACTCCCGTAATCGTACGACATAAAAAAAACATTTTTTTTAGTTTTTGATTTTTATCTCAAAAACTAGTCGCCAAAATTGCTTAAAATTTTTACAACTAGTAGATATCGTTGTTTTTTATTGTCATGAATTTTTTCAAAACATTTAACTATTTATTTTTTGAGTTATATATGTTTATCGAAAAATTACCTTTTATATCATAAAAAATGAACAGATCAGTCAATCTAGAAAATCTTGCGGGAAAAAGTAGACAAATTTATGTTCTTTTAGATACACTATTGTTGAATATATTGTATAAATCATATCATTATAAAAAAGCAAAAACATGTTTTCAAAAATAGAAAAATGGCTATAATATGGCCATAAAATGGTCAGAATCATAAAACAAAAAATGACCTAAATTCAGAATTAGAAAAAATATATGCATGTCCTCTTGAGGAGGAAGCAATAAGGTTGGGGTAGCGATATAACTTATATGAAGTGCGATATTGTTGTTGGAACAGCTAGTTTAGCTAACTTTACGATTATTATTGATGTGATAACCAAATGTCAATCGTCGTTATAACAAATACATGTTATAGTTGCTGCAAAAATAAATGCTGCTGTTCGTACGACTATTCCGCGTATAGCTGTAAGAGCGATATTTATTGCTACGGGATCGATGTAGAGGCGAGAATAAGCAGCGTGCAAACCTTGGAGCAAACCGAATCGAGATAGTGCGACTGTGGGATTTCTATGTGAAGATAAAAATAAGCTTACCAACTGAGGATTTGCAAATTATAAAACCACATAATAAATATAAAAGAATAAAAAAAATAAGATTTCTTTTTTTCCATATTTTTATAATAATCGTAGGGTATGTATACATGACCCTTAATTTATAACGTTTATGTCAAAAATCTTTATTCATTCAGTCGGAAAAACAGCAATGAGTATCGCTCTTACAACTATACCAGCTTGTTACGAGAACTAAACGCAACTTCAAGTATAATATGTTGTTGCAGCAGTAATATGCGTGCTTTTGTTTCACATCAGAAAAAGGTATAGCTCCCATAACCAAATTCTTGTTAGTGGGACAATACATTTTTTTCAGTGCTCCATTCTGGCAAGATGTAACGCTCGCAAGTGTGCAGTTTACCGACCCGACAACGCAGAGGAGATGGACTTTCGAGCTGGGTACTGACGTGAACTGAATACCGTGCCAGGCGCACGCACGTTGCAATCTAGAGGTGAGTATACATGGAAGGTTGCAAAATAGGGCTCCTGTATGCATGCATGCGAAACATGAAGTTGGGATTTTCGATAAAGCAGTTTCTGCTGGAGTATGAAAAATTATGATTTGGGAATGAGCTACACGGTGTTGGAGACATGTAAGTCACGCGCAACTTTGTTTCTCCTTCGATATCAATAAAGTTTGATAAAAATATGAAAATTATAGTCGCTTATTTTATCAGATGATATTCGTTATAGGCGAACGCAAAAAAATGCTCATTTTTATTTACGCCAGATTTTCACAAAAAAGTTGAAATAATTATTTTTTATTTTAGTCTATTTAAAACTTGCAATTAATAAAATTATCTTCATTTTTTTGCGGACTATCAACTCTATTGACTGTGCGTCCAGAGCGGACGGGTGGGTGCCTATCACCACTACACGGCGCGTCCTCAGGTTGCGGATAGAGGAACGGCCCCTGAGAAAGAGGTTAGCTGCGAATAAATCGAATAAGCAGCCGCGGACAGCCGATAGGCCCGGGCGTGGGTGTGATGAGCCCACACTGGCGATCGAACGCATTCATCTAGAAACACTACGCAAGCACCACAACAATGAACCACAACAACGAAGCACTGGACAACAATATTCTATTTCACTTTTCTCTACCTAACTATTGTCTCATAATCTATCTCTTTTAGCACCATTACAAAATCCTGCTGTCGTGGAAGGAATGCGGGAGCGATGACAAACCTGCCCCGAAAGGGATGTGTAGAAGGATTCGCCACCATGGTCTTACACGGCAAGACGCCAGCGTGGCGCGCTGCGCCTTGCGGGGGGCGTTAGGATTATCGAGCGTGATTCGTAGTGTGGTCCCGACGATGAGCTGACTCCGTCCTTATCAAAGTCGAAAGGCTCTCAATACTTAGTTGCTAGAGAGTATGGGAGTTTATCACTCTCTACGAACAGGATGATTCACACCTGCGATCGGAAACAGATCCAAAACGCGTGGGTTTCACTTACTATCATGGATCAAAAACCAAAACCAAACCAAAATCATAGGGAGCCTTAAAGGGTGGAACGTGAAATGTGCGCAGTTTATACGGAGCAGGAGCGGCGTACCGGGAATCTTAAAAGAAGCCTGCGTACAATATAGACTTAGTAGCTATACAGAAACTCGGTGGCAAGATCGGGTATGTTAGGAAACGAAGAGCTTCACGCTTTATGTAACGTGGAGCGCGAGCGGACATTCCCTAGGCCCGGATTTTGATTAGCAAAGAATATACACGCGTTAAAAGATTTCAAATTCGTAACGACAGACTCTCGTATATCGCATCGAAGAGCGTGGTACAATTACGTGGTTATTAACGTGCATTGTCCTACGGAGGGACAAGAGGAAAGAGTGACCACAACAACGAACACTCAAACAATATTTCTATTTCACTTTTCTCCTACCCTAACTATTGTCTATAAATCTATCTCTTTTTAGCCACACATTACAAAATCCTGCTGTCGTGGAAGAATCGGGAGCGATGACAACCTGCCCCAAAGGGGATGTGTAGAAGGATTCGCCACCTGGTCTTACACGGCAACGACGCCCAGCGTGGCGCGCTGCGCCTTGCGGGGGGCGTTAGGATTATCGAGCGTGATTCCGTAGTGTGTCCGACGATGAGCTGACTCCGTCCTTATCGAAAGTCGAAAAGGCTCTCAATACTTAGTTCTAGAGAGGTATGGGAGTTTATCACTCTCTACGAACAGGATGATTCCACTTGCGATCGGAAACAGATTCCAAAACGCGTGGGTCTTCACTTACTATCACCTGTCAAAAACCCAAAACCAAACCAAAATTCATATGCGAGCTTAAAGGTGGAACGTGGAATGTGCGCAGTTTATACAGAGCAGGCGCGTACCGGGAAATCTTAAAAGAAGCTGGCTGGGTACAATATAGACTTAGTAGCCTATACAGAAACTCGGTGGCAAGATAGCGGTATGTTAGGAAACGAAAACTTCACCTCTTATGTACGGGAGCGCGAGCGGACATTCCCTAGGTACCGGATTCTGATTAGCCAAAGAATTATACACGCGTTAAAAGTTTCAAATTCGTAAAGACAGACTCTCGTATATCGTCATCGAAGGAGCGTGGTACAATTACAGTTAGTGTTATAACGGATTGTCCTACGGAGGACAAAGAGGAAATGAAGGTCTTATACGAAGCCTTGGAGCAATTAATCGACAAGTTCGCGCCTTACACATCAAATAGTAGGGGGGATTTCAACGCTAAAATAGGGAAAGAGGAAATGTTTAGCGCCACTATAGGCAATAGAAAGTCTGCACGAAACCAGCAACGATAACGGTAATTAGAGTCATAAATTTGCCGCGGCGCAAAAGATCTTATAGTAAAGAGTACGTGCTTCAAGCACAAGGATATACACAAAAAGTAAACGTGGGACATCGCCGGACGGAGCACGAAAAATCAAATCGATCACTTTCTTATCGATAAGAGGCCGCCACACGAACGTGCTTGACGTAAGAACCTATAGGGGGGCGATTGCGACTCGATCAATTTCAGTAGTGGCCAAATTTAAGAGCCAAATTAGTAGCTGGGCAAAAAGTAAACGGGCGAGCAAAGTAGAAACGTCGATATTGAAAAGCTACGAACGGGATAGGAACGAATTTAAGTATCAAGTAGAAATAAGAGAATCGCGTTTCAGGTACTCGAAGAAACGGATGCACCGACGGAGGTAGATGACGACGCCGAACAGTCTGGGGGATATCGAAAAGACGATAAAACAGCCGCGAATAAAGTGCTAGGTAGAAAGAAAAAGCAAAAGAGCAAACCATGGTTTGACGAAGAGTTGCGAACTCTGGTTTGAAGGCGCAAAAAGGCCAAATTAGACAGCGTACACAATGGGGCGATAGGGCCGTAGAGAGTACCACGAAATAAGAAGGCAAGTGGGGGCGATTTACAGGAACAAAAAGCGCGAGTATCAAAGAATCAGATTAGAAAATAGAAACTAAGTAAGGAAATAACCCGCGCGAGATGCTACAAAGGAATTAACGATATTAGGAAGGTTTCCAGAGTAGAATCGCAATTAATGAAAGATGAGGCGGGAATCTCGCTTACAAGCGAAAATGAACTGCTAAAGCTGTGGAAAGGATATTTTGATAAAGTTACTAAACGTACATGAAAACTGCGAGGAACGGGAGACGAAATCCACACTGCGGAACTCCATATGGAAGACCGACCTACAAAGAAGTAGAAGCCGCGATCAAAAAACTAAAAACAATAAGGCCGCGGGAAAACGATTCTATACCAGCTGAACTACTTAACATACGGGGCACAGCGCTTACATCAAAATTTTTGAAAGCTAGTATGTGCTATTGGAAAAATGAAACGATACCGGAAAACTGGAAAGAATCCATCATTATACCGATTTTCAAAAAGGGAGATAAGACAGATTGCAATAACTACCGGGGAATCTCACTTTTAGCTACCTGCTACAAAGTTCTATCAAACGTAATACAGGCATGACTCACGCCCTTCGCGGAAGATATAATAGGAGACTAATCAGTGTGGATTCACGCGCGCGTAACAGGTCGACGTGCGATCAAATGTTACTATAAGGACAGTGTTAGAGAAAAAATCGGAACATTGCAAACAATACACCAACTATTTATAGACTTTAAAAAGCGTATGAACTCTATCAAACGAAGCAAATGTATCAAATCCTGGTGCTCCTCGGAGTACCAAAAAAACTCGTGAAATTAATTCAAATATGTCTGAACGGTAAGCACGGGAAAGTCCGAGTAGGCGTAACGTATCCGAATCATTCATGATACGCGACGGTTGAACAAGGTGACGGTCTCTCTACAGTACTCTTTAACTTTAACGCTAGAATATGTTGTTAGAAAATGCAGACTAGCGGGCTAGGTGCAACCCTTAACGGAAAAACACAAATTCTAGGGTATGCGGATGACCTGGACATACTAGGGGATAAACGGTGCAGCGGTTAGCGAGAAACGCGGAAATTCTCATAAAGGCGGCTGAGGACACGGTTTAGAGGTAGCGAATCGAAAACGAATATAATGATCATGGATAAATTGGGCATTTGCGAAGGTGAGGGTGATCTTAGAGTCGGAAATTATACTTTTGAAAAGGTTAGCGAATTCAGATACTTAGGCACAACCATAAATGATCGAAACGAAATTAAAGCCGAGATTAACAGAGACTTCATTCGGGTAATGCTTGCTTACTACGCCGTGAATAGATTACTAAAATCAAAACTGCTGTCTAGAAATGTAAAAGTAAGGATATATAGGACTATATAATGCCGGTAATCCTGTACGGTGCGAAACTTGGGCGCTTATTAAAGCGGAAGAAAACCGTTTTAGTGTGTTCGAAAATAAGGTTCTGCAAAAAATATACGGGCCAAAGAAAGATGAGGAAACCGGGGAGTGGAGGAAACTGCACAACGATGAGCTACATAACCTATACGCGTCACCGAATATAAACAGAATAATTAAATCGCGAAGACTAAGATGGCAGGGCACGTTGCAAGAATGGGAAATGATCGCACGGCAGCGCGTATAATGGAAAGGAAAGCCAAATACATCGCGACCTTGTTCTACTATCTTCCTCTCCCCTCTTCTCTTCCCTTTCCTTCTTTTTCTATTCCTCTTCTCGGTAGACCTAAGACGCAGGTGGGAGGACAATGCTAAAAGCGGACTTACCTGAATTCGGACGGGCGGCGCGAAATGGATAGGTTAGCAGAAAATAGGGATAGACGTTGGAAGCTTGCCGTAGATGAGGCGATATGAACTTTCAAGTTCGAATGCACTTTAAAAAAAAAAAAAAAAAAAAAATCAACTCTATTGACTTGAATATTTTAAAACACCCGATGAAAGGATTAAATTAGTACAAAAATAGAAAGAATAAATAAAAAGTATTGAATAGGACGTCAAATAGAATAAATATTAACGTTAAGCTGTTGCACTAACATCCTCTCTTAAAAAAGTGATATGAAGCATTTAATTGATGTCCGATTGCCTGGTACAAGAATTAAGGAACGCGAATTAGAAACGCAACATAACCTACAAACGCTTTGAACTGTTGATGATGCTCAGCAGGTGGCAAAATTTTAAATCATTCTGAAAAGATATAATTGATGGTATAATATGAGGTGCGCGAAGCGCACTTACATTTTCTAGTAGGGGATAAAAAAGTTAAATCGCTGTTAAACGTGGAAGTCTATGAAGTGCAGAAAAGATGGAGCAAGTCACTGGACAGAGAGCTGACTGTAAGGGAAAAAGGAATAGAAAGTACGACCACGACGACGACGATGCCGCTTTTAAGAAGCGGCTACGCGCACTACTACCGTCCCCAACACTTTAGCGGAGTCTCGGGACTGCATTATCCCGAATAACTGCTCTTTAGCTCTTTAGTCTAGACGCGAAAGAGAAGAAAGCGAGAAAGGTAAAGCGGAGTTGCGAAAAAGACGAGCAAGAGGGAAAACCGCAAAGAAAGCAAAACAGGAAGGGAGAAAGAGGCAAATATATAGATCTAGGTACTCTGAGAAAATGCCGAGATGGAGGATGATTAATGCAAATGCCAGTCAAAAAAATGTCAAAAATTCTTCGCTTACGAGTCTGCAAATTTTTCCGAGAATTTCTAGATTGAAAAATGTTTGCTTGGGAGGTGGGAATTTGTTTAAGAATTGAAGGAATTCAAATTTGCGGGCTGAAGAATTTTACAAAAAGAATCCACTGAAAAATTCATTTTTGAAGCACGCCGAAAATTTTACATATTAATTTTCTCCGCCGTCAAACTTTAATTATTATTGCGGATAATATTATACGATACATTATTATGCATTTTGACGTTCATAAAACGTCATATAATGAGAATATCGAGGCAAACATTAATTTTAAAACCACGTTGATAGTTTATTATCTTCGAAAATCAAAATAACCAATCACTCACATTACAGTTCATGATTTGCAAATTTATGTGAATTTGTGTTATTTTTGTAACATACTGAGCTGCAGAATTTTTAAAACAATTATAAGAACATAAGCAGAGATATAATAGTCATATTTTATTTTGTTGGTTTTGTCAGAAAACAATCTTTTGAATTTGAGACGAGATCTCGGTCCAACACGAGATCAGAGAAAACAGTGGGACTGCGCTTCGCATGCAGTTATAGCATGAGCAATCGAAGCATGCAGGCCAAACAAGACAGTTTTGGCATTAGTTATACACACTGCTATATCTAGACTCGGCCTACATATTGTTATAAGGGAAATGAAAAAGTGCTTATACGCCACCTGCCACAGACACGGAGAGTTTAGGCCGTTACAAAAGGGCCAGTCGAAAACTGCTTTGGTTTGATATTGATATCACTCTTGCGGTTCGCACGTATACGTTGTGTACATTAAAATTAAGTTTAATTTCTCCGCGCGTTTTAATGTTTTACCTTTTTAAGGTTAAGTAGAGTTTTTAGATACGTGTGCATACATGAATAATCTTGTGAATGATTCATTCATAAGAGTCACTATCCTTTTTGGTATAGAAGTAAAATTTTCTTTTCTTCAGAAAGTATTTTCTTTGAAGTTAGAAATTCATACATACGCGTTTTATAGGCCATGTCTTGCACTTTCTGAAATCGTACAATTCTGAATATCAATGACTGTTTGAATATAATAAGAAGAAACCATCCTAATATTCATTTTATTACAAGCAATACTGCTTCACTTATCATTCTTATAAAATTTAAAATACAACTTTAAATTCAAAATCGAACCGTAACCGCGCCGTTTATTAACTGACCAATCAAACAACAAATAGAACTTCTTTAAGATAGCGCGATCGAAACTTTTAGGTAGGATTTATTATTTGAACAAAAAAAAACAATTGTGAATATAAAAAAATGGTACATTTTCTATCAGGAATGGAACACGAAGCTTAAATTTATGCGAATAAAAAAACTAAACCAACTGTACCTTAAATCAAAAACACAAGAAAGAAACATTCCAATAAAGTCATTGCCTAATGGCCCGCGAGTAACAAATGGCACAAATCGCCAATAATGAAATCCTGCAATAATGGCGATAAAACAATCGTAATACCAGCTCCATAAAAGCCGAACATTCATAAAAAATCCAGCAAGGGTCAAGCTCCTCGCGGGAAGCGAGAGTAGCAGGAAGGCCGCAGCGCGAGAAAGAAAGAAGAAACAAAGCAGCCGGAAGCAGGATAGCAGAGGAGAGAGAGAGAGCAAGCACGAGGCTTGCGGATAAGGGTGAAAAGAGGAGGCTCACAGTAGAGCAGCGCTCGGTAGGCGGAAGGTAGGTGCTCCGGCCTCCGATAAGCGTACGAGCCCGGCCAGCTCGTAAAAACTTTGACGACAAGATGGTAGGGCAGCGGCCGACGAAGCACCTGAAACCAACACGGATTAAGCGTAATGGCTATCGCGCGCGTTTCCCTCCACACGAGGAAACTGGTGACCACGCGCGTCGCTGCGACGTATAGAAAAAAAAGAACTTTCGTTCCTGCATACTTTCAAGAGGTGCATATTTCCTCGACACGAGAGCTTTAATTTTTTTTTTCGTTCCAGCGCATGAGCCGTGCAAAAGTTTCACAAAATAATTTCGTTAACATTCGCGGCGAGGCAAAGAACGTGTGGTAGCCGAGCGTCTCGTTTTTTCGGAGAGCCTTTTTCATCCACGCCTGGCATTAGGGATTATTTATTTTCGGGGCGTCGAGAGCCGCTGTTGTCTGGCGCGGAACGTTTAATGAATGTCATTAAGACTATGGTAGGGCGAGAGAATTACAACTGTTGCGAAACTTCTTGTTTAATTGTTTAATTGGATTTTTCGTTTCGCTCGCGGCGTCGCGACGCTGCGCTGAGTTGACGTTTTTACGCGATGGTCCTCAGCGACGCCGAATAAATAACCTCGAGCGAAGCGCAGAGAGATTGTCTTGGATATTAATCATCGTATTACCCGATCGTCGACTGAGAATAAGAAGAACTAAATGGAAGATGCTTTCGGAAAGTTCAGCAAGTTTTAATTGATTTCGCAGCGGAGAACAATAGAATGATTGTATTTTTTGTTTGAATGAAAGAGAAGTTTGGATAAAAATGCGCTTATTCAAAACGATTTTACCAAGAATATGAAATTATTCAAAATCCTTTATCCGGAAAACGTAAAACATTTTACTTTGTATGAATTCGGAGAACTTTTAATTAGTTACGTGTTTGTATGGTTACAATTTTTTTTTTTTTTTTTTTTAATAAAATGCAATTGAAAATCCAGTTCTCCAAATCTTTGTCCATTAAACACAAAATATATTTCTCAGTAAACGTGTACATAATTTTAATTTTCACATCAACACTGCGTACTAGCATTCATCTCCGCAGCGGCGATATCGCAGCCAACGCACGATTTATTCAGCAGGAGCGCAAAGTAACAAAGCTCCGCAAGCGATAATCGGCAAAAGCGATAAAGCGGTAATTTATCGCGCGAAGAAAATTTATTCTCTTCGGTTAGCTATGTCCATGCACAGGTATAAAAAAAAACGCCAAGTCTGCCGCTACAAGCAAAACAAACCTGCCAACCCCGCGGCGGCCGTATTTTAAACTCATTTGCAGGCTATCGTCCTTAGAAAGGTGTAGTAGGTATATATATACAGCGAGCGCGAGACTCTGCACTACTGTTGCGTCCGATATAGCGCTATGAATTTGTACCGGCGGCAATTTGATTTACGGAGAAGGTTGCGCGAGCGCGCGGAGGGCCCCGCAGTGCGAGTAGAGCAAGTCGCGTAAGCGTCGGACACGCTCCGCTATTCCCAGTGGCGCAGGCCGCCAGGTCAGACAGCGCTGCTGCTGCTGCTGCTGCGCCACACCGTCGCTTGCGTATTCTCTCTCTCGTTTGACAAACTGTTTTCCTATAATTGGATCGCGGCCTGGAAAACAATTGGTCTGACGTTCTTTCACCGTATTAATCTCTCGCGAGGGGGCCGCCAATTAAAGTGATTGCCCGTTGCTCTGTACACGTAATAATCGCTAACAATGGTGGTGTCGTTGATTTTTTAAAAAGCAAATTGGTTTAAAAAATGAATGCGAGCTTGATTGAATTACTCTAATTGATTTTAACGTAATATTCTGAATTTGTAAGCTGCCTCTCACGAAGTAATATTTATTTATTTATTTATTTTACCAGAGAAATTACAAGGTATAAGGTTTCATACCTGTAATCCTGCAGAGGTACACTAAGGTACCTGTTAGCAGGCCTGGTTACAAAAAAAATACAATATAAAACTTAAAATTAGAACTTAAAACTAGAACTTAAAACTATATATATATACATTTATATTCATTTTTTTAAACTATTCAGTTGAGCACGCGCCGCAGTTACAAGTTTACAACTCTAGCACGCGCCGCAATAACAAAGTATTTAGTTATAGACTTTAACAATTCACTCTTATCCAATCTTTGATAACTCTCTTTTGTGAGTATTTTACCAAATTCAATACTTTCAGATCACTTGGGAGCGCATTAAAAATAGTGATTGCTTTCATATAGTTGTTTTTATTACTAATGCGTTTGTTTGTTTTAGGTATAATAATACTTTTGTTCCTAGTAACACTATCTGATGCTAAATATTTCTCTTTAAGATCTTGGTAATGTAATTTCAAAGATTCTAGGGCGAAAAGTTGTTCAATATTTAATGGATTTTCATTCACTAGAAAATTATTTTTATTGATAATTCTTAAAATTTTGTTCTGTAGTTTTTGCAATTTGTCTCGACAATTTCTATATGCTCCACCCCAAGCAATGACACCATAGCTAAAAACGCTATGAAAGAATGCGTAATAAATCATTCTTAGTGTCTCAGTGGGCATGTATTTAGAGATTTTGTAAAAAATGTAAACTAAGTATTTAGTTTTCTCAATTATATATTGCATGTGACTGTCCCATTTTAGATTGCTGTCAAACACAATTCCTAAATATTTAAAATTATCTACTCTAGTTACATTTTTATCAAGGATTTTGACATTTATTTGGGCTGGTACACTTCCAATACTGCTACCAAAAGTCATGCAAACAGTTTTTCCCACATTTAGAGACAACTCGTTTACTGCGAGCCACTCAGCTATCACAGATAGAAACTTGTTCATGCTAACTTGGGTTTCTAACCAATCATTACCACTGGCTATGATAGCAGTGTCATCTGCATACGAAATTATGGACTCAGTAGGGATCTCTTTTAAGACATCGTTAATGTACACAATGAAAAGCAGCGGCCCCAAGATTGTTCCTTGGGGGACACCAGTGTTAACTACTAACCTATCACTCTCAATACCGTCTATTTTGACTACTTGTTGTCTGTTACATAGATAGCTGGAAAGGAGATCTAACGCTTGACCCCTGATTCCAATACGATATAACTTTGCTAGCAGTATACTGTGATCCACAGTATCAAATGCTTTTGCCAAATCCAGAAAAGTTATTATCGTAGGCTTACTCTTATCAACATTGTTATAAAGTACGTTAGTTATATAATTTAGAGCATCTTTTGTCCCAATCCCTCTCATGAAACCGAATTGTTGCTTTGAGATTATATTGCACTTTTTAATGAAATCATGTATCCTATTGTATATAATTCGCTCAAAAATTTTTGCAACATTGGATATGAGTGAGATGGGTCGATAATTCGTGATTTTGTTTTTTTCACCTGATTTATAGACCGGCACTACATTAGCTTTCTTTAGGGCATCAGGCCATATCGCTTTTTCAATACACTTATTGAGAATATGGGTCAGAGGATCTGCTATATTGTTACATAGCAGTTTTAAGGTCTTTGTATTTATCTGATCAACTCCCCCATTTTTCAATTTTAGTGTATTGATTATGCTTATTATTTCCGCTTTACTTGTTGGCCTTAGAAAAATCGAAAGAGGATTCATGGTTGGCAGCTTAAGTTCGCTGTTCACTGGTTTAACAATATTTGCACTCAGATTCCTACCTATTTCACAAAAAAAAGTATTCATGTTTTGTGCAATTTGGAATTTGTCTGTAATTTTTTGATCGTTTATCTTTATATGATTTATGGCATCGTTTGATTTTTTAATTTTCCCGATTTTCGTATTTATTATTTCCCAAAGTTTTTTTGGGTTATTGGAATTTTTTTGTACAAGATTTGATTCATATTTTATTTTGGCATCGGTAATAACCTTATCCAAAACTTTAGCATATGTCTTATACTGTGCTTTTAGTTGTTCATTGTGCACATCTAGTTGCCATAAATTATACAAAAATTCTTTTGTTTCACACGACCTGATTATTCCATCAGTAATCCAGTTTTTCCTACCAATATGCTTTTTTGCACTTCTCTTTGTTTTCGCAAGTTCTACGCATAGTTTGATCTCCTCTAACAATCCCTCGACGGCCAAATTTGGATCAGTCATCGACAAAAATTCATTCCAGTTCCTAGAGTTAGCAATACTTATTAATTTTTTGTAGTTTATGAATACATGTGGCTCTTTAGTCACTGCTTTCAGCTTATTTACCGCAATAAATATCGGGTAATGATCTGTTATATCAAGCGTAAGTTTGTATGTATATGAGTTTATGTTATGCAAATTAATAAAAATATTGTCGATACAAGATCCTTTAGCTCTACCTATAGGTGGTTTTGTAATACCAACGAAGCCAGGAATAAATCCTTTATCGAGAAAATTGCACAGAAAATCTTGGCTATAATGATCACATTCGAGTAGGTCAATATTGAAATCACCTATCACTAAGTGATTCTTTACATTTTTCTTATGAACTAAATACTTATTAAGGTCTAATATAAACTCCGTTTTCGGTATCCCGTGTGATCTATACATCGCTGATATTTCTAGACCGCTTTTATCATTTAATGTTAACCTAGTATTTAAAATCTTAATTCTTCCTGATTCAACAACTTCGGTACTTTGGACTAGGTTGTTATTGACAAAAACGATGACACCATCATTTCTGTTTATTCTGCTTTCGTTATAATACGTTTTATATTCATAGTCAGGACCATTCAGTTTATACAATTTATAATTAAATTGTTCAAAAGCTTCAGTACATATCACAATCGCGGGTTTGATAGTTAGACTTGCTATTAAGATTCTGAGTTTATCGAAATTAGCGTTTATACTTCGAATGTTAATGTGCATGATGATGTCATTTTTATTGTTTACAATTTTGTTAAAATTTTCGATACTCACGCATGTCCTTTCTTTTTTCATTGATTCATTTTTAAACATATCCAGATACTCAAAATTATCCATTTTACCTATTTTTTAATTTTGTTTTTTCACTCTTGTTGCTTGGTGTCGATGCAGAGGAATGCGGCTTCAGTTGGTTTAGTGGAATTTGTTGTTCACGTCTTGTTAGAGGTCTTCGACTGAGTTCAGTTTCCTGCTTTGTTTTGTTACGTGCGTTGTCGTTTCCCTGTTGTTCATCAGCTATGTCGCCATTACCATCTGTAGGTACTTTACTCCTGTTAGCTGATTGCATGTTGTAGTAGATCGATGTACTTGTCGGCAAGGTAGGTTTTATTGGATAATCGATAGAGTCAATATATCTATCAATTTTCTTTTTCAAAATACTGCATAGCTTAGAGTCATAGGTATAATGTTTTGCGTCTAACTTTGATTTGAACTTTGCATTGCTATATTGACAATTTATGCACCTTGCATAATCTTTGTCACAATCACAGGATATGGAAATTTAATAGAAAATATTGAACTTTCATTTTGATCAAATTAAGCGCTGCGTTATCCGACTCTCGCATTGGAAAGCATGAATGCACAAAGTAGACCAGATTAAATCGTATATTGATTGCTCAGAGTTGTCTCTTTAGTAATCAGAAACGTTGCATGTTTGCTACCTTCATAATATACAAATTAATCGATTTCTCTTACCGTCATTAACGATTTTTCACACTTGGCTTACGCACGAATTATAGCAGAAAACTCACCTGTAACAGAAACCAAGAAAAAAACATTTCAAACACTCCCATCCAGTATTATACACAAAACACTATTGACTACGCGTAACCAAAATCAACCTGTCAAAACAGAGCTTTGACGCCTAGCGGTGCGAGCATGACGCTACACCCTCACCCCCGCAAGCGAGAACTCAAGCCCACATAGGGCGCATTGGCACGCGTATTCATGGTCAACCTCGTATAGTAATTAACCGTGTTGCGCAGGATGGGGAGCTTCGTCGTCCGCAACCATGCAACGCATTCCCGGATGCGTGCGTGGGAGGTCAATTACAGAGGCTCGTCGTCGCGGCAAAGCAGCCGAAACCGAAGGCGAAAATCAGACGTGATCGAGCATTGAAGGGGCTTTGAGTTACCTTCTCGGCTGCTGATCGTCGAATTTCAAACAGAACGTATGCGCACACAATGTCGTCGTGCACATATTGGTATCTCATTACTGTCCCGGTGACAACGTTGTAAATGACAGCCGCGACGCTTTGACTGGGCTTGCGTGTATACGCGTGCGGCTGCGTAAGCCCGTATTTGCGTGCGCAAACGGTAATGGCTTTTGTGCGAGGCTTGATGAAAATGTGCAGACGGCTCTCGTTTCGATATAGCGATGGTTGCTCTTAATGCAGGCTTAATTTGGGAAATGGATGATATGCTTGATTAATATTAGACAACATCTCTCGGCTTATTTGTTGCAGCGGTAGGGCATCATAGGTTTGATTTAGGATTTACTTCAACAATATCCCTGTAAAATAATTCAGGAAAAAAGTTTCAATATTACCTTTGTGCATTTTTCACTCAACAAATCCAGCCGCTCGGAGACTGGTATAAGGATATATGAAAAACTAACCAAGACCTGTACTCGGCTTTAATGAAACTAGCTGGTGCAAAATGCAGAGTTCAAAAACACGTTCGCGCGCGCGAATGAAATTAAAAATGCACGAAGGTGCCTCTATCGCAAATAATGGAACGAACGAGCATGAAAAGATGTAAATTGTGCAGCGTGGAAAAGGAATATGCGAGACTGGAGAAAAAAGAGGTAAAAGTAGCAAGAAACAGGCGCAGGAGCTGCGAGGATATAAGTCGGCTGCTGGCGCAGGAAGCGAAGCGAAGAGAAAAAAAAAAGAAGGGAAATAAGAAGCAAGGCAGGAGCGAAGAGTTGTGGCGGGTATAAAGAAAACGAATGCGGAGCGAATGGGCGAGGAAGTAAGAAAAACGCGCAAGAGTCAAGAAGGCCGCCCTGGCGCCGAGAAACGGAGAAAAGGGAAAAATAGACACAAAGGATTTTGGAGGAGCCGGTGCTTCTTCGCGAGGAAGTGCAATGAGAAGAAGCAGCAGCAGTACTAAGACTAGAAGATGCAGGAGAGATAAGTTGGTGTATGCCTTTGAAGGAGAGGCTGCGCATCTTTCGAGGCTTGCCTCTGATTGGAGTACAAGTGCCCGGGTTTTCTTTTAGATACGCCTCTGTGTGTGTATATGCGCGGGAGTGAAATATTCTTCGGAATTATAAAGCTCCCAGCAGACGGTGGAAGCGAATTGCAGGCGGGATAGAGAGATGAATATATGGAATACCCGAGAAGTGGCGAAGCTTTAGAAAAGGTAAGCGGTTGCGGGTTTTGAATTGATTAAAAAACTGATAATGCGTCCTCTGTATTCTATAATCCAATTCTAGAAAGGTATTTTTGAAAAGGTATTTTGTGTAAATATAGTACATTTAAAAATTTACCCTCTAAAAAGCAGTTGCATTAAAAAGGGTTAACGATGGAAACATCAATATCATCATGTAATATTTTATCAGCCAAACTATGATAGCTTCAAAGCTGTTGGTAAAATTATAAACTGTGTTGAGTGTAAAAATAATCTCATCGAATGCTTTAAATTAAAATTGAGATCTTACAAAGCTATTAAACAAATTCAAATAATAACCAAGAAAATTAAAAACTAGAAATACTTAAGCTGTTAGTATACGTATTGAGATTATACGTATACCCAACGATTTTACCACAGGAAATGAGAGAAGAGGCTAGAGTACATAAGGCTGGAAGCAGAGGAGCGCCGCGCTTTAAGGGATTTTGGGGAAGGATTTCGCATAACGACTTTCTTGTTCGGCCTCAACAAGAGCCCGCGCGTATATATCAAATTTCCCAACGATATATTCATAATCTCGTCAAGCGCTTAGTGCAGGAGCTGGTTATGGATTAATTAAAATTTTCGTCTCCGAGGATTTGCTCAGGATATAATTGCGATGATGCCTATAGCCGAAGCTCCTCGAAGAAATGGCTTCGCGAGATTACCAGATCCGATTTGCGAAATGCGAATGCAACTTGCTGGAAGAAAGTCGATGCGGATTAAAAGCTTTCTTTTATTTGTTTTACCAGAGAGATGAAATGGTTTGATTCAGATGAATGAGTATAATCACGCTGGGAAATATATTTTGCTACCAACAGTAGATAAACTATGAAAATTCTGAATCACTGAAAGTTCTGCATCACAAGGGTTCTTATCAGTCATAGCTTGTAGGATTCATGGCTGCAGCGAATGTTTTATGTTGAATCTATACAACAGCTATGGGCAGCAGGAGCTTGCTGAAGCATCTACCCTCATGAAGAGGTTGTTTAATGCAGGCCAACTCAATATGCTTTATAATATGATTCTCGAACACCTTTAAAGTATTACCTACTAAGATTTTTGCATTTCTTTTTAAACTCTTTGACCATTACAAACACTGTAGTTTTATATTTTCGCTTTAATATTTATATTATTCTCTACGCTAAAAAAGACATGGTAATCGTTTTATTCGTTCCAGATTGGCTGATCGTTTTACCGCGCAATATCTGCGTCGATATATGTTTGAATTCCTAACCTCAAAATGTCAAAATTAAGAAATATGATAACAAGAAGTGTATTTCGTTATATTTTCACGGAAATCTCGACCCTTTCAAATACAATTTTAAACTTCACTTGCGTGCCGAACAATTTTATTGTAAAAACACTGTTGCGACTCTATTTGAATTTAATTTTAATGTGCATACGTACTTGCGGACCGCTAGAGCGATATCAATTACCACAACAAAGCAGTCTTGGACTGGCCCTTTTGTCACCGCCTAAACTCTCCGAGTCTGTAGCAGGTGAAGATAGGTGGCGTACAGACACTTTTCCACCACCCTCATGACAATATGCGCGTCAAGTCTAGATATAGTGGTGTGCCACCAATGCTAAAACTGCATTCTTTATTTTGCTGCTTCGGCCGCTTATGCTTTCAAAGTGTTGTGTTATTTCTCTTGTGATCCAGATCCAGAACTTAGTTTTCCTACTTCGAAAATCGATCTTAATGAAAAAATTTACGTTTTAGAGAATAAAACACTAGAGCACTTACCCCTATAAGATAAACAAAGCGTTCCCTAACTGCAATCAGATAGTTAGAGCTTCCAACAGATTTTAGCGCACGATTCGCTTTCCGCGCGCACATAAATACGTTAATTAAATCGCAAAGTCGTTAACGTCCATTCCAGTCGAGAGATTATAAAGTCTGCGACTTTGAAAAGCCAAAACCAGCAGGGCATAATTAAAATTCACGAAAAGTTCAGCGCGTGGCCTCGCTTGGCACAAAAAAATGCAATAATTACAGCAGTCCTTGGAAGAGAGCGGCGCACGCTCGAGGGCGCAATGAAACTGGATATTCCCGCGTAAAGTATAAGTCGAGTACCGCGCATTTATCAAGAGAGCAATGAATTTTTCGTAATTGCGCGAGCAGCCGCGAGCGAAAGAGCAGTGCAACGCCGTAGCGTATATTGGTGAGAGAACATCGCGAGGAGAAAAAAAGAAAATGAAAAAGAATCGTTGGAAAACTAAACGTACGGGAGAGGCGAGAGCTCGTGCGGAATGCGGGTTAGCTTTAAATCCACGGCTCATAAGCAGCGGTATACGGCTGTGGCTTGGAGAGGCTGAAATGGTTTCTCGTATCTGGCTCATTTCGCCAATACCAAACGCGGTTAGGTTACCCGCGAAATTGCGCGATGGAGATAGAGGAGAGAGCCGGTCTTATGTACGCGTGTACACTGCGATACACAGATTCGTGTAATATATTGTATATGCGTATAGGCTGCAGAAGTGGGGGTTAAAGGCGGAGAGGGGATGAGTGCGACGGATATGAATTTCCGGTGAGGTTTGCTTAGGCAAATTGCGAAACGCAGTTTCGTCGGCTCCCGCGAGAGGGATATATAGAGCCCGGGGAAAAGGAGAGCGCATAAGATAGAGAGCCGCCACGGCGTCGCGGTGTAATGAGATGCGAAAAGGAAAGAAGAGACCAGCGCTGAGATGCAGCTTTGGTGAGCGTCACGGGAATAAGTGCGTTCGAATTCGAAATCAGAGCTCGAGAAAATGGACATTCCTATCCGTCTGCTCTTCTCTGAATTTTCTTCTCATTTTCTTTTTTTCTGTTTTAATCCGCTAAGTTGGTCAGGGCGATTCGTTAGGCGAGTCGTGCTCACGGAAATTCCTCTCGAGTTTGGAAAAGATCGAGCTGCGGTGTGAGGGAAATTTTTTCGTACGTTAATCCACGTTCCAAGAATTTTCCGGCGGGAGATTGATTGAGAAATTAAGAATGACGGAGTGCCCGTACAGACAGTTAAAGTAATTGAATTGAAGCTTTAATTGATTTTTTTTTCGAAATACATTTAAGGCACTTAGAGAGCGGGTGGTGTACGAAGAATGAAGAGCCATAAAGGAGAAAAAGTGTATTAAAGTATCTCGAGAGAGAAAGAGAGAGGCAGGTCCAATTTTGTTTTATAGCGAGAGATAATGGAAGGACTCGAACCGTGGAAAGGGATTTTAGGAAAAACATGTCTCTCTCGGCATGAAGCTCGAGTGAAGTATAGTCCCTTGGTACGCGTCTACCTTCAAGACTATGACTTCAGTAAAGACCTTCTCAGAGAAGTTGTCACGCTAAATCCGCAAGAAAAGAAAACGTTATTGCTATAGAATCAAAGCTTTTATTATAGCGCAAAAATACTTCTTTTCAAAAACGAAACATAACGTGCCCCGTATAATCCATAGTTCGCGCACTGAGAAACCGCTCAAACTGCACTCAATCCCACACAGTCTTTGCTCCCAGTTGTGCAGCGTGTCAATACAAAACGCCCAAAACCCTACATTTGTCGCGTGAATAAACAACAAGCGAACAGAACAGAAAGCGACAGACATACTGCAGCCAGACAAACACAAAAAAAACAAAGAACGCCTCGCATGAATCATTTGCTGACGCGTGCGTGCCCACCTCAATGAGGGTAGGTATAGCACTCGAAAGAGAAAAGAGACCCCTTTGAATTGCACACGAACACACATACAGACACGATGACTCTCTCTCTCTTTTTCTCGTACGTATAATAGCTGCAGGCTAGCCTCTCACTCACTCTGCGTTCGGCCCATTATACTCGTTTAAAACTCGCCTAACGACGCTCGCGCGCGCGATTCCCCGCGTGACCCGTCACATAAAGCCCCGGCCTTTCAGCGATCCTTCCGCTACTGGCTGCTTTCATCCCGATGCCTAAAACGGTTTGTCTGCTCGCGTTTGCCTCTCCGCGCACATGTGTGTTTATGGGGCACGTCGTGTCCGAAAGCTACGCTCGGGTGATCGTATAATTATCGAAACGATATACACTATTGTTATAATGATGAAACGAAAGCGTTTCTTAATAATAAAACTCGTTTCGTGAAATATATGCAGACATTTCAACGAGAGAACAAATCGAATAGTCTGGATTAATGAGTCCAGATCAAATATTACCAAGCACAAGTCTCCGCGCGCTCATAATGCATCAGGCAAAAGGTCGAGCTTTATGAATGAAGCGGCGTCGGCGTCGGCAGTATGAATAATGAATGGTCGCGCGGGGCGACGTAATTGCGTGCGCGCGCGCGACACGCACGTGTGCCTTTCGAAGTGGCTGCGCGACAGGCCAAGTTCCTCCTAAAAGGGGGGCAGCACGTCGCGGTGGCTCTCGAGAGTATATGACGCGCGCGCGCTTGAGAGAGAGAGAGAGAGAGAGAGAGAGAGAGAGAGACAATTATTAGTCAAGTTCAAGAGTGCAGCGGCTTGCTTTGAGCCGATCTCTGCGGGCGCGAGATTGTGTCTCCTTTGGAAATATTGATGAAGTGCGGGAAACTGGGCTAAAGCGATCTGTCTCCTTGATGACATTGCGCGCTACTATGCCGGATATTATATAGGCGAGAGCGTCGCGACGCGTTACATAATAGCTTCGCGTTGCCTCCAGTGCTTTTGCAGTGTATCATGTGCGCTGATGGCGTACGTTGTTTTTTTTTCTTTGCGCGATAGCTGTTTCGTTAATGATTGTGGTGATAAGTGTACTGCTGCAGTGTGACTCGTTAGCGATAAAAGGGGAGATTCGGATGTGTATGCAGTGACATCGCCGTATTTGATAGTAGCTTGGAAGTATATGTACTGAGAAAGAAGAGCGCTAATGATGAGAGCGATTAGGAAAATTATTTTATCAATATATGAAAATGGGAACTGTGTTATGCTTCTGATGTTATTCTCTTGTAGAATAATTATATTCTTGTTTTGAATCATAAAGCAAAATATTCCAATCTAAATTTGTCTGCAAATAAAATAAAGCTTATTTGTAGGAAAAATGCAAATGTTTTCTTTGTTATCAAGTCTTTGACGTCAGGAGTCTTGTTGTTAAAGTCCATCTAAATAGAGTCAGGAAGCACATTATCTACTTTTTATTCAATTGAATGTTGATTGAATATATGAAAAATAATTATTAAAATGATGCTTAATATGCGATTCGATTCAAAACAAATGTTTAAAATGAGCGGGCTGATTTAATTAAATGGTCCTTACATCACTGTTTACTATAATTTTACCAAGTTTGGCTTTATCCTTTTAATGCAAATTTATGTAGCCGAGGCAATTTAAGAAGTTCTAACGGTAACTTTGTCCAACTTTTTCCAGATAAGAAATTATGCATCATCTCGTCGGTGTTCTTTCAGATTAAAAACCGTCTCGTAAAAGTTATATTTTTTTATTTACGTATCTGATACAGGGGGTAATTAAACCATTAATTACTAAACTTATTTTAGTGAAAAGAAAATAACGTCTCAAAAATATATGAGTATTACTGTCAATTCACCAGAAATTTTCCTTCACGGTAAAACGAGGTAGTTAGATTACCCCCAAGCCACAGAAAATATAAGCAATAGCAATAAAGCTTTATTAGACACTTTGCAGACCAGGAACAAAATTCTGCCACTCTAAAACGTATCTACAGTTAAAGCTAGACTGCTTATACGTAAATGCTTTTTCGGCACATTTAAGTAACGAAATTGAATTTCACTTTCAACGATACAACACCTAAGGACGAACTCGAGTCCGAGGTGAGTTTCACCTATTCTCCTTTTCGCGCCGACTTATCGATAATCGATCGAAGAGAAGTTAAACAGTTTCTCTCTACTTTCGTGCGGGGACCGCGACGTTATGGAAAATCGTTTACAACTCTTCTTATCAGGCACATTGTGCTAGCTTACTTTTCCAATCTAAAATCTATTCTTACCGATAACTTGAAGAGAGCTTCACTAATAATAATTGTTGTATTTTGTGTGTGGCATTACATTTATTTTCATTTCTTTGATGTACTGAAACTTACTATTTTAATTTTAACTAGTATAAGTAGATAAAATTGTCAATAATTCGTTAATGAAATTCTAATATGCATAATCAGTATTTTATTAGCATTTTATATCTTTAACAGATTCTGAGACAGTTATAGTATAAGCAGTCTTAAGCAGGCCCAGCGAAAGGTAGCTTGGGATAGGTGTCATATGGCTACTATTATGCTCTAGATTCGCAGATTTTGATAAGGAGAGACAGAAAATCGCTCAATTCGCCACCTATTGGCAAGTCCAAGGTCCGCTTGGTGGCGCTGATGGTCTGATTGAAAGGTAGAATAAGTTCACGTGAGGCACGGAGGCAAGTTTAAACTGGTTTGAACAAAATGTTTAGTAAAATGGTTAGTAATAGTCTCTCTTTAAAAAACTGTAATAAAAATGACAGGTGCAATAGTTGAATTTTTTGTGAGAGGCATTTTTACATTTAAAAACAAATTCGCGATTTACCGTTTTAGGTTAAGACGCAGCCGCTAGGGTTGCCACTTTTGCTTTGACTTGCCAATCTTCACTGGTCAGAGATACGGCAGCAATAGCTTACTAATCTATACATTTTCATAATCATTCATAATACTGGTACGTTTTTATAACCGATCTGGTTCCACGACACAAAATTCAATCCATTATACACGTTAAAGCATTATACCGACGTAATCGAATTTAATATAATCTTCTATGATGAGTTCAACCGCGTACATCGTATTAAACCATCGATCTTCTTTACGATATTTAATACCGGATAATCCTTTCCTCGTTATTAGATCGCGCTATCGTCATAAGTGCTTATCGCTCAAGATAATATCCAGAAGATTTATAGAAGACTATCAGCAAAGAGAAAGGGAAAAAAAGGTCAGAGAGCAAGACGAGCGGAGAGTAGAAGACATCGAGTAATCCCCGTTTATCGTGTTTCCCAGAACAGCTTTTCCGGATTTTCCAACGTTCTGGCACACGAGCGAGTCGTCGAGCTATACCCACGACGACCCGCGTCCCGTTTCCGAAGGCTGCCGAGACGGCTTTGAACGAGCCAACCAGGCAGCAGCGACTCAAGTCCTCGGCAAGCTGCAAGCTCACGAGAGCATCGTCGTAATTCGGAAGTTCAGACATTACGGGCGCGCGTACCTCAATCGAAATTGCTGGCTCTCGTTACTCGCCTCCGTCGATGACTGCTATATTGCTGCAGTGAAGCAGCGCCCCAATTGATTAAGTCAAATAATACGTTGCTTTCAGATTCTAAGTCAGTTATAGCATGAGCAGCCCTAAGTAGGCTCAACGAAAGGCAGCTTCGAGATAGGTGTCATACGGCTATTATATTTATGCACTAGACTCGCAGATTTGTATAAAGAGAAATAGAAGAGCGCTTAATTCGCCACCTATCTTCGCTGGTCAGAAACACGGAGAGTTCAATCGGTGGGGGGAAGAACCAGTCCAAAACTGCTTTGTAATTTTGTTCTGGTTTAAGCACAAATCGAAACGATGCCGGACAAACTTTACACAAAACATTACACAATTATTTAACACAGTCATTTAATTACACTCGTTATATAAGTTTGTTGAAAATGGGACACAAGGGCACATGTGCAAACAAATTTTTACATAAGTCGGTTCTAGCTTAGTGTCCATCCGGTCAAATAGAATTCCAATATTGAACCCTTCCAAATGTCACTTAGAAGCTACGCTAACTGCAAAGCTACACGCTAACGCCACAACAAAGTATTTGATTAAAATTTGAGTTTATGCACGAATAGAGGTACTGTAACACTGTTTATGTTTCGCTTAGTGAAGAGAGAGAGAGAGAGAGAGAGAGAGAGAGAGAGAGAGAGAGAGAGAGAGAGAGAGAGAGAGAGTGTGTGTGTGTGTGTAAATTATGGGAAAGTGGGGAAAATCCATCAGTGGAGATCGATATACACGCAAGACGGACATAGAGGGAATAGAACGATTTATTAGGCGAGTCTTAGTGGCGCTCAGTCGAGCGGAAGTCAACGCCGAGGAAGGAAAGCCTAAGCGAATTCCCAGGATGAATGACATAATTATTCGTGCGGGTGTTTGCAATTTCTCGAACGAACGGACATCGGCGTCGGCCAAGTTTACCGGCACGTCGGGTGCCGAAACGCTTTGGTTTAGGTTATGTAATTTCAGCTCCCGACACAAACGTACTGCATACCCATAAAAACTCGCTTCCGTCTTTATATTGATTCCCTGGGAATTCGCGCTCTGTTTTGGGAGTCCCAGCCTTCATGGGACCCGGTGTTTTAAAATTTATCTCGGCTAGCTGTAACAGCTTAGAAAATCGATGCCCCGCCGCTCGTGCATAATAAATAATAATCTAGTTTACGCGACTGAGCGGATGCTTTTTTATGCCGAAGAAATATTAAGGATTTAGATATGCTATTTTCGCAAGGACTAAATAGAGGAATGAAAAGATTAGTGCAAATTTATATCTTTTTATAAAAATAAACTGTAAGGTGAGGTGTTGAATAATTCTTTAGAAGCTTCCAATCCGTTATCAGTAAATTATGAATACCTTACTCACAATACATCGTAGTCCGAGAAAACAGTGCGGGATATATGCAACTAATACACATATACACCCACTCGTGTCAGCAAAAGCTCCTGGGCCTCCAATAACTCGACGAAGCGCGTTGTGCGCGCGAGATAAGCCGTTTAGCCCGTAAACTTGACAAATCGGACTAACGGGACTAATCGTCTCATAAGCGACAGTTGGCCTGGAGCGCCGCCAATTCGAGATTTATCCGGCGCTTCCACAGGCCAAAAGACCGGACGGACGGTCATTGTCTCGCGATGCTCTACCACGCGAGATGTGCATTATTTTCCTCAGCGTCATCTCCACTGATGCGGATTCGGCGCTTTTTGAGGCTTGCATGGCTCTATGAGCACGAGTTCGTCGTTCGTCAGCACCACGTTCGTCGTTATGTACGAGGACTTTAATTGTAGCTAGCTTGGCTGAGCTGATGAGAGCTTGCTTCAGCTTTGTGCTCGTTATGCGAGTGAAGAATAGCCAGGCTTCGTGTCTGCGACGAGTTCTCGTATATTAACGTTTATGTGGAGCAGCTCTCTTTTGTCCGGATTTTAAAACTACCGGAGATTCTATTGCAGTTAGCTAGACTGTCTCTGGTTTTACCGTTATGAATGTAGAGAGCACGTCTGAAATTCCAATCAATAACTGCTATTTCGCTCATTCGTTTGTGAATGTTGCTGCATGCGTGAATCGCATATTGGAGCGTGTGAATTTCAGAAATTGGTCTTTCAGTCTGGTATCTCTGAGGTGTCGTTATCAAATTGTCAAAATTGCTGTGCACGCGATATTGATTACGCAACTCTGAATCAATGATTTTTCCGTTACCCGACGACTTGCAAAGCGCCGAGAGACTCTAATCTATCCTACCGTACAGTTTTCCCTCCAGAGTTTAAAGTTCAGCATCCAAATAAGAAAGGAAAAAAGCCGCGAAGAAAGAAAAAGGGATAAGGATACGGCGAGCGCAAAAAGTGAAACCGCAAACGAAGAGCAGCACAAAGTGTATAAACTCAGTGCACGAGAGAGAAGGCGAAGCTAGTAAGAAAGGCAGATAAGGGAGTAAAGGAACACAAGGGAGAGACGAAGAATACAAGAGGCCGCGATAAGAAGCAAGAGGACCAGGAAGATAAGGAAACACAGAGCCGCAGAGAGGGAGGCTGAAAAAGGAGGGAAGAGAGAGAGGGAAAGCTCCTGACGTGGACATAGATTGAAGAAGAAAGCGTTGCCGTCAGCCGATGACGAGATGGCCCAGGACGCGCGGGAGACAGAGAGGGAGAGAGAAGCGGCTGCGCAAGAGCCAGCCTTTAATCGCTCCCGCGAAGCGGAATAATCCAGCCGTCCGAGAAAAAGCTTGAAAGCTCCCGCGGAGCCACCTTTAACTCCATGGGCAAGAAAACTGCGCGCAGCCGTGGCAGGCAGCGAAAAAGCCCCTTGATGGATAATTCGCTCGCAATGGAGGGCACTAGTATAGTAATGCATTAGCCTTTGTCGATGACAGCGGGAATTAAGGATTCCGTTTTATGATTCGTCCCGTGATAGCTTGTTCGGGAAGATGCTGAAAGAAAGCCAGTTTCAAGGGAATTTGCGATTTTATTTTTTACATTCGAACTGTGAACTTACGCAAGAAACGATTTTCTGCTTGACTAAGAACAAATTATTAGAAGAATAAAATCGTTATAGGTGTTGTTATATCTGGAATTATTTACAAGAATGCATATAACAACAAATATTATATACAACAACTGAATTATTGAGAGTCTAGTGTTTAGAGCTCGTTACTCGAGTCATTTTTACAAAACATTTCTATCGAACGAACATTCAATATTCACATTGAATTAAAAATGGGATACTTGAATAGTTAATAAATCGAGTCGAGCCTCCATATTACTCCAAAGCTGAATATGCCCTCGAAATACCCTATAATAGTGGTTATAAATTTATGATGACCAGTAGTACGTACGCTCGGCGTTGGCCGAAATAGATCTTGATTGTGTGCGGGGATAAATTGGACATATTTGTACAGGATATACAGGAAGATTTAATGCCTGACTTGAAAATGGTTAACTGCGCCGAACATAACCTCCAAAGTGCCCGTGTCCTTGCTTGCTGGATATCAAGTACCGAGATATAAACCGACTAAGAATAATTATTATTATGCCTCGTGCAATAACTGTAATTCTAATTTAGTAACGTAAGTCGCTTGGAATTAGGTATCGATAATTTTAGTGGCTAAATACATCATAACACTGTTATGATAGCAGTATGTTGCCAATAGACACAGATAGGTATTTTCATTGAAAACTGTTCAGATACAAATTATTAATTAAATGTCTTAGAGAAATGAACATTTTTATTGCGGGTCATTGATAATTAAGGCATTTGCAGACTTAGAGCTTAGAGATATTGCACGAAAATGAATTATATATGTACGGAGAGAAAGATTACTAAATCGAGATGCTTAACGCAAGTAAAGATAAAGCGTTATCTCAGCACTTTTAGACGCAGCAGTCTCTTTGGATTATTAAGGGGATGTCGTCGCTAAAACTTCGCAAATCCGCCACGGGGTATTTGGTATTTCAAAACTTTTGAAAAATGAAAATTCCGATCGAAATTTCCCTTGGTAGAATGATTATTAAACCTAACACTACGGCGCTTCAGAGCCGGTTTTTCATTGCAAGCTTTATTTAAAAAGTTATATGTAATAGAAAAACAGTGCTTTTAGCGACGACATCCCCTTAAGTTCTGTCTGAACTGCGCACTAATAATGTTTTCTTAAATAGCCCTATTCAGCGAATTACTCAATTTAAACTTTATTTCCATTCAAAGTATCATTAACTACTTTTACTGATAACATTATGCTATATAGTATAATCAGAAAAATAAAAAGTTCGCAGCATCGACAGAATGGAAGAAATAAAATATTATTAGCAATTTTTTTATTTGAGCTTGAATATATTGGCTTTCGAACTAAAAGAAAAACTATCTAATAGTAATAACTATATTTATTTAGAATATCTGTTTTACACTACACTGCAGTTGTTATACAGAATGATGACACTGCACTATTAACTAAACAATATTATTTAATTAAATTTAAATAGTATTTAATTAAATTTACTGTTGATTTAATTTCCAACAAATCAAAATTGCGATTCAAATCTTTGAATTGAATAATTGTAATTATCTTCGTACAATTTCACGATTTTAAAAACGATTTCGGCTAATCTTTTCGCATGAAGTAGCCCATCTATAGAACATTGAAGTAATATAAAGTGATTACAGCTAACGGCTGTAAATAGTTGCTTGGTAACCAACGAGACGAATCTGTGGACTACTCTGTATGTTATCTACTTTGACGTAAGTTATTCTTGTGGCACAGTAAGATTATGTAATGCAAGACTGTGCCTTTTGATGATTCACGAATTATCGCTCATAACACAAAAAATTGTGTTCTCTAAGTGACTTATTAAAAGGCACGTTCTTGTGGCGCATCGCGACGGGTCACCTTTGCTGACTCATAATCGCTTACAATCCAAACGACAAGAAAAGTGGCGTAAACAACATTCTCAACTCTTTATTTTAAGAAATGAGAAGTAAGACTTGTTTTAAAGAATACGAGTCAAAAACATTTTAAAATAATCGATAAACACGACGAGGTGACCACACACCTGCGCTGAAAACTTTAATCTGCAGGTATAAAAATTAACCAATTACGTTTTATAAAAAGCCTGTAATACGAATCAAATACTCAATATCCTCATCAAACTACATCACTCACCTGAAAGTCGAACTTCTCAAACTCAGCCTGAGCGTCGATATCCGCATCCCTGGGTGTGATAAGCGGACATGTGTCCGGCGAAACCTGAGCATCAGGAGGCTCGCTGTAGTCGGGCACAACGGAAGTGAGGACACGATCGAAGCCACCACCAGCCGCTCCATCGGCAATTAGAGCCGCGGAACCTGCTCCAGCATTCGGCCCCTGCTGCGTCTGACTCACGTAGTACAGACAGAGCAACAACGACAGCAGCACCGCGCACAGCACGAGCATACGGCCCGAGCCTCGCCTCAGCAGCTTGTACATCTTGAGAGCTGCTGCACTCCTCTCCTCGAAGCCTGGCTTTCTCGTCTTTGCGGTGAACTCGCGATCGATTTCTTATCTAATTGATGAAGAGCTTTTCCTTTCCCCTTGGATATCGAGACCGATGAGTTCAGAGCTTCATGTTACGCTCGAGCTGAACGGCTTCTGCGTTAGGGCCTACCGTCGTCGGTCGACTTCATTTGGCATCCGGTTTGCTTCCCTGGATTCTCTGCAACAGGAAGAACACGAAAGCTTCGTTATTGGGGGAATGTTTTTTGGTGGATCGAATTTCAATGAAGCTGCGAGCTCCGATAGTGGCTTCGATACGTAATATTATTACAGCATTAATCATTCGTTAAAACTCGAATCATATAACAAGAGGAATGTATAAAAAAAAAAAAAAAAAAAAAAAAAAAAACNAAAAAAAATATCGCAAGCATCGTCCATCTCGTATATCCTCAAGTTCTCTCGGACCCTCGCAACAGGATAATATACATGGACGCTGACAGAACAGTAATTCCGGCCGCAGTCGGAGGGGCATCCGCTGCTGCACATAGCCGCACCAGCACCGCAGCCGCGCCGTCGACGTTTCGCGCATTTGGCTGGATTCGCTCGAGCAGGCTTCGACCATTAGAATGGGCGCAACCGCGGCAATGGGCTATGAATTACGGGCCGTGCGCACTTGCTCGAGTTGATTAAACGTCCGCGAAAATTATGACTGACCGTTTCGACGTGGCGCGGTACGCCATACCAACGTTGCACGGCTCCAGCTGATGGACACTTTTCGTGATTGTATTATATCGTCGGCGAGCGCACACGGCTCTGCCGGCCTATTTGGATTGTTGCGCAGCCGTCAGGAGAGATCTATTGGCTATGACGTATGTATTGAAGTTATTTAATTGTAGGCCTGCATAGCTGATGAGTATTGCGCGGAGGTTATTAGCGGGATTGAAACTTGAACTTTTTTTCGACGATATTGAGATGCGGGAGCGAATAATTTTAAAAGTGTAATGTTCGCGGTATAATGGGTTTATATTTTAACCAGCATGACCGTTGAATTATTGATATTAATGGTAGTGATGCCCTCGGGCAATATTGACGATTATTCGTTTGTAAAATGTTCGATGTGCGCGTTTATGATATCAAACGTCGAACTGCCTGTTTTAATTTTGTCGTGATGTTTGTTGAGTTACAATTATAACACACTAATGAGAGATATCAAATGAAACATCGAGCATTATTCCGACGAGTATTACTTACAATGACACTGGATTTTGATTTTGGACGACCAATATTGATAACTAACTTATTCAATTTGAATAAGTGCATGCAAGCATGAAATCCACCATTGTTTACCAGAACCATATAATCATGAGTACAATTTTACATAATTATCGATCGTCCACATAAATTACTAATTACCGATAAAGTTTGTACAGAGCAATCAAAAGATCAATATTTTTCGCAGTTCTCTAATGAAGAGTTATGTGCATCGTCATCCGTACCTTCAGAGCTGACGTTTACCGAACTGCCGTTCAAACTTATAAAGCTTAAACAATCGCGAGTACTGGTATTCACGCGATAATCGATCCGCAGTTTGTTTTCCGTTATTCCATTTCTGGACGTCTTGAGCAAACAGTCGAAAAAACCGTCGATCGGTGTTTGTTTTCTGGCAGCTCTGATCGATCAGAGCCAAAAGTTTGCTTTCCATTTAACGAGACCAATTACTCTCCCCAAAGATAATTTAATCAGTCCAGAGAAACACAAGCACGCTTCTTCTGGATTAGTAATAAAAGATCGTATTATACACATCACTATTTCCAAACATCGAATTTATTTATCAATTATGTAGCAGCTATTGTTATCGAGATTGAATGCAAAACACGGACACTATATCGTGTGCAAAATGCAAATGCGCGTTCCCGGTATTTTATGCATGATGCAAGCAACTAGACTGCACATAGCTCGAACCGTACGAGCATCCGTCCTATTTGCTTTTTCATCCACTCTAATACTCATTTTTCATTTCCGCTCGGTGCCTCCTGCGATACAGCCCAGAGAATAAGACAGAGAGCGAGAGAGCCTCACCTTGATTTTCCTCTTTTCGCGCATCGCTCGCTCCGAATTTATCTCTTATTTTCCACCTTACGCGTCGTTTACCCGTCCCTTTCTTTTCCCCAGGCTGCCTAGCGCTCACCTATACCTATATGTATACAATAGTACACCTATACAGTACGCGCGCGCGCATGCAACTTGCAGTCGGATCTCGCGCGCTTTCCGGAGATTGGATTTTAATTCAACATTAACGCGACCCGGACAAGACAGCCGAGCACGAGCTTACGAGGAAATCTCAAGGCACGCTGTACTAGGCACCAAAGCCACTCGGGAGACAAGCGAATTTCATTACTCCAAGTACATTCGATTACGATTTTTTTTCCCGTCCGATGCGAATATCGAGTGATCGTCGTGAATTTTTGCGTGCGCTGAATTACAAACTGATTGAAGTGCGGCTCGAGATTTCGAGCTTGTTTATATCCAAATGAAATCAAATTTAACCCCCAAGAGCTGCTGTGAATAATTAATTTTTATCGGGAAAGTGCTGACCTACTACTTTAGTTACAGCGAGAACTGGAGCTAGACAGTTAATAGATTGAGATTTATTAAAAATAACGTTTTTATCACTGTAAACTACTAATCTCTTAATTTTAACATTGATCTATCAGTGAAGTTAGAAGAGTAACTAATGTGGTTCTACAGCTGCTGTACAAAAAAATTTGTGCTAACTAATACTTTCACTTTATTTCGAAGTGAATTGGCGATTTCTAATAAAAGTACACGAAGAGTACAGCCACTAAACAAAACAGTTTTGTACTGGCCTTATTACCCCGCCAGTTGAACTTTCTGCCTCTCTAGTATCTAACTAGCGAAGATAGGTGGCGTAAAGACACTTGTTTTCCTTATCTTAATTTTCGCGCTAAATGTACATATATATATATATATATATATATATATATCGGTGTACCACATTTGCCAAGACTGCCTTGATGAGCATGCTTAGGCTGTTTATACTATAACTGCTTTTTGTAGTTGCTTTTGTTTTCACAGCATCGTTAAATTTGAGTCCTACGATTTCGTTACTAAATAATTCCTGACCATACATTTGAGATAAGGTAAGAGGTTCCTTCAGATATTTTGATAATAATCATTCATACATATTTTGAAACTACTAACAACTACAGGCACTCTTTGTGTATTCTTATTCTCATTTCAATTTTCACTTTTTGGTTGGGATTTTATATAGGTATATCAGAAATGTGAGTGAAAGTGTTCTAGAATAGTAATGAAATTCTATAAATTCAGAAAACAGTTGAAAGGTGAGAACGAATACATACGGAGATATCGGTAATACGAATAATTAGCCAATAACAAAGGATAGAATACAATCGTTGAAACATGCGGCGCTATATCTGCATTTTGAAGTAAGATTATATAGTCCGTATAGGTTATGTAATACTAACAAAAAAGCCTAGTACTGAGGAAAATAATACTTGGAAAAAAATTTTACATAAACGAAAATCCTAATTCAACCACGCGAAAATAAGTTTTTGTATAATGAATATTTCGATTAATCTTTTTTGTTTGAAGAAAGGAATGATTCTAAAAATCAACTACAAAATGAACCTATGATAAAAAATATAATAATTACATCTCATTGTAGAAAATCACATTGATGATGCTATATAATAAATAACTGATTGAATCGTAAAAAAGTCCAAAATCCTTTATAAAAATCAAGATTTACACGTTTTCAAATGAAGTTACTGTGGTTCTCTTCATCTCTATGTCGACGCAATCTCGCGACCAGCTCTCGTGACGACTAAGAGCAGTATAGACGTCACGCCGACTCGAGAAGCCTGCAGCGCTTTGGGTTGATTTACATCTCCGATCGAGTGAACTCTTATACATCCAAATACGCCCTCGCCCTTCATCTTCCAATCTCTGTGCCTTTTCTCTTCGACCTTGTTTTTGCGTGCACGTCAAATTCGCCGAAAAGCATAAAATCATAAGTGCGTTTACTCGGGAATGAATTCGGTGAATATTCCATTGAATAGTTTTAAATGTATTTTCTGGGAAGTGAACATTTTAACGCGATTTCCTCTGGTTTTGAATTGCAGAGTTTTGAAACTGGCGGTGTTTGGATTCGGACCTTTTTCCATTGAAATACGCAGGAAATTCTCTAGAAACGAGTTACCCATTGAGCGAATGATAACAAAAAGTACGTAAAAAATGTTCAATCAGAGTCTATCTAGTTCAGTAAATCAATATTGAAACACAAAGTGAGAAAATAAAAAACACCCATATTAAACTATGACACAGTTCTGTAACTATTCAACAAAAGCACGCCCTAGGATATTTCTCGCACATTATGAACTATTCAAAGAGTCGTCTTTCACGACCTCATCCCACAAAATCAATATCGCGCATTTACGAGCACACTTCTGCGCCTGTACTTATCAGAAAGCACTTGTGTGCTCAGTGGACTCTCCTCTCCGAGCAACGGGTCGTATTTACCCTATTCTCCGAAAATCACTATATCATCGTTTGATAATTAAATTAATATCCATCCATTTCGACCACTCTCTCTCTCTCTTTATTCAGCCTCTAGTAGCGAGTCATCCAGCAGCAGCTCCCTTTCAAGCCTTCTTCCCTCGGTCTCTTTCGCTCTCTCTCTCTCTCTCTCTCTCTCTCTCTCTCTCTCTCTCTCTCTCTCTCTCTCTCTCTCTCTCTCTCTCCCTCTCTCTCTCTCTCTCTCTCTCTCTCTCTCTCTCTCTCTCTCTCTTGCACGCAGCAGCAACGTTTTATTACTCCTGGAAAGTACAATAATAAAGCCAGAATTGATTGACCCTTTATCACCCAATCGCTGGGAAACGCGTATTCCGAGCAATAAAATCCAGCAATTTGCATAGCTTTATATGTAAAAGCTCTAGCAATTCCGCGTAGCCCGAAAATGCGATTCGCCAAGAGTCGGCATCAAAAATCCACTCTATAACGGTCGAATAAACATTTCGTCCCAGCCGATCAGGTACATTTCTGATATGTATATGTATATAGCTATNGTACTCCCTCAGCGACGTCGAAGCGCGCGAACGTGTCGAGAGTGCTTATTGCGATTCGCTCGCGGCGTCTGAGTAGCGTCTCGACTGGGCAGGGAAAAAGCTCGCTCGGCCCCTTGAGAGGACGACGAGTAACAGAGATAGAGATAGAGAGAGAGAGAGAGAGAGAGGATAGTAATAAAAGGAGTCTCACTCGGAGCTTCCCATCCCCAGTCTTAATTCGATTTCCGCTGCGCGAGCCAGACGATGGCCCGTTCGGAAGCTCGGTATATCTCGGCGATGCGCGCCGACCTTAATTCTGACGACGACGAGCGCCCACGCGCAACTAAGCCACCTATAGCTAGTGAGCTTCTGATACCTCCGGTCTTGTCGTATATATACACGGAATAGACGACTTGCGGTCTTGGTGCAGCAAACTGGCCTCCTTCTACGCGAGTCCAGTGCGAGTTTCGCGGTCGCTTCGGGTCGATTGCTTCTGACGCATTTGTTCATATGCATGTGCGGTTGTATACATCGATTCGCGGGAGGAAAAATATCGTACAACTGATCTTTTGCGGTTTGTCTTTTAATCTTGGAATTGCTACTTGGTCGTCATTGGTTTTGAGCGTAATACTTTGTACGCGATTAGGGATGCGCGAGTCAAACTCGAAATTTTGTTGTTTTGATTGCAAAATAAGTGTGGGATGATAAAAATCTACTTGAACACCACCGTGACTGTCAAGGTTTTATACATATCTAACGAATAGTATGATTATTTTCTTGTTCTGTAACCGTGATATGTTACTTAAAGCTTCGAGTACTTTTTCGAGTTTTTTCCGAGTTTTTGCCTGAAAAGTTACTTGATTGGTTATTTGGACTGATTTTTCAACCTTTCAACATTTTTTTGCTTCTGAATTGATTGAATCGGTTTAAATTATATGTTAAGTTAACATCCAAACACTTATAATGTAGTATTATATCTTTGTTTTTATTGTATGCACCATAATGTCGTAACCAAATATAAAACTCGACTTTTGACTCGCACATCTCTATACGCGATTGCGGCTATACGACGACTATTAGCTCTTTGCGCATATAGTTTTTTGATCGATGATGCGAATGTGATCGTGATTGTAAGGATAGAACGAAACAAGTATAATTATCGTTGCACGAAACATTGTTAACTGTTTGATGATGAATCGAATGGGATTTTCCCTATTTTAATGAGAATTATCGATCCCCGCTTTTGCCGTCGAGTTTCGAGATGCAGATTTTTACTGCTGAATATTACTTTATTAATGAGCTGCTGCAGGAAATGAACGAGCGAACAAATTAAACTGGAATAATTTAATTGAACGAAACGTAGCTAGGAAGTGAACACTTTATGCATCGATAATACAAAACTGATGTTTTCCTGTAAACATATCATTTATTTCTCGAACTCTGATTTTGATCTCGCACATTTTGGTCTGAGATCAAAGTTTTTAATGAATTGTGATTTGTGATTGTAAGAAAAATTAATCAAGCGCCTGCTGTAAAAAATAAGTTTTATAGCCCGCTCTTAAGTCACGCCTATCCGTGACCTAAGTAGTCCTTTTTTGTACCGTGTTTATCACAATCGCTACGCTCGTGCGCTAACCTCACGGTGCAAAATAGGACTGCTTATGACACGGATAGACGTGACTGCGGGCTTAAGTAAGCTGTGCTATAAAATTCTATACGATACTTGTGACCTAAGTAACACTTTTGCATGGCGTATTTAGGACCCCCACTACGCTCGGGCCCTAACCTCATACGCCGTGCAAAACAGTGCTACTTATGTCACATGTATCGTAATGTACTATTAAGTGTCTCTACGAGAAATGAAACCGCTGCCAAGTCATTGGCACTTAGCTTCCTCCTATTCTGCTAGTGGATTAGCAGATTTGGATAAATTAAGAAATGAGGTGGATCTACTAGATTTTGTTGGTTCCATCTACACTTATAGGACAGGGGTGTCAGGTTGTAAGGGTTGGGTGATCAGATAATTGTAGGAGAGGGATGTCAGGTTTATGGGTGGATAGACAAAAGTGTGGGTATAAAAGTATAGTGTATAAAGCACGGGCGGGCGGTTGGGACATTTGGAAAACGGATATACATGCTAAATTTTGTAAATATTCATAGCCTCGATTCAAAAATATTGCGGTGTACACACACACACACACACACACGCGCGCGCACACACGCGCACACACGCACACATACACACACACACATACATCCATACGGACATTTTGTAAAAACACGTAATTCAAACTGTACTAACCTCAAAATGGATTTCTAACCTATTTTTGAGAGAGTTGAAAATTTTACTAGCTTCCGCTAGGAGGAAGAAATGAGTATCAGAAACAAATTTCATGAAAATTGTAGCGCAGTTATAGGACGAGCGGCAGAAGCAGCAGGCCAAACAAGGTAGTTTTATAGCATTGGTGGCGCACCACTCTATATCTAGAAAGTTAATTCCTATGCGTAAAACAACTTGCTTTATAACTAAATAGCTGCACTTTTTCAATTCACATATTTCTGATCCAAATGAAGCTGTCCGATCGTTCAATCACAGATTCATACACGAAAACGCACAAACGCAAAATAGCACGTATAGTTATTATGATTGCGCAGAGATTTCATGAGCGAGAATTACGAGTTACGAACCAGTCTGTTATTATTTTTAGATTTTCAAGGAAATCCCACGACCACACAGTATGTTATTAGATTCCAAACATAACACACGAAACTCCGTATAGTTACTGTATATACAAAACGTACCGTTAATTCGGCAGGCTGCCCGGGAAACAGCTGCTGACTCTCCGCGGGGACAAATTCAAATCCAGAAAGTTTCGGCTTTTAATGAGCCAGTCTCTCTGCGCCCGTCCGGCTCTAATGAGAATTTACAATTTGTCAGTTGCTCAAGTGTCTCGTCTCCGTAAAACCCGACAAAAGTCTCCCAGAAGAGAGAGATAGGAAGAGGAGGGGGTTGGGAATGCGTTTGTAGAAACAAGTCAGGCAGTATGCGCTCGCGCGGACCTGCCTTGTCTCTGCAGTCAAGTGTACATACCCCGGCCACTTGACTCTCGGAGCAACAGCCAGAAGGAATGAGTGAGTGAGAGAGAGAAAGCAAGACGGAAATACACTAAGGGCCAAGAGGAGTAGTAGCGGTGCGGTCGAGCTTCCCCGGATGACTAAACTGTGGCAGTTGAAAATTTCGGATGAAGCAGTGCGAGAAGAAGCGGTGACTTGGCAAGTTGATAAGACGGGAAAAAGACGAATGTGATTTGGCATCCGAGATGATTCAATTTAGTTGTAAGACACGCCAAGTAACGAGTTAACTATAGATATCGTTGATTCGATAATATCGGTATGTAATAATCTGATCAGAATTTTACATCAAAGGACGTTGGTGTTTTAGTTGAAAGTGCATTAGATCACGTAAAAGCTATCATTTAGTAATTGAATGTCTGATACGCGCAGATTTAATATAAGATTATTGAGTTTTATGAAACTGATTGAACTACGTATAGCCGATAAAACTGCTTTTGTTTCCTTTGACTGCCAACATATTACTAAAGCAAACCTGAAACAGTGTTTACAAAAGTAGCTATGCTAATCGTCCACTTGACATTCCTATTTTTACGCGTTCGGCGAAAACAAATAACTCAATATTCTCAGAATCCTAAAACTATACGAGAAAAAAAAGTCACCATAAATTCATTATATTTTATTTAATCCAGGTAAAATAAAATACCACAGTATAACGAAGAAGAAACCCGCAGTGAGGTCGCTCGACAGGACGACACCGCTATAACGCCTAAAATTCCAAAACGAGTGTGAGAAACACGACGATGCAGTTCCCACTGTACAAACTTGGACGCACACACGCATCACGAACGGCTTCAACGCTGCTCTTCGCATCGCACACGTGTAAACCATATATATACATATATATACATATATATATATATATATATATATATATATATAGGCACACGACGACGAGAAAGTTTGCGCGGGGATTCTAAAATAAAGGAAAAAGTGAGGCGCGACCGTGAATACATTTGCCTTTTAATTTCCGGCGTTATAATGTATACCTGTTTAGTTTGGCTCTTACACGATCTCCTTCTCTCCGTTCTGGTGTTTTTTCTTTCGCGCGAAGCCGGAGGACTGCGCGCAAGTTTCCTCCGAGTCGCTCGAGATCGCGTTTTTGTGGGATTTCTTATGTACGCCTTGCGCTCCTGCTGCCTTGGCTGCTGCAGGATACGAAGCGCGAAGTGTAAGCGCGGGCTTGCGAGAAAAACGGGTCGCCAGTATTTACTGGGTGGGAATTGATGCGAACTTTTCCCATAAAATGTTTAGCAGTTGGTACTGCATTAAACTCTTGTTGCTTTTCTTGCAGCGAGAGGAAGGAGAGAGAGCTGCGCGCTATACTCCCGTCGTCGCGCTTCGCGGCTAAGGTGTGTAATCTACACAAATGTGACTTTTTCTAGCTTGTTCTGGATTACTCGACGGGAGCATAAGAAAGTAGCTTCGCTGCCGTAGAGCTAGTTTTAAATATTTTTCTAGTCTGAATAATTTACGCTTATACTTTGCGCAGGAATTTTTTGCCATGATATTATTTCTGGATAAATAGTAGCAAAAATGAGTTTATACCGTAAGTTATCTGAACAAAAAGTAGATTAATCCAATCAACGAAATTCGTCGAATCGATTCTCGCCAATATTTAGTATAACGAAGTTCAGTGTACACACTGTATCAATATTTTCCCAGCCATCCTGCCAAAAGTCCAACAACAGGATTAAAGAAGCAAACGCAGTAGAGTAAAAATAACCAGTAAGAAAACGTACATAAAGCAGGAAGTCTACTAGTCTGGCATCGAAATGGCAAATAAACAATTTAAAGGGTCGTGTCTACAACGACGGCAGGTTTAGCGGCGCCACGAAGGACTTCAGCACGGAGAAGCATTCCTCTCTTTCTCCGACTCCCACACCACCACCAGCAGTCTCTCCTTTCTCTCGCGACGAAAGCTCAAACGCAAAGATAAAGTTTCGGCGAGGGCCAGCTTCCGTATACACACTATATACACCCACGCAGCTCCGACCTCACTTACATCAACGCAAAAAGTCGGACACACATTCTAGATGGATCGCCGTTAATAATTCATTAAGCATCCCCTCGCGCGCCCGAAAAGTAAAAGCGTGGGCCGCTATGCAACGCTTCCGTAGTCAGTGTGCAAACTCTCTATATATCTATATGTATACAAACACAGTTATATACGCGCGGAGTGGGGCACACACCCGACACATAGATTAAACGCCCACGAAGGCCAAAGTCGTCGCGCTAACCCGAGCGTGTATTATTATACGCGCTCACGGCTATGTAACGTCTCTATATACGCGGCAGAGTACCCGCTACGTATACGTGCCAACGTTTGCATTATGAACGCGACGCGGAAAATCGCGATCTCGAGCGAAGAACGCGCGTGGCTAATCGCATTTCCGAGCGCGCATTCACTCTACGAAAATTCGTCTATTTTGGAGAGTTCTATGTGTATCTCGACTTTCATTAGATTAATCCGAGAAATTTTTTTAAACTTCTTTTTCGCACGAGAGAGAAAGTTGGTTGCATTGCGCGTTTACTTTGGATTTGACGAAGGCGAAAGGTTGGGATTTGCTTTTGATGTGATAAATGAGAGAGAGCTTCGTGTTGAGACTCTGATATTGGTATATATTTATCTCTGATGTAGATGGATGGGATTTTGAAAATCGCTCGCGTTGCACGGAATCTTGTTGCTTTTGGTTTGATTTGAAACTCGCGGTGCAAGTTTTGAGGTATATAATTTAAATATATTATATTACAGATTTTACATTTTATTTTGCTGATATATAGTTAGTTATAAACTAGCGCGCCACGCACCATACTAATGCAGCCAAGAAGCAACTTTGGACGCGCTTCGCACGCATAGTTATAGTATGAGCCGTCGAAGCAGCAGACCAAACAAGGCTCGAAAAAAGCAGTTTTACCATTGGTGGCACACCACTATATCTAGATTCGGGGGGCATATTGTTATGAGGAAAGTGGGAAAGTGTCCATGCACCACCTATTTTCACCTGCCCGAGACACAGAGAGTTTAAGCGGTGACGAAGGGGCTCGCAAAAAGCCAGTTCAAAACTACTTTGTTTTGATATTGATATCGCTCTATAGGGATCCGCACGTATATACATTATTTATATCAAAATTAAGTTTAATCGCTCTGAAGGTTTTCATTTTTTACATTCTTAAGGTTAAGTTAGAGCTTTTAGATACGTGTGCATACATGAACGACTCATTCTTGAGGTTCTAAATTCATATACATACAAGTTTTATAGGTTATGTCGCTCACTGCCCGAAGTCGCATAATTCTAAATATCAGTAGCTGTTTGAATGTAATAAGAAACCACCTCAATATCTCCTTTTATTACAAGCATTATAGCTTTACTTATCATACCTATAAAATTTCAAATACAAATTCGAGTTCTAAATGGAACCGGATAACCACACCTTTTTTAACAATCAGACGACAAATAAAACGCCTTCAAGATAGAGCGATCGAAACTTTTACGTAGGATTGTTATTTTAAATTTGTTGTTGCTGCTTATAGGCCAATAATACTTAAGTCACTTTTAAACGTAGAAGGTTGTTTTTCTCATCACTTTTGTTGAGTTTTAGAGTCGTGAAGAATTTCTAAGATTCGTTAAGCGTTCTTTTTATATTTAATTTGTTATTCTGGTCAGAATGAAAAATATTCGAATTCTACTACTTATGCAATCTTATTTTCAACTAAAATGTTTTCTCTATTAAAAAAGAAGAATTCTGATGTATACAAACTCAGGAAGATTTGTCAATAACAGCGAAGAAACATTTTTATTTGTCATTACAAATAGTAGACTTTTACATACTCGTTTGAAAGTGAGCTGAGCTATTTATAATTTTGTTTTGAATTAAAAATACGCAGTAAAAATTTTTAGCTGACTTCCATACATTTCATCAATTATGATCATAAAAAAAAACACAAGTCAAATCTTTTAAATTGATGTGATTGATTAGATTAGAGGAGTTTATACCGAAATTATCTTATAAGAAAGCAAAAAGTTTAGATTAATTTGCGGTTGCATTTCGAAATCATCAATTATTCATTAGAATATTATCAATTTTTTTAAGGCAAGCATTTTTAATATAACAAAATCCTGCAACTGCGTGGAAATGTAAGTTTGATTCTGCACGCTAACGAATAACGATTATTCGTTCAAAGCTATCCTTATTCATAAAAAATTCAATTCGAGTAGCAGCTTGTCAGAGCAAAAGTGGTCAACCATCCACTAATATGTCACGAAGGCTCATGTTTAAGCGCTGACACACGTGTTTCTTGCATTCTCGCAACATTTTCGTACAAACGTTTTGCGTAAAAGGGACGATCGCCAAAAGGATCGCTTTACGTTGCAACTGATATTTTTGAACTGCTAAATTATGAATGGATGGTTTCAATTACATTACTTTTTCCGTTAAAAGCATTTTACATAAGTACTCGAGCAAACTGGAGTGCAAAAAAGAGAAATAAACTTGAAATGAATCACCAGACCTATATACATAATAAATTTATCTCGAAAGAGAAAATTTGTTCGTTCAAAGATACGTTTTTGCAATCGAAATATATTTTGTTGAATATCACACGGAGAGAAACTGTGCAGTAAAATTTACTAAAAGTATAGGAAATTTTACAAAAAGTACAGTAATCTGACCACAGACCCGAAATAGTGGGCAAATTACTGTACGTGTAGTAAATTTTACGGTAAAATATAATAAAATTTCTAAGACAGTACAGTAATTTTTATGGCGACTGTTCGTTTGTACTAGACTACGTGAAAAATTTTACTGTATTTTTTCGTAATTTCAATGCCATTTCCCGACTTTCTATAATCAGCTGTTCACACGTCTTGAAGCGCCACCATGCACATGTTTATTTTAACGGACGCGGTGGCGGAATGGATAAGTCATCAGCCTCTCGCCCCAAAGGTTCCAGGTTCGAGTCCCAGTCGCAGCAGGATTTTTTCAGCGGTTTTTTCTAATGTTCTACAATTTCAATTAATTTGTGATAAATAAAATCGCAAAAAACGTTGTAACAACATGACTTGGTGAGGCCGGAAATTTGAATTTTTATGATTTTCAATGCTTCCATAAAAATTACTGTACTGTCTAGTAAAAGTTACTGAACTGACAGTCTGCGACGACATTACTGTTCAGTATGGGAAAAATTCCTGCAGAAAAAACTAAAATTTACTGCATGATTTCTCTCCGTGCACATTTGGATCTTATGTATTTGTTTTAACCTTCTGACTATTAATCTCTTCGCTCAGACGTGCTAAAGCAATTATTTACACGTACACTCAGGCATATACCCTTTGCAAACTGAGCAACAAGATAGTTTTGGGTGTAACTTGTCAGTTACAAATTAGAAAAACAAATTCTAGAACAGTTATTTTTTATTCATCTGCATTTTCTATCACTTTCTCTAGTTTTAAGCCATATAATAATTTTAGTGTAGGCGAAATACTGCAATAAAATTGTATCTCATATATCGTACGCCAAAAACTATTTTTGCACACGCGAAAAGACTAGCGTACGCGAGAAAAAACTTCCCGGAAAATTTTATTACTGTTTTTCGCATGCGTTATAGCATAAGCGGCCAAATCAGCAGGCCAAACAAGGCAGTTTTAGCATTAGCAGAACACTAGTTTGTTATGCGGAAAATGGAAAAGTGCCTATGCGCCACCTATTTTCACCTGCCACAGTCACGGACTTTTGGCGGTGACGAAAGGACCAGCCCAAAACTGCTTTATTTTGGTAATTGATATCGCTCTTGCGGTCCACACGTACGTTATATATATACATGAAAACTAAATTTAATTTAGACTCGCAACAGTGTAATTTCAAAGTATAAATGTTCAGTACATGAGTAAGCTTCAAACTTTGATCTAAAATGGTCGAGATTCTCGCGAAAATATAACGAAATACATCCGGAATTTTATAAGTACTTATTAGACGTGTACCTATTACTGCTCTTAAAAGCGAAAAAATGTACGTCAAAGTCGAGAAAACTGAAGGAGAATTACGTCGAACAGAAAGTTTACGCCATACACTTAAACTTCAAAAATCGAGCCTACCTGCATGAGAGTGTTTTGCGAGCAGTTGAACCGGCGTAGCTTTTCCAAAATAGGCTGAAAAGTTCAAAGCAACGCGTTGCGCGAATATCCTTCGCTCCCTCTCTCACGTGAATTATATTATCTTCCTAAAGTCCGAATGAAATTTTCGTCGAATATATAGCATATACACGCGCGCACAATGGGCTGACGAGGGCGGCAACCTTTTAAACTTGGCAAAGAATCTCACTAACACCACACGTATACGAACATTCACTTGGCCTCTTTAAGTTTCCAACTACAATCGTACACATTTATCTTCCAACTATATATATAAGTATCGTAATACCGCAACACACGACCGCATCAGCGTAAAGCCTCTTCCATATTCCTTTTTTCTCATCCGTTCACACGAAAAAATCACTACAATTTCGCTCGTATAAACAAATACAAGCACGGCGCATACCAATGTGACACTTGGTACGCATATATGAATCACACTCTCTCTCCCGCGCGTATTATGTTTACCCGGGCACGAGCGCAATCGCGGCTATATATGTACGATAGAGCGTGATTCGAGCAGAAGGAAAATACACAATAATTCACGATATGGCATATAGGTATATATACGGAGCGTGATGTATTATAGAAGCAGCCGACACGCGAGGATCGGGCTCCCGTGGCGTCGCAGGCCGAGAACCACGCCGTACTGGTCTCCCGTCGGCGATGCGAGTGCCGCGCGCGCCGCGAGAGTCAAAGTCGCATAGCCGCCGCCGCCGTAGCCGCCGGCGGCCAGTAGCCGGCAGCAGCGCGCATGTGCCGATAATCCGCACGCACCTTGCCTCTGGCTCCTCTGCTCTGCTCTCTCTATATATCTGTATACCATACACGTATGTGTGTGTTAGTATACGCTCGAATGTATACGTATATGTGTGATACACGGAGCGAGCGATGAGAGGCACGGGAAAGTTGGTCGAGAAGCTATACGGATGACAGGCGCGATGCGCTCACGGTACGTGTAAGTATAGTCGGTTCATGCGTGGATTGTGTGTACGTCGAGTTGCTGATCTTTCTAATTAAGGGACTGGGGTGCGATGCGGAATGGGGAGAGAAGGAAGAGGGTGGAAAATTGATTTTTTTTCGAGGGTTTTTTTCAAAGTTTTGGGGGAATGTAACGGACGATGGCGTTTTCGTGTTGACGGAGTTTCGCGCTGAAAAGGAAATGGCTTGACAAGGATGTTTTTTTGTGGGAGGCGGAAGTTTTAGTCATTTTTGTATTTTAGATTAATGGAAGTGTGACGTTTACATACGAGAGATTATTGATCATTGTTTTTATATATGTTATATGGACCTTGCCATATGACAGACTATCGAAAATTTTTATGAAGTTGTATTTATATCTCTGCTTTCAACTTTTCAATATCTATCTGAAATATGACATTTAACGGAAAGCAGTTTTAAAAAAGACTTCATTAAAAGGAAAACGTGATTGAAATCGGTTGTTAATTTGTACGATGACATTTTATTTAATTGAAGTTAAAGTTGACCAGATCAAAAGCAGAGGATTTGACGAGACTAGCGACATTTAACATGCATAGTTATATAGCATGAGTGGCCGAAGCAGTAAGCCAAAACAAGGCAGTTTTAGCATTGATGGCACACCTCTATACATCTATAGACTCGGTACGCAGATCAAGACAAGTGAAACCAAGAAGTGCCTATGCGTCACCTATTTTCACATCCCATTAGGCAGTGACGAGAGGGCCAGTCAAAAACTGCTCTGTTTTGATAAATTGATATCACTCAATCGGAGAATAACAGAATACTAATTTTTTTAGTTTGAAGGTAGGATTAAAACATTTGAATTACTATAACTTAGAAAGATACATTTGTGAGGTTAGAAATTAATAGATGTTCATATAGTAAAATAATAAGATACAAATACAAACAGCAAACGTGGAACATGTCAATTCGATTATTTCAATATATAATCGCAATCATTCTTTTATAGGAGGATATCAAAACCATAAAACCAGAGAAAATAATTATTTAACCGAATACAAAATATTTTCCTTATTTCTTATGTAGAAATCGATGTCATTTTATAAAGCTTTGAATAACTTTGTGTCGTCAATGTAAATAAATAGGCTAAAAATGGGCCTCTATATTCTCTCAGCGATAAAATACTTTTCCGAAGATTTTTCACGCTTTCGTAGGAACAAAATTTAGTGTGCAACACAAGAAGTAAAATCAATATGATAGTTTTGGGGTTATGGTTATTTTATTAAATTCTAAAAAAATACGAAAGAAAAAGCGTTTTTCATCACTGCCTAGCTCTAGGCTATTTTTCATATAGCAATTTCATAACTTCAATTTCATAAATTATTTTCAATATTCGAAACTCTACCAAGAATATAAATAAAACTTCGAAAATAAAAACTCAAATTTCGGATAAATCATCAAGTTCAGTATTAGAATATTTTTTACTCCTATATTCTAAAACCGTTATTCAGATTTAATTATGCACGGAAGTATTTTTCGAAACAATTGTGCGCCAACATAACGGTACTATTTATAATACTTTGGAATTCACGGGAATTCGCGTATCCTCGGATTTTTATGATTTTACCGTTATATAACCAGGCATCAGTATTCGTATAACGTAGAATAGAAAAGTATCTTTAATGACTCATGCATTATTGTTCAAATGTATACACGCACTTGCGAGAGTCACGTACTGCCATCAGAATGAGTTATAATTTAAATTTCCCATGGGTATAAAGTTGTAGTAAGTGCACTAAGAAGTACGTTGCAGAAGCAGCGCGCATTCTAATGCATATCGCGCTATAATAAAATCACTTTGATACAAATTCAAAGCCCATATTGTTTATTGTTTTTGCACAAACACAAGCGAAAGTTTTATTATGCATCACAGTAGAGGAATTAACATAAAAACACTCATAGAAGATGTTTACTCGTTCCGCCGCCTTTATGAATTCCTTCGCTTTTATGAATTATAAATAAAAGATAACAAATACTAATTACATTTTTCGTAATGACCCACGATTTTTTCAAGAAAACAATCATAAAGCTTATCCGCATGCGTGCGTAATTTTCTCGCCTTACAATCCATTAGTGCCTTACAACAGCTTCCACTTAAAAACGCGCAAACCGCACATGAAATCTAGTATGCCATATTCTCACCGTATAAAATATTCAAAGCATCCTCGAATACTTGGGCGATGCATATAATCCCGGCGAAAAATATAAGGAGCCAGCGAGACTGAAGCTAGCGCAGCATCTTCACGCGTCACGAGTCAAATAAATTTCCAAGTTTTCGCTTGGTCCGCGGGCGTACACACGACGTCTCCCAGACGCAGTATACCTACGCAAGAAGCTTCCTGGCCATGGCGGGGCGACGCAGTGTACTGTGCGAAGGCGTCGCGACCAGCGGCCTGGAAGGAAATCGGCACGACGGAATTCCCACGAAGGGAACTTCTGGGGCCTCTCGGCAATTTCGCGTTTGCTTCGCTCGTTTCGCTCGTTTCCAAGAATTTCAGGGTTTTCAGCAATCTCCTTAGAGCCGAGATCGAGTGAGTGCGTCGAGCCTCTCTCTCTCTCTCTCTCTCTCTCTCTCTCTCTCTCTCTCTCTCTCTCTCTCGCCATTAGTTGCTCCATCTAGCAGTTTCCGATTCTTTTCTCGTTTTTTATTTATTTTTTTTTTCGTGTCTCGAGTTTGCTTTCTACGTCGACTTTTCCTCGTGACATGTTTATCTGCTTCGGTGCGGTTGCGGCCTGTATGGTGTGAGCTTATAAGATGAGATTTTGTTTTTTTTAAACTTTTTGTTGAGGGTTTTGATAAGGTCTACTACGCTTTTATGTTGATTACGAAGATTTATATTTATGCTCGGCAGTAAAGCTCGAGGAGTGATAATGACAGTTTTATCGTTCAAACCAAATGATATTTACAACTTTGCGTTAAAAAATAACGATTTGTATTCTACAAACAGTTGAAAGTCGAGTTATGTAACGCAGTCTCAATGTCGATCGATTCACCTCAACATCAATCTTACTTTCGAATGACCGTTAAAGTATTACTGCGTTTATATGCTTTTTTAATGATTACAATTTATTTCCAGTTATCTTTTACAATTGAAATGTTTTATGAGACATTCGCGATCAGCGCAAAATAAATTTCCCAGAAATCGTTATGAATAACGATTTACGGGATGTAAATTTTCCGCGTATCTATACTTGAAAATAACAGAAAGTCGGTCAAACGTTTCACCTTTGTTTATCGGTCTTCACCGTCTCATCGATCTTTCAGCTGTTATACGCAAATACTCGATTATGAAAATTCAAAGCAGCTTACACTTCCACGACCCTAAAATCTGAACACACTATACGATTACCGAACCCGTTTGCTTATCCAGCCCTCGATCTTCGTCTCTTTCAAGCTATCCCTCGATCCCTCAGCGTAACTGCGTCTCAACTGGCTTCGCTCTCGCACCTATATCGTTAATGTCCGTAACGCTACAGCAATTTCTCTCCTCCTGTGACGTGTTATCTCGCGATATCCAAAGCTTCGTTGCCCAAGAGTCCGCACGCGCTGCAGTGAGATCCCCTTGACGATGCGGCAACAATATAGCAACAGCAGAAGCTCGACAGTGCTTTTCAATTTCCGGAAGGCGGACGACGCTTCATTGTCATTTGCAGATGGAGAGAGAGGCTGTGGATGCACACCGCTGTGAGGAAAGGCTCCGAGTCCCTCCAGCAGCAGCAGCAGCAGCAGCAGCAGCAGCAGCAGTAGTAGTAGTAGTAGTAGTAGTAGTAGTAGTAGTAGTAGTAGTAGTAGTAGTAGATAGTAGTATTAGTAGTAGTGGAGAGAAGAGCCCGACTTGATCGAAGCGCAATTAGGCTGATTGAAAACCGGCTACGCGTGCGGAGAGGCTCGGCCGATAGAAACGAAACGAGCGGGCTTGCACTCGGACCGATCTCTATCACTAGCTCCCGAGTCCGATTTTCTCTTGGTTTCTCGAGCGAGATTCCGTCCTTCGATTTCGGAGCTTGCGATCATTTCGTTCTTTTTCCGCTTCGTTCTTTCGGTTTACACTGTGTATTATAGTCTCTGATGTATCCATATACCTAGTGGCCGCTTTCTTTCACGCTTTTTTTTCCTCTGATCAGCGCGGATGGTGAAGCGGAAGAGATACAGGATCAAAAGGGGGACAGAGAGCACGTCATGTAGTGACGCTTTTGATATAGCCGAGTGTCAAAAGTTGTGCCGCGAACCATACAGGCGCCGCCGCTGTATGCCGTTTGTTTTTGAAAGTATCAATCAGTCATATGCATCGCTGGGGCACATATATATCCGCGGAATCGCCAAAGCTCCCGGTATTACTTTGGCGCCGCTGCTGCTACCGTTGCTATTTTTTCGGTTTCGTTATTCGAGGTTTTGTAATCAGAGGCCGATTCTCGGAAAAGGGAACGTTGCGAGATCGAAGGGAAATATTATTTTTCAGACGGTTTTTGTTTGGGTAAAGGAGTTTTCAATTTCAGCGGCTCTAGTTTTCCCGCTGCGTGAATGCAGAGAGAATTTTAATCAAACTGAAATGTAGATTCCTGGAAAATAACATCGAAGCTAGCGTGATTGAGTTCTAATATTGGATCCTGTTTTGCAAATTGTGAACGTGTAATGCGAGATGATTGCTTGTAATTGATGTAACTGCTATATCCATAGCAACCAACCGCATGCAGATTTAACTGAAGGTTTAATTTCATTTGAAAGCTTACCGTATTATTGCCAACTGAATACAATCATCGTTTAAACGAATAAAAGATAGAATTGCCTGATAAACCAAAAAAAGCTGCGTAACTCGAGTGATCAAAATTACGAATTGAACAAATACACCCACGTTAGGTGGAATTTTGAGGTTCGCAAACACAGGCGTCCAAATCACTCTACCCCAATCCCTTGAAATATTCAAGACGTACGAACCGACACACCCTACGGAGCACGAGCGCGTTGTAATTACGAAATTTCCCATTGATCGGCGCGCGACGTGCTATATGATTGACGTCTGCGTAAGAATTCATTATACCCCTCGGAATAGCGATTCTATATACGCTTCGTATAAAGGCTCGCGTTTGAAGTTCACCTACATACGTTATCGTGAATCATCCGTATGTTGATGTATGTATAAGAGAGTATTTTATTAAACTCGCGCTAGTAATATAGTGGGATCAGAAAATGGGGGCACATTTTTTTAGCTTGATTTTTTCCCATTATGTTCTGAAAAATCTGTGGAACACGAGAAAAGAACTTTGTAACATCCTCTCTAAAAAAAGTGATGGCCGGATGTTGTGAAGCCTATAAAAGATGGACGATGGCCGTGATTGGTCGACAGATGTGTATCCGGTTTAGATGGCGCCAACATTTAAAATTCAATATTTGAATTTGAATGGTAACGAGTTTAATAATAAATGATCGTGTTTTATTAGTTTAAATTTTGAGATTAGGTTTGTAACAATTAATTATTTAGCTATAAAATAAATAACGAATATCTGACTTCAAAAATTAAAAAGCACATAACCTACATTATATTGGGTGACATGATTGGTGAGACAAGATACATATATACAAATGTATTATATTATAGTGAGGAAAATGTTAACATTTGGATTCTGTTTAGAATGTAAAGAAAGAATTGCGTAACGATATTATTCGCGCGAAGCGCGGTCGATTTTCCTAGTTTTGTAAAAAAGAGCTTTAATAGGTGAAAAAAAGTTAGTTAGCTTATGCAAAACTAATTGTATAATATGAAATGATGTAAGCATGAAATATCAAGCCAGAAATGTATACTCTTCCATTATAAAAATTTTTCATTCTCCGACTCCTCTCAAAAAGATTTCCTCATATCTGTACCTGGAATATAGCAGCGGAAAATATAACTTGGCTACGTTTGAGCGAGCGCGGCAAATTTGCCCTGCTTTGCCTTGCGCCGAAATTAATAACAAACCAGCGGCGTTATTTGACTTACCATTGGCGAACCGCACGGCTGCAGAGCCACCCTCTGTACTGCTGCTGCAGAATATAGCTTCGCGCAGAGGAGGGAATTAATTTATGTGCCGCGGCGAAGTCGAATGAGAGAGTGAGGTGCTTTCGATGCGGGTTATGTACTTGTATATGAGAGTTTACAAACGATGTTTTTCTACCTCGATAGAACATTTTTAATATTTCGATGGCACTGCATCGTGTATACTTTGATTTTGCAAAGGCATATAATACGTGGTAAATATACCAGGTACGCGAAATTCGATTATCCGATATCGAGAGGCTATGAATCGATAATACGAATATGAAATTATGAAATCGGCTTCGTGTAATGCGGATGTTAATTGCAACAAACATTTCCTTTATTCCACTGGTAATATTGACTCCAATTACGAAGGTTTGCCATACTTCAACAAATATGACTACTAAATAGCCCAAATATTGCTCGCCGGATTCGACGAAATTAAACTCCAGCTGTTTTTATACGTTATACTCTTGCAAAAATTGGAAAGCCTTTGAAAATTGGGAGTGAAAACTGAAGCGCTGCCTAGTGCCTACATATATATATATATATATATATATATATATATATATACATACTATAACTAGAAAAACCGCTGCCAATTCCTTGGCACGTAGCTTCCTTCAACATTATGTATTGCTTAATATCATAATTGTTTTTACTTCATATATAAATCTATCAATTTTTTTTTGTTTGATGGATACAATTATTTTGAATCAATTACATATATATAATTAAAGCTCTCTCTCTCTCTCTTCCTCTCCCGTATCTTCGAAACTAACTGGTATCGTAAACAACCCAACGAAAGGGATCAAGATGCTATATAATACTAACTAAATCCAAAATTTTAAATCGATTATTGCCTTTTTACTCCAGTTATCGCGTCCCATAGAAAAACGACTTTGTAGGATGAGGATACCAAACTACTTTAAATGAGAACTCGGTGTTCGTTGTATTTCTTTATTCGCCAGACGTGTGGCAGCGGGCTCGTCTCTCGACGTTCAATTCGAGAGCCGAGGAGGAACTGAGGTTCGAGGTACCTTGGCAACGCTTAAGTACCTCGTGAAGTATCGCAAAGAGTGGGATGCTAGATGCGGTGCAGATGCGGAAACATTGTCTCGGGAAATGTCGTGTCGCCAAACGTTTTATGACTTAATCCGACGGGCCGCTCGGCGACGTGCCGGGCGGCGTCGGTTGGGGCTTATTCGGGCCCTGTCATAAAGTTTGGGCGACGGGACATTTGCCGAGCGCGTCTCGATTTCTGCTCGCCACAACTTTTTTCAGTTTTTGATGTTTTTCTCCGATGAACTTACTTAAAATTAAAGTAGTATATGGTTCTAATTACCTTTAATAATCATATATTTCTTTAGAAAGGTTCGACATTTAGTTTTCGAGTTATAACGGTTTCAAAAAATTGCACTTTATGGTGTATAATAAAAGAACGACGAAAGATAATATAAATTCTCCGCGGTAAAAAGATAGGTAATTTTATTCTCTTTCATGTGCATATTAAGCAATTTACTTTTATTAATTTTTTCAAAAAAAATTTTTTTTCAATAACTATTAAAAAAAAATGAAATCTCAAAACTAAAAAATCGCTATAAAAAAAACAAGCCTACAAAATGTAAAACGGATTGTTTCCCCATCATGCTATCAAGTGGCGCGGGAGCGCCACGAAGGCGAGTTTGAGAAGCAGACGACACTTCGGCGATCGCGACACTATATACTTCTATATTGATGTCGCGATTTTTAATTGTAAAGAAAAATATGCTTATGTCTATTGTACCTCACTTATTTTACGTATATTAGCATATCTTGCGATGAACTTTGATTTTCAACAAAAATATTGGTCAACAAGTCATTTTTGCTTCCTTCCTAAGGAAGCCTTGTAATAGTAATTTTTGGAGTTTGTGTAAAAACATGTGGGAAGTGTGTTTTGATGAATTTTTAGTCGAAAAATGGTGTTTTTAGAAAATGTCCGTACGGATGTATGTGTGTGTGTGTGTGTGTGTGTGTGTGTGTGTGTGCGTATGTATACGCCTGTTTCTCAGCTTCTACTTGGTGGATTTTAACCCACCAAGTCTCATTTTCTTTGTTTTTGCTAGAAGATAGTGGGACGAAAGTCCGTTTTTACAATTTATATACGCGTTTTTTTTTATAGTGATTTTTTAGTTTTGAGATTTCAGTTTTTGCCAACAAAGTTATCGGAAAAGTTAATAAAAGTAAATTGCTTAATATGTACCTGAAAGAGAATAAAATTGCCTATGTTTTTACCGTGAAAAATTTATATTATCGTTCGTCGTTCTTTTATTATACACCATACAGTGCAATTTTTTTAAATCGTTATAACTCAAAAACTAAATAGCGAATCATTCTAAAAAAATATATGATTATTGAAGGTAATTAGAACTATATACCATTAAATTTTAAGTCATTTCATAGGGCAGATCCTGAGAAAAACATCAAAAACTGAAAAAAAATCGTTTTTCTACGTGACGCGATAACTGGAGTAAAAAGGCAATAATCAAGTTCAAATTTTGGATTTAGTTAGCATTATATAGCACAATGATCCCTTTCTTTGGGATTTTTATAAAACCAGTTAGTTTCAAAGATATTGAGCTTCAAACTTTTGTTTTTTCACCCTGTATACTATGAGTCGTTTTTTCTACGTGATGCGATAACTGGAGTAAAAAGGCAATAATCAATTTAAAATTTTGGATTTAGTTAGCATTATATAGCACCTTTATCTCTTTCTTTGGGTTGTTTATGATACCAGTTAGTTTTAAAGATATTAAGCTTCAAAATTTTGTTTTCTTACCCTGTATACTCTATATAACTGAAAACTGTATCGCTTCGATCTCAGTTTCCATTAATGGATTTTAATCTATACTTAGACTCGTTTTTTGCTGTTTTTGTTTTATTAATTCGTTAAAAATAAGATTTTCAGTTACGCATGTGCGTATATTCATGGCGATTTTTCGATCACTGGTGGGAATCACCGGAAAATAAATTTTGAACTTTTCGTTAAAACATCATGATTATCGGCTAGTTTTTTTCTGTTTTTGAGGCGAGGCTTGATGAGAAATGCTTTCCCACACTTTTCTTCCTTCTACCTGCAATATCAAGTGGCGCGGTAAAGCGTTTGTTTGATTTGTTTGATTGATCTCAGTTCTTTTTTATTTGTAATTTTTAAAATCCACTGAGTAGAAGCTGAGATACAGATATCAACGAACACACACACACACACACACACATCCATACGGGCATTTTCTAAAAACACTATTTTACGACTAAAAATCAAAACACATTTCCTACATGTTTTTACACAAACTCAAAAAATTACTATTACAAGGCTTCCTTAGGAAGGAAGCAAAAACGAGCGACTGAAACAGAAAATGAGAATCGTCGTAAAGCTGTTTTCGAGATCAGGCCGATGCAATAATCCCCCGCTCATCCCTCCCCCCTTCAGACTAAGGCGATTTTCATCGCATGCCGACATCAGCTCACGGGCCGGAAAAAGAAGGAGAAAAGCGGAAGCGGATGGCGCGGAGGCAAATTTATATCGGCGACTCGCTCCGCGCGAAATTTTCCGGAAAAACGAGAGCATCAACCCCGCGCCCGCCATGTAATTCGGCGCGAGCCGGAAAAGTATGTTAATGAGAAAAACACGAGAGCAGCGCAGCCCCGCGTGGAAAGCGGCCAACTATTCGGGCGGCGACGAGGAAAAGTTGTAACGACCGGTATAATCGGATTAGAAGGAGCTAGCCTCGCTTCGGCTATAACTTAAACTCGATGTCCCACCTTCGAGAGCTTCTCGCGCCTTGTACGCTCTAACTACGTATATATATAGTTGGCCGAGCTAGCGGCGCGCTTGAGCGAAAGCACCGAGTGCGAAGCGCGAGAGAGAACACGGTGATGAAGAGCGCGACACGGGACGAGAAAGCGGAGATGATATAAGGGATGGAACGCGAGTGCGAGTATATTTTATTTGCTAATAATAGATGCTGCCGTTGTCCTTAATATAAATTGAGCGAGTGATCCATTGAAATCTCGAAGTTAACGAAGCGAGTTGGCTATTTACTTGTGAAGTAATAACCAAGTTGTGTACTTTCGATTTATTATAAGACAAAATCCTACCTAAAAGTTTTGATTGCTCCATCTCGAAGGAGTTTTATTTGTCGCCTGATTGTTAAAAAAAGGTGCTGTTATCCAGTTCGATTTTGAACTCGAATTTCAAGTCGAATCTGAATCTGTCTTGTCGTTCTGTCACTCGGATGAAGTTTCATGATGAATGAGCGATAGAGAGAAGGATGAAGGCCTGGATTTTGTAACGGAGCTTCTCATTGACGGAAATTCGGTGATATAGGTGGCGCTGTATATGGTGTAGGAAAGGCTAGGGGGAGGAAGGTACCTCCAGGTATGTGGGCACCCAGGTATAGAGTCGTATAAATGCAATTAGCATAGCGTCTGGGTTCAGTTCTTAATGATTGCATCGGCGCGGGGGTTGTATCGTTATGTCGTTAAGATAGGTGTACATTGGGGAAAAACCCGAGAATATTATGCCTGCGCAGCAGACGTACAATGATATGACGACGATATTTATGGCAATGTCGGGAAAACGTGTCTAGACAAGTATAAAAGGTGCTCGATATTAGTCTGTTTCTTACAAATTACGGATTATATTGCGGTGTTCTTAGAATTGAGCGCGTAGTTCATGCGGGTATATAAACTACGCATTTTCTATAAACTAGAGAATTATATACATACATCGTGCGACGTAACATATTCAAACAGTTACTGAAATTTAAAATTTTACGACTTAGGGTAGTGCGCGACATATAATTGCCTACAAAATTTCCTATAAACTTTTATGTTTTAATTTCTAACCTCAAAAAGTGAAAATTAAGAAAATATGAAACTTGATTTTAATGTACATAGCGTACATGTGGATTACTAGAGCGGCATCAATACCAAAACAAAGGAGTTTTGGACTGGCTGTTTCGCGAGCCCTTTTGTCACCGCCTAAATTCTCCGTGTCTCTGGCTGGTGAAAATAGGTGGCGCATGAACTTTTTTCCATTTCCCTCATAATAATATGCCTCCCGAATCTAGATATAGTGGTGTGCCACCAATGCTAAAACTGCCTTTTTCGAGCCTTATTTGGCCTGCTGCTTCGACCGCTCTCGCGCTTACACGGCTCCCATACGAGTATCGATCGTATGAGGGCCGCCGACGCAGCAGATCTACGCCGCAAACGAGATTTCGTCCACTGCGCATACCCCTCTCCTAGCGGTCCCGCGCGTATTTTTTTTTGAACAGTAAAGTCAAAACATCATAGCTCAAATATATACTCAATCTTTTCTGTACCAGCTTTCATTTATTCCAGGACATTTCATCTAACAACTCATCCACATTTTACTAACCATTATTATAAACTATCTTTTCCTGCGCAATAGGTTCTTTTCGATTTATATCAAAAGGAGTCAATATTGTGACATGTTCGAATAATATTATAATCCGTGTTTATAAAGTGATTTGATATGTCGAGCCGCCGCAATTGTTGTTAGTTGTGTTTGGAGTTTTTCTAGGTGTCGATTTTCTACGCTTAGCTCATTTCAATATTATATTAGTAACATTTTCTTGATAAATTCTTGAGTAAGCTTTTTTTTGAGTAATAAATAAAGAGAATAAAGGCTGTTAGCCACAATCATTTTCTTCAACCATAAATCTGTGTAATACTTTATTCGACCTACTGGCTCCTTATCTACTCCTATACTACAACATAATAATATCTGCGCCACAAGTCCTTAAACAATTTTTTCTTACGAACTCACGAATTTTATTTTCCGCGAGAAGTCAAGAGTAGAAAAATAAGATTCTTTCAAACTGAACGCGAAGCGCGTTTAAAGTCTCTAGTTAGTATAAAACGTAGATTCAGAATTTTGTCATTCGAAATAACGTTCTAGTTTGAAAAAATATTCGTTTAACAGACTGCTGACGGACAATAATAAAACCTGATGCCATTGGGAGTTTAAAATAAGGTTTTGCGGGTTCATGGGTATCACAGATGGCGGCGCCCTACCTACAAGGTATTCTGTTAGAATGTTTTGAACCGAATGGCAACGTCGCCCAATTTTTGACGGGTTTTGACGGTTTTTGACGGTTCTGACGATTTTAGATTTGCAGAGGTTATATGGGTCGGTACCGTCAAAAACCATGCGACGTTGCCATTTGGTTCAAAACGTTCTAACAGAATACCTTAACGCCGAGTGTACATATTACATATGAAGTGTATAGAGTAGGTTAGAAAAATGTTGAAATAAGAAGTTTGAGCGCGAGAAAAATGAAAAACGACACCTTTCTAACGTAGTCTCGACAATTGCCATGTACCCGCACGTCGGAGTTAAAATTACTTAACCCACCCGCCACTGTGAAAGCGCTATTACAGAGGTTCTATACTAGATAGAAATAACGCCAAAATAATTCTGAAATGCTGTATACAGTTTCACATATGCCTCAAAATTATCAACATACATTTTCAGAAAGCTAGAAAGCTGTACCTACAAGTCGAGATATCAATGTTTTTATTTTTTGCTGTTTAACACAGACTCTTATGGGAAATCGTAATTTCGTCGTACTCATTTATGTATTGCTAAAGATTTAACGCCAAGTTGTTGTTGAAAAAATTTTACTATAAGAAAAATATCTGATAAAGAATTAGAGCCCTTAAAAATTTTATTGGATACCTCTAACTAATAAAAATAAAAGACAGAATGCCCAAAACGGACATTTAAGGGGGCACACCACCTTTAAACTCTGAAAAATAAACTTCTTATAAATAATTACAAAAATAAATTATAATTGTTATATAATTTTTATACTAATATTAGATTATATTACCTGTATTTTTACCATGGTAAATCCATATTAGCACCTATTTACCCATAGTGACTCTCCGTAGACTGTTTTGAACATTTTGGCACTGTCCGTAGTATTCCATGTGACCACATGGTTTGATTGGGCTAAAATTTTAGGAACATGCTTTGTACACTTATACTTTTGGTATGAATGAAGGGTTTTTGATTTGAATGCTTAGAAAATCTTTTATGAAAAAAAATGTGGCATAAATAGGTTAAAAAAGCCCAAAAATTAAGTATTTTTATTGTTATTTTTATTTTTATTTTTATTTTTATTCATTTTCTAAGCATTCAAATCAAAATCCCTTTATTCATACCAAAAGTACAAGTGTACAAAGCATTCTCCTAAAACTTTAGCCCAATTAAACCATGTGGTCACATGGAATCCTACGGGCAGTGCCAAAATGCTCAAAACAGTATACGGAGAGTCACTATGGGTAAATAGGTGCTAATATGGATTCACCATGATAAAAATACAGGTAATATAACCTAATATTAGTATAAAAATTATATAATAATTATAATTTATTTTTGTAATTATTTATAAGAATTTTATTTTTCAGAGTTTAAAAGTGGTGTGCCCCCTTAACCTTAAAAAATTAGTCAAATCAGCTTCTTCAGAAAACTTTTTATTAATCAGGACAAATATGATTGTTAAATTTACTCGAAAAATTGTTATTTGTTATATAAAGTTCACGGTTACAGCTTCTTTCACAGTGTATATTTGAAAATAAACGGAAAGTAAAATGCGCCTATTTTGACTAGAGTAGTAGCGATAGAACCGCCCCTTAAATAGAGGGAACCACCATCGAACGGAGTCTGTATAAATTAACGAACTGTATTGCTGATTCCTCAGTTCTGACAAGTGCGTCGCAGAGTACTCACCTTGTAAGCTGTTAACGCTTGGTAGTTTCTTCATTGATTTTATACATTTTTAAAGGTCAAATTAGAAGAATTGCCAACATCTTACCTTGGAAAAGTTTTGTATATTACATGAGATTTCATGTTAAATTTTTTGAGGTTACGCTAGAATTACTGCTGGAAAAAGAACGTGCATCAAAGCTTCAGAGTTTTCCGCAACGTCCATCATCTGTACTACAACTGCATCACCATGTACACAGCCTTGGTCCATGCCATCCTGTTCGAGCAGTTCGACATAGCGAAGCAACTGATCTGTTCCGGTACCGATGTGCACGCCGAAAATAACTTAGGCCAGACCGCATTGCAATTTGCCGTAACCAATACGAGTACTATCGATGAAACTAAGATCATACCCGAGTATGATACGTTAAACGAATACGTATACACGTCTTTTGATCAAGCCATTAGCGCAAGGGACGAAGAAGTTCTTGAGGCAGTGAATGCCAAGAGAAAGGACAAGGCTTACGACAGTGCGGCAAGACTCAGCCTTGTAAAGGAGCTGCTGTATGCAGGAGCCAAAGTCAACCACAGGGACCATCACGGCTGCTCTCCGATACAGTGCGCCGTCTACACGGCTGACCTCGACCTGGTGAAGACTCTCATCGACGCTGGAGCTGACATTGACAACCAGAACAGCATAGGCGCCACGGCGTTACACGATGCGGTTTTGTGCCGCAACGAGGCAATGGTCCATCTGCTGCTGAGTCACGGGGCAAGCGTCAACGTCAAAACTGTAAAAAATGACACGTCGCTTTACTGGGCTGCGATTTTTAACGATAACAACGGCCACGCAGCCATCATAAGAGAGCTGTTAAAGTATCCGGTCGATGTGAACAGCGAAAGCATTGATGGCCGAACGGCCTTTCATAATATTATCGTAAAAGCCGACTTAAACATAGTGAGGCATTTTATTGAACTTAAAGCTGATATTAGCAAGCTGGCATATCCAATCCATGCCGCGGTGTACAATAAGGATGTGGAAGTTTTAAATCTCGTACGCTAGGAAGGCTGGAATCTCGATCAACCAAACGTCATCCTCTGGTGATATAACAGCGCTGCATCTTGCATACGAACTCTTCAAGCTGGACCACGTTTCGCCTCCTTATCGCCAGGGGTGCAGACGTCAATTTCAAGTCTACGAGACCATACGAGACACCATTGTTTTCATGCTTATATAAAGTGTACTGCAAGAACAAAGAGGAAAAGAAGAGAAGGAGACAGGTGTTGACTGTACTACTTGAATCTGGCGCTGACGTTAACCAGAAGATTGTCGACCATCTTGGAATGAGCACGATCCTCCAGATGTTGTTCTTTCTAGAAAATTTATGTCAAGATAACAAAATAATCAACATGACACTCGAGCTTGTAGCCACAATCGAAGTAAGAACGGGCAAGCCAGTGTTGGACGACTATAATCAAGCACTCATCAATGGAAATTCAAAGTATAAGATCTACTACGACAAATGCCGGGCGGAACTTCAAATCATGAAGAATTGCAAGATCGTTGCAAGATGGTTACGCACTTTGCTGTATTAACAGAGCCGCTTGAGGTGGTAACACGATTCGTGAGAAATGAGAAAGTTGTAGAAGAATTTTCAACTAAGAATTATCGGACTGCTTACCCGATTTACGGCTCACGGTTGGGGTCGAAATTCAGGGCAGCAGTTATGAAACAGAAGACACTGGAAACCGTATGTACCATACTGAGCAAAACGTTGCAGTTTGGATATCCGAGTGATGAGATTTTTGAAAAAATTTTCAAATATTTGAGTAAAGCGCATATCAATTTTCTTATGGCCAGCGAACTTAAGAATAATGCAAGTTAATACATTATTTTAAAAAATGTAACATTTTTTCACAGACCACGCTTATGTCTTTGAAATATTTTTTAATAAAATCTTGAAAATGGAAACCGAATTGTTAGTTTTAAAGTATATATCCCTTAAATTATGCGTGATTCAAAGTTGTAAGGTACATTTTTTTTTTATTTTTAGCTTATATTAGGGACTTTTCCACTAGCCTTTTGTGACAGAAACCATTATACAATTAAAGTTTGTCGCAAAAAAAATCTCAAAGACTGCATTAGATTTACTTTACTGCTTGAGCGCCTGATCCAACCCTATCATTAAATACCGGAATATTATTGGTTCTCGAATTTAAAATCGATTTAATGCGCGGAAAGAGCAATACGTATAGGAATATGGGCTTACACCGCGTAATTTTAGCGTTAGGGCGAAATTTCGGAAAAGCACTCAAGCTTTTTGGAAAAGCTGTGTGGGATTTAACGATGAACTAGATGCACCGCCGTACTCTATCTGGGGCAATGGCTTTGAAAATTTGAAATCTACGCGTGTATGTGTGTTGCCGATTTCGGTAGAAAATGAAGCCGTAACTTCCGCTGCACTAAAATTCAACGTAAAATCATGAACTTATTCTTTCGACCGTGAGCGCTTAATTACATGGTACTAAAAGTTACGAAGCGACTAAACGAGCACACGTGAAATATCCTAACTGAAAATTTGGAAACATTTATGTGTAAAACAGAGTTTGTAATTTTCCCTCCATATAAAGTTACAGCAAACAACAGAAGCATGTATATAAACTCTCAGCAAAACAAGAAAAACCATTCGAAAGAGCATACATTTTTTTCTCAATCGCAACTCTCGTTAAATCGTAAACTGCCGCGGCGCAACTTTCGTTACAACGCCTCATTAAATTCGCGCGCCGCGGTCGAAACCCACTTTTCCCTTGGCCGCGCTCGCGCGATAAATTTCCCAACACTTAGCCGCGAGCGAGGAGAAAAAAGAGGAGCGTAAGCAAGTGCTTCCCTTTTGCGCATGTCCGATAGTTCGATCAAAAGAAGCGAGTTCGCGCACTCGTCAAGCTGCATCCGGCCGAGGTGGAGGAGGAGGAGAAAAAAAGGACGAGGTGTGCTTTTAACTCTTCTCTTGAGAGGCTTTGGGCTATCTCGCGGCCTACATAATACGCCGGAAGCCCGAGGTTTTACCGGGGCGGCAACCGCGACGGTCGAGGAAATGGAGTGCACTTATTTAAAGGGCCCGCCGCTGAGATAGAACTGCGGAGGAGGAGGAGGAGGAAGAAGAAGGAGATAGAGAGAGAAAGAGCGTGTATACATGGCGAGTGTCAAAAAGTGGCCGCGAAAGTTTGCTCTACACGGAGAAATATGTTGGCTCGTGGATAATTCATCTGCTATGTACAGGGGCTATACGTCGATTGCCGGCTTCTCTTTATCAATGTTTTATATAGACCACTGAAATTCATGATTAGCGTTTTAATTGTTCCTTCAAGTATAATACAAGAAGAAAAGCATAGCCGACATTGGCAATCTTATACACGCAAAGAACTCCTCTCCAACAGCTTGAAAATTGAATTATAAATCGTAATCTCCACGGGAATCTCTTCGTCCTCATCCCTTTGAGCTCGTCTGCTTTTCCATCTCCCACTCGAGCTATTTGCATAGACGGTTAAAAGAAGAGCCGTCGCCGTCACCGTTGCCGCAGCGGCAGACTCTATAGGAAGTCCGGTGAAAGACGCTAAAAAGAGAGAAAGTAAAAAAAGCGTCTTCGCGGAGTAGATCAAAAGCACTGGGAGAGCAAGCCATTCAAGATCAAGGATAGCAAAGTCCATTGAAGCACACTCCAGGCGCTCTCTCTCTCTCTCTCTCTCTCTCTCTCTCTCTCTCTCTCTCTCTCTCTCTCTCTCTCTCTCTCTCTCTCTCTCTCTCTCTCCGAAATTTCGCGTCTTTGTCCGATGCAGCAGCGACTTGGTCCACTACGTAAGCTCGCGGAGACCGAAATGTGTGCGCGTGTATATACACACAGAGCAGCCAAGTGGACCGGTCTGAGGAAAGCTTGCGCGCAGTTCGACAAAGACGACTTGAGTTTGCGAGAGGAGTAGGGAAAGCTGTCGTTGAGGATGAGCTGAAATAGTATACCGAAACTGCACGAGGATTTAGTCAAGATTGTGAAAAATAGTATTTTAAATTTATTGTACGCGCATATGTATTTATTAATGTATTCTTCGGATGATTTATTTTTGCTCCATTATGAGATTTGCGAAATGCCAACTCCGAATAAAATTTAATATGATATTCGAGATAGCTACCTGCGAGTTATACGCCATTGTTGGATGAATTATTATCGTATTTCGTCGAGCGAATTTATCCCTTATTTTTCTCAAGCTCTTATTATAATGTAAATGTAATATCGTTCGCGTTATATAAAACTGGGTCATTTAAAATTAATAACAATGAAATGCGATTCGCAAGAGAATTCTGTCTCCATTAAATATGGAACTATTTGATTTTCCGAATGCGCAAAATTACATTAATATGTCAAATCATCAGTTGAATGAGAAACTGTCAGGATTTTTAAGTAGTAAAGTTCTGAATAATAAGATTTAACGATACAAATCAATTAGCGAGTTTTATACTAAAACTTGTTCAATAACTAATATCAAAGCAAATTGATTCATCCAAACACCATTAGGTTGTTATTAACTCCATCTTCATTCTCTTAGCACAGTGGAGACACACTCACATTCGCAAATTCAGTTAATGCACTTTGGACACGTGCATAAAGACGCCAGGAAGTTTACAAACTGTATGAAGCTACTTGGCGACAATGGAGACCACTGAAAGTGATTACAATCGTGGAGCTCTCGTGGTTCCATTCGAGTTCGCGAACGAGTGGGCGTAATGATGCATGCAACCAGTGACGAATGCGAATTAAAGCGAGCCTTGAACCTCGCTATATATCACTGCTCTTTATTTTTACGAATCAAGATTTTTTTACACGATGAATCTCTTTGCATGCGCATTAGAAAATAAAATGAATGTGCTGATTCAATTAAAATAATTGAATCATCAATTAAAAGATTATTGTAACTTCGCGAGAGAACTTTGATAGCACGGTATGGATTAAATTAATCGATTAAGGTAAATGTAATAAACAGTCGTGTATATAAATAAGCGTTTGACTGATTACATTACACAAACGTTCTAGATCGCTCATATCACTCGATGTTTCGAGAATAAAGATAAAAATCAATTGAGATTCTTCTAGTGAATAGAAGAGTTCTCTTCCTAACTAACTAACTGATCAACTATTATATCAGTCCACGCCATCAAGCAAACATCGTAAAGCCGCGTCGTAGTCGCTTTGACGAAATATGAGCGTTCCCGAACGCGAGAAAAAAGGCATCATCCAATTTACAAGTCCCGCTCTCACAGACTCGACAAAGACAAAGGCTTCCAAGGCAGCGGACGACGAGTAGTCGGAACAAATGAAGCGCGCAGAGACGCCTCGAGTAAGTAGCTAGCCAGAGATACACAACGACCGGAAGCTCTCGTTGCCGTCGTTGTCACGCTGATTGCGGCTACTGTGTGCTACTGCAGCTGTTTGACCGGAGGGAAGCCCGTCCGTCGGTGGTTATTACGAGAATAACGCCGCTCAAAAATCCAGAGCGCATCGCTCGAATATAATCGGTCGAGTGAATTCGTTCGGGGGAAAAACTCGATTAGGGAAATGAATCGTTGGCGCGCGGTTGGCTCTGCCGGAGCGAAAAAACTGCGCAGGGAAAGAGTTTACGGCGGAGTTTTCGTCTCTTCCGAGTAAATAAGTTCGAAAGGGCTGTAAAGTTCGCGGGAGAGAGCAGTAAACGAATGGGGTGAAGTGTGAAGATTAAATATTTCACACATCGTTCAAATCAATGTTTCAGATTTGACTCCGAGAAAAACTGTATGTACGAATCATTTTTACAATACATTACGAGAAAACGACAGCTGTGCGTGATTACTTTCGAGAAAATAATACATGGTATAAGCACATGATCGTTACATGAGCTCGGAACGGAAAAACGTGTATTACCGGCAGCTCCAGGAAGTCTGCAACGCAACATTGAAACTCATTACGAAAGTAAAATTATACTGCGACTCAAAGACGTCATTCAAGAAAGTAATAAATTGCTGAGATTGCAAACAGAAGAAGATTGAAATGACGCGAGAATACATTATTTCTCATCCTGGGGACTGAGTTAGACGAGCGTTCTCAAAGAGCGTAAGAGATTTTTGAAGTATGTAGTTGGCGTTTGAGTCGATGTCACGCTTGTTAAGGTTTGACTAAATTGCAATCTTACATTTTTGCAATATGACTCAAATGTGCAATCTTATCTTGGAATTCAAACGGTATGGTTTTTAATAGAAAATGTTTTAATTTTACGGAAAATATCGTAAAATAAAGGCTGATATTTTTTGCTTTATAAAAACGACTAAAAAAAACAGACCTTTATTTCGCTTCCATCAATACTGCAGGTAAACTATAGATTTAATAAAAAATTTTTAAATCGTTGCCATTCCTTTTTCGCAGAAAGAATTCAATTTCAAAAATTCCAAAATCAAAAGTTTTCTAGCTTCCTACAGAAAGGCCATAAAAAATTCCCGATGCATCGTCAAAAACACAAAAAAACGAAAGCTCCACAAGCACACAGGTCACAGGAGGTCATCGACGCCACGTCGGCCAAAGCCCATACAGCCATTTCCATCGTCACAGCAAAAAAGGCAAACCAAGTCGACCGAGTCTATATAAGAAGCCAGCAGGGCGCGAACTATGAGGTACACTGTCTCGTCTTCTTTAGCCCGCGCAGAGCAGTAGCCAACTTCTAAATATCGTCGCACACTTGCACACGTGCGCGCGGCTCTCTCTCTCTCTCTCTCTCTCTCTCTCTCTCTCTCTCTCTCTCTCTCTCTCTCTCTCTCTCTCTCTCTCTCTCACGGGAATGACGCACACGCACGCACGGAAACACGGCCGAGCGGCTCCGATGGCTTGAGCCATTCATACTGCTCTCGCGTCGGACACGGCTCCTCGCTTCGCGGACGTCCAAGATTCACGGCTTCTTACGCTGCGAACTGCGACCTGGCCCACGACAGACGCGATAGACCGTTTGTTACGTGCTTGGCTTTTCGGGTCATGAAGCTCACTCACTCGTTCGCTCTCGGCTCGCTTGATGTTCGAATTAATTTCGCGGCTATTTCTGAGACGCGAACGGATTCGTAGAGCTTGAAATTTTGTGGAGTGTATGTTTACCTGAAGCGACGGAAGTGAAAAGGTTTTCGTTTGATATTCGGTGAAAGATACACTGCGTTACCATACCATGTGCAGCTTGTAATTTATGCTCTCGGAGCGCGTATGTTGGTAGATCTGTCGGCAACTCACCTGCAACATAAACATTAAAGATGTGTAATTAGATCCGAGCAGTTGAACTTAATCTTCTGAAATTGAGCTAATTTAAACATGAACCGTGAACGACTTAAATTTTAAATGTGCGCCGTTTTCCACTCAAGTGCTTTGCTGTAAAACACACTGCAGAAAAATTACGCATGCGTGAAGTTGAAGGCAGTATTTTCCGTCTCGTTTATTTTAAATCCGCGTAACTAGTGTGTACGAAAGTAAAGGTATTAGACGACTCGTGATTATACTGGATTTAATGGATTTAGACACGTCAGAGAAGCTGCTTTCGTTTTCTTTTGCTTTATCTTGCCTGCTGCAATCTGCATGCAAAACACACGATAATTACAGTAGACGTTGAGTGGGATTAATCTTTAAACATTTAAAACTCCTAGAAATCTCTCCCAGTTGAGGTAAAATAAAAATATTTATATGTAAAAAAATAAAAATACAAAGAGATCATTTTGTTCTGAAAATAAAATGAAACCACTTAACAAAATCAAAAATCAATTCCTTTTCCAAATTTGAAATCCTAAGCAGAAAATATTATTACCAGATTTAAGGGCGTTGACTATATTAGGCAAACGAAATTGTTTTACTTAATCATTAAATTAATTAGGAAACATGGATTATCAGTAAATGTTTAGTTAATTTATGCAGAAGTGAATTTGATTAAAATAGCAGAAGATATAAAGTGTATTTTATCAAATTTATCATTTATTTTTAGGCAATCTAAATATTGATGCTCTAACGCACGCAGTTACAGCATGAGCGGCCGAATCAGCAGGCCAAACATGGGGGTTTTAGCATTGGTGACACACCACTATACGTAGATTCGGCGCGCATATTGTTATGAAGGAAATGGAAAAGTGCCTCTGCGCCACCTATTTTCATCTGCCACAGACATGAAGAGTTAGGTAGTATCGAAAAGGCCAATCCCAAACTACTTTGTTTCAGTAATTGATATCGCTCTGGCAGTCCACACGTACGTTACGTACGTATGTACATTAAAATTAAGTTTAATTTGGACTCGCAAAAGTGTTTTCAAAATAAAAATGTTTGGTACACAAGTAAGTTTTAAATTTCCATTTAAAAAGATCAAGATTCCCGCGAAAATATAACGAAATACACCGTTTGTAATAGTATTTTCTCTATTTTCACTTTTTGAGGTTAGGAATTTAAACATACGCGCAGACAGAAGACGAATAGAATGATTACCATGTATTGGAGCGCACTTGGTGCTTGGAATTACACGTTTCTACGAAATTTTGAGGAAACTGCGAAAATTTTACTAGATACAAAGCTTCCACAAGTATGAAGCAATATATATAAATTCGAATAATGAAAAGTTTTTAGTTAAAGTTAATCAATAAAACAATTTCCTTTCCATTAATTTTCACGCTGCAATATCACCCAGAAAAAAAAACAATCACCCACAGCAGCCCATACAATTTATAATAGCGACCAAGCATTTTCCTAAAAAAATATACCCACTCCCATCCGCCCGTTGCGCTAAAAAATTTCATACTCTCCGTCTTCAAAAACACTCGCTCCACGCACGCAAAAATGCGTCGAAAAAAAGTGCACTCCGCGACTGCAACGGATTCGCTCTCCATAAATTCTTTAGGCCGAGAGAGATTACGCAAGTCGAGGCTCAAGCACGTGGTCATTCACGTTGGCGGCTATTCGCGCGCGGTCGCGTTAATCTCGCAGGACGCGAGCACTGCAGCAACTCTCTCTCTCTCTCTCTCTCTCTCTCTCTCTCTCTCGTTCTCGTCGTCTAGTCAGCCCCTAAAAGAGGGACGCGCGCAAGAGCGCGTTATTTTGGTCGTTAAAACTGTCAGTCGCAAGCGAGCCTGTCGACGACTATTTGCGACGCGCTACTTTCGCTGTATACCCCTGGCGACGTGCAGTGGCTACGGTGGTTCCTCCTAAACTTTGTCTCGCGCTGCACACGAGCTTATACTCTTTCGCGCTACTGCAGCCTACGGCAATTGGGTTAAACCCGGGAGATTCGTCACCGAAAGCACCACTTTCGGAAATTTACTTGCTGCTGAGCGCGAACGCGAGAGCAGCGCTGTACACCACGAGCTTGTAAATTGCTCTCGAGCTATGTATATGTGTGCCCCTGACTTCTAATTTTTATACCGTTGCAGTTGCAGCAACCGCTGCTGCGCTCGCTTTTTTCTTTCTCGCTCGCGCGCAGTGTATAGCTGGATTTTTGTTTGACGAGAGTTGAGAGTTGCGATCGTTTTTTTTTCTTTACCTGTGTGTGCTTCCGTTTGCGTTCGCGCCATTTCAGCACTTCAGTGGGAATGCGATTAATTAGCAGGCCCACCGCACCGCGCAACGTTAACTTTATTTATACGCGGGAATCTCAACATTTGAAACTTATGTACCAAACATTTTTATTTTAAAACATTTTAAAAACACCGTTGCAAGTCTAAATTAAACTTAACGTACATAGTGGACTGCTATAGATATTAAATATTAAAATAGAGCAGTTTTGGACTGGTCCTCTCGTCACCGCCTAAGCTCTCCGTGTCTGTGGTAGATGAAAATAGGTGGCGCATAAGCACTTTTCCATTCCTCTCATAACAATATGCGCTTCAAACCTTTGAAAAACCTACATAAATGGATCGTGGGTCTAGAGTAAGGTAGCAGAACACAGACAGTCGTACGGGTAAAAGCTTTATTTAATAGACTCAAATGAATATCAACTCCGGCGTGGGTTCGCGGGGTCCCTACCGACCTAATCTAACGCGCGCACACACACACACACACAACCATTCATGCGTTACTTGGCGGCGATGATCTCGATGTCTGTTCCTGAGCTGATCGTAGCGGGTCGTCACCCGAGGTCACGGCTCGAATCGGCGATGAGATGCAGGGCCCCGCCGACACGTTTCTTGTTGGCTATTGCCGAAAGCTCTCTTGGCGATGATGTCCGTACAGCAGCGACGAAGTTGTCGATCTCTGGGCGTTGGCCTGCGAGTCAGCTAGATGCGTCTTCTCGATGCTGAGAGTGCGTGATTACCGTCGCACGATGTGGTTTGCGCGTAGCGCTATTTACGAGAATTACCGACCTATTTGCTCGAAGGCCGGTTTCGATCTGCTCTTGATATCGCTTGCCAGCAGCGCGAAACTCTCAGCCGATCTTCCGTCTCTCCCACTCTTTATTATTTCCCTTTCCATATATGGGACTCGCTTTGTACCATTACACCTTGAAATAGTGGGGTGCCACCAATGCTGAAACTGTCTTGTTTGTCCTGCTGCTTTGGCCGCTCATGCTACAACTGCACGTGAAGTGCGTCTCGCTGGTATAATTAAATCGCCCACCGATCAGCTCTTCTGCAAAGACTTATCACATACACATGATAAATCTTTGCAGAAGAGCTTTTTGATGCATAACCCTGTATCTTTTTAATACATACTCACACGCATTTTTTGAGGTAGAGACACCGAACAAACAAGCTTAAGCTCAGCATTCATTCCGGAGCGCATCTTCCGTCAAAGGGGATCAGCGAGAATCCTATTATGAAAAAAGTTTCGCTCAGTCAAGCTCCCCTTATACGTTCACCCTCTCTCAAATAGACTGAGATTCAAAAGTGGTGTCGAGTTATGCCACGGCAAAAACAGAGCAGTGCGGGACGCAAATAACAAAACAAAAAAAATCATAGAAGAAAGGAACACGTGAAAGCTAGCAATTGAAAGCTTTGATGTCATTCACGTGCCTGGTCAAAAAGTAGTCGTGCCGACGTCCAAACGCGCAACGCATACATCAGCGTGCCGCATTTAAAATTCGAGCAGTCGGACGTACACTGGACTCACACCTTCTACGAGCGCGGCGAAGAATGAAAGTCTGAAAACGGACCGATACTCAAAGAGAGAGAGAGAGAGAGAGAGAGAGAGAGAGAGAGAGAGAGAGAGAGAGAGAGAGAGAGAGAGAGAGAGGGAGAGNAGGGGGTGAGATAAAGGGAGAAAGGAAACGCGTACGAGAGTGGGGGTATCATAGGAGGGCCAGAACGAGAAAGGGCAAGTGAAAGCTTGTTGCAACGACGCGTCGGCCGTTTTATGACTGCTGCTGACAAGCTCCCGCTTTGTCGGTAGCGCAGTACAGCTGGCGCGAGTGTATAAGGGAAAGGGAGACGAGACTCAAAGGGAAAACTCTCACACTCTCGTGTTGGCTGGCGCAAGCTCACTTTGCAGTCCGCGTGCGGGTGTAAATGCCGACGATGCAGGCGCGTGCACGCAATGTGTACATGAATTCTATTGTTTGAATCCTATAGTACGCTTCAGAATCTTCTTTTGGTTACTACAAAAAAGACAGGTATAGATAAGGTTACACTTGCCAAGATGGGTAAGACACACTGCGTTATGTACGTACACACTATCTACCTGACTTATACATTCTAATTATACTCGGATTTGCTTACTGATATCAGTTTAAAAGCAGATAATCCATTTTAAAATTCACATTTTGTATCCGTTGAATTTACTATTGGATACGTTTCGGGGAACCTGTAATAGTGATTGTTACATCAACTATACTTGATTGATAATTTCGTCTGCAAATATGTAATAATACATGTATGATATTAGGGTGGTATGCGATGGGTAGCGCCCCCTCGTGGATTTGCACCGAAACAAAATAAGTATCCCAGGGCACCGTTTGAATGTATCGAACTCCATAAGAGCGTCTGCTTCTTGTTGCTCAGCTGATGTTGTTTACTTATTAAATGAAAATTAATTAATTAGTAAAAATGGAAGTACAGAAAGAAAATATTTACAAGTGCAGTGTGACTCATTATTGTTCACTACCTCGAAAAAAGGTTCTACGTTACACAGATTACCGAATAATGCGTAGGTTCGCAATGAATGGATAGTCAGGTGTAACTTAAATAGAAGTGGAAAAATTACGTTTGTTTTTAGTGAACATTTTAAACATGAAGATTATTTAAAAAGTTAGTATATAAATAAAATGTAAATATTTCAATGTGTATTTTTATTTAAAAGTAAAAAATGAAATGGTTTACAAAATTTCTCGCTACGCTCGAGTGCTAATAACTGCGCCGTGTAAAAAAGAACCACTTAAGTCACACGTATCGTAATGTATACATACTATTTTCCAGTTCTTTTTAAGTTACACCTGACTATCCATTCATTGCGAACCTACGCATTATTCGGTAATCTGTGTAACGCAGAACCTCTTTTCGAGTCACTTGTACAATGAGTCACACTGAACTTGTAAATAATTCCTTTCTGTACTTCCATTTTTACTGGTTAATTAATTTTCATTTAATAAGTAAACAGCATCAGCTAAGCAACAAGAAGCAGACGCTCTTATGGAGTTCGATACATTCAAACGGTGCCCTGGGATACTTATTTTGTTTCGGTGCAAATCCACGAGGGGGCGCTACCAATCGCATACCACCCCGAATAGTTTCAACTGAATAAATTCAATTCATTGTAAAATTACATTTCTTAATGCAATGCCCTGCGGCAATATCGACGAATCGATGAGTCGATTGACAAATAACAATTTAGGTCAAATATATATTATCATTATTATTTTTTTTTTTCAACGTCAATTAACGACAGATTTATAATTTTAGCTGAATATATAATTAGAAGCAGTAGCTATAGAGGCCAATCAAAATAGGTATTGACGTTCCTGCCGCTAAATGTAATGTTCCGCAGTCATATCAATTCTTTCAGTCGAAAATTTTTAACACAAAAATACACTTTGAAATAATGTAGCTGTTAAAAAAACCGTAATTATTCTCATACTGAATAAAAACGTATGATACCTTCAAATACTTTATTTCGCCTTCTTCGTCTGATCTGCATGTTTATCCTGCGTTTATACGTACCTTCATAAAAGAAAGAAGCAAACGCTTCGAAACAAATCACATCTCATCAGCAGATCTACACGATTACGAGACAAAACTACACATCCAAATCTCTATTCCGCTGCATCAACCCTCTCAATAATCCCACACGACCCATATCATCCCAGCGCGTCTGTCCATCCGGACTCATCTCGGCCTCCCTACACAGAGCATCAGGCTGCACCTTCGGACCCATTTTCACGCGGCCATTCGGCGCACGCGGCGCATTACGGGACGTTTACGCGCACCGGAGCGTCGCGTCGCCCTGGTTCTCTGCGGTCGAGCGTCGACTACCCACGGGGGCTAGTTAGCGGCTGATTTATTTATGCAATTTGCTGGGCCAAGAGAGAGAGAGAGAGCCGACGCGACCGGAAAAACTCGGATGTCTGTGTGTGCGGGTGTTTTGGTGCAGCCGAGGGGGCAGGAGCGAGAGTCGCCAAATCGCTCCTGAGGGTGGCCAACTCGCGCAAACTGCGCCGATTCTTCTTTGCGTTTTCGCGGACTTTTTTCAAAGCCGCGCGCTGCGCTACCTTCCACTTTATGAGTTTTTCTAGTGTGATTTTTCTTCGTTCCTACGGCTAGCTGGCGTTCACTAATTAAACAGCTTGGAAATTAAGTTTTCGAGCATCGTTCGTTTGCGTTATGACTCGTAAAGTTTGTTAATGTAACGTATTTTAAAATGTGTATTTTTGCTCTCATAACGATTATTCATGTTGAGAAGAGCTAATCAAATGAGAACGAATTCATGTCCGACTGTTCACGTAATTATATATAATTTTCATCTTTCATTTCACTTTGAATTCATTCTTTTTACTTCATACTATATTGGGATTTCTTTCTTTGGTTTGCCCTTATATTTATTTTGTATTTCTACTCTATCGGCAAAAGAGCAAAAATATCTTTTTGTAACACAAGCACGATTTTCGCGTTTTTCTGACCTATTAAGCGGGACTAAAGTAACTTTTTTCAGACCGGCGGGAAAAAAAAACTGAAAAACGCCCGCTAACATTTTTCGGGAAATTTTCTATATGTATACATATATACACACACACACACATATATATATATATATATATATATATAAATTTAAAAATTAGTCTACTAAGAGTGTGGTCGCCGATTCTGAAAAAAGTTGCATCAGTCGCACTCAATATCTAAAAAAAAAACGCAAAAATCTGTACTTGCGTTACAAAAAATAAGGTGTGCACCAAAAGGGCTAAGTGGGCTTTTTGGCCTCGTGTGGTTGCAGTACTCGTCTGCGGCTCGTAAACGCCCTCGCCTTCGGCTCGGGCTAACTCGCCTTGACTCGTACTGCAAACTCCACACTCGGCCTAAAAAAGCCCACTTTACGCCCTTGGCACACAATATACTATTATAGTATTTTAAAATCGTAAAGAAAACATATCTTAAAACTGTACAAGACATGACAGTTTATTTGAAATGTAGTGAAGATATAAAATAAAATTCTATCAAAACTAGGTTAAATTATAGCTCCGTGTCTGCAGCTAACTATGGCACAAAGTACAACAGATCAGTGCAAAAGCACTTTGACGATGATCGTACCCTAATACCAGCAACGAAATAACTCCGCAAATGTTGCATTTGCTACCCGAATCAATTCAAAATCCACTTTCGCAATGAACTGTAAATAATGGGTAGAAGCATCAGAAGAAAAAGCGCATAAGCTAACGCACCCACAAAGCATTCGGCCAGCCACAATCGAAAGGTAAACAAGCCAAAGCTAAGCCGGAAACAGGATCCTTCCGTCCGCAAGCAATCCACTAATTCTCCGCAAGGCCAAAAATTCCCAATCGCCCTCGACGCAGCACACTGCAACTGAAAGCATTGAAAGTCCAACAATAGCTCTCCCCATCGGCCGCTAAGTCAAGAAAGACGGCGAACAGGTCGCTCGCTCGGGCGAGAACAAATAAGGAAACAATTTGCACTCAAGCCTCGTTGAGTCGCGCGTTAAAGGCGAAAAAGCCGTTGCCACACAGCCTTCTCTTCCAGCATATACACTGTGTTCGCACAGCAACCCGCACACACACACACACACACTGCGCCGCTGCAGGCGATACTTCAATTCGATTCCGGCAACTTTGGAGATTCCGCTCTCCGGAATAAATAATGCCTGGGTGGGTCAGGGTGCTCGGTAAATATTCGGAGTAGCGCGCCAAGATGTTTGCGGAACCAGTGAAGGAAAGAGGAAAGGAGGGAGAGAGAGAAAACTCTCGCGTGTGATGCGCGACTCGTCGCGCTTCGCTTCGTTGCAAAAATGCGACGCTTAAATAAATTTGCAAGTTGGGGGAGAGGGAGCATACGGATGAACGCCCAATGCTAAGTAGTTGCAGGTGCGGGAGGCGAAAAAACTCTATAAAAGCGTGCTAGGGCTGGAATGCTGAAGTTAATGGAAAGCATTTTTAAAAACGTTATATGCTTTTGATTCGCATGAATATTTTATGACGCGGGGTGCGCGGTCTGTCGGTTGTTGAATTAAAGTGATTGGATGACAGTTATTAATTGCTGGTATTTTATCATACCGCGAATGTTTTGTAAATTCTTAGCTGGAAGCTCTTGAGTTTTATGAAAATCGATCATTTTGTGCACAGCATTATTTATTTAGGGCCATAGATATTCAATCACTAGATAAAGATATGAAAACAATTTATTCAATAGGCGAGAATCTTCAATTGATGTGATAGATGTGGATTGCAAGCAATACAGCACAAGCGGCCTAAGCAGGGTAAACAAGACATTGTTGGAATTTATGACACAATGTTATATATATTGATTCTTTACTCAAAATATGATAAGGGAAGCTACAAAGTATATGTGCGCCACCTGTATATGTTTCTGCGAATGCAAGAAAATATATAGGAGAATCTCTATTCATTTACTATTTGTGTGTGTGACATTTGCGAATTTTCATGTAATATTGCCGAATTATTCATTTAATTAAAACATTGCTAGAACTTTGTATACGTACAATTAAGTGCACTTTATAGCATGGTATGTATTGTGACTTATAAGTGGATAGAGACGGAAGAACTTTACAATACTTTAATACTTTTATCTTACTTTATTTTATAAATAATAATATTAAATATATTCAGCACGAAACAATAGTATATTACGATACAAGTGGCACAAATAGTCCATTACGGCACGGCGTGTATTAGCACCCGAGCGTAGCGAGGGAGCTAAACGCCGTGCCGTATCGGACTATTTATACCACGAGTATCGTACGCTATTTTATAGCACTGACTAGCATAAATCCGCTGTCCCGTCTATCCGTGGCCTAAACAGTCCATTTTTGCACCGTGCAGTTAGCGCCCGAGCGTAGCGAGGGCGATCAACACGGTGTAATAATGGACTATTTATGCCACGCATAGGCGTGACAGAGATGCGGATTTATGCCACACAGTGCTATAAAATCATTATAATAATACACTACAAATAAAAATAACTGCATCGTTTTGTCTTCGTGTTTGTCTAGTTTTCAAAACAAGCTTTTTATAAAAGAATCTCAACTAATTCGGACTACACAATAATATATACAAAGATCAAGAGTACGACTCACAATAAACTGATCCAACGAAATACAAGCCTAATCTTGCTGCTTCATCCTACACGATCCCGAAGGGTCACTCGGAAAAATATTCACCCCATTCAGCATTTAAACTCCTTCTTATCCTCGAGCTTCCTTTATCGCTATTGAAAAGCAGGAGCGATAACAATCCGGCATAAAAAACAGCATCTGGAAAAATCAGCGCCTCGGCAATCGACGTTTTCATCAAATTTACGACTGCCGATTCCGTAAGCAGCCAACCCCGGGCTCATAAAACGTCTCTAAAAGAGTCACACGAGCCTCTCAAAAGGCCGTCCTATAGTCAGCACCGCACCCTCTTATTACAGCTTTCTCTCTTGTGAAGCGTAGCTGTACAGAGAAAGATCGGCAATCGCACGTGGATTAGCCTTATCACCACCGGGTGTCGTAACCTTGTAATTGCGTCCTCGACAAGGCTAGGAAGCTCATATTTGCGTCGACTTTCCCTCCTTATTCTCTGGTATATTATGGGCGACGACTGCGGCAGCAGCTTATACGGTCCTACCCGTAAAACGGGGGTGTTAACCCATCCCTCGACGCGTCACCCCCTGATCATCGGAGCAACGTCTTTTCACGGCCGCCCCTGCGTGTATTATATGCCAGGCTATTATGTGTTGAGACCTCAAGAGTGTCACACTTTGCAGGGGGTTATACGCCCGTCTGCGAGTAAAAATGAAATGCTTGGAAGTGGAATGGGTGTATATAGCAGTTTTCTAATGACATGATTCCAGTCGCGGATCTTTTTGCTGGGTTGACGAGCTTTTTATATTCAAATGCGACCTTTACGCTGGAGGAAAATGCGCTTTAGATTATTGTCGTGCCGTTTTTACAACAGTAACTTTTTGTAAAACTTTTTTCTGACTATTTTTCTATGAATACAGGTTTTTCTCAAACGATATAAGATTTAATTTAAAACACTTAAAACTTGGAAAAATTAATTTTTTTTCTTACGATTTTGACATATTGAATATATTCTACGCTAAAAAAGACATGGTATAATCATTTTATTCGTCCTCTAATTGGGTTTTCGTTTTATCGTGCAATATCAGCGTATCTTTGAATTCTTAACCATTAAAAAGTAAAAATTGAGAAAATATGATAACGGGTGTATTTCGTTATATTATCGCGGGAATCCGACTTTTTTAAATCAAAATTTGAAGCTTACTAAACATGCACTAAGCATTTTTATTTTAAAAACATTAACATTTAACACCAAAACAAAGCAGTTTTATAATCTGGTTTTTGGAATTTGGCCCTATTGCGAGCCCTACTGTATAACCGTCTAAACTTTCCGTGCCTACAGTGACAGGTGACAATAGGTGGCGCATAGGCACATTTCCATTTCCCTCATAACAGTGTGCGCCGAATCTAGATATAGCGGCGTGCAACTAATACTAAAACTGCCTTGTTTGACCTGCTGCTTCGGCTGCTCATGCTAAGTCACCCAATCTAGAAAAACAATCCCGAATAAAAATGATCTATACATACTTTTGTATGCTCTTATAGAATCATATATGTCCGATATATTATCATACATACTGATATATGACGTTTGTCTCTATATAATTTTAAATAATCATATATAGTTATATATGGCCATATCTAACTATGTATCATTGTATATAGTATTTTATATAGTCTTGTATGATCATGTATGATGATAAACAGGTGCAGAAATGGTCGAATTTCTGATAAAAATGCAGTCTTTTATATAATTGTACATTGATCTATATTATTATATCTGTATGAGAACCCTGGTAGAAAATAACCCAACCAAAATGGCTCGCCTCGGCTCGCTTACTAATTATTGGGCAACCCCGTAGGCCAACGATTTGCCTCGATATAAGCCAACCGTTAACAAACGCTTGGGGAAATTAAAAGTATAATAATTTGAGGTTATACAATTTTGATGCAATTATGTATATTTATATTTTGGATTAGTATTATAACTATCCTAATTACTCTCACGAATGCTCTTGATGTCTACGTAGATTATCACCCTGAACATACGTTCCCCGGTCACCCGGAACTTAAAAAATGTTGTCCAGGTGTTTATTATGAAAACAATGTTATTTTAAGTAGTGCTACTCGAGGATGATGATCATGTTATCTAGGACTCTCGTAGACGATGTCCAGGTGTCCAGCTAAGGAAAAAATTAATTTCGAACGAAAACGACGAAATGAAAACTTTTAGCGAGATTTTCAGTTTGTAGAGTAAGTTAAAACTTAGTAAAAAGTTAAATAAAGTTAAAATTTTAAATAAACTTTCATATTTGTTTTTCAAAATATCCATCTCACGGGCAAAAAACAGCATATAAAGGCGAGCCCATTCAGCGCAGTACAATATTAATAAATGCCCTCCAACCGAGAGACGTGTGCGAGTAAAGGCGCGCGTGTACGCGTTCCTCGGGATCCCTGTCTTCTTGAAATGCGAAACACGATCCCATTTTCAAATCCCCATAAAGAAGCTTCGCCATCCAAAAGCAGTGACTGGACAGTAGATGCTGACGCTGCGCGCGGCCAACTGAAAAGCTGCGGACACCTGTATTCTGTTTCCATCTCTCTCGCTCGCCCGCTTACGCGCCGACGGGAGTCTGGAGAAAAGGAAGAGAAAGCTTTTCGATTTCACGGGAAACAAGTGGAGGCACATAAGGCACAGGACGGAGAGGGACTTTTCGCCGAGCCGAGGAACGAACGGGGCGAGAAGAGAGGGTATAGGTGTGGGCAAGAGCGCTGCCGAGTCGTCGGTAGTATACGGCGGCAGTAGCGCAAAGAGGAGGAGAAGGAGGATGAAAGGAAGCTTTCAATATGGCGAGATCCAGTTTCCCTGGGATATTGGATATCGACCGGCTGGAGAATCGCTTTTATCGTCATACGTCGAATTCCTCGCGCTCTCCGCGCCTTACCCTTCTTTCCGCGGATTCCATCTTCGAATGGACTGCTGCGCGAGCGTATATATGTGTGGAGCTTGCGGGAAACAGAGGGAAAGAGAGATAGATTGATGGCCGGATAAAACACAGAAGGTAAGCTGCGCGTACGCGACGCCGGGAGAAATATGTATGATCCATTGTTCGAGCGGTTGCTAGCAGCAGCACACGCACCCCGTCTGTTCCCACACCTCTTTCTCTCCCTCTCTCTGCTATGCGCTGCATTAACCAAAATCGCAATTTCTCGCGATATTATTTTCTCTCATCCCAGCGCGTGGGACCGCTGCAAACAGCTGGTTGGTGCAGGCCTGCTTTAATGCGCTTGCGGTGGAACGTATAGATTTGCGGCGAACGGCTCCCGACTGATATTTTGGAATTAGTGGCTGACATAATTAAGGTATTGTAGATTAGCTGATTGCTGCGAACGCGCCCGGCTGCATTACAATAATTTGCGAATGCGTATTACAATCGGCTGAGCGAAATTGTGGACAGTAATTTCCTACACTGGCTAATGCGATAATTTGGGATTTGTAATTGTATAAAGTTTATAGGACTGGTCTATTTTATTGGAACAACATCTATTGTAGGGTGAAGAAGATGATGCGCGTTGATGACGTCGATTGTCCTTTTTTGATTCCGGGTTTTAGTATTAGTCTATTATTCCTAAAACCATATTTATGAGCTGCAACTATATGGATTATTATAGAAATTTGTAAGCTTTACCTGCTCGTTCAATATTTCCTCACTGAGGGAAGTATCAATTTTACACTGTTGAATTTAGATCCGTTTGATAAAAGTGAAAAATGCCTGTACTGCACGGAGAGAAACTGTGCAATAAAATTTACTAAAAGTATAGGAAATTTTAGGAAGTACAGAAATCTGATCACAGACCCGAAATAGTGGGCAAATTAAAGTGTATAATCTAAGACAGTACAATAATTTTTATGGCGACTGTTCGTTTGTACTAAACTACGCGAAAAATTTTACTGTATTTTTGCTTCCTTCCTAAGGAAGCCTTGTAATAGTGATTTTTTGAGTTTGTGTAAAAACATGTAGAAAGTGTGTTTTGATGTATTTTTAGTCGAAAAATAGTGTTTTTAGAAAATGTCCATATGGATGTGTGTGTGTGTGTGTGTGTGTGTGTGTGTGTGTGTGTGTTCGTTCGTCGACATCTGTATCTCAGCTTCTACTCAGTGGATTTTGATCCACCAACTCTCATTTTCTTCGTTTTTACTATAGCATGATGGGAAAACAGTCCGTTTTACATTTTGTAGGCGTTTTTTTTTTATAGCGATTTTTTAGTTTTGAGATTTCAGTTTTCTCCGATAAAGTTATTGAAAAAGTTAATAAAAGTAAATTGCTTAATATGCACATGAAAGAGAATAAAATTACCTATCTTTTTACCGCGGAGAATTTATATTATCTTTCGTCGTTCTTTTATTATACACCATAAAGTGACAGTTTTTTAAATCGTTATAACTCAAAAACTAAATAGTGAATCATTCTAAGAAAATACATGATTATTGAAGGTAATTAGAACTATGTACCACTTTAATTTTAAGTCAGTTCATCGAAGAAAAACATCATAAACTGAAAAAAGTCGTTTTTCTATGGGAGACGATAACTGGAGTAAAAAGGCATTAATCAAGTTCAAATTTTGGATTTAGTTAGTATTATATAGCATCTTGATCCCTATGTTTGGGTTGTTTACGAAACCAATTAGTTTCGAAGATATGAAGCTTCAAAATTTTTTTTCTCATCCTGTATACTATGAATCGTTATTTTTACGTGACGCGATAACTGGAGTAAAAAGGCAATAATCAATTTAAAATTTTCGATTTAGTTAGTATTATATAGTTAGTATTAATTAATACCAGTTAGTTTCAAAGATATAAGGCTTCAAAATTTCGTTCCTCACCCTGTATATTTTGCATAATTGAAAACTGCATCGCTTATATCTCTAGCGTCCTCACAGTGGCGGGTGGGTTATATAAACAATAATAGTTAATTAAAATAATACTTAGTATAAGTATATTACGCACCTATAGGCCGGGAAAACAAAGAATGTTTTAAATCGCACGTGTAAACATTTAAGTGCAAATTCGCGGCCGAGTGGAAACTTCTCTGGGTCTGGAAGAGACAATTTGAAATTTGAAGGCACGCGTACCAAACCAACATTTTTGGGTTCCTTAGGCCATCCAGAACACAAAATCCAGAACACAAAAAACTTTGCGTTCCCAAGATTTCAAAATACTTATTTTTTTGCCCGGCAGTTTAAATTCTTATGGGAAATTAACATGAGAAAGATAAACGGAAACGAGCCATTGCTCAATTGTGCGTACTCAACGTCTGGAGGCGCAATCGAAAAATGTGTATTAATATGATCAAAGTATCGGAAGAAAGCTTTAATTTGAGCCCCGGTGGGTTAAAAATAGTTGGCTAGATCAAAAGTTGTCTAGGCTTGAAAATAGCGAAAAATTATGAAAACTTCGATTTTCTACGAAAATTGGTGATTTTTCCATTTTTTAAATCTGCATAACTTTTGATCCGAGCGGTCAATTTTAAACATCCGGCCCTCAAATTAAAGCTCTTCTCTTCAACTTTCGTTTTCAAAAATTTTGATTAACCTTTTACCGGTTTCATCAGCTATATATATGCTTATCAATTATGGCTGTTTTTTGACCTTTTTCATTGCCTTGTTCAAATTTCAAATTGTCACTTCTAGACCCAGAGAAGTTTTCACTCGGCCGCGGATTTGCACATAAGCAATCCGACCATTCGTTATTCCCGCAGCTGTGGTGAATTCGCTATTTTATGTGCACAGCAGTCGGAAAGTGACATTTTCCCGGCCGCTGGCACGTAAAATGCTTCAACAATATCTCGAAATGTTTTGTTTCAACAGATTAATCAATAATTTTAAATTACGACACACACACACACATATATATATATATATATATATATATATATACTCATACATATTATGTATATTAAAAAAAAATTAATTTTTATTAAATTTTTGCCACAATCAGACTTTTAAAAAAGTGTGTTTTTATAATTAATTATTTAAATTGTTAAATCTTTAAATTATTATTTAATTAATACAATAATAATTAATTATTAAGTATGACTGTAAAATATATACAATTATGATTTATCAATAAATCCCCTGGTAGAATCGGTAACCCACTTAATGGCCAGTTCTTGGCATAGAATCTAAGAACTAGACATTTTTATTTGCCATTTCTTAGGCAGAATGTAACGCTTTTTCTCCCACTTAATGGGCAGATCTTGGATTCAATTTGCGTACCTTGTTTTTATGTACAAACTGCCCATTATAGTTGGTCGAGTTACACAGCTGAGTTTCACGTGGCTTATCGCGGTTCGAGGGTAGAATTGGAAAGTCGTGGCTAGCAGGCTTCGATTCGAGTTTTTTGGTTATATAGGAAAGTATACATATAGTTATTTGCATCTGAAAAAATTATGTCGGACCGGGGATTTGAACCCACGCCCTGCACGAGGTCAAATAAATAAGGTCGTGCGCCTTAACCGACTGAGCCACGCAGACGTTCTTCTACACAAGCCCTACGAGCTTCGCCATATGTTTAAATTATTAAAATTATTCAGTTCATGCCTAAATATTAATAATTTTGTATCTTGCATCCAAAAAACTAATTGATCTATTGATACTTTCATGAAATATAAAACTGTAACGATGTGGATTTTGGGGTAAAACCGTCGCGACCACACTCGCTAATTCTCACTCCGTTCGGTCTCTTTATCTACCGACCGAGATTTATTCAAGGCGCCAGGCCGGTGATAAACCTATCCCGAAACTGCTCTGCTTTTCGCGTTGCCGACTATTGAGAACTCTTGCTCTCTGAGGAGATTCGGCCGAGGAAAAAGGGAAAATAATTGTACACTACTCATTTAATTCACTCTTTAAAACTATCTTTAATAATAAAGGTACCGACTGTAAATCCGACTGAAACAGGCTACACTCTCCTGTGTTCTCGCGACAATTCTACGAATATCCGGCAGTAATTTACTCGACTGAGAGAAGGAATTCCGACTGCTATGCTTACAATCACGAATAACCCCGCGTCGATATTTACAAAACCTCTATTAAAAATCTCACTCAACTCTCGCACTACAAATTTCGGGCTACGGTTAATAACTGACAAACAAATGCCACGAGGCAGCAACTCTGACGATCAACCTTTTCCGGCTTATTCTGTCGCTCGCGATTAATCGAGAATACTCACAATTCCACGACTACCTTTTTTTTTTACTCAGCTTCAACCTCCTTCCTCTCGTTCGGATACTGGCTCGTTCTCTGTGAAAACGCGCGAAAAACGACAAAATACCTCTTGGTAAAATCGGAGTACTGCAGGGCTGCTTGTCAGGCTGCTGCGGAAATCCAAGTGAGCGAGTCGTCGTCTCGCCGCGCGACGCGACGCCTCGCGTACCTTCTCACGCATGCGCACAACATACTTGCATTCTTTACAATGGTTTTACAATCTTTCCGGCAGAACATTCTTTACATGACTTATCATAACCCACTCCAGGTTGCACACACTTTCCATTCTCGGTTTACAATAATTTCTACGCATACATTTTCGTTGATTACAAGATTACCCACACAACGGCGCAACACACATACACACGCGCGGCACGTATTCTCGCTCACCACGGCGAGAGGTTTCCCCCTCCCGGCCGCTCGCTCGTTCTTGGGCTCGAGCCGCCCCGGTAGGTATCGGTGCCTCTCGTCTCGACAAGTGTGCGTGAGCGGCGATATAGTTATAGTAGTCCGACTGGCGTAGATGCGGTGCGGCGTAATGCGACGTTGGCTGCTACTTTGTTCCTCTCTCTCTCTCTCTCTCTCTCTCGGCTGCTAACTATATTGTCGACTGCTACTCCGGCGGTTCATCTCTCTCTTTCTCTCTCATGCAGAGTATGGCTACTAGGCGGTGATTCGGCTTCTCTCTAAAATTGCATACCAAACTTGTGAGTATTAACTCTTGGTGATGCAGCTCCGACAGAGAGTAGCATGAGTGAGAGAGAGAGAGAGAGACCAATACTAACAAGACGGTCACCCCGTCGCAATTCTCACCTATAAAAAATACACAAAATATCGCTACTTTTGAGGAATTTAAAATGTCTAGTTTTTTCACATTTTACTTAGCCAGTTTCTGCCTTTACCACCATTTTAAATAGGCGCTTTTCTACCAGGGTCATTTTATACATTTTAAGCCGAATTTATAAAACAATTTTAATTTTGCAATATATTATAGCTGTAAATTTACGCGGAGATAAATATTTATTTTCGTGCAGAATAATATTTTATGTACCAAGTATATATATATATATATATATGTATCTTTCGACAAATCTTCCGAACAAATCTTCCGAACACAAACATCAATATTAATGATAAGGTATACAAAATTACAAATGCTATATTTCATCATGGTAATAATATAAATTCAGGACATTACACGAATATGTTGAGGAAAAATAATAAATGGATAAGGGTCGACGACTTAAATATAACAAAACAAAATTAGCCTAGGTACAGCAAAGATGCTTATCTTGTTTTATTCGAAGAAATGTAATTCATTAAATAATATGCATTTATCAATAATTAAAAAATAATTTTAAATAAAAGTAAAAATAAAGTGGATTAGGCCTTTTCACATAATATTGTGCATTATATTGCTTTCTTTATCCTGTTGCAACATAAATATATCATTAATATAAATCAGATGGAAAGTATAACTTATCCACTTCATTCAGTTTAAAAAATATTATGCGATTGGGGATACCACTTTAAATAAAGTTTTATATCATCCATTTTAAGACTTCTATATGTAAATCTCATTAAATAGTGAGATATAAAACATTGTTTTAAGGAAATATAAAAGAAAATAGAAAAATACTTCAGCTTAGTTAATAGACAAATATTGAGATAAGAAAACTGTTACATTTCCTTACAAAAAAAAAACGCGCCGAGATATCTACCGCTTGGTGGTGAGGAAACGATATCATTTAGATGTAAGTAATACAAAGATTACGTTAAATAAAATATTTTAAAGTGTTAGTAAATAAGATGTTAGGTAAAAAAGGGAGGGTGATGTCTCTTGGAGATGAGTTCAACAATTAGCTATGCAAGATATACGAAAGAAAGATAGGGAGAGATAGAGAGAGAGAGAGAGAGAGAGAGAGGAGAGAGAATAATTATATATACGTAATGATTCAAAATAATTGTATCCATCAAAAAAAAAAAAAAAAAAAATGATAGAATTATATATGAAGTAAAAACAATTCTGATATTAAGCAATACATAATGTTGAAGGAATCTACGTGCCAAAGAATTGGCAGCGGGTTTTCGTAATTTCAATGCCATTTCCCGACTTTTTATAATCAGTTGTTCATACGTCTTGAAGCGCCACCATGCAGACGTTTTTAACGGACGCGGTGGCGGAATGGATAATAAGTGATCCGCCTCGCCCCAAAGGTTCCAGGTTCGAGTCCCAGTCGGAGCAGGAATTTTTCAGCGGTTTTTTCTAAGGTTCTACGATTTTAATTTTTATGATTTTCAGTGCTTCCATAAAAATTACTGTACTGTCTAGTAAAAGTTACTGAACTGACAGTCTGTGGCGACATTATTGTTCAGTATGGTAAAAATTCCTGCAGAAAAAACTAAAATTTACTGGATGATTTCTCTCCATGGGGTTGCAAAAAGTTTCTTTATTTTTCATCAAATAATATTTACGCTCCTCAATATACCTACACTTTTTTTATCTACGGTACTGATCGTATTTGTTATCAAATTTAAAGCTTACTTCTGTACCAAACATATTTATTTTAAAAACGCTGATGCGAGTCTAAAGTAAACTTAATTTTAATGTACATAACGTACACGTGGACCGCTAGAGCTATTAATTACTAAAACAAAGCAGTTTTGGACTGGTCTTCTAATCACCGCCTAAACTCTCCACGTCTGTGGCAAGTGACAATAGGTGGCGCATAGACACTTTTCCAATTCCTTCATAACAATATGCGCGCCGAGTCTAAATATAGTGGTGTGCCACCTATGCTAAAACTACCTTGTTTTGCCTGCTGCTTCGGCCGCTTATGCTATAACTGCGCGCGACGCGAAAACAATTGAAGTAAGACATTTTTTCTTTTGGAAATTAAACTATTATTGAAAACTTTTTGATGAAATGTAAAAAATTATGTCTATTTGACGAGTACGCCATCAGGTTAATGCAGAATTACTATTCCGTTTCACTTCTACAAGTTGTAATTTCGCACGAAAACGAGCAGATCTCTCGACCCTTCGGTATACCAAAAAGAAAAAAAGTAACCGCGACTATTCGGACGGTTGCTTTTAGAATTCGATATTATGTCGCCGCACACAGGTATGCACATAGCCGAGCGTTCTTTCCTCTCTCTCTCTCTCTCTCTCTCTCTCTCTCTCTCTCTCTCTCTCTCTCTGCGCGCAGAGAGCCTTATTAGAGCCGACATTCGGAAAAGTCAAGCACGCCTGGCGTGCAACGCGTCAGAGCTGGCGCCGCGCTTGCGACTACGTGACTCTCGTGCTCCTCTCTCTCTCTCTCGCTCTCTCTTCCTCTCGTCTCGAAAAATAAACATACGGACGCTGCAGCGGCCCTAGTCGTGTGCTCTAATGCATGTATTCCTCGGCTTCCTTTTCGTGCGCGGCCTGCGCCGCCTCGGAAAATCCGGCGCGTCTACGTGATTGCCAACAGATTTTTGAGATGCGAAGAAGGGCTATCCGACAGTCGCCTCACGACTCGTCGATATCATTTCGATTCATGAACGCTTTTTGCGCGGCGCCGTTCCGGTTTTCTCGAGAGCGAGCGCGCGTGGTGAAGCTCGCTATATGCTGTGTGTAGCAGAAGGGCTTTTCTCGCCGAGAAAATCAACAATGCGCGCACGTTGTCGGTAGGACTTCCGCGTTATCGGAAAATTCCTCGTGATTATTCCCTTTTCTGAGGGACAACCGATTGCCGACTGCTGATTCACGCTTCTTCGCGAGCTGTTGCTTTTCGAATTTTATGAAAGGGTTATTCACTTACTGATCAGGTATTGTTGGAAATAGTATGAGAGTGGCTTGGTTTAATAGATGGTTCTATATATACTTCTCGACAAATAACTTCGATTAATCGGTACGAAAATGCAAGATTGTTATTTATGAAACGAAACATCGATTCCAACAATTTATTCAGTTTTCAAAAGTCCAGATATCCAAAGGATGACAAGCGTTCTATGACTTTTTAAAATCACGTATAAAATGTTGATTCTATCTTTTGAATGCATCTGACGGTGCGACCGGCGAAAGCAACGTTTGACTGGTAGAACATTTATTGTAACGCAACCTGTAAATGTCAAACCGAACGAAAATGTTCTCTTTTCGATATTTCAATGGGCTTTTGAAATGCTCTTGGCATCTGTCAGAAACAAACATGTGATGTCATGGCGTCTGACCGGTATACAAATTTCAAAATGTAAATGCATGCGAAATTTAACTTTTCCACATTTTACATGCGTAAAGCTCAATAAAGCTAAAATAACTAAATTCAACTTTCACTTCATCCCTCGTTAAAGTCTGCACCTGTAAAGCAGCATATTATTACGCAACTCTCGAATTAAATCCAGCACGAAAGAAAGATTCAATCTCCTTTGTAAATCAAATTAAAGCCCGTAACATCGAGTCAGGCATTGTTGGCGCGACTCCGACAAAACGCGTTACGCGATCAAAGCTCCACGTAACAGCCAGACAACGACGGCGGCGCGGCAAACCTTTCAGTCGCTAAAACTTCTCGCCGAACAATAAGACGCGCGAGGCTTTTCCTGCAGAGCTTCGTTTGCCCGGAATAATATCTGCTCTGCACACAAGGACGACGACAAAGACTCGCTATTAGCGCGAGGAGCTGACGAATGCATCGTCAAAGTAATTACGAAACAGGATGATTACAGTTGCCTTATATTCGACAGAGAGAGAGAGAGAGAGAGAGAGAGAGAGAGAGAGAGAGAGAGAGAGAGAGAGAGAGAGAGAGAGAAGATAGATAAG
>CM053170.1:14079179-14118212 GCA_012977825.3 Pteromalus puparum | reverse complement strand
ATTAATGAAGATCGAGGCGGGAATCTCGTTACAAGCGAAAAATGAGATTGCTAAAGCTGTGGAAAGGATATTTTGATAAGTTACTAAACGTACATGGAAAACTGCGAGAAAAGGGAGACGAAATCCACACTGCGGAACTCCATATTGGAAGAACCGACCTACAAAGAAGTAGAAGCCGCGATCAAAAAACTAAAAACAATAAGGCGCCGGCGAAACGATTCTATACCAGCTGAACTACTTAAATACGGGGCCCGCGCTTACACTCAAATTTTTGAACTAGTATGTGCTATTGGAAAAATGAAACGATACCGGAAAACTGGAAAGAATCTATCATTTATACCGATTTTCAAAAGGGAGATAAGACGATTGCAATAACTACCGGGGAATCTCACTTTTAGCTACCTGCTACAAAGTTCTATCAAACGTAATACAGGCCAGACTCACGCCCTATCGCGGAGATATAATAGGAGACTATCAGTGTGGATTCCGGCGTAACAGGTCGACGTGCGATCAAATGTTTACTATAAGACAGTTGTTAGAGAAAAAATGGGAACATTGTCGAACAATACACCACTATTTATAGACTTTAAAAAAGCGTATGACTCTTATCAAACGAAGCAAAATGTATCAAATCCTGGTGCTCCTCGGAGTACCAAAAAACTCGTGAAATTAATTCAAATATGTCTGAACGGAAGCACGGGAAAGAGTCCGAGTAGGCGGTAACGTATCCGAATCATTCATGATACGCGACGGTTTGAACAAGGTGACGGTCTCTCTACAGTACTCTTTAACTTAACGCTAGAATATGTTGTTAGAAAAATGCAGACTGGCGGCAAGGTGCAACCCTTAACGGAAAAACACAAATTCTAGGGTATGCGGATGACTTGGACATACTAGGGGATAACGGTGCAGCGGTAGCGAAAACGCGGAAATTCTCATAAAGGCGCTGAGGACACGGGTTTAGAGCGTGAGCGAATCGAAAACGAATATATGATCATGGATAAATTGGGCATTTGCGAAGGTGAGGGTGATCTTAGAGTCGGAAATTATACTTTTGAAAAGGTTAGCGAATTCAGATATTTAGGCACCCATAAACGATCGAAACGAAATTAAAGCGAGATTAACAAGAGACTTCATTCGGGTAATGCTTGCTACTACGCCGTGAATAGATTACTAAAATCAAAACTGCTGTCTAGAAATGTAAAAGTAAGGATATATAGGACTATAATAATGCCGGTAATCCTGTACGGGTGCGAAACTTGGGCGCTTACTAAAGCGGAAGAAAACCGTTTTAGGGTGTTCGAAAATAAGTTCTGCGAAAAATATACGGGCCAAAGAAAGATGAGGAAACCGCGGGAGTGGAGGAAACTGCACAACGACGAGCTACATAACCTATACGCGTCACCGAATATAAACAGAATAATTAAATCGCGAAGACTAAGATGGGCAGGGCACGTTGCAAGAATGGGAAATGATCGCACGGCAGCGCGCATAATGAAAGGAAAGCCAAATACATCGCGACCTCTAGGTAGACCTAGACGCAGGTGGGAGGACCATGTAAAAGCGGACTTAACTGAAATAGGCGGGACGGCGCGAAATGGTAGGGTTAGCACAAAATAGGGATACGTGGAAAGCTTGCGTAGATGAGGCGATGAACTTTCGAGTCGAAATTGCGCACTTAAAAAAAAAAAAAAAAAAAAAGTAGCGAGAAAAAAATACTTTTATGCCTGAGCGTAAAAACTGCACGCAAAAAGTCGTATTTCGTAGTTGATGTTCGACGCAAGCCTCTATGTTACCTATACCAGCAAGCCCGCTGACGACGCTGAGGCGCTGTTCGAAGAAGCTTGAATTGCCGTGTTATACGACGCTCCGCACGAACTTCCGAAATATCCGGGGAGTCGTTGTGCGGTATCAGCATGTTATATAGCTCGCCTTCTAATATCGTTCTGATGGCTCTTGTTCTGAAAGGGCCGTTTGTGCTGATATTAGGTTAACTGTAATCTGCACGACCTCTCGGAGTCTTTGAAAAGGGATAACGCGTCCGAAATTGTTTGTATATTGCGAGACTGTGCGGTATAGAAAAACTTTTATCGCTGCTTAATAATCGGTGATTGTACATGTCATGACCTAGTTTATTATTTTAAATGCTTGCATTGATTCGAATATCGGTTCTATCTGTAAACTAGTACATGAATGATAAAATTAATTGTGAAACCCCTGTCTTAATCTATCTTCATATAAATAACTTGAATAAATAACGATTTTCTTTTTCTAAAATCGTTTTCATAGTTCTACTGAATTAACTTACAGTCTTATATATTGTCACGTACGCACACTAGCGTGCATACGTGTGCATAGCTCGACTCCTCCCCCCGTAACAATATAAAACCTTATTATTTATCCTATAGAAGCGTCGAAGGACAATTTCGCATCCTCCACAAGCAACCAATAATCAGTTTTAATAATCCATCACGTGTCGTCTTCCTCCAACAACAATACTCGGAATAATGAATTCCGGTCGGCAACAACGTCACGTTATCTCAATCAGCGTATTCCATCTCAATCAATCTGTTATCCACTACCACACATTGCTACATAACGCCTCTATCATCAGTCTGTAAACAGTCTCTCGCCTCATAAATTGCATAAGATGACCAGGTATATTCTCTTTCATCCTGCACACAAAGCTGCCGCTGCTGCAGCAGCTCACAGGTTCTCAATACTCGCAGAGCCAATGGAGATTATTATCGTGTCACGCAGGGGACCTTCCGGCTTCCGCGCGCGAAGGGATTATGTGTCAATGCGCGCTAGGATGGTCTACTCCCAGACTTGCTCTCTCATTATTCAACGTCGCCTAGTACAGAGAATAGTGCGGATAGATATAGGCGACTTATTGGTGCGCGCGCACGAGGCTCTAAGCGTGACCGGCGATTGCTAATTTTACAGCGGTGCGCGGCTATGTACTTGCGATCTGTGAATTCAGTCGGCGCAGGCTGAGACGGACACGTTAAGCCACAAAGCGAAAATCAGGAAATGACGCTGCGCGCTTGCAGTCCGTTGTGTATAGTCAGCGAGAGAGAGAGATGCGCTTACTATATATACTGTGGCAATCGCTTCGATGCTATTACGATGCGATGCGGCTTTATCGTGTTCTCTCTCATTCATTCACGACCGGCTATTTTTATTTCAAGGACATTGTCTGCCTGGTTTGGATGGATTACTATACCTTGAGTTTTTTTTTTCATGTTGTAAATTCTCAACTCTTTTCTTCGCTGAAATATTTATTTTCTTGCACTAAGTATATTACTACACGATCGTTAATATCTCATCGAAATAGAAAATAATAACCGTGACTCAACCCGCTTCATCCATACTGGTCTATTGTTTCGATAAATCTGAAAAATCGCAGAAAAATTTAAAGGAAAGGGCTCCTGCGTGCAATATACCATAGTTCTATTCGAAGCGGAAGCGAAGATAGATGTGTATAAACTATACTCGGCGAATATTGTGAATCAGAGTCGATCGAAAAAACCGCGAGCGCAAGAAAGCTACGAATGGGTGGGCAATATATAAACCAAAATCGATTTTCTTAGACATCGAGCTAAAAAATTAAAGCGCGGTAAAAGCAGGAAGAGCTTTGCAACCGTGAGGAAGAAGGCAGTACAAAAGGAAGCTTGCGGCAAAAACGGCGGCGGAAATTAAATAAAGCTATATATATACCTAACGAAATAAATCTGAAATAGAGCGAGCCTTTATTTCCTCGACTTAAGTGGAACTTCGAAGAGATACTCTATCGCCTTTCAGCGGATAACCTTTCTCAGCATTTTCGAAAAGAAAAATTTCAAGTTTTAAGGACGCTATCTTGAACCGATTTTCCCACGCTCTGTTGAAGAATTGTTCTGAACTTGCATTCTAAAATAAGCAGTTTACGAAAAAATCATAAGTTTAAACGTACGAGTGTGGATGCATATGAAAAACAGAACTCATTCGCTTATTTGCATACGTAAATAAGAGTATAAATCACATGCCGACCATCAAAACATAGTAAAAAATCGGTGCCCTAGATCTGGAAATAAACACCCTTCCGTCAAAACCAGCAGAGTAAAACAGCCCATAAGGATTCTTCATTCCATCATGGGAATCTGCGTGAAACCCAAGGAACAACCCTACAGCACCAGCAGCGATTTGGCGGAAGTAAGAAAGTCTTTCTCTCTCTCTCTCTCTCTCTCTTGCAGGATAAAGAGAGGTAAAAATCGCGCGAAGCGCGAGCACACGCGAGTCGTAAAAGGGAGCGAGCACCAGGCGGAACTACATAAGAAAATTAAAGAAGGGTAAAGAGCACACGAGGGTTTTTTTTTCGCAGGCGAAGAAGGAAAACGAGGCCGCGCGTCGTCGTCGCAGCGATGACTGCGAAGAAGAAACGCCTCGTGCGCGAACGGGCCCTAAGGGTGGCGCGCAACGGGGCGAACTTTACGAGCGGGCAGAGTGTAACTTTTCATTTAGCGTCCATTTCATTTCATAAAGTGTAACGAGTTCCGACTGAGTTACGTGCCGCGCTGCGTCGAGGCTCCGCGTTTTTCTTCGTCGCGCGCGCGCGCGCGCGCGTGTGTGTGTGTGTGTAGGTTTACGCATCTATAGGTTTACGGAGGCCGCCTTTGTATGTGTGTGTATGCAGTCAAGCTCGTAATTCCACCTCTTTTTCACGGGCGCGAGGCGAAAGCCGCAGAAAGATCGCACCACCGGATAAAGCGATACGAATCGTTCCTTCACCGCAAGCTCTGAAAAGTGGGTCTCTCTTTTGCTCTCTTCTCTTTTGTGTTAGTGTTCCACTGCCATTTTCGACCCTTCTTCTACTTTTCTCTTCTTTCGCTGTTGCGCTTCTCTCTCGCACTGCTGTGTCTCGTTACTCGGCGGTGCATAAGCCAAGGTTTTTCTTGTTTTTTTTTTACTGGATGTAGAAGATTTATGACTAAAATTTAATGAAGTACGCTGCCTTGAGTACACTTTTTCTTAGGTTTTGTTTTCGGTAATGCATGACGTGTAATTCAGAACTTTTACATTTGATGAAAAAATGTTTTTTTTAACATATGCATGAAGAAAGCCATTTTTCGCAACAGTAAAATTATTCAATAAAACGCTACTGAACACCGAACGAGGGTAAATAATTTTTCAAACATTATTTTCAAATATTATTTAAACTTGTTGTTTTAGCTGGTTGTGAGTACAAAAAGCGTTGAATTATTTTATAAAAGTAAGTAATTTTTCAATTTTCTGATAAACAAAATCAAGTTACTAAAAATCGTCATCAGAGAATTGATCTATTCTGGACACTATAACTTTTAGGTACACAAAATCGGTATTTAAACTGAATTATACGTATTTATTAATATTGATTTTCAAACAATTTTTGATAAACATTTATCAAAGATAATAAACGTAACTGCTAATAATCTTGAATAATATTTTTAACGTGAATGCTTCAGACGAAGAGAACAATTTTGAAAATTAGAGAGATAAGCGCAATTTCCATAATGGCAAGTTTTGCCTGCACTCATCGTGCCCTGAAAAGAGACACCACCAGGCTAGCGCGCGATAGAGAGACAGAGAGAAAAGCCAGCTACCCCGCCGCCGGAATCGAGTTAAGGATGTGCCTCGGAAATTTTCCTCTTGGTGACCCGACTTACCCCTTCGGCGCATTTACCGGTACAGCTTCTCGTTTTCCGCCGAAGCAGCACAGCGACGATCACCAACTGCATTTGTAATTAACGTCTGCGGGGTGGGGTTATATCAACTGTACCGAACGAACCTGTAGCCGATCGGGCCGGCGCTGTGCCAGTCATTATGGCGATACGTATCGTTAAATTATTTAACAACGGAAGACGCGCGGAAAATTTCCGCTCAATAAAGCGGGGAATCGCGCTCGCTTGGAGCCATAACAACGACGACTACGACGACGACGTTGCCGCCGCTGGTCGCATCTCGCTCTCGACTTTTCTCCATTTTCCGCGTGTGCTGGCGTGTACGGAAGCAACGGGCGCCGCAGTGTGGATAATAGGGACGCTTTGTATTGAGATCGTGCTACGCGAAGGGGAAATTTCCGACGGGGAAAATGCCCGATACTTGAGCTAAACGGAAGGTGGAAAGTTAATGACTGCATTGTTGTCTGATATGTTGAGAAATTAACGCATTGTTATGGAAAAAGTAAGTTCTTAGGTAATATATATGAAGCATAGTGGATTATCTCTTTTGCAATGATGAGAATTTTTGCTATTTTGTTAAACAAAATGTGTACTATTTCAAGTACAGAAATCCCTAAATAAAGAAATCATGGATTTAAAAAATAACTGTTTAACTAATCATGTTTTATTCGTTGCAAACAGTAGCCAGTTCAGTCGTATAGATTTGAATTGTTTAGATATTCGTATAGATTTGATCGTAACATTGTTTGTATATAACAATGTTACGATCTAGATTTGAATGTACAGTTTTAGCAATAGTTTTCTAATTCTATAGTTAGTTTCATATGTTGCGAATTTATTAGAGTTGATATTCAAATGAATGCACTACTCTACTTTAAAGTTTTCCAATAGCCATCAGACATCAACTTTATGTTTTCTCAATATTCATTGACTAATTTACTTTGCCGTAAAAGCAAGTTTCTCATGGAAACCGTATCAATAAATAATTTCACTTTATGGATATATATAACTTTATTATTAAATATATAACTTTGGTATTTAATTATTATTTTTTCTTTTGTTTCGACAACTTTTCTGCAAATAAAATGAGATTACTATAATTACACACAATAATAAACCGTACTCCTACGCTTCAATATGAAAATAAGCTACTTCCTTCCACGACAAATAAACATGGCGATGATCTCTTGTCCACTCTCTCAGTTCCACCCGAGATATTTTCTCCCAACAACAGGAATCTAATAGCTTGAGAGAAGAAATCTGAAGGATATAAATTATCCGGTGGACGGTAGTATAATGGAAGACAACTGTTCTTGCGCGGGAGGCATTCTTTTCTGCCTCGCTGTCCTATTCATCGGGTGCATCGGCCAGATTGGCGAAGACTTACACAGTAGAAGCTATCCAATATTAATCAGCACACGACTCACTCGGAAAAGAGCAATTGGCTGTAGTAGCTGAAGGTCGCACATAATCCGTCATGTAGCTGCGTAAATAAATACAAGAGAGCGATGTATAGTGTGAGGGTATCCCTGCAGTCTCGCTGTAGTCTGCAATTTACAAATTAATTTCGCTTAACTCATCGGGCAAGCCAAGCCGCTCGGTTGCTGCCCGCTTGGGAATTCTATTGCGACACCATCGGTCGTTCGAGCAAATGCACGTTTTAAAATGCTCACAAAAAGATGATAGCTAGAGTTATTGACATGCTTATGTATAGGAGTATCAAATATTTTTAAAACCTATCAAACGTCTATATGTCATGTTATATATAAACGATTGAGGAAAAGAAAATACAACTAAATAAAAGTCATGTCGTGAAAAATTCATATTTTAAAATTTTTACCCTGTTTTTTGGAGTCGAGTGGTTCGGCGAATGAATTATTTTAAAAATAAAACAGTTACATATTCAAGCATTAGTACACGCCTAGGAAGCCTTGTTATACCAGACTTATTATAAAAACCAGTACACTAACAGATCATTTTCATGCGTAAGACCGGTTGTAATTGCGTTGGTGGCATCAAATTCCGCATGGGATGACATCAGATCACGCTGTTTTTGCGAGACACCCCGCAGGCCATAGCAGTTCGGTGCATGCGAGTAACAGAGCGTAAATAAAGAACGCATAGTAGGTTTACATATAACGCGGGAGAGGCTCTCCATCAAACTCGGTTTTCTCACGACCCAGTGACTGAACCTGCCCAAGGAGAACGAATGATCTCTCGCCAAACTCGTAAAACAGTCGTATCGCGCGCTCGAGCGCAGGTCTCGCCGTATCGGTGATGCTACTATCGGGCTTTTATACGTTATATGAAGGATTCCGTGTCGAGTAATCAGGTCGAAAAGAAGATGTTTTTTAAACTTGGTATGAACTTTATGGCAAGAAATTGAATATTGGTAATAGAGTGTGAAAGTTTATTGTCAATGTGAGCATGTAATGAATTTTACTTGAAGATTAAGATACCGATATACTTTCTAGCTGTTTATAAAAACTAATTAATGTTGAATCTTTCTAAAAAAGAAACGTGATTATTGAAAGTTATTAGGACTATATTCCACTTTAATTTTAAGTCATTTCATGGAGCAGATCCTCAGAAAACATCAAAAACTGAAAAAAGTTTAGATTTAGTTAGCATTATACGTGCTGTATAATGTTAACTAAATCTAAACTTTTTTCAGTTTTTGATGATTCAGTCTTGATGCCTTTCTTTAGGCTGTTTATGACATTAATTAGTATCAAAGATATTAAGCTTCAAAATTTCGTTTTCTCACCCTGTATAATCTATACAACTGAAAACTGCATCGCTTGGATCTCAGCTTCTATTTAACGGATTTAAATCTATACCTTGGCTCGTTTTTTTTCTGTTTTTGTTTTACCAATTTGTTAAAAACAAGATTTTTAGTAAAGCATTGATTATGTATGTATAATTGATTCGAAATAATTTTATCTATCAAACGAAAAAGTACAAAAGCGATACATAATGTTGAAGGAAAGTTACGTGCCAAATAATCGGCAGCGGTTTTTTTATGATGGGAAATTGAAATAAATCCCGCGTAATAATTGAAAGAATGGGCAATGTATTGGCGATATATTGCATATTCATATGAGCAATATATTGGCAATGATATTTGCAATATATTAGCAATGTTTCTGCAATTGCGCATCCATATATTGCTCATTTTATTGTATATCCAATATATTGCTCATTTTTTCCAAAAAATGTATTTAATACTTTTGCAATGTACTGGCAATATGATTCCAACGTTTACTAATATCGTTAATGCAGTATATAGTCGTCACTTTTGCATTTACAATAACAAATCTGGCTCCTATAATTCATCACGCGCTACATAGACCTTCATCTCTCTATACAGTCACATAAAAGCTCTACAAATCGATTCTCGATCGCTATAAAATAAAAATCAACTAAAGACACGTGTCTATACACCTACAACTGGCACTTGCGCTTTCTTTCAGATGCGCTATATGATAACGAGCAGCTTTGCACGCTCTCACGATCTTTCGTGCACGCGTCCGGCGTAACGGCAAAGTGCGCGAAAGAAATTTTCATCCAGACGGATTTTTCAAATACTCGGCGTCGACGCAGCAGTAACCGTTGTCTAAGACATTACAAAGCGTCATCCAGGTGCAGGACAATTACAGCTTGTTATTTATTGAAATATTCAATTAAATATTTATTCGTTTTTAAATGTTCGCGCTTCAATATATATATATGGTGTACATCGATTATACTCATTACCTATCGATCAGTCGTTATCGATGTACACGCCAAGGGTAGTACACACGAGCAATTCTATCATCTCGATCACTTGCGTTTCCGCCTCGCTCGAATTAACATCTAGTGTTATACTCGCTCTCTCTCTTTATTTAAATAAATGGCATAAAGAAGAATTGTGTTTGCCTGTGCTCTTTATTTATTCACCCTCATAACATCACAGCTGTTGGCTTCCATCTCAGAGTATACGATCTCATAGTGCGCGTGCATCAAACACCTAAAGTCAAAATTCGAATGGCCAATATTTATGCAGCATCTGTTCGTTCGTCTTGTCATCAGTTTGATAGAAGCTTCCGTAGTGTAAAGATCGACTACCTGTGCGTAATTCTGCTAGTTTGAAGACGCTTAGGTTAGTTTTTTAAGCTTTGAAAATTATTCACAAATCAAAGTTCTCTTCGTGCTGTACGAATTCTCATTGAGTTTGTATACTCTTGTACTACAGATATCAACGCAGCACGACACGTGACACTAGCCATCGGAATTCATTTCATTTTGCGACTTACGACAACCAGTGAATGCGCTATATTGATACCAGTGAAAACCAGGTGAAAAAAGGTACTGAAAGTGAAGTGTGATTTTTAGCTCGTGTTTTCATTTAGACTCAGTTTGTATGATAATCGAATTTTGTTCAATTCAAGATCGAAAATGTGCATCGAAGGCAGAAAAAGAGCCAGGCGGTTGAGCATAAGTAACAGGGAATTATTTATTGCAACGACGGAAAGTAACCTGGAAAAAATTGACGACCTGCTGAAATCCGGCGTGAACGTGAACTTCAAGGACCGAGACGGTAACGCAGCTCTGCACTCGGCCGTTGGAACTTCTGCTATCAAAAGGCGCTTCAACAGACGAAAAGAACAACAACGCCGAGACTCCTTTAGACATAGGCAAACGATCGAATGACCGAGAAATTATCGATGCCTTGAAACTTTCGACTTCGCAAAGCAACGTAGTGCTCAAAAAAGAGCCAGATGATAGTCAAAGTTCGGCAGCAGAGTCGCAAATTAACAATGTGCCAACGACTGATGAATGTATGCTAAAGAGAAGAAAAAATTCGGTGCACGGCAATATTTATCAGTTAAAACTGTTGATGCTATTTTTGTATCGAGGCGTGTTCCACAAGTATTCGTTTCGTTTGGGCACCGAGATCCGAGAAGCCGAAAATTCGACGACTTAGTATTTGAATACGACGTAAAGGGCGAGCGAGTGTACCGACTTTTGCAAGCTAAGCATAGATTAGACGAGAGCAAGACGATAAACGCTGGAAACTTGCTGTCGGTCGATAGCGACGGAGACTTCAGTTTGATAAAATACTTTTTTTCTTATCTAGCATTGAAAAAAGATAAATTGTTTAACAGAGGCTTGGTGCAAGACATAACTATTTGTACGAATATTGACTTTGATATTCAAAATTTGGAACGTAATGGCATAAATGTTGAAAAAATAGAAGAACGAGATCAAATTTTTGACGTGAAAAGCGAGAGGAAAGAATCAGCGAAGAAGATATCGTCGAGTTATTAAAGCCGAAACTAAATAGTTTATACAATTCGCCTAGATTTAGAAGAACTGAAAACTATACGGACAGCGACATCAGCGAATTCATCAGACGTCTTGTTTTCGCAGTAAATCAGCCAAACGAAGATGAATTAGGCCACATTGTTAAAAACGAGATATGCAAAGAGTTCGATTTCATAACGGCTGAAAATGTATACAACAAATTTTTTATGTCTATGCTAAATTGGCTACAGGGCAAGGAAAAGCGCGTCTTTCTTTCTTACGAGGATGGAAAAAGAATTCTTCGTAGAATTCAACAGAACTATCCAGCTTTGGTTTGGAGTAAAAAGCCCAGTCGAATCGTTTTCGGGCAGAACAGAATTTTTAAAAGATTTACATGAACTGATGTGCTCAAATAATGCAAAAAGTGAAAAATCGCAATTCGTTTGCATAAGCGGCCTGGAGGGAGTATGTAGATAGGTATGTAGATATTATCGTTTTCTATTATCATGATTTTTTTCAGAACGTTTGACTATTGAGTTTTAAAGATATAAACTTTTTTTTTAAAAACACCTTTTTTTATTATAAAAACTGAACGGAACGGTCAATCTGGAAAATCTTGCGGGAAAAAGTAGGAAATTTTATGCTCTTTCAGATACACTATTGTTGAATATATTGTATAAATCATATCATTAGAAAAAAGCAATTCAATTTTTTCAAAAATCGAAAGATGGCTATAATATGGCCATAAAATGGTCAGAATCATAAAAAAAATGTCCGAATTCAGAATCAGAAAACATATATACATGTCAAATTTTATTACGAATTGGTCGCGTGGTTTTAGAATCATGACGGTATACATACATACACACACTCCCACACAAACACACACACACACACACACACGGTTCACAAACATCTCCAAACACGTTTCTATGAAGTTTTAGGGAAACTGAAAATTTTACTATTACAAAGCTTCCTCTAGGAGGAAGCAATATATATATATATATATATATATATATAAATCGGATTTTATAGATTGGCTCATAACTTAGGAACCTCTCAACAAAATCATTTCAAATTTTAAGGGGACAAGCCACTTTTAAACTTCGAAAAAATCGATTTTTTTTTTATTACTTATTTTCATAGAAAATATTCCGTAGAATATGCTCCCGAAACCTGTTTATCAAAAAAAAAAAAAAAATTTCCCGCAAAGTTATAAACAAATTGCTGAAACAAAATTTTTACCATTTTTCGTAAAATAGCGTATTTTTGATATTTCGTCTAATACGACTTATAATTTTGATTTTAAGTTTGATAAATTCAATCTGAAAGAAATGTTTATTATTAATGTTAAAAGTACTATTTTTTACCGTAATATATATGTATATTATATCTGCATATATGTTTCAATAAATAAATTTGAGCGTATATGGATTAGATTTTCTTACGTTTTTTTCGAGATAAATTTCTGATTCCGTTTCTTATATATGGCTCCTATCAATACGTATAGGAACATTTACTTAAATTTAAATATCGCGCGCCCGCGCGCCACCTGTAGGATAGAAGGAGAAGGACAGAGCGACCGTTCCGCAGTTTTCCGCAGATACCTAAGTGCATAAAAACAGCTGATATTTTTGAAGTTTTTTTTTTTAAATCAATCTAAGTAGTGTTTGTGGTAAGTGTAGTGTCTTTGGGGTTATAGCTTATAGCTTATAGCCCTAAAAAGAAAAAAAAGTGAAGTGTTATTTTAAAAGCAGAGCAGTGAAGTGTTTTTAATTTTTAAAAAGTGTAAAGTTAGTTAATTTTTAAAATGTGTGATCAGCGAGATAACAAGGGCAGGTTTGCGACTACCCATCCGGATAAGAAGTACTCTCGAGGAAGAGGCAAGAAGAGGCCAAGAAGTTTTTTAGGAATGACCAGTGCGGATGAACCTGCCAACAAGTCAAGACCTTCAACTTCAGCAAAAAAAAATACAAACTCCAGCAGCGGAAGGAACCTCTGAGGTCAGGAATAGATTGATTGATATCAACATTCTATTTCCTGCACTCGAGGAAGTTTTGATTTGCAGCCAATGCCATGGAAAAGTTCAACTTGGCGAGTCCGAAGCTCAAGGATTTGGATTCAAGATTGAAATAGTGTGCATTGAGTGTGGTCAGTTAGCAGCGATCAACTCATGCAAAAAAGTTGGCGTCAAGAACCATGCCTGGGAAAACAACAGAAGAGCAGTGGTAACATTTCGTGCTCTTGGACTTGGATACGCTGGTCTTTCAACATTTTGTGGATTGATGGACTGCTTAAAACCCATGGTTCATTCTGTATATGATGCAATCAACGAATAATTTAGTGATGTGTGTGAAAAAGTGGCCAAGGACTCCATGAAAACTGCAGTGATAGAAGAAAAAACCGCTACAGAGACTGGAGCTCCCGGACTAAACATTTCTGGCGATGGTTCGTGGAGAAAAAAGGGCTTTTCGTCATTGCAAGGATTTGCAAGCATCGTGGGACACTACACAGGCAAGGTTCTGGATGTTTCAATTAAAAATAGCTTCTGCAAGGCATGCTCAGCGTGGGAGAATAGTTCAGATACTGCAGAATATGAAGAATGGTACAAAAAGCATGAGCCAGACTGTACTGCAAACCACGAAGGTAGTGCAGGTAAAATGGAAGTGGATGGTATACGTGAAATTTTTCATCGCTCAGAAGAGGAGTATGGTATGAAGTACTATCGCTACATTGGAGACGGAGACTGCAAAGTGTTCAAGAGTGTAAATGAAAGTGAGCCTTATGGAAAAGAACTTGTGGTGGAGAAGAAAGAGTGCATCCAACATGTGCAGAAGAGGATGGGTACTCGCCTTCGAAACCTGGTGAAGTCTTTCTCAGGGAAGAAACTTCCAGACAACAAGCCTATTGGTGGAAGAGGAAGGCTCACTGCAAAAATGATAGATAAGTTGGTACTTTGTTTTGATGTCTTATTTGTAGATGACTGCCTGCAGTTCTCAGGAGATGGCAACCGTAACTCGGAGTAATCGCAAAGATCCACGCACTTTGAAAGGACTGATAGAGAGCGCGGGATTTCTTGACCACTTCGGAGTTGCATCGCTGGGTTGTATGCTGCTGTTCACTGCCTGGATACGAATTTAAAAAAATTCGGCAATCGCTGGAACGCTTCGGAGGTACGTGGACAACTGTGACACTCGAGCATGGACTATCACCTCCAGTTCAACGGCAGCCTGGGTATCAAATCGTCCGTCCTCGTCCATCAGCTCATCGTGCCTGGCATCATCTTGACGCGAGTGGCTTTGGATTCAGATTCGCAATAATCTGTCTAAGGATATTCTTAATCTGCAAGGGTATGCATTATATTTCTTACGCTGTTATTATTCTAAATCTATGTATAAAAAAATGATTGAATTTTGTATATGTTTTGTATACAAATTGTGTATGCTCATTTCCGAGCAAAAATTGTGTATGATCTGTATATAACCAAGTGTATATACTTTATACATAATTTATATATTATTTTTTTACATGGGCCATTAATAATTATAAGTTGAAATGAATTTGATACGTGTGAGCTACATGTATGCTACATGTATGCCATATTTCAAATATCACATTTGAATTATAATAAATCATTATCTTTAACATTTAATACATCAACAGCACACTTTTCCTACACTTCAGCAACATGTAGATTTCGGTCATAATCTGCATGTTTGCAACATGTATTCAAGAACATGTGAGGTACATGCAATCCTTTTTTCGCGGGAAGTTAAATGAAGTGCAGTGCATGCGTATCATATCAACTTTTTAGAGATAGTAGAGTAGGATTGAATTAAATATATCATGTTAAAGCATTAATAAAATCAAACTGATTTATTTATATGGGGATTATCCTAACCTCTTAACCTCCAAATATACCTATATATATGACTTAAATATATTTCCTACAAATTATTTAATGTTCTTGGCATTTCCTGCCCTTATTTAAATTATAATTATAATAATTACATTCATTGATGAACATTCTAACCTCACAATTGTACATGCATGCCTGGTAAACTAAATATAAGCAAATTAACCGTTAGGAGCCGTGTATAATTTCTATTACAGTAAGCGGTTATTTAGCGAATTTCTAAACGGTTCATTAACGAATTTGGTTAAATAAGCCATTAATAAGCAATTGAACCGTTAACATTTCTACCAGGGAGAGGAAGCTTTGTAATAGTAAAATTTTCAGTTTCGCTAAAACTTCATAGAAACATGTTTTGAGATGTTTGAAGTTCGAATTACGTGTTTATAGAAAATGTCCGTATGGATGTGTGTGTGTGAGTGTGTGTGTGTGTGTGTGTGTGTGTATGTATACCGCAATATTTCTGGAACTGCTTCGTCAATATCAATCAAATTTGACATGCATATCTATTTTTGGATTCTAAATGCGAGAAAAACATTTTTTTTATTTTCTTTTTAGGGCCATTTTTTGATTTTTGAAAAACACTATTTTGCATTTTTTTCAATAATTCCATTGTTACAAACGATTCAGCTAAAATGGATTTGAAAGATAATAAAATTATCTACTTTTCCCCGTTTGGTCCTCGGGATCGACCGCTCCGTTCGGCAGATAACATCAAAAAGGTGATTTTTTTATACTTTTAACTGAGAAAAATTAGTTTTTATTGTCCCACGATTACGGGCGTAAAACGGCCTTATTGCACTTGATATTTTAGGAAAAGGTAGATATTTTATGTGTTTTGGCTAAGTTCGTTACGCAGCTTTGAAACCCCTATGGTTCTTAAAATATCAAGGTTTGAATTTTTTTTTGAAATTTTTTTGATTCCTCATATCTCTAAAACAATGTAGTCAAATGCTTGAAAATTTTATTTGGTGATTCACCAAAAAAAGAAGCTATCTGCTGTTAAAATTTTAAACGATTTTGTTAATTAGTTCTCAAGTAAAGAGCTGAAATGTAAAATCGATTTTTCTCAAAAATTTGGCTTATTCTTATAGGGGTGTCTAGTGCTTCTACAGCAAAATAATTAAATTTGGAAATATTTAAAATAGCATTTACATACTGTATTTTAAAACAATATTTTATTTATTGGAACAATAAATTTCATTGGAGCAAGCTACGTGCCAATGAATTGGCAGCGGTTTTTTTTTTTTTTTTGTTTCAGACCAAAATTTTAGTTGACAATATTGAGCTTAACTTATGTTTCAAGAGCAAAACAACACCCGATGAAGCATTACCTGCTAATATAATTAACTTGTTTTCGAACAGCCGTTTTCTAGCTTGTACACTGCAGTTTAAGAATTATTTAGAAAAAATAAAAGGAACACGTATAAAATATAGGTACCTATAGTGTTGTGTATTTTATATAAGTTCTAGAACGCGACCCATATAGATCAAAGCAGAAATAACATTGAAAATTCTGGTCCAATATTAAAACGTATGAAATTGTTCATTTTTTCTGTCGTGTCAAAGCACATGCATCTATTCATATCAATATTTTCAAGGAATATCATTTATTCATTGAGCTAAAAAACGGCGAGAATTCCACAATACGAATCAATAAAAATTTTCCTTTACTGCAAAACCTTGGAAATTCACCCTGATTTTCCGTAGAATCGACTAAAAGGAGGAGCACTGTTGTGTTCGCTGTACCATCTCATTCTTCGTTACCCGCATACTTTTTCCCTCATTCTTTCTCTTTCCTATCCTTCTCGACATCTCCGTCAGCAGCGAGCACCAACAGCACAACACGTCCTCATGCATGCAGGAATCATTCGCCAGACTGTATACATATATATAGATACAACAGCTGCCGGTCGCGATTTATCTGTTCGCGTCGGACACACGCGAAAGCTGCGAGGCAGAACCAGTTCTTCCCGTGCGACGCGCCAGAAAAAGATTATCGTTGCGCGCAGCAGCTCATACGCGACGGACGGACGACGACGGGTATAGAAACGCAGACAGCAGCGGCAGCCACTCTCTCGCGCCTCGTTTTTCATGAAAGCTCCAGCTCTCCGCGGATATAAGTGCTTTTCTTTTCCCGGGAAAAAAATTACAGGCCGAGCGTAGCGGGTTATTACCGCGTGGACGAATAATTGCAGCTCGGCGGCGTTTTTACCGATGATATGTGCGTTCTGCTACGTTTCGTTATATGGGTATATAATTGCTGCGTTCTGGTGGATACGGCTGTAATTGCGGCGGATGACTTTTATTGTCTTTAAATAGAAACGCGCGTGTATATTTGCCTTGTTAATTGCTTGATTATAGTGCGTGTATCTCCCGCACGCAACTGCACAATATATGCGATTAGTCAATAGATAAAAAGTATAAAAGGTTTACGTTATTATTGCATTTTGCGTGTACAAGGGGAAAAAGATTACCATCGCTAATACCCTGTTTTTTCAACGTTATGGCTCAAAGGGTTGAACTGCTTCGGTAACAAAGGCTCATTCTCTATTAGTTCCCATTTTCAGCCGAATCGGTTTTCCGGAAATCATGCATTCTTTAGTTATAATATCGGTTGAAAAAGGATACTAGCAAAAATTAAATGCTCCTGCGTTTAAAAATATCTACTTCCTAAATCGATTACCGAAGATCCAATCATAGCAAGCATCCTGCTTGCCTTTATCGATAAGTACGAAAATACGTATCCCTATTATCTTCAGCAAAAATAAAAAAGTAGTATTAGAAATCTAAAGAGAACTGAGCCATCGAATTACCCACGAAACTGCAAAGTCGAGCAGTATCATTTGCGGTAGTATAGCAGTGTCTGCCATACTCAGACACGATGCTCTCGAGAATAGCGGCTCCGGCGGCAAACCGATTAAAGATATTACCACTGCCAGAAGCATCGGTGAGCTGCGAAGCAAGCCAACTGAAAGCTGATAAGCGCGATAAGGATTAGCGGCTGAAGGCTAGGAGGAAGCTCTCCCGGTGGCTTCTATATATGGGTCCGCTCGATCCGTCGAATGGAAACTCGAGAGAGCGGCGTAATTAAATAAAGGACCGTCTACCCCCGCGAGCAATTTGAAAACGCGCCGTCGATATCCTGCTGCCGCGTATGCACACACGCACCGAACAATGCTGGGCTGTTCGTCCCTTATCAGCAGTTGACAGGGACTCGTGTACTCTCCTGGTGTACGTGGTGTATGTGTGGAGGGATGTATATAGCTGATAGGAAAGGGTCGAGGGAGAAAAGCAGTTTTCTGAATGCGATTTCTTGCGCACAAAGACCACCGCGGTCGCTGCAGCTGATCGTTCGATTGTTTTCCGGATGAAAGACCAGACGAGCGCGCCACGATAAGATCCTCGAGATCGGGTGCGAATAACAAAACGTTTAGCGCACTGAGAGCCCGCGTATGCTTTGAAGGCAGAGTAGCTATAGCAAACGGGAGGTGGTGGTTATAGTCTATTGTGGTCTTCATTATTTTATTAAGATGATGAAGTGTTTATATAAAGTACGAGGGTGGTATACCATTTGTAATTTAATTTGTTAAAATATTACAGAAATGTTGCCGAATCATTCTCCTTATTATGTAGTACGTATGTGCAAGATACGTGAAGCTTGCAAACTGAGAAAAAACCTTTATCTATATTCGATAGAATATAAAGAGGTACTTCGCTTTCGCGCGATTAAATATTAAGCCTTGTATAAGACCGAAAAGCCTTCTTGCGAGCACTTTCGCGACGTCTATCTCTCTCTCTCGCTCTTTTATAAATTCCCTTTTCTTATAATCTCGCCACTTCTCGAGACTTGTTTCTCCCTTCCCTTTGTGCGTGTCTACTAGCGAGGAGATTCTGGCGGAAAACCGAGTGGAAAGACTCGGAGTGCTGTGAACGAGCATCTTTCTCGCGACGAAAACAAACTGCTGTGGTGATAGAAGAGCTGCAGCAGCAGCAGCAGCAGCAGCAGAGAAGTAGAGAAGAGCGCGAGAAGTCGACGAGAAGAGGATTTCAATGAAAATCGAACGAGGTAACGGGGATCCGGATAACGAGGACCGAGCTCTTCCCGCGGGACCGAAATTGCCAAGATGGCTGACGCGAGCATAGTACTCTCTTGGCTCCGGCGTGTGTATATACCGCGGACTCGGGGTATCGAGTTCGGGGATAGGTAAACGCACCTTTTCCATTCGATTCTTCCCCAAGGAGAGCTTCCCAGACGACGGACGATTATTCCAGGCTCCAAATAAAAGCCATCTCCAAGCCAAGAGATAGACAGAAAGAAAGCAAGCGAAGCCAAGAAGGATACCAAGCTTATACGGATAAAGAGCGCGGAGCTCATTTCGCGCTGGTTGAAGCCGAGGGAAAAGGGATGTTTCGGTTTTTACCTGTAAGCACAAAGGGATGACGAGAAGGAGACACGTTTCGGCTTTCTCGAGACTTGAGACTTTTAAATTTCGGACTTTTTTAGAAGCCGCGGTTGCTCTCCGGAACTTTAACAAGTGAAGGTATATACTTTCTATTCAAAGAAGACGAACGCGACTGGTGCTCGTAAAATTCAGGATTACGATGTCGTTTTCCAACATGAAAACGTATGCCATTATATCCTATGAGCATAATGGCATAATATAGCATAATATGATATATAGCCTTGTGGCATTTTTTAAATACTGGTGAGTATCGGGTTCTTCAGTCAAAATAACAAAATCAAAAGTCCAAAAAATATTACACATTGTTGGTGCGACAACTGCATGCAAATTAGCCAATAATAATTATATATGCGATGTTATCATCGATGAATGTAAAGGGGTGTCAGTAGTTCATTAAAAGGTTAATCATTCTAAACGTGATAAACCGATAACGGCATTACGGTTTATGTTGTTCCGTCAATAGATGAGTGCATGAATCGGAGTATAAATCACTGATGCTACAAACTTTAATCACTAAAGGAACAATCGAGAAATTTTATTTTTCTACGTAAATATTAATTTTGATTGCTTACATTATAATGCAATTAAATGTACAAGCAATAATAAATACTTCAAACTATATTATACATAGCTTTACGTTTCAGGCAATAATCAATAAAGCCTGATATCTGATTGTTTCTACAGCCTAAGTACTTTTCTAGGTTGCATAGATTTTGATGTTGGATGTTTACATTGAGGTTTAATGTTTAAGATCGTAAGGTACGGTATTTTAGTTTGGGGGATAGGCAGCATGGGTTTAGAAAGTATTCTAATGGTAGATTGCTTGCTGGGTGGCGGAGGAAGAACTTGAGCAAGTTTTCGGGTTTGACGACGAATGTGGCGGCGAACGCGTTGTCTTGAGGAAGATGTGGATTTTGAAATGGCCAGCCATTTTCGGGAGACTTGAGCAGCATTGAGCAAGGATTGGGTGTCTAGTTTGCATAGAATGATTTGGGATAGTTCAACGGGTAGTTCGCGAATAAAGTCGATACCTTGATGGTAAACGCCCATGGCGTTCATCAGTTGCTTGAAAGTGTTCATATTGGTAGCCTTTTCAAAATGCTCAGCACTCTTTGAAAGCTAACCTTGGATTGAATGCGAGGGAAAAATAGCGACCTTATATACCCGATGTAGGATGAATCGGGTGTCACATACAAAGGAGGGGTATCACATGCAAGGGAGGAATGTCACACACAAGGGAGGGGTTTCAACGCATCAAAAGTATGTTTCATTACATTATATCACAGTTCGATAATATAATAACTATATAGTACATACTTTAAGCAATTACATGTGTGTATTCGAACTATTTTCATCAACCCTTTAAAGAAAATTGCTCTGTCCGTATAGCATTCATAGCACGCGTCCTAATGCGCCCTTTGGAATGCGAAGAGCTCGTTTACGTCAATGACAATGAACGCTATGAAACTGTATCAATGTTCTAATTATATTTACTACGTGCTTGTATTGTCAAAGCAATATTGTTTATAGGATTGAGGTGCATCTTTAAATTAGCATATCAATTGGATAAAATGAAGTTATACCTATCAATGAAGTATATGATACTCGCATAATGGCCATTCTTCATGTTCTACAAATCTATAGTTGATCAATAAAATCCATACGTACCTAAAACAAAAATAAATGCACATTTAATTATTCAATAATAAATAATAAAAAAATTAAAACAAATGTCTGAAAAAACTTCAATATCAATCCGTAATCTCGAAGTGAGAAATATCAATCGCTCACGTATATAATACCGGCAATCCCGAAGAAACCAAAAATAACCTAATCACTATTTACCCAGCGCAAACTCAGACGACGACGTCGCGACGGCGACAGCGGTATATAAGCAGCAGCAGCGGTGGCCGACGTCATCTCGAGATGTCCTAGACGTCGCTCAAACGGGAAAGAAAGAAAAAATAAGAGGACGGGAAAACTTTCCACGTCGGATAACGTCTGCACCGGCAAATCTGACAATTGTTACGTCGAGAAGAGTCTCGGGGAAATGCGCTCACGAGATTTTCAAGGATAACCCAAAGAAGCGGCACGCGACCTTATAACATTCACCATACGCAGGAAGGCTGCTCTGCTCTTTCAGAAAGAAAGGGAAAAAGAGGCAAGGGAGAAAGCAACCAGGGGTAGAGAAATGCGCCGTCGACGGTGGGCAGCAGCAGCAGCTTATTAAAATTCAAATACCGCGACTGCTGCTGCTGCGAGTCTTGCCGCGAAGCAGCAGCGGCAGGGAGACCAATATGAATACATTACGGCGTGTTTGCAGCCACTGCTCGGCCAGTAATGCCTTCTATTAGAATCATGCCGTCGCATTTTAATACAGCCGTGCCGCCGCACGTCGTCGTTCTCGCAGACTCTGTCACGGATGAAAAAGCTCATTGGGGCTCTGGCAGATTCTGTGTACAAGGTCCTCTCTACTGGCACACTTGTGTTTATGCGTTCGCTTGTCGAGCAATTATGTATGCACGGAGAATGCACTGGCGCCGGAATGTTATACCGAATTAAGACGAGACTCTGATGATGAGTTGCGGGGGACGCTAAGTTGATGAGAAGCGCATTAAAGCGCGCTCTAATGAAATTGGTGTACGTGAATATGGGATTGTCTTGTCTATTGCTATCCTTAGAGGAGAAAGATTTTACGAATCTTTACATTTTTATAGTAATATAGGACGAAAAATGCATTAATATTGGTATTTGTAAGATTAACACGATATGATACGAGCACACGCGTCATCTAATTTGCGCATTAATTGGCGAATGCATGTACGCGCGCAGTATTTGCTGAGCTGTCTACGTTGAAATCCATTTGCTGCTTTGAACGTGCAATGGACAAACATTAATTAATGTAGGTATTATTACGGGAGCGTGTTTGATTTGTGTTTTAGAGTCAAACGCGTCCGCGTCGAAATGTAAAAGGATTAAATATTTTATCAATTGACCATGATCGATAATAGCAAAATCACATATTCGCAGGAATCTCTTGATGCATAATATATAAAACATTCGAATTTTCGCGGCTTCGCTTACAGGCCGCAATCAGCCTTGTCTCTCAAAGGCCTGTAGCATAACGCAGCTCTTACCAGGCGCGAAAGAAAAAGATACGTGTTAAGAGATAAAAGCTCAAGAGAAAAGAGACAGAGAGAAGAGGTGGGAGAAAGGGATACGGAGAAAAGCAGCGAGCTCGGGCCAGCAGATTCAAATACCGGCGCGTATTCAGGGGTGTGTGCACATCCAGCGCAGGCGGCTACGCCACTGAGATAAAGCCGCCTCGTTTCGCTTATCGCGCCTCGAGATCGCCGGTGTGCAACCTCTTTCTCTCTCGCGCCCTCTCTCTATCTTCCGGGGCGCTCCTTCTACCTTTTTCCCCTGACACGTATACGTTGCCGCGTCGAGAGACCGGGCGGGACAAGTGCGCGCCCACAATGTATACAAACCAGACACCCCGAAGAGCTGCCTGCTGCTGCTGCCCATCCGAAAGTCCGATGAGGGCCAAATAGCCGAGAGATAGAGAGAGGGGACGAGGCTAAAGAGAACGACGAGCCCGAGAGTTTTCCACTTATAATTCGCGAAAGCTCTGGTCATGGGGGTGGAGCCGTTCAGTCTATGTATATAGCTACGTGTATTTCTAAATAGAGCTTGCGGCATTCCGGGGCGGTTATTCGAGTGCGGGGTAATGAGAGGGACGCCCCGACGGAGAGCGAGGCGAGGAGATAACGATGAAAAAAAAAAATAGTAATTTCCGAGCCACGCTCTCTCGCGGCTATATCTGTGCTAACTTTCGGGAGAGCTTAATGAAGAGCCCGGGAAAATATTGGCCCTTCAAAGTTCAACTCGACTCGACGGGTGTATTATGAGCGAAGAGACTTAGGAAGAGATGGGAATCGATGGGCTGGGAAGAGCTGCTGGTCGTTACTGATTGCTGGACGAAACTGGGGCCAATAATACTTATATATAGGCTTTCAATCGCTGGCTTCAATCAAACGGTCAAAATGTCAAAGAACTACTGTGTACAATATACTACTGTTTGCGCTATACTCAGCCAAAAAGCCATCATCGTTGCGGAGATGAGATGGCGAGAGCGGAATTTCGTATTCATTTATGCGTGCAAAACTAACACTGATGCTTTTTTTCTCAATGGTAACAACGTCGCCCGAGCGAGGACATGATTCCGCAGGGAAATTATGTCGCGCGAAAAGAGGATCTCATAGCTTGGTTCAACTCAATCCCGTTACATTCATGGTGTTTATTTCAACGACTTTTTTTCTCTGCCTTTGACTTCATTCGAAAAATACTGAATAATTCACGAGGAGAGATAAATGCATTATCATATCGCTCGATCTGCTGAATACATTTAACACAAGTTTAACTTGAGTAATTAATTATGGAAATTGCGAAAATTATCGAAAAATCAAATTTTGAATAAAAGGAAGAAGCGGTGCTGCAACGAGAGTGCAATCGCGATGTACGCTATATAACTGCGATAATACGATCTGATAACTGTGATTTCCTCAATTTCCATGAATTTTTTATATAAAATATATTGTAATAAGATTAAAAGTTTCATAAATTAAATTTAAAACACTTTACCGAATCAAACGCCTCTTTATATACTTAATTATTTATACTAAATCACTCTTCCATATTCCCATTGAGCCGAACACCTGTCAACCCATTATGCATTCGATAAAAGATACTTTTAAAAATGTTCATTCCGATTCAACGTACAGATTCCAGCACGCCCTACATGCAAAGAATTTAATTATGCATTCGCTAGCTGCGGACGTTACAATAGGAAGCATTAAGCATGCGAGCATGCAAATCCGCGAGCAGTCAGACTGATTTTCCACCACTATCAATGATACACCGATCAAATAATCGATCGTGCAGCTCCACTGGCTCTCGCAAAGGAATATCAATTAACTTATCCACCCGTCGACTTCCTCTCTACGTTCGCTGAAGGAAATCTCTCCAGGGCATTATTAGAGCGGCGCAAAAATTTCAAAGAGCACAGCAGGGAATCATAATCCCATGATGACGTCTGCAGTCGGGGATGTATGTATCGATTTGTATATACGTATTATAGTTTACTAGTCGAGAGCGCGGACCGCAAACACGTATGTTTGATCACATTATCGGCGAGCGCCGGGGCTTGACTGGGCGCCCAGCTGTGTGTGTGTGTGTGTGTGTGTGTGTGTGTGTGTGTGTGTTGCTCTATATATATATATATATATATAGAGCTGATCGACGGATCAATGCGTATTTGTGCTCGACGCTGCTGGGACTCCACGAATTCGTTCCCACGCAGAGCTTTGTCACTGGCTGACCGAACTGCGACTGGCGATTTTCTATTGTTTGAATGTGTTGACTAATGTGTCTAGAGAGAATGTGTCACTCTGGGGTGATATTAGTTATCTCTGTGAATATACAGTTATCGTTCTTGATTTTGTTTCATCCTTGCCTTGCCTTAATAACCGACTTTTTCTACTCGACGACGGATTAATATTGTTTTAACACGTTATTCTAAATACTAAAATTTTCTGGGCACAAGAAAGATTTATCATAATATTTTCAAACATTAAATTAGCATACTTTTTCGAGAAAGCTATGTGTATCCGACTACTCTTACGAACGAGAATTATTCACCACAAAAAATTATATAAGAATGCCAAATCCACGGAAAAGCTTTCACGTGCTGATTATTAAAATGACCTCCGCGATGTGCATCAGGAAATCCTTTCCAGCCGAAAGAATCAAACATTAAATCTCATCGCATCGCATCGCAGCGTGGCTTACACAATACATCGCGCGTGCTTGCATCACATATTACTCCATCTCGGAACTCGAGCCCCTCGCGCGCAGGTACAAAGGTATTAACTATCCAGAATCCGCGCGCTGCACCTAGCTCGAAATTTAGCCGCGCTGAAATTCCGCATACACGCTGCTGCGGCCGCTGCCGTATACGCGTCGCTATATCCCAAAGTTCCCAACACATTTCGCGTGCACACAACAGAGCAGAGCGCCACAGCATCATCAGAGCTGCATCTCCGGGACACGAGATCCTTCCGTCGACAATAGCGCATACGCGCGCGTGCATATACGGACCGGACAGACGACGAGCGCGTCCTTTGCGCCTATGAACTTCGGAGGCCTGCGGTTCCCGAAGAGCAAAGAGCGCTCGTGCAAATCGTCGATGACACTGGCCAACCATTACCGGCCGTAGCCGCACATGGCAAGCGAGAGACGAATTTCAGATCGCAATTGAACCGCTGCAAATTTGCGGTAGTGGCGGGGGGGGGGGGGGGNCAACCATTACCGGCCGTAGCCGCACATGGCAAGCGAGAGACGAATTTCAGATCGCAATTGAACCGCTGCAAATTTGCGGTAGTGGCGGTGGCGGTGGCGGCGCTCGAGTTACAGCAATCAAATTAATTGCGACGTAAAATAGCACGCGCGCAGACGTCGGCGTGGTAGCGCTCGTTTCATTATTGGATAAATTCGAGAGAGCTGGAGAGAACAAAGGAATGCCGCGTGCGTACTCGGTCTCGGCTGTGTTATGTCGAAAATTTTCGCGATTGCGTCGAGCGCGCTGATCGATTTTTCGTTTCATATTTCCCGCCAGTCGATTCTGATTACATTTTTAAATCGAGCCGGGGTGATACTAATGACAAGTTCCTGCCATGTATATAGGGAAACGAGAAAAAAACACACGCCTGCGCATGACAGAGGGGAATTGCGAGAGATGAAGCGAAAATTCAATTTCGCTAAGAAAAATAAATAGAGAACGAGGGAATTGAGGATGGGAATAGCGGGCTTGGAAGAATCGAAGAACAAAGGGATACGCGCGTGAGCAGACGAGTGAAAAGGGTGGAGGGAGACACAAAGGTAATATATACGTACACCAAAATGAACGGAATTGTTATAAGGAATCGCTGTGGTGGAGGCCTTTCTAACGGCTATTATTCTCGTTAATACGTTATTTTAGCATTCACGCGCGAGCCATTCATTAGATTAATTACACTGACCGTACTCCGGTCATGTGCAGCCTCGAAGTCTCGTTAAAATTCCTGATCCCGAGGAAATTGCTCTCGTGCCTTTCTCTCTCTCTCTCTCTCTGTCTCTCTCTCTCTCTCTCTCTCTCTCTCTCTCTCTCTCTCTCTCTCGCCCGAGCCCTTTCCAACAAAATCTACACTAAGTGTCCTCTTTATTTAAATTTCCCTCAGGAAATGAAATGTGTGCTTGATGGAATTAAATTCCTCGTGCGTTCTGTCATTTTTGAATAGGTTTGTTTGTATTGTATGCGAGGCGAACAAAAATTGCAAAGTGTCACTGACGATTTTTTCTGTTCTTTTTGTTGGTCGAAAAGAAATTTTTTGAGGATAAAAAGTTACCTTTACAAGAAATTTTAAGCCACTTTCGAAATATGCAAATTCTTCTTGAAAAGAAAAATCCAACAGCAATCGTATAACAGTGGTTTCTTCAAAGGAATCGAAGGTAATCCCTACGTCTGCGAAGATTTGAAACGACGAAGAAAACGTAAGATCCCCGATCGTAAAGTCTTTTCGCCTTCAGTTAAGAATCGTTAAGGACTCATCGTATACATAGAATATAACGGAGAGCTTTACGCAGAGAAAAGATTCGTCTCGTCTTTTACGGTTGAGTGCGGAAACCTTCCTGAGAAAGAGTTTTATGATGGGAACCATTATATTGAAAAGTGTTTGAGCAAGATGTTTTTTATAGTGTAAGTATCGCTATAAAATCTTTGGTACACAGCCTATTATTTGTTCAGAGATTTATTCATAAAAGTATATTTTGACCCGTTATTGCGGACTTTTGTTTCTGGCACTATATAAATAAATCTGCAGACAACGTCTTGCTTTAGTAAAATTTATAGATCTGGATATATCATTTCTTATTGAAACATATACCTATTCTCGTCTTGTTTAGAATGCGCATATTGAAAGATGAAGCCAATGAAGTATCGAAAACCCATTATTTCGGACTACTATAGCGACTTTAGATAAAACAGCAGAAGAAACAAGACACCACTATATCTAGACTTGGCGCACATAATGTTATAAGAGGAAAGGAAAAATTCACATGCGCCACCTGTTTCCACCTGCCACAGACATGGAGAGTTTAGGCAGTGACGAACGGGCCAGTCCAAAACTGCTTTATTTTGGTAATTGATATTGCTCTAGCGGTCCACACGTACGTATGTATACTAAAATTTAAATAAGATTTAGCGAATACAGCGAAATACCCCCTTTCTCTCGCCCCTTGTTTATATTTTTTAAATTTTCACTTTTTGAGCTAAATTCAAACTCACGGAGACATTATGCAATAAAACGAACAGCCGCAATATCTGAGAACGAATAAAATGATTACCATGTCTTTTTTAGAGTATATACTAATTTTAATTCTCCAATATTTTCAATTTTGTACTTGCATGTCAGAAATGTGGAGTAAGCGGAAAGAAAGTTTAAAATTCATATGTTCCAGTTATAAACTTGACGGATCCGTTTTAATGCAAATACAATTATAGCTTGCCCAGAATATTTATGAAAAATTCATTGTTCAATCAAACTACATACTATATCGAAGATTGTTGTCTTCTTCCACGTCCATATTACCTTTTATGCATATTATCCCATCTGATTTACGCTCATCTAGATGTTCATATAAGCGTATAATTTTGAGTGATGCATAATATGCATAAACTCCATCGTCAATCTTCAATCCACTGTTACACTCAGCATTTTTTTTTTCTATATTTATTCGCGTGCATTTATATCACTTGCTCCATTGTATACTAATCTTATTTCTTCTTTCACAAATTCATTAATATTCAAAAGCAATCACATCAGTTTTTCTAACGTATCTACGAAAGTATACGCAATCATCCTGACAACTCGAGTACAACAACACATCACGGCGTTTAGTAGCACGAAAGTAAAGCGATCCAGAAAAAGAACAAAGATCGAAAAAAATCCACCGTTAGCTGAAAGAAAAGGCCTACATCACACCGCGTTCACGTGCGCGCACGCTTGAAAAAAAAGAAGAGCAAGCCTCTTTTCACACATACGAGCGCACGCACATCGCGTCGCGCAGCGAAGATAATAACTCCGTTTATATAATTACCGGTGAGCTCCTTTGTACAGTCGTTGCCTCGAAGGAGCGCACCAGCGAAGACAAGGCGTCACGTATAAAAATGCTGCGACGACACGCGTGACACTTCCGCTCTCGCCATCAGCTGACTCGAGGTGTTCGCGTGCCAGCGCTGTTGTTTCCTCCGCTGACTTTCCTTTGCTACCACAAGCCGCACAATGAGATGTCTAGTTCTGCGGTGTAGCGCACGACAATGTCGCACTTCTGGTCTTATCCGCGCACGGGCTTTATTATTTTCTTTCTCGTCGTCGCCTCTCTCTTGCTTTTCTTTAATCAGGCTTGATTACGCGAATTACCTGGCTGAGTCGAGTAGTCGCACCTTTTGTGGTGGACTAGACGAGGGTTTTTGCACTTTATCCCCTGGGGGTATCACGATCTTTCTAATCCAGGAAAATAGTGATATCTTTTTCAAAACTTAAGAACTAGCAACTTGTGAAATTTTATTTAATCACATTTATAAACTGAGGGCAATGTAAACCCTATAATACCTTTCTCTCGTGAAAAATAAAAATGGCTTTTGTAATATCAACACAGAGAAAAAGGTGAAACAGCAAATCGCGAAATTGAACGAGCGCCACTATATATACCGCAGCGCACACAATGGGAAAAAAGTGTAACAGCTCGAGTGTGTACCTGTATGTGTACGAGCGGACTAGAGCAAGCCAAGGAAGGCGTGTATAGAGAGCGGGAGAGAGGGACCGTAAACAGTGGTATAAGGTCGGGTCATTGTCTCCATCATGCCGTCCAGCTCTCTCCCTCTTGCTCACGCGCGTATCTGGTGCACTGGTGTGCGGTAAAGGTATAGTTCGAACGAAGGTGGAAGGACTCTACCACCGCGTACGTATACAGCAGCGCTATATTCCTCTCCCAGCTATGCGATTCGCCACCGTACGGACGCGTACTGTGAACTGGTAGCTTTGGCTGATGGTTATTAAGCTGGGCTTCGTGGAGATAACACCTCTGGTCGTAGTTGTATCAGGACTGGTGAATTGATCAGGATGTGAATGACGTATGTTATGCTTGTGATGTTAAATATAACAAATATCATAGAAACACGTAGAATAAATCGTTATATGAAAGTTACTCATATCCCGATTCCCACAGCCTAGGAAAAAGCCTCAGTTTCACATGCCGTTACAGCCTAAGAAACAACAACACGTAATTTTCCCGGTGGCCGGTGGTACCCAAGTTTACTTAATTCAACACATCAAGCATCAAACGTGAAAAAAAAACACACGTATAGCTCTACACTCGTTACTGCACACGCGTCTCGCGCAGTTAGTTTCTAAAAAGGGTCTGGAACAAGCCAGCCAGCCAAGCTTATTCCAGGTACAGCTCCGTATAAAGGTATACATACGCGTTCTCTCTGGCTATCGAGTAAGCGTGTATAAAAAAAAGTCTGGTTACGCGGTTAGCGAACTCCCGCGCGTGTGTGCACACATAACGCTCGACGTCATATATAGTTATACATGTATACGGGGACTGCGCGATCGTCATTATCGGGACTCCGACTCGCCGTGTATGGCGGTGTTGTTGTGTGACTAATTAGAAGGGGACGTTGAATTATCGCGATAAGAAGAGGAACAGTGTAACGAGTGAATCGTTTACGGCCTCTGTATACTACTTAACAATGACTTCTGCGTATGTTACTGCATGTTCATGTAGGATGTATAGTGGATCGTTTTGCGGGACGTAAATCAATTTAGATCGGTGTGTAAACTTTGATGTGAACTTTCGAGGTGATTTAATTTGACGTTAATTTTTACTGTGCAGCCTCGTGAGCTTTCACCGATACGGTTATCGTTGTACTTGCGTTGATGACGAAATCAATTAGACGATAAAATCGAGGCTGCCGCGCAGCTTCAAAGCAAAGTTATAGCGCAACGTTAAACGGCTTTGAAAAATGGTTAATGTTCGGAGAAAAGTGTAGCTCGTGAAACGAGATTTAATGATTTTTCTCTTTCTTTGCGATGATGAAAAAAACAAAAAACGCAGCTCAACTATAATAGGTTTAGACGAAACAGTCAGCCGCACTGCGTTTGATAAAAGGCGTATAAAAATATAAGAATTTTATTTCGCGCATTCGCAAGCGAGTAGTAGTCAATGTCCCTTTAACAGCGTATAAAACACCAGGCGAAGTAGTTTGAAAGCAAGTAGCTCACGGCACAGAGAAGATCATTCTCTGCAAAGGCGTAAAAATACTCTCGCTGTGTCACGTAGCCATAAATCACCGCTCCAACTCGTAGCTCCATTGGAGCTACGTATTCGGATACTCGTGTCGCGGTAATTTGTCCTCTCCTCCTACTCCTACGCGTCTCCTTCTCCTCCTCCTCCTTCAGCGTAAAATCTCGCGTAATACTTGGCGAAAGCAGAGCATAATGCACATACACATACTAGCGCATACGTTTCAGATCGTTTGGATTTCCCACGTGGCATAGCAGCAGCATCGAGTTACTTGCGCCACTCGGCGTTTTCCGTATACGCCGCGCAGCGTCGAGCCCATTCTCCGCGAGTAACTTTACGTGATTCCGGCGCGGCGGTCGGTCGACGAGAGAGAGAGAGAGAGAGAGAGAGAGAGAGAGAGAGAGAGTTGCTATGGAATATGTATCCAGGGGTATAGGCTCTGTGCAGCGGTAGACGAGGGAGAAAATTGAGAAGCGGAGCGATCGGATTATATCCCACGGGCTCACGCGCCACACGGTAATTCCTATACGCCGTGGCTCCAATTGTAACGCGATTGCCGCGCGCGTGCGTGCGTGAGCGCGAGCTCTGCGTATATATATGCATATACGCGTCGTGAGCACGTGCGTTTGCATTGAGAAGCCATCAGCGATACGCGGAAAGCACACACGCCGTTGATTCCGATGCTGCTGCTGCTCTCTCTCTCTCTGATGTGTGGAGCTACTACTGAATTGCTACTGGATTTTGGATGCTGGAACAGGTTGCCCTGCAATGTGCTGCGGTGTGTGCCTCTACGATTTACATCTCTCGGAGGCGCGCGTTGTTGCCCTATAGGCCTACTGGTATTGAGGGAAATACTGGAGGGTGTATATGGTTGCAGTGCAGCCGTTCTGATGAGCTACTGCCGATTCTGCGCGAGGCATAATTAAGAGGGAAACGGAGCAGGAGATTCTTGGATTTGCCGGATGAAACTGTAATTTTCGAGGATTCGGGCGAGTGCGTTTCGCTCGTGTTTTGTTGTACTGTAACCTGTGCTACTAGTGCTTGAGGCTTTTTGTGCCAGGATTACGTGACTTCTGGATTCAATCAGAATTCAAAAAGTGGATTACGCCACTTTTTGAATTCTGATTGAACTAGAACCAAAATGAAATGAAGTGCGCAATGATTTCGCAGTATCATATCAGAAAAATCTTTATTGAAGCCGATTCAACCAAGTATATACCATTATCAGTGTATCTACCTATTTATTTCATTATTTATTACGAATCTACTAAAATTAAACTTATAATTAATTGACAATTATAAGTACTCAGCTTACAATCAAAAAGAGGATAACAATGCATCAAATAAGAAGCTTGCGCTCTCCATAACTTCAAATTAGTTTTCAAAATCTTCTCCCATGTTCTTTCTTTGTCATTCAGCCATCAAAACAAAGTATACCGGGAAAAAAATCACATAAAACCAGATCGAACAAGAAGAAGCACAGAGCGAGAGGGTGCGAAAATCGTATTAAAAATACAAAAGCATGAAGAATCTAGGCGTGTCACGTCGAGGTCGAGTGGAAGCGTCGACAAGGACACGTCGAACAAAAATCGAGAGGAGCGACGGTAGAGTCGCGCGCGTACGTCGACAACAAGGTGACAGACACGCGCTAAAAGGAAAGAAAGACGGAGGCGACGAGTAGTAGCGTCGTCTCGTGCGATATATTGCATTACAGGACATCTATCGATTCGGCGGAAGCTATATCAGCTTTCGTTGCTAGGCGATATCTCTCGATGATATCCACCTTTGCCTGCGCCTCTCCTTTCTCTCTGTCTCTCGCTCGGCGAGACGGGAGGCGGCCGGCAGCGAACGACCGTCGACTGGTCTCTCACCCTTCGCTTCGAGAGATACTAGGTATATGCAGTGCGTGTGTATCGGGAATATTAATATGTTGGGACGCGACGCTGAAGCTGGCTCCGCTGGTGCTACTGGCGTTGTGTATCGCCAGGCGTATGGGCTCGATAACAGAAATGGACTCGAATAAGGCGGCTCTCTGAGGATATTGTTTGAAAAGTAAATGAAACGTGATCGAATGTCTGAATAGTTTAGATGACGATTTGACGTCTATATCTCTGAACTATATGCTATGTCAAATAAACTTTCAGCTAATTTCATATTATTATAAATAAAAAAAAAAATATAAATGGGTGGCTTTTTCGAACTCGAAAGTTCATGGCCTCACAACGTATCGTGTTGTGTTTCTAGATGAATTTTAGCGTTCGAAAGTTTCCAGGGTAGGCTCATCACACCTACGCCTTTCTCAAACCCGGTGTCGTAAGATTTCCATCGGATCTGAAAAAACTGATCGCCCTGATGGGGGCGCTCGAACCCATAACCTCTTGACCGGGAGGCAGGTGGTTTACCACGGAGCCATCACCGATCTTTCATATTATTATAACCCTTTGATAATTTTGGATCATCCCACAGACTAGACGTCAAAGAGACTACGACGACGAAACAAGTTAATCAAAATCCGCTTGCCCTTTTCAGAGTGACAGATAAGCACATGCATAATAAACCTCGAGCCATAAGCGGACAGTCTTCTTTGTGCTCTAATGCACATGCATCGTTACGTGCAAAGCATGTATAGCGCTTCCCGTGTGCTCGCGCGCAATACACGGACGGTTCAAAGCCAGGGACTATTTTAGCGCGACGAGCCTGGCGTTATCTATTATCAACATTAATAACAATACCGCCTGTAGTGTGCTGCATGCTGCAGAGGAACGGCGGCACACAGCGCGTCGCCCGTCGCTAAAGCCGACCGCGTCGCGCATCGAATTCGAGGATAATTATTGCGCGGCGTATATCAGAGGCTTGCTAAATTTATCGTGGGATTCATTTTTAATCCTTTAATTATGTAAAGCAGTATAGCGAGCTGGCAGTTATACTCGCTCGCTCGACTCGTTTTTCACGCATTATTGTTTCGCTGCGGGATTTTCGGCGCCGGATTCCCGAGCGCGCCGATTTCCGCCGTGTGTATACGGTATAGAGAGAGGATGAGACTTTATTTGCGCTCGGCGGTTCCTGCTGCCGTTCTCCCTCTCTTTCTTTTTGAACGCACGGCTTTGGCTAAAGCATGTTAATGCGCGACCATTTGCTATCGCGCACTTGTATCTTTTTCGATGGGCATTATTTAGTTGGAAATTTATTTCACTATTATCTTGTTAGTGGTAATTTACACGTCGCTATATATATATGGGCGGAGCTGCGGGCGAATCCGGCTGAAACATTACACTTGTATCGTCGCTCTTTGATTAACGCTTGTTCGGAACGACCGCGGGAACGAGTTTGGGTGTTGATAACGCGATAACGTGTGTATAGGTGTTTATTATTATTATTAATTTTTTTTAGTACAGGATGACGCATCCTATTCTAAAAAGGACATTGTAAAAATTCTATTCGTCTTCTATTTGGCTGTTCGTTTTACCGCGCAATATGTCGTATGTTTTAATTCCTATCCTCAAAATGTGAAAATTGAGAAAATATGATAACAGGGGGCGTATTTTATTATATTGTCGCAGAAATTTTCACCTTTTTAAACCAAAATTTTTGAAGTTTAATTTTAAATTAAATTTTAATATATTCATGCGTACGAGTGGTAACGTGTGGCGCTAGAGCGATATCAATTACCAAAACAAAGCAGTTTTGGACTGGCCCTTTTGTCACCGTCTGAACTCTCATTGTCTCTAGCATGTGAAAATATAGGTGGCGAACAGGCTCTTTTCCATTTTCCTCACAATAATATGCGCCCCGAGTCCAGATATAGCGGTATGCTACCAATGCTAAAACTGCCCACTGCTTTGGTCGGTCGCTCATGCTATAACTGCGCGAAGCACATCTATAAGTCGCTAGATTATTCAAACATAATCGATTGTTGATTTTAGGCCCGATTCCATCTGTTTCAGAGGCACTACTCTGCGATCGCGTCAGATATTGCACTCTCCGGCTGGTGAGCATCGAGAAGTTGAATAAATCAAGAGGCATCCCGTCGAAGGGGCGTAAAACGTCTGAAAAAAAAATGCCCCCGTCATATACAAACGCGAGTTTCAAGCGAAACTAAAACAACTGCAGCAGGTGGCCTGGTATATTATCGGAAACGTTGAGCAAATCAGCGTACAAACTTTTTACGCGTCTGGCTATCAATCCATCCATCGATTACGCGCAGAAGACGACTTGAGCGACAATCAGAATTCGAACTTATATATCAATGCAAGAACTGTGGATATCTGTTGCGGTGAAAGCTGTTCTTTCTTACCAAAGCGTTGAATAATAAAATAATAGGATAAACTGAATATTGACGTTAAATGAAATACTAACGGTAGAACTTGTGCTACACGCTTCGCTGAATTTGCTCAACACCCTGCATATTTCGATCCATATCTGCAACAATAGTTCGCATATGCAACAGCGACCTACTTGCCAACTGAAGGCTTTTTATACTTTAAGCATCAAATGCAAATTTTACCGTAGAAGGAATATGCTTCTGTACTTTTTGAGCCTGTATTATCGATAGTGTAGCAAACCATGGAATTAAGAAATTTTCACATTTCCAAACGTAGCTGCGAATAATAGACCATTAACATTAGGTATAAATTTAAATGCTAAGTGAGCGCGCAAAGTTGTAAACAGTGGTAAAAGTAACGAAAATTTGATTTATACGACCAAGAGTATTCTACATAATTTCATCACTAGACATTATTATATGCTTATCTTTATGAATTTGAGTAGTTTTTGTACTTCGTCAATTAGTCTATCGCAAACTAGACTAACCGAATTAGCTGAACATTTTTGTATAAGTTTGCTATCTTTAAAAATACTTTTTTCGGTGTATTATAAATCAGCAGATATTCAATTTTCTTTATTGAAATATTAATGTTGTAAGATTTGCAAACCTGTGCGTCCAGAACGGACGGGTGGGTGCCTATCACCACTACACAGCGCGTCCTCAGGTTGCGGATAGAGGAACGGCCCCTGAGAAAGAGGTTAGCTGCGAATAAATCGAATAAGCAGCCGCGGACAGCCGATAGGCCCGGGCGTGGGTGTGATGAGCCCGCACTGGCGATCGAACGCATTCATCTAGAAACACTACGCAAGCACCACAACAACGAACACTCAACAATATTTCTTATTTCACTTTCTCTTCCTACCTAACTATGTCTATAAACTATCTCTTTTAGCACACATTACAAAAATCCTGCTGTCGTGGGGAATGCGGGAGCGATGACAACTGCCCCGAAAGGGGATGTGTAGAATGATTCGGCCACCTTGGTCTTACACGCCAAACGAAGCCAGCGTAGCGCGCTGCCTTGCAGGGGGCGTTAGGATAAGACCGAGCGTAATTCCGTTAGCTGTGTCCGACGATGCAGCTGACTCCGTCCTCATCAAAGTCGAGAAGCTCTCATACTTAGTTCTAGAGAGGTTATGGGAGTTAATCACCTCTAGAACGGATGATTCACCCTGCGATCGCCGCACAGGATCCAAACCCGTGGGTTTCACACTATATCTCAAAACCAACCAAATCAATCAGGACTAAGAGGTGGGAACCGTGGAATTGGCAGTTTATACAGAGCAGGCGCGTTTAGCCGGCGGAAATCTTAAAAAGAGGCTGACGGGATACAATCTAAGACTTAGTAGCTATACCAAAGAAACTCGGTGCAAGATAGCCGGTATGTTAGGAAACGAAAACTTCCTTTATGTACGGCCGTGGCGCGAGGACATTCCCTAGGGTACCCGGATTCCTGATTAAGCAAAAGAAATTATGACACGTCTCGGTCTTAAAGCTTCGAATTCGTAAACGACAAGATGCTCATGTATCATCATCGAACGAGCGTGGTACAATTATGGTTATTACGATGCCATTGTCCTAGCCGGAGGCAAAGAGGAGGAAGTGAAGGATCTTTATTATGAAGGCCTTGGAGCACTTAATCGACCAATTCCGCGACTTACGACCACAAAATAGGTAGTGGGGATTTCACACGGCTAAATAGGAAAGAGGAATGTTTTAGGCGCCCACTATAGCAGGAGTCTATCACGAAACAGCAACGATAAACGGTATTAGAGTCATAAATGTTCGCCGGCGGGCAAAAGATCTTATAGTAAAGAGTACGTGCCTTTATGCACAAGGATAACACACAACACGTAACGTGGGACAATCGCCGGACCGAACATTGAATAATCAAAATCGACATCACTCTTCTTATCGGGATAAGAGGCGCGACACGTAAACGTACTTGACGTAGAGAACCTATAGGTAGGGGAGCGGATTGCGACTCGGTCATTTTCAAGTTAGTGCCAATAACAGAGCCAAATAGTAGCGGGCCAAATAGTAAACGGCATTCTCCCCATCTCAGTGAACAAAGTTAGAACGTTTCGATATTGAAAAGCTCGAACGTCGGATAGAACGAATTAAGTGATTCAGTTAGCAAATAAGAATCGCGTTTCAGTGGTACATCGAGGGAACGGATGCACCGACGGAGTAGATGACGACCCGAACAGCTTTGGGGATTATCGAAAAAAAACGATAAAAGAGGCCGGAATAAAGTGCTAGTAAAGAAAAAGCCAAAGAGCAAACCATGTGACGAAGAGTGCGAGACTCTGGTTGAAAGGCGCAAAAAAGGCCAAAATTAGATAGCGACACGCCAATGTGGGGCCGATAGGCGTCGTAGAAGATACCACGAAATAAGAGAGGCAAAGTCGGAGGCGATTTACAGGAACAAAACGCGAGTATCAAAGAATCAGCATTAGAAAATAGAAGCTAATAGTCAAGGAAAATAAACTCTGCGCGAGAGTTACAAAGGAATAACGCTGATTAGGTAAGGTTTCAGAGTAGTCACAGATTAATGAAGATGCGGGAATTCTCGTCACCAAGCGAAGGCTGAACTGTTAAAGCTGATGGAAGGGCTATTCTTGAATAAGCTTGCTACAACGTACATGAAAACTGGCGAGGACGAGGAAACGACAATCCACGACTGCTGAACTCCATTTGGGAAGAACCGACCTACAAAGAGAGTAGAGAACCGCTATCAAAAAACTAAAAAACAATAGGCCGCGGGAAACATTCTATACCAGCGGAACTACTTAAATATGGGGGCACTGCGCTGACATCGAAAATTTTTGAACTAGTACGCTCTATTTGGAAAAATGAAACAATGCCGGAAACTGAAAGAATCCATCATCATACCGATTTTTTAAAGGAGATAGACAGACTGCAATAACTAATCGGGGAATCTCACTTTTAGCTTACCTGCTACAAAGTTTCGTCAAACGTAATACAGGCGCAGACTCACACCATTCGCGCGAAGATATAATAGGGATTATCAGTGTGGATTCCGGCGTAACAGGTCGACGAGGATCAAATGTTTACTATTAGACAGCTGTTAGAGAAAAATGGGAATATTGCGAAACAATACACCAGTTATTCATAGATTTTAAAAAAGCGGTATGATTCTATCAGCGAAGCAAAATGTATCAATCTTGTGCTCCTCGGCGTGCCAAAAAACTTGTTGAAATTATACAAATATGTCTAGCGGAAGCACGGGAAAAGTACGAGTAGGCGGTAATGTATCTGAATCGTTCATGATACACGAACGGTTTGAAACAAGGGACGGGCTCTCCACGGTACTCTTTAACTTACGCTAGAGTATGTTGTTAGACAAATGCAGACTAGCGGGCTGGCGCAACACTCAACGGAAAAATGCAGATTCTTAGGATATCAGAGGTGATTTTGACATAGTGGGGATAATGGCGAAACCGGTAGCGAGAAACGCGAATACTCATAAATGGCGGCCGAGGAACGTGGTTAGAGGTGAGCGAATCGAAAACGGAAATATATGATTATGGATAAACTGGGCATTTGCGAAGGGAGAGGGGATCTTAAGAGTCGGAAATTTTACTTTCGAAAAGCGTTAGCGAAGTCAGATATTTAGGCAACACTATAAATAATCGAAACGAAATCCAAAGCCGAGAATAATAAGAGACTACATTTCGGTAATGCCTGCCTTCTACGACCGTGAACAAATTACTAAAATCAAAACTGCTGTTCTAAAAAATGTAAAAATTAGGATATATAGACTATAATAATGCCGGTAATCTCTGTACGCGATGCCAGACTTGGCGCTCACTAAAGCAGAGAAACACCGTTTTAGGGGTGTTTGAAAATAAAGCTTCTCTGCGAAATATTACGGGCAAAAAGATGAGGAACCATCTCTCTCTGGTGCCTCCGCTG